>JAWZSL010000013.1:27345401-27945401 GCA_034769285.1 Lutjanus argentimaculatus | reverse complement strand
CACTGGCAAGCTGACCGGTACCCGAACAACACACCCGTTAAATGATTGGCTGTCGGCGTGTCACGCTCCATTATCAAGCAATATGACAGGCTGTTTATAAGCTGCAGCATATTCAGTATGTTCTTTCATTGAGGTGTGCATTATATGCACGTAAATGAAACATTTTATTCAACAGTTTTTCTTGTCTGTAGCTTAATTTGCATAAAGCTTGGTGTAGGAACATTTCCTCCAAAAAAGACAACAAAGTCAAATGTAAATTCTGTGATACTACTCTGCAGTTTAGTAGCAGTACTTCACTATGTTGTACCACATTAAGGACGAGCATCCAGCTGCCAAAGATCACAAAATTAACCAAAACTGACATCCCTAAAATGGACCGTAAAAATGATGTACAGTAGTATTTTTAGGGGAGAATAACTGTAACTTCCTGTCCTTTATATTCAGAAATCATTAACACAATGGTGGAGATGAAACTGTCGACTTTGACCCTGCAGAAATATAGAAGAAGAAAAGAGGATGTGAGGAAAAATAATGATGAAGAGGAAGCGACAGAGAGAGAAGAGAAGGAAAAGAAAAGTGGAGAGTTGAGGATGAGATTGACAATCCCAGCGATCCCGTAATCCCCACTGATGCATTGATATAATTTGACATGTGACCTCGTGTGTGTATGTGTGTTAATCCAGACACGTTGCAGACTGAGAGCGATGGATTAAAGAAGCAGAGAGACAAACAAACACTTGATACTCGGCTCTGTTGGATCCACACTAGACACTGAACAGAGGAAACTGTAAATGAACACTTATTCTGCTGCTACATTTAAACACCTTTGTTAAATTTATTTAGGAAAAATGCAGCTTTTGTGTACAACTAAATGTGACAGGTTTAGCTTGACATAGAAAAGTCAGCACATTAAAATTTAGTTGGTTTTGTTTTAGTAACTACACAGAAACTGATTCCTGCAGACAACTTTCTCAGTGGTTAAGTTTGGGATGATTTCTGTCTCCATCAGCAGTGTTTAATGTTTAAAACATGATGGACACACAGGTAAGCGCTTAAGCTGTGGTATCTGCATCAATGCAAATGAAGACATCCATGTTGGTTTTGTAGAAACACAGTTTTTAAGAGTTAAATTTAAGCACTTTTCAAAAATTTTCATGGTGCTGAAACCCAAGATTTTCAGACTCTTTTAAATTGTAACTATAAAAGCAACTCCAAATTACTTTATATCCACAGAAGTCTATAAATATATTTATATAATATTGGCTGATATAGATGTCGTAATGTTTTTGTTCCCTAATATCAGGATCACCCCCAAAACTCCAGTATAAGTCAGGCTTTATTCAAGTAAAAAGACAAAGATCAAGATCAGGATTTGATAATGAGAATTGGTGAAATTTCCCTTTCTATCTTTGTTATAAAATACACACACACACACACACACACACACACACACACAGAGCTCAGGCCTCTGGCTGGTGAGGCCGACAGAGCAGCAGGCTTTATATAACCCAGTTGGCCCCCAGACCCTGCTGGGGTTAAGTAGGGACGGATATTACAACACAGACAGTAACACACACACAGTCGAGCAAACACACACTTGAAAATGCACACATACACAAATGCAGACACAAAGTGCGCATATGAAGGCGCACACACAGTATCTCTCTCCCCCTCTCTCTTACGCAGACACACGCGGACGCACACACATACACGCACGCACGCACGCCCCGCACGCACGCACGCACGCACGCACGCACGCAGCACGCACGCACGCACGCACGCACGCACACACACACACACACACACACACACACACACACACACACACACACACACACACACAGAAAACTAGGCTGGGACGTCCTGTTCATTTCTGCCCTCTCAGCCAATCACAGCTCAGTTCTGCTGCACAACTCTCCAGGCTGTCGCCCCGAGTAACCTGCACCAACTGAGCTGCTGACACTGTGTGGTGTGTGTGTGTGTGTGTGTGTGTGTGTGGTGTGTGTGTGTGTGCTGGTGTGTGTGCGTGTGTGCGTTGTGCGTGTGTGCGTGTGTGTCACCCACTTTAGATGTGGGAATACACAGTGGGATGTAATATTCATCACAACAGTCGACACTGAGCATCAGTCTGCTTTGGAGTCAGTCTATACGTTACTATAGCAACGTAAAGAAAAGATGTAAAGGACCCCTGAGGGCCAGAAAACTTTCTTCTCTACATTTATCATCATTAAGATGATTTAATGATTCTCTCTGTGGGATCAGAAACCTGCTCGACATTTATTAAACAGACTACTTGTTAGAGGAAAATACAGTTTGCTATATTCTGGTCAAGAGATTCAACTGTTGTTCAGAGCAAACATCAGGAAGTGGAATAAATATGATGTAAGTGAAGTGAACAGTGTGTTTAATAAAAACTGACCACTGTTTAAATGCCTCAGCCCACTGAAGTATTGTTTCTGACCGTGCACTTCCCTGTAAGGCCACAGTCTATCTTCTTCTGTGCAGCCAACAGATCTGAGTCATCGTCAGTCAGAATCTGTAACTGATGCTGTGACTTCAGCTTGTTTTGGGAGCAGAGACCAGGAAAGATGTACCTACGAAAGTGGCCACTAAGTCTTTAACTTGACACGAAGTAAAAAACTAAAAGTTGTATTGTCTAGCTATAACTGACAGCTTTACTTGACAGCAGTTTCAAGTCAGAATTACAAAAGTAATTGATGGCTTTTGTATCTATAAGCAGTTCAGCACAGAGAGTTTTGTGTCTGGATCAGAGTGCTTGATAACTACAGATATGTTGCATCGGGAACAAAACTGAGGGTCTGGCAAAATAATTTGTTTAAGGACCAACCAAATTGCTTCAGTCCTATCAAGTATTGGAAAACCCACTTGATGTTCAAGCAGACAAACACACTATGTTACTCCCAGAGATGGGGATCTTATTTTTCACTGCAAGTTATTTATCTGCACAAATAACTAAGTGAACTTCATGCTGCTTCTTCACAAGCCAGTGCAGCTAATCTGTTAGCTCATCAGTGAGTCTGTTCACCACATAGTCCACCAAGATGGACGTCCCTGTGCATCCTCTCCTTGCCAGGGGCTGCACAATTAATCGCAAAATTATTGAAATCACAATATGGTGAAGTTCAATATCCAAATCACAGAACCAGAACCAAATCATAATCTTTTGAAAAAGGAAAAATGTGTGTGAAAACCACATTATAATATACTGAGTCCTGCAGGGACACTCTGGGCAACAAATCTTTAACTGAGCCAATTAATCTGAATTTTGTTCAATAAATATGAAAATTTGAATACAAAAATGATCATTCCCACTACTTATAATGCATATGGCAATCTCCATCAAAATAATCACAATATGACTTTTTTACCAAATCGTGCAGCTCTGCCGCAGAGACAGATAACAGGGAGCTGAGGCAGAGAGCGTTTCTGACAGCTAACGTGGTGATGCTCACAGACCGACAGGTAAAAGTAAGGAAACACCTGAAGTAGGCAGACAGACCTCAGGTCTGCTAGCTGCTCTTTAGCACAGAGAAAGTAAGAGGTCTCACTCTGCTGCTATTCCCAGTATCTCCTTCAAGAACCGGTACCAATACTCAGCCCCACATCTCACTAGACCGTGATGGAGATAAGCGTGCCTGCTTTGACAACATTCAACAACATCCTCTGTGACGCTTCAGATTCCAGAGTTGTTAACTTTTCTGATCAGGGAAGTCTGTCTCTGGCACATCCTTTTCACATCAGAGAGGTTGTAAAAGACCAAGAGCGATGATTAATCAGAGTTCATTGACCAACATATGTACAAAGGGACATTTAACACGTGAAAAATAAATAACCTCCAACATACGCTTGGTATTTCTACCCATGGATCTATAAACTGGATTCTGTTATCCTAAACTGAAGAGCTTTAGTGAACCATTTCAGTCTAAAACCAGTTGCAGAGGCTTTTTCTCTCTGACTTGCACAAAATTCTGCAAGAACCAGAGAACGTTTGCGGTTCTTCTTTAGGGAGACATTTTGCATCAACAGAATTTAAGAGATATTCAATTCTGCTGCAAAGTATCAGCTTCCAACCACAAATATCAGGTGTCCAGAAACTCTCAGCGGTCAGACTTTTAGCTCCCTGCAGCCTCACATCTGCAGAGAAGCTCAAACAGAAAAGTGTCGTCTAAATATCTTTTGTATTTTGTGTGATTCTTCACTCACTTACCCAGATTCTGTCATTGTTGGTTTATTTGGAACCTTTGTGATCTTGACTAAAATTAAAATAATAGTCTGCAGGTTTGAACGAAGCTGACGGAGCTGATGGAGCTGCTGGAGTCGGGCTGGAACCAACAAATATTCTCATTCAATATTTTACAGATTATTTTCCTGTTTAATTGTTTATCATTTGGTCTGTGAAAGTTCGGAAAATAAAATGTCCAACTGCAATTTCCAGTCTGAGTCGACTTTATTTTGTTCAACAAATGTTGTAAAATAGGGCTGCAACTAATGATTCTTTTCAAAGACAATCAATTGATTAATAGTTGTTTGGTCTGTGAAATGTCAGAAAATGGTAAAAAAAAATTTTTAAAAATCAATCAGTGTTTCCAAAAGTCGAAGATGACGTCCTCAAATGATATTCAGTTTATTGTAATAAAGGAATAAAGAAACAAAATAAAATTACCATATATGAAGCTTAATGACTTATTTTTCCTTAAAACATGGCTGAAACCTATTAATCGATTATCAAATTAGTTGATGATTAATTTAATAATCAATCAGCAATTAATGATTGCAGCTCCAGAGTAAAATATAAAATATTTGTTTACTATTATATAACACAAATTACACAAGCATATATTCACACTGGAGAAAATGTTAAAAAATGCTTAAATGATTCAATAATTATATATTATCACATTTTCTGTTCACTGATTAGTCAAATAGTAGTTTCAGCTGTGTGGTGTCTGGTGTCTGTGTTTTGTGTGGTGTCTGTGTGTTGTGTGTGTGTGTCTCTGTGTGTGTGTGGAGTAAAGGAGGTTAGAAAATGTAAAATAACCTTTCTTGTCTGAGACGATACAAAGAGCAGGATGGGTTTGATTTAAATCAGACAATTCAGACAGGAACGTTACTGAACTAACCACACACGACGCACGCACGCACGCACACGCACACATGCACACACACGCACATGCACACACACACAACACGCACACACACACACACACACACACCGCACACACACACCACACACACACACACACCACACACACACACACAGCGCACACACCACGCACACACACACCACGCGCACACACAACGCGCGCACACACACGCGCGCACACACAGGTGAACGGTCAGATATGGATGAAGTGTAGTTTTACTAGATCACCCTGATAACAGTGACCTTTGACTTTTGAACCCAGGTCAGTGAGGTGAGGCTGGACAGATGTGTAGATCTGTGTCCTCATTTCACTTTACTCCAGGAGTGGAAAGTAACTAAGTATATTTACTCAAGTACTTTTATTGCCTATTTTAGGGAATTTTCTATCACTTTAGGCAGAACCAACAGTTCCATGCAGAGCTGCAACAAATGATTATTTTCACAGCTGATTAATCAGTTGATTAGTTTCTCGATTAATTCATTAATAGTTGTTTGTTTTAAAATGTCACAAAATTGTGAAAAATGTCCATCAGTGTTTCCCGAAGCCTAAAATGTCGACCTCAAATATTTTGTTTTACTCACAACCCAAAGATATTCAATTTACTAACACAGAGGAGTGAAGAAAAAAGAAACTACACAGATTCGAGTATTGTGTCAATGATATATAACAAGTTGGTATTCAGAAAAACACAATTTTAGATTTTTCCCTCATTTGACCATTTTACTTTGACCTGTGATAAAGTGTGATTTTTTTAATGTGATCTAAAAATTTCAAAGTTGAACTCTTACACACACTTGACACTTTGTCCAAACCAGAATGTTTAAGACCAATCGGGACAAAACGTTGTTGTGTTTTTCCTTATCAAACTAAATACAGACACAAATGTGTAACATAAAGGATGTGAACATTTCTTTCACATCTGTTGTTTCTTTTGGAAACAATAAAACTCATCTTGTTTCTGAGAAGCTGAATCAATGAGTCGACCTGACCTCATGTCCACTGCTCTGACTGAGCGTGACCTTTGACCTCACAGAAAGGCCCATATGTGCCTGAACACACACACACCTGGACACACAGACTCACACTGTAAGCAGTGACACACAGGATGTGTGTGTGTGTGTGTGTGTGTGTGTTGAGTCAGTGTAAGTGGATCCTTCCTGTTCCTACCTGAGACTGAAATCTGCTGATGAGGTACAGAGAGAGACAGACAGAGAGAGAAGAGCTGAGAACAGAGAGGGAGAGGAGGGACAAGAGGATGATGAAGTGATGAAGATGTTCTTACCTTCGACTGAGATCTGCCACATGTTCCTGAAGCCAGCTGCTGCTCGCCGCTGAAGACAAGAAGAGAGGAAGAGAGATGCCTTCAATCTACAAAATATCCAACTATTTAAGACAAAAATCCTCCCCAGTCTTCAGATGGTTTTCTACAATCTGTCAGTGTGTTTATTTTCTGCAGGTTCCTGTTTGCTCCTGTGTAAATGAGGAACTGGTTTTACTGAAACACACATTTTTTCTGAGTTTTCTTTTGCTACAAGGAGCGAGTCTGGGTTTACATGCTCACATTTCTGTGTATATTTATTCAGTCATGCATCTTTTATTCACACATTACAGTCTCTTTCCACTAGCACATTAATAGGAATTCCCATTATGTGTTAGCATCAAGCTAACAGACTACAAGCTGGTTACTTAAAAAATTGATTCAGGAATCAAACATTTGACTCACAAAACTTAAAAATAACAAACAAAACAACAAAAACAAACAAACAAAAGACAATCACAGTATTTAATAGAATACATTTTTTTCTCCACCCCCACAAAATATTACAAAATACTAAAACATGTCACAATTCACTACATTTTGTATGAGTTCTATGAATTTCTGCTTGTTAAACATGTCAAAATAATTTCTTATTCTTTTACTTCTCATCAACTATCTGATTGATCTACTAATTGTTTTAGCTCCAGTTCAGGTAACGTTCTGATCCAAATGACCAATAAAACTAGGGCTGAACAATTTATTCAAAATTTTATTGAAATCGCAACATGGCCCACAGCAGTTTTCAAACGGCAGGAGGGCAATATGTGTTAAATGCAAAATGTGTCAACTTTAAATTAAATATCATCATGCTGCAGAAACGTCCTGGCCTACACGTCATATTTTTACAGACTTTCTTTGGTACAGATCCTTGCAAGAATCACACCATAATGACATGTTTTAAATAAAAATCAGATTAATGATGTCAAAATTAACATTGCAAATCGTATCACCTTTGCAATATCAGTCAAAATAAATGCAATTGGATATTTTTTCACATTTGTTGGGTCCTAAATAAAACATGCGCGCTCTCAGAAGCTACATACTTCTCTGGTGTATAAATGTTCTATAGTCTGATATGAGCTGAGGAGAAGTTTGCAGAGAAAAGAACAGAAACATGTTCCTAGTTCAATGCTGCATAAAATATTGAGAAACACAGCTGTTTCTTTTCACAGCTGACTCCATCAGATGTGTCCTATAGAATAAAACATCGTCTGGAAGGAAGAAACTGCAGCTTCACATCTCAACACTGTGCATTCTACATCACTCTCACTTTAATTAAATAGGGCATTTAACTTAACTTATATTAGTCTTTTCATTTTACAGTGCTTTTTGTCCTCATTCTTGTTTCATTCTGTAATATTTGGTTGTTTTTTTCTGAGTAAATTGGTGGCACAACTTGACACAATTCAGTTGTTTTATTTACTTTTCCCACGCTAAAAAAAAGAAGTAAATCTAACTTATAGTTAAACCTGCAGCATTAAGACACCAACTACTCCACCATTCTTCTTCTCCTGATCTCTATATTTTTGGACCCCAAACTCTGATTAAAGTCTTTAAATAGAGACGAGGGAGGGAGCAGTCGAGCTCTCCTCCGTCCTGATGATGAAGGGATAAAAATACGATGCCGTATCGCCCACTCGTCTTTAAAAAAAGATAAGCGCTCTCGCTCGGCTGCGTCGTCCCACCTTTAATGTTTGACGACAACGTGAGGCCCGAAGGCTCGGCGTTGGGTCAAAGGCCCTTCACATCCCATCCTGCTCAGACCTCAGCGTGTGTGTGTGTCAGCGTGTGTGTGTGCGTGTGTGTGGAGGGAGGAGGGGTTTGTTTGTTTTGTGAGCAGGGTGAGTCAGTCTAAACAAACATTTTAATGGAGTGACTTATTTATGATCTGTGTGTACGAGGAGGAGTACGATGTTTCTGACTGTGTGTCTGTGTGTGTGTGTGTGTGGTGTGTGTGTGTGTGTGTGTGTGTGTGTTGGCATGTCTCTCTGCCCGCCTGGCCCTCTGGCACACAACATTACCACTGTCTGGAACATGGTTGCGTAATGCACTTTTAGTCTCGCTCCGTCAGAGTGTGTGTGTGTGTATGTGTGTGTGTGTGTGTGTGTGCGTGTGTGTAATGAGTGAGAGATATTGTGTGTTTTGGCAAAGTTAAGTGCCTGTGTGTGTGTATGTTTGTGTGTGCAGTTTCATCCCCCTCCCCATCCCAAAATGTCAGATGTTAAGTGATGTTGAGACTGCTCCGAACGCAAGAGCAGACAGCTGACACACACACACACACACACTGACCTCATTCATCAGTAGACTGTTCATACAGATAGTGAGTCAGCTGGAGAGGAGAGGGAGACGAAGAGGATGAGGATGAGGAGGTTTTATATCAGCTCAAACTCTCCTCAGACCTCTTTTCCTTCTTCCTCACACTCTCTCCTCCTTTTCTCCTTTCCTCTTTTTCATCTTCCCCTCCTCAACTACTGAGGATCTCTGTTTTGTCTGAGTGGCTGCGTTCACATGCACACTAGTTTTCTGCTGATGCAGCTCATGTAAAAAGTACACTGTACAAACAGTGTAAAAAAAAAAGTTGAGAAAACTCAAAATTTCAAGGCAGCGGACTGCAACAGATTTTTGAGTTTTGAGCTCAACTCAAATTCCTACGTTCTGAAAAAGTTCTACCAACTACTGATCTTTTGTTGAGATAATTTACTTTTCTACTTCAGATAAACTTTAAGCTTTTTTAACCTTTATTTATTCAGGGGAGGATTCACTGAGAGCGATGCTTTCTTTTGCAGAAACCCCCTGATGAGGGAGGAACAAGTGTTATCTTTCACTTTCTCCATCCAGATTTTATCCTGACGGTCGGGGGATTGAACTGGCGACTTTCCGGTCCAAGGCTCACTTCTCAAACCTTTAGGCCAACACTGCTAAAATTTTATTGTTTTCAATTAAAACAGGCGCTAAAAAAAAAGACAAACCAGGTTTACAGCTCAATGTGACAAACTTTTAATTTTTTAAACTTAGTTTCTAAAACTCAAAGATTCAAGTTCATCTAAAGAAGAAAAGTAAATTATAAGTTACATAAACAAAATTATATGTAAATTGTTAATTTAATTGTTGTTCTGGTTGACAAGTTTCATAGTACTCAAGAAAAATGTTCCTGGAAACAGACTGAAGTTAATGCAGTTTTCTAAAAGTGAAATGAACCTTTCAAGACCCGTCAAATCGTATTTTAATGGCTAAAATTCAGATTATTTGATTTTCAACTTTTAAAAGACTTTCTAAGGACCTCCAGAAACCCTGTTTGTCTTTTTAAATTATTTTTATTCACTCCTGTCTGCTCTAGTGGCTGGTTGCAGCCCCCTGATCGGTGCGTGACGTGTGTGGGCGGCGGATTGACGGGAACGGGATGGGATGGGAGTCATTCTTCCGGGATTGGGACGGAACAGCAGTATTTTTGTGGGAGTGGGTTGAAAAGAGTGAAGTGTCACCATCTACACAGTACCACACCGACGTGTCTTGTCGAAGGCGTTATTATTTCCAAAGGGAGCAAGTAAAAAATTGACATCAGGCAAGTAGATTTAAAAAATATTAGCATTTAAAACATTGAACCCAGAAACAAATGTAAGATATTGTCAAAAAAATTAGAATGTGTGTGTTTGTTTGATGGAGGCTGCAGCCTGTGTGTTTGTGTGTGCGTGTGATGGAGGCTGCAGCCTGTGGTTTGTGTGTGCGTGTGATGAAGGCTGCAGCCTGTGTGTTTGTGTGTGCGTGTGATGGAGGCTGCAGCCTGTGTATGTGTGTGTGTGTGTGCGCTCCAGTCTGTCTGTATTAGCAGCAGTTTGAGTCTCAGTGAGGTTAATATGTCCCGGGGTCGACACTGGCCTGGCCTGCCCTCCCAGTCTGCATCTGTGCACAACTGTGACCCCATTTACACCTGACATGAACAGGGACGGCTATCATTAGGATCTGACACTCTCCACCATTTTGGTCCTTTATCAATACCTTTATCACTTCTTTTCTATAACATAATAACTTAAATATAACTAAATGTTGTTCCAAGAGCATCAACAGTAATGCCATTATATAAGCTCAATATGACACTGGAAACAGACCTAAAATGCCAATAAAATAAATAATATTCTGACAAGAAAATACTGAGTGAGATTTAGAAAGACTGAACAATCAGTCGGTATCTCTGTCCTCGTCCCTCTGCTGCTCAGAGGGGGCTCAGAGGGGCTGGTTTGTCTCAGTCAACAGCAGAGTTGAAGAACTTGTGACATTTTAAAGGGAAAATTCAACACTTTTCATGTGGATGTTCAGTCAGTGTTGATGCTAAACTTTGTCAATCGAAGCAGTTGATTCCTCAGTGCTTCTATACTGATTGATCCTGCTTGAGGAGCCGTGCAGCAGCGCCTACATGTACCAGGATGCATTGCAGGCAGGTGTCGGACTCCCACACCCATGTTGCAGTGTATCATCACCCGCGTCTATAGCTGTTTCTTTGTTGGCCAAAACACAGTGTAAACATTCATCTAGCACGCTCCCAGAGGAGGAGACTACAAATCTAAGCTGAAACAGCCTGTAGCTCTTCCTGACATCCAGTGACATCATGATGACATCACTGGATGCAGGAAGAACAGCTGATTTTGCAGCAGGAGAACTAACTTTTCAGACTGAGGAATTCGTTGACTACATTTACCATCAACACTGACTGGATGAACCATGAAAAGTGACAGTTTTCCTTTAAGACACGTGGCAAACCACACTAAACAGTCAGACGACATACAGGCAGCTTTCGTTTTAGCTTGTTTGTAGCAAGTCGCTATTAGCCGAGCTAACACGCTGTGCTTGTGTAAGACACAGTGGCAGTGGATGAGAGCCAGAAAGAGATAGAAGATTAAATCACTGTCTACAAACAGTTTATGCTTATTGAAAGGTGTATTGAATATTAATATTATATATTTATTAAAATAAAGATAAAGATGATTAAGATTGGCTTTTTCACTCATGAAGGTTTTATTGCACTTAAAGCCAAAATGCACTAAAAGCGTCTAACAGCAGATGAAAATCTATCTGACAAGACTCAGGCAGAGATCACGTTCATGGACGAGGAACTATTAAAGTTTTATTCACGTTAGATTTAGTCACGATGCACCAACTTCCTTCCTCACTCTCTGACATCTCACACATCCCGTGTTTTCCTGGAGGTTCTAGCAACAAGTGGCGAAATTATGAATTTCACTGGATGGAGCACTGATGAAAATATTAGGAATGTAAATACACAATTCAACAAAATATATACCATATGTCTGGTGTTCAAAGACATTTTAATGTGGAAATGCTGCAAATTATAGCGTTAATATAATCCTGACTAAAGGACAAGAAAAAATTAAGACCTTTGTAAACAAAATTTAATCCTTTAAAGCCTTATTTTGAGAATTTTAAAATTAATACTTTTAAGATCCATGGGTATCGTTTTACATGTATTTTACTACAGTTATTGTAATAAATGTTCAGTAATCTTGTTTACATGAAGTGGTTGTGAGGGTGGGGGCACGCTGGCACCACCCAGGTACAACAAAACGCTGCTGAAAAACAATCCTGGAGGAAACACTGGTTTGAATCCACTTTAGTGTTGCATGTCAACATATTCCCTGTTCTCCTGTGCCGCAAAAACACCCCATAAATAATCTTACAAAATGAATTTGAAAAACATATATTGTCATATTTTAAGACCAAACAACTGTGTTTGGTTTTATAACTTACTGATTTCTGCAATTAGGAAGGGACTAACCTCTGATCCCGCTGCTGCCATTTGTGATTTATTTACTGACAAAACAGTGAGCCAGCATTTCATCTGACTTCAGTAATCCCCCAAAATATAACAAAAGCCAAATTGTCCCTGTTCCCCAGTGAGGGGGAGGATTATCAGACCTCAACGGTCCAGAGGAGAAACCCAAAACACATAAACAAAAATCACTAAATCCACCCCGGTCCTTTAAAAACACAGCCGAAAAAATCAGGTATGATGTTGTTCTGTGTGAACGTCCCACACCAGTGAAAACACCGGCGGGTGCACTGGTTTAACTGGGAGGGAGGTGGTTAACTGTACCTTCTGAGACGTAGGCGAATGGTTTGTTCCTGACAGACAGCAGAGTCAACAGGTTGAAGAAGAGAGCGACGAACGTCCCGACCAACAGACGACCGCTGCAGACACACACAGAGCAGAGAGAAATATTCAGCATGGTTATTTGTATTTAACACACTTGTCTGATAATTAATTGATAAGCAACAGGATCAAACCTGATGTACAGCGCATGTGACTTTATGATTTAAAACAACTGTAGTGTGGAGATTCTGTGAGAAGAAACCAGATGATGTCATTTCAGCCACTGTTTGCATTTTTGATTTTTTCTCATTCTTAAAAAAATTTCTTCATCTGTTTAAAAGACACCACAAAACTTTGATGTTTTTTTGTTTTTTTTTTTGCCCAGACATATACAAAGTTGTGTTTTCCCTTGTATCAAAAATATTTATATTATTTAGATTACAAAGTGTAATCAATGTGTGTGTAACACAGGTTCATACCAGGGCTGCAACTAACAATTATTCTCATTATCGATTAATCTGAAATTATTTCACTGATTAATTAAATGTTAGAAAATGCTGAAAAATATTCACAGCTTCTCTAAGCCCAAAGAAATGTCTTAAAATGTCTTGTTTTGCCAAGAAACCAAAGATATTCAGTTTACTGTCACGGAGAACTAAAGGAACCAGAAAATATTCACATTTGATAAAGAAAGAAATTAGAGAATTTGGACTTCGACTTCGATCACGATTGATTATCAAAATAGTTATCAAATTGCAAGTTCCTTCATTCCCACAGCAACAAATGTCTACTGCCTCTTTATTTTATCAGCTTTTCATATTAACTTTGATTAGATGTTTGATCATGATTATTTAATGCTCACCCATTTCCAGGGATCAACAGAGAGAGGTTTATCTGAGTGGCTGTCGGTGAAACACCAGATTACATTAAATAATCAAGCATTTTCAAAGAGTATATTCAAATTCAAGCCATATTCCTAACCCTGAAAACATAACGGTTAAAGTTCATCTTTTTTTAAACAATGAAGACCTTGTATGAACCAGTCAAACAGGCGAGGCACTGAAGCCTGCAGGGACACTTCAGGTCACTTCAGTTTTGTGCAGAAAGTGTGCCAAGTGTGGAACTTTATACTGACTAAAACTGAAATCCATCACTTCCATCCGACACACTTGAGACGGACCGATCAAAAATGTGTCTGAAATGTGTCCAGAGCGCCTCTACTGCAGGTCCAATGTGCTCTGGAAGCATTTCATAAAATCGCCTTTTTTGTTATTTGCAATAATTCATTCCCAAGTGACAAGCCACTTGAAACTTGCTCATAAAGGAACAAAGTTTTCATGGAAAAATTACACTGTCCTCTGTGAGCATTTCCAGTCTCTTACAGTAAAGTACAGAGCCAACAACTGGCACAACAACAACCTGCTTCATTTAAATGGAAGAATTTTATCAATCCAGGGTTTCTGCCAGTGTAATACAAGCCAGGCAGCTTGCAAGGCCGAAGCATCAGGGATTTAAACGTGTAGCGCGCACACAGAGAGACAGAGAGGTGTGTGTGTGTGTGATGTTAAAGCTGCTCCTCAGTGTTTTACTCAGCTGTGAAGGTAGCAGCGCAGTGTGTGAACAGTTCAGACTGTGAATAAATGCTCCTCAAGACACAAGCCAAGATCCTGTGTCCTGCTTCGGTTAATTCTGAACTTAGTGATGTTGACCCCGGCTCATTAAAGGTGGACCAGGCCCGCTCCTCCTTAAAGTTATCCTTTAAGACCGATTTGGATTGATAATCAATCCACTGATTTGTCAGTTAGTCTTTGACCCAGACTCTCTCTAACTCCTTCCACACATGCACTGCAACTTTGCAACTATCCACACAACTGTGTGTATGTTGAATATGTATGAATGTATGTTGCATTTTTTGGCCCGACTGAACCCTGCCAGGAGAGAGTAGGAGTGTTGATGATGCTGCACTCGCCTGTGTGTCCACTCCTTTATTGAGCATTAATACATTGCATTAAGCACTAATACATTCATTTTTTTTCTTTCCTTGTAAAGAAACATTGTGTTGCTGTGAGGAGCAGAGCAGAGAGGCTCTGTGGTGCTCTGAGACGCACACTTTTACTCTCTGAACTACTGAACTTTCTGTTCGAAAGAAAGTAGTTCCAGTAGATTCTACTGCAGGAAGAAAATAGTTCCTACATTAAACTGCTCACAACAAGGTCTGTGGATTATCTTGAGTAACTGGGTTATGATTTTTGGAAAGAAACACAGATTTTGAACTTTTCAGATGTATTTTTTTGTATTTATTTGCATTTGGTTCTTTGAGCACCACGTCTAGTTGAATTATATTGAAGCGACGGCAGACATCACTAGAGCTGATATCTGCAAAACTCAGCAACTCACATTCAAAACTATCAAGCGGGAAAAATAGTACGACCAGGGACAAAATATGTATTTTAATGCCTTTTTAGTGATCTGTGACATCAAAACACCTGATCATAGTCAGAAAAATGTGCGCCATGAGTGGCACACTGCTAGTCAGCTGATCTCTGCATCTATCACAGTTTTTGAGACTCAGTTTGTATTGATATCAACACAAAATCAGTCATCATTATGGTGGAGTCCTCCTCCTCCTGCACGGTCTGCAGGTGCCACCCCTCACCTAAACCATATGGAGTTCTTCCAACATGTGTGAACACTTCTGACACGGACAATTATCTCATGCGTGGTGCATGTGTGAAAGGACATATTCAGATGATGTCCTGATCTGATTCTCAGGTAATAGTTTGGAGTGCATATATGAAAACAGCTTCTGTCTTTCACTGCTCTTTTACGTCTCTCATCCTGCATTCATCACCTGCTGTGGTCTCTTTTCCTCTGTAGTTTCGTCCTTCCCTCTCTCTTCCTCTCTGTCCATCATCTCTCCATAATAAAACAGATTAGTGGCGGCTTTTATAACCTAAAACACAGCGAGACTTAAACCTGTCTCCTGTGACGAGATTACCCCCCTCGTTCCTCCCCCCTACTGTCCCTCTCTCTCTCTTCCTCTCTGAGTGGATGTGATTGGACGGCAGAGAAATTCGGCCGCTAACCGGAGGGACAGGTGTCTGCTGGGTAGAGAGAGAGACACACACACACACGCTCTCTCTCTTTAATCTGCTCTTAGAGGGAGGGGGGTCGTGGGTCGGGTGGGGGGGGTTTATCACCCAGTTATTGTGGCTCACCGTCAGGCAGCTCTTCGCCTCCCGCTGATTGTTTGGACCAATTTTTAGGCTCTTAAATGGATTGTCCCATGTGATTAGTGTACTGAAGAGTACAGTTGTCAGTGTGTGTGTGTTTCAGTCTGTGTGTGTTTACAGGCAGGGTTTGGAGATCAGTATTGTATGTCTGATAGGTTTATTTAAAAGTTATATAAAGTTATGATTGCATGTTTCTGCCAGAAATATTGTTAGGCCTGTGGGGGGGCTGTCAGTGGAAAAACAAGCACTTTTAGTGGACGTACTTCGACGGTTCACAGTTGCCCACAAGGATTACAATGGAGCCTGTTTGGCTTCCACCAGCAAATACTGGGCATCATGCAAGAAGCACTCGTACAAACACATTTGTTCTTAAGTTCTGTGTACGAGTGATTTCGTGAGGTCTAGACCTGTCGTAGAATCATGTGTCATCAGTCTGCTGTTAACACAACCAAAGTTTTTCAGAGTATTTCATTAGTTTGAAGACATTTTAAGATTGAAAAAAGTAAATTACACTTCATAATTATGTCAACATCATCCTGTTGACTGCATTTCAAATGATAATATAATTGTAAAATTCCACATAAAGGCTATCATCAGTAATTTAATGACACATTATTACCTGCTGTCAGGTGTACTGGTTGTATATCTTCACTATTTTCCTCATTTATTCTGTCTTCTCATCATCATGATGAAAACTTCCCCTTAAATCCCTCCTCTCGCTGCAGTCATTGATCACCTTAATGTGGCAAGAGTTTTTTTCTTTGAAGCCACATTTTCTCTTTATTTCAGTGACAGTCTGATCATCAGGTAACACGACATTAACAACACTTGCTTTTCCCGTTTCTTTGCCTTAGGAGGCCTCTTAATTCCACTGCTGATGCTGTGTTATCAATCTCTGAATGTAGGACGTCAAACTCTGATTTCTTTTTACTCTTTGATGTCATTTTCATGAATGAATACTTCCTGACATGTGGGGCCTTATATGATATTATTGGGGCGTTAATTATGGCACTTTAAAGTCTCATGCAGGTGCACTCAGATACGCACAGGCGCATCATCTCCACAGGATGTGAAGTTAAGATTGTTTGTTGAATCTGAAGTGAAGTGTTCATATTTTGTACAAACAAAAGTAGAGAAATGACAGCGCCTCAGCCGCCCTGCACGGCTCCGCGGTGCGCTCTGGTGAAGTGTCTGACGGCGCGTCAGCTGCACTCCGTTTCTATACTCTATCACTCTTCTCTGCTTCCATCACAGTTAGTTTTGTGGTTTGTGGTGATTTAGAGACTCGGTTTGTAAAGTTTACAGCCTGTCATGATGCTGCATTGCTCTGTGTACAATGATGCAGATAAAAAACAAGAAACTTATTTACCACCCACTCCTTTATCTTCTCTCGTCAGTAAACAGACAGAACATGTTGCCACCAGGAGTATTTAATAAGTGCGCCACTTAATTTAAAACTATGTTTATGATTCCTCTTATAAATAATTCCTCGTTGAAATGTTTCCCTGTGTACTTTTATAAGCGTCTATCTGTTTTATCCTGTAGCTGTCATGCACACTGACTGACAAAGGAAACTAAACAAATGCTCGCCTGGGAGAGTCTCAGTCAGCTGAAGGGTCTCTGAATGATGATTCAAATCTCTGACTTTCAGGGGGGCAGCCTGAGTAAACAGGTTTGGATTTTCACATGTACAGTTCACACAGTCTATTTCCTGCAAGATATCTGTGTGGGACCTCACACTAAATATTATTAGAGTCTGAGATAAGCTGAAAGCTTTTCAGTTAAACAAAAATGTCTGCAAACTGTGTGGCTTTCATAAACAACTTTTTCTTTTTCATCATTTTATCAACTGTTCAAAAATATTTGTTGTTTGTGTCTGATGTTATCCTGAGGCCAGTGTTCAACACAGTCTGCATGTGTTTAATTAACTCTGCTGGTGTGGACACACACACACACACAGACAGTCAGAGTGTGAAACGAACAATGATCATGTTGCTGTCAGTCAGTCTGACGGTGTAACTGTTTGTACGTCTGTTTGTCTGACCCAAATGTTTGGGATGTTCTGTTCCAACAGCAGCTGCCACTCTGTGTGTCTGTGTGTGTGTTTTCACAGAGACAGAGTGTATTATGATGTTGTGTCTATTTTAAAACGTGATGAGGGAATTTGTGTGTGTGTGTGTGTGTGTGTGTGTGGAGGGTAATACTTACGTATGGACCTCAGGCTGCTCCATGAAGCGCTCCACACTGACAAAACACAAACAAACACAGTCAACAACACTGGCCAGGTGGGACTACTCTGACTGTGTGTGTGTGTGTGTGTGTGTGTGTGTGTGTGTGTGTGTGTGTGGGCGAGCTAGAGAGAGAGTGATCGAGACAGATGAAATGAATTAGAGGAGACAAGGAGCGAACAAACAGAGAGAAAACAGGAAATACATTAACACACACAAACACAGGCGCACACACTGCAAAATAACACATACACACACGTGAAACAAGATAAATGGCACACACGCAAACTGTGTGTCTGTGCTGCTGCCCTACTGAGCCATTCATGATGTGCACTGTACTGTACAGTGTGTGAGTGTGTGTGTCGTCTCAGTCATGCAGGAAAATGGCAAAACAGAGACAACAGCACAGGAAGGAGAGAAATGTTCACTCTGTTCTGTCTGCAGGGTAAAATTTCACCACACACACACACACACAAGGCTCGACATTTATATTTTTCCTGCGTGTCCTGCAACTGTCACAGATTATACTGTCGTTATTCTTTAAATCATTGGTTGAGTTTCTGTTTCTCGTTATTTCCAAATCTTGGACCCCACCAGCTCTCATCATCTGAGGACCACTTAGGATCAGCGTTAGATATCTGTATTCATATCTGTTTATAAACATTAGTTTATTTCTAACTATTTGATCAGTGAATGCATCACTGCAAAACTGCAGTGCAAATGCAAACCTGTTTCTGATTGGTTTACAGCAACGGAAAGGTACGAACACTTTGAACACATCTCATAGTAAACACGGCACATGTGACGTAGTGTAGAGCTTCTGTTCCTGTTTGTGTATCAGGTGAGGCTGCAAATAACTTATTTTCATTATCAATTAATATGTTGATTAGTTTCTCAATTAACTGGTTAGTTGTTTGGTCCATAAAACAACGAAAAATGTTGATCAGTGTTTCTCAAAGTCCAAGATGACGTCCTCAAATGTCTCATTTTGTCCACAACCCAAAGATATTCGGTTTATTGTCAGAGAGGAGGAAAGAAACCAGAAAATATTCACTTTTAAGAAGCTGAAAACAGAACAGAATTTTTACTTTTTTCTTAAAAAAAAAAAAAAAATTCAAACTGATTAATTGATTCACAAAATAGTGTGTTACTAATTTAATACATACTTAATAATGGATTAATAAATTAATAGCTGCACCTCCAGTACAGACAGGACATCCTTCATTTTGAGCGCTGATCACACAGGATGAACTTTAATACAATCTTGATGGTCGTAGTTACCAAAACATGAAAAGTTTACTAAACTAAAATAAGAGTAGAAGTAAAAACATAATATATACGAAAGCAACAATTTAAAGGTAAAAGAGACAGTGGGGTGATTTAGAGCAATTCATTGATTATTAATCGAATATTAAATTAATTACCAACAATTCTGATAATCAATTGATCGTTTTGAGTCCCTTTTTCTCTCAATTGTTAATATTTTCTGGTTTCTATACTCCTCTCTGATGAAGAGGACATCTTGAGTTGACTTTTGGGAAACATTGATCAGTATTTCTCACCATTTTCTGACTTTTTATAAGCAAACAACTATTGACTGATTAATCAAGAAAATAATCAGCAGATTGATCAATGATAAATTAATCATTAGCTGCAGCCTGAGTGTGATTTAAGGATGCTCTGATTGATCAGCCACCGGTCATTATCGACAACATTTGTTCTAAATAGTTTGAACAAGGGCCAATCAGATGATGAAGCAGCAGGGTTTGAAATGAACACCCACCAAGAGCCAGTGGATTTTCCACGTGGTGAATAAATCTATGAAGGGCGTTTAGCTACACTGGAGGGTCGATGTTTGCACCAAAATAGCCATGAAATAAACAAAATAAACACACTCATGATGCATTCAGGTGCACCTCTTAAACTCAGAAACCTATATTCAAATTAGGCCACAAGAGTTGTTTAAAAAAGGGAAATTTTCCATATTTATTTTCCTGTGTTGAAATAAATGTGGGTTTCTGCATGATGTATGATAGAGTTTATAACGCCTCGACTGAAGGAGGGAAGCGAATCAGAGCTGTAAGTTACATCAACACTTTCTACCAACTGAGTGAAAGTCTCCATCTGAAAACTCTGTAAAAGGAAACAGATGGAGTTTCCCTTTGATATACCTTCAACTGTGATTAAAAACAGGGGTTAAAACTGTTGATTTGAACTATGTTTGGTGATTTTAACTCTCACCTGCCATCAGAAAGCAGTATTTTATTTTGTTGTTCAGTAAAAGAAACACATTATGACTCTTAATTTTTTATGTTTTCATGAGTAACACTCAAGTCACTTAAGAGTCTAAAACCTTCAGTCCAGCATGCAAACACACACACACACACACACACACACAAAACACGTCTGTACATGAAAGTGTTAGCTGGCAGAGAGCCAACTGCTTGACCTGCATTTGTGTGTGTGTGTGGTTTTTCTGGAAATACCCCTCCCTACCCTGAGAGCTGACCGCAAGACAACCCCACACAGGGCGCCTGGAGGTAAGGGTGTGGTGTGTGTGTGTGTGTGTGTGTGTGTGTGTGTGTGTGTGTGTGTGTGTGTGTGTGTGTGTCACAATGACAGACACAGCCAGGCAGTGACATTCCCACAGCCCTGAAAAATTCAGTAGTTCACACCAAACACACACACACATGCACACACACAGGCTCCTCCCCTTTAGAGTAAATCCATGACCACCTGTTTAATGCATTACAGACAAAGTTGTCAACAGATTTTGACTTGACTGACAACAGACTTTTAAAGTGTGTTAATGCTCATTTTCACAGTCTTACAGGCCCAATGTGTCAGATTTAGGGGGATTAATTGGAAGAATATGTCAGAAAAAGAATATAATATTCATACGTATGTTTTCATTGGTGTATAATCACCTGAAAATAAGAATCATAGTGTTTTTGTTCCACTAAAATGAGCCCTTTATGTCTACAGACGGAGCAGATATGGATGTATTAAACACAGAATATTGGACACAAAGGGGACGCTTCAGGAACAGAAACTGCAGAGACTGTATCCAGAGCTGCAACCATTAATCAGTTAATTGATTATTAAATTAATCACCAACTATTTTGATAATCGATTCATCGTTTTGAGTAATTCTGAATTATTTTCTGGTTTCTTTACTCCCCTCTGACAGTAAACATTTTTCACTATTTGCTGATCTTTTAAGATTTTTCAACTTTGTGCTGATCACAAGTTTAGAAACATAAAGGCTTGAACATTATTTGGATACTATGAATCTGTATTCCAAAACAACATATTTGTTGGGTTATAATAAATTAAATCTCTTGGTCTAACACAAAACGTGTGTAGACGTGGTTAGAATATCCTGGGGTGCAATTATTACATTTTTTAAATTGTTTGATGGCAAACTAGAGCGGAGAAAAACACGCACCCTGAGTGAAGCAAATTAATAACGAGGAAACAAAACAAAGACAAAAGGGAGAAACAATTGGAAATATTCTGTGTATTGCTTTGGAAATATTAATTCTGTTGTTGCGCTGAGTCACACAAAGAAAATAATTGATATTTTAATCGAGGGAGACAGAGTGAGTGAGACAAAGAAAGAGACGCAGACAAGGGACAAAGATAGAGACATGGGATCTTAATCTGCCTCTAAATGCTGACTCAAGTTATGACAAAAATCTAATTGTGAGTAACTCATTACTCATATTTTGTCCTTCATTGTCTCCATCACTGATGGAAGTGTGTGTTTGTGTGTACATACCTCTCCTTCAGGATGAACAAAGCTCCCAGCTGGACGAGAACAGTGGAGGCAAAAACTGCCAAAACCTCCAGTCGCTCAAACCTGCAGAAAAACAGAGACAGAAAAAGAGACATCATCATCTATTCTGGGATAAAACATCCACAACAACACTCTGATGTAGATTTTCATCCCCAACACACCAGTTCACACACTCAGAGACCAACAAAGCAGAGTCTGGTGGTTTGATCATTTGGTATAAATGTCAGATTCACAAACAAGTTATGAGGATTGTTTGAAAGCAATCTCTACTTTAAATATTTCACAGAAAACAGCACTGCCTGTATAAGTTCATGCTAGACACAAAATACAACATATATACAGATAATTAATGAATTCACAATGTAACAGGATAAAATATACAACAAATTTATATACAGTTATTTACTAATAAACACGTATAGACCCAAGAAACAATTCCGCGGTGCGCTTGTAGTCTAGAGTGCTGGGAAATACTGTTAACTAGTTTGTGAATGTGGGACATCATCTTGTTTGTCATCTTTCAAGTCTGTCCAAGAAGGAGACAGCTGACCAACACACAGAAACACACTGGATGAGAACATCTCCACTCCCTGACAGATCTCTGGACTGAGAACAAACGACGTAGCTGATGTAAAACTTTAAAATTAGGAAATAAAACTTCCCATTAGAAGAACAATATTTTTTAGTGTGATATTTACTTTCGTGTACCTCAGAAATCTGCCTACTCATCCTAACGTCAAGTTAAAGGTCAGCTTCTTTTTTTTTTTGGCATGTTTAAACTTGTTATTTCTGCACAGTTGCAGATAAAGATAAAGATCAGGCTTCACTTATATTATTAGTATTAGAGTCCAGCGGTGTTTCTGACTCGTGTGGCACAAACATTTCCAATAACTCCCGAGAGTTATTAAGTCTAAAAGTCAAAATACATTGAAAAAAGATAGATGTAATGATTTCCAAACTTCACAACATGTTTTTATTCAACATAAAATTCTGCTTCAGTCCATCTTTGTTGGTGTTGAGCCTTTCAAAAACAAAATTTTCACTGTGATCACAAAACAGCACGATAAAATAATTTATGCTGACAAAACTGATGAGTTATGTTCATTAAATAAAGTTGATTTAACAATAAAGACCTACTAACTTATTTATTTATTTCCCAGGGACAGTGCATATTAATAAATATTACTGTAAATATGCCAGAATGAGCCAAAAGACTAGTTTTCATGGTCCCTGGCCAGATGTGTAGTTGACACTCCTAAATCAAAAAAACAAGTTATATTAGTTATTTAATCTGATTAAATTTAGGAAAGCAGCCCTACCATTTCCAAGCCTCCGGATATATATTTCTTTATTTAAATCTTAGTACTCCTACGCAAGGACACAGCCTGATATAACCTCTTCACTGAGAGAGAAACAATGAAGTGACCAAATTCGAACCACTAACTTGCCCCACAGACATGATTAAGAGTAGGAGTAGTCAACAACAAGAGGAAAAAACGTCTCTGCATCTCGTTAAAGGGACGGCCGCAGACGTCTGAACAATATTAGATACATTCATTCATGTGAGACATTCTCATTATTTAATATAAAGATATAACACAGGAAATGCATTAAAAGATTTAAAATTGATGCCAAGTTATTCGTATTTATGTTAACCAAAAAAAGAGCTATTATTACCTGGACTTGAGATATTTTTTAAGCAAATTTTTTTTTAACTAAATCTGCAGAATTTCTGCTTTGTTGGCTTTCAGAAAACATTTGCTTCAATTTGGCCTGAGGTCTGAATTAAGAGAAGGCAATGTGACTACATCAAATCTATATGAACTACTATATGAACTACATTAAAAAAAACTTGTAAAAAACTATATAAATGTGAACTTTACATGAGATAAAATACAAGTAAAGAACATTAACAGAATATTATTATCGGGCCGATACTCGTCTCTAACTGTTGCTGACCCGCTGACCTCGTCGCCCGGTCACAGGGTCGATCCTGTCACAGTCTGTCCAGGATGAGCAGCTTTGTCTCAGTGAGTGGTCTGCTGAGATTATGGGGGTTAAACCTGACGCTGGCTGTCAGTGATCTGATGGTCTGCAGCCACTCTGCTGCAGCATAAAACCACTAAACTAAGAGCTTCTGACCGAGCTAAGTGAAGTGCATTATGGATTTATGTAAAAGAGATGTGAGCACATACATGCAGAGGGTGAAGAGGGTGACGCGAGGACACAGAAATACTGAGAAAAACTACGTCAGTAAAGCAACAGATGTCATGAGAGTGAGGATGCAATTAAAGAAGAGTTTCAGTTTTGTTTTGTTTTTACAAAGTTCAGGTTTCAGTTTATTAACCGTGGTTTTGACTCCAACAATTTCTGCATCTAGTTCCCTGTAAAAACTGGGTCTGTATATCTGTCGTGCTTTTGATGCAACATGAGGCAACAGTAGATCCACGTGCAGAGCACCAATGATTTTCTTTCACATAATTTTGAATGTGAGGTTTCTCTTTACAAAAACAAACTGCTTCTCTGGGCTGTTTCAAATGTTTCACTTTGTTTTAATAAGCTGAAAAGTACGAAATGCTTCAGCTAAACTTTTGGTTCAAATTAAGAAAAAACGGATGATCAGATTCAATCACCACCTTGAAAGAAGCTAACTTTGAGACTAACAAGTACTACCAACTATGAGTGATTTGATTGGACGAGATCTGTTAATCAGGGAAAATACCTGTGTTTACATACATGCGTGTTAGCATTGTAACTAAATGATTTGCATAGATATATACATGGCTTATACAGAATTATACGATCGCTTCCTGAGCACATTTCACTGATCAGCTGATGGATTTATTAGTAGTTCAGCTTTTGAAATCATGCTGAAGTCAAACATCAGCTCTCATAAAACCCTGTGGTTGGTGCACTTGTTTTTTGACCTCAGACAAACTGCACTAGCGTCATCTGGAAGCAGAGTCCAACCTTTTCAAGTGGTCTCGGTCAGTTTATTGGGTCCACATCTCAAAAATATAAACATCAACATTCAGTCTGTTAAAAAGAGCGAGCTGAACAAAGTCTGAGGGCAGTTTTAACTGAAGGAGAGCTATACTGTGGTAACATGTAGCTCTAAACAAAGCAGCTAGCAAGCTCACATTAGTGTGCAGGAAAATGTCTGTGTTGCTTGGCAACAGCCCAGTTTCAGTCCAGTTGCGGATAAATAAATAAATAAATAAATAAATAAGTAAATTAGCAAAGAAATCATATTCTGTTGTCACTTTTTACTGTTAACTAATAAATGGTGCTAGTTAACCTGTTGTGTAACTGTCAGTACAGTATCAGCTCTGAGAGAGAGAGAGAGAGAGAGAGAGAGAGAGAGAGAGAGAGAGAGAGAGAGAGAGAGGGGTGTGTGTGTGTGTGTGTGTGGTGTGTGTGAGTGTGTGAGTGTGTGTGTGTGTGTGTGTGTGTGTGTGTGTGTGTGTGTGTGTGTGTGTGTGTTGTGTGAGAGGTGTGTGTGTGTGTGTGTGTGTGTGTGTGTGTGTGTGTGTTGGTGGTGTGTGAGACAAGATGCTTGTTAAGACATGGTCTGTTTTTTGTGTCTTCGTGTGTAGAGAGTCTGTTTGTCCAATGGATGAGCAGATGAACACACACCCACAGTTAATAGGTTGTCCATGTTACTGGACTGCTGGAACACACACACACACACATACATACATACATGACTCCTATACGTCCTCCCTCTGCTTTCGAACACTTAGTGCCTGCTGTGTGGCCTGATTGCCTCCATGCTGCGGGGTCAGAGGTCACGCTGTGGTTAATCTATGCGGGCGCCACAAAGAAAACCTGCTGTCTGACTTATATCATCATCTGCAGGGCTGGACGAGTTTGAGAAAATATCTAACTGCAATTATTTTGACTGACACTGCAAGTGTAATATAATTTATGATATTAGATGTAATGATAATTTTTACATCACAATTCTTATTTTAATTGCAAAACATTTTAAAATAACAAGTGTGATTTTGCAGGAAGCTCTACCAAATGCCTTTAACAAATATTGCACCTCCTGCAATTTTAAAATTGTTCCATCAGACAAAGCAACCAGCGACTGCGGATATATTAATGCAGATTTATTACATGCATTGTTGAATTCTCTATTCTGATTGGTCAGTTACAGCACTGTAACAAAGACTCTGGGGATCAATAAAATCACGATTACATCACTAAAATCAATTTTAAAATCATTTTTTGTGTCACATAAATGTGTGCCACATATTTATTCATTTTTTGTTAAGTAGCCATGCAATAAGCCGGATAATGTACAGTGAGCAGGTCATTACTGTGAAATAAACCCCTTCACTCCTCCTCTTCGTTATAATTTCACAACAACAACCTGCTCACTGTACATTATCCTTAACGTGTGTGTGCAAGTGACAAGTGTGCTGCGTTACAAACACTACATATGTTTGCTACATCCAATAAATAAACCAAGCAAACTCACAAAATGTCAAGAAAGGAAATATTCCGACACCTGTTTTTCTAATTAAACAGAGAAATACAACCGTTTAAGTTCATCACTGTTACCAAACTAATATCTACTTAATTGTCTCATTAACTCATCATGAAGACACTTCATTCAAACTGGAAAAATATAAATAAATAATTAAAAGAAAACCACTGTCTTAGTTTGTCTTTCCACAACAATCCAACAATCACAAACTCTGGTTCGGTCAGAATAAATCATTTATTTACCGTTAGATGTGAAAGTATTCTGGCTCTACAGGCGGCAGCTCTCTGTTAACCATTAAATAAAGTGACAAAAAACTCCATCTATTTTGATAATCAATTAATTGGTTTGAGTAATTTCTTAGAAGAAAAAAGTCAAAATTCTCTGATTTCAGCTTCTTAAATATGAATATTTTCTGGTTTCTTTACTCCTCTCTGACAATAAACTGAATATCTTTGAGTTGTGAGTAAAACAAGACATTTGAGGACGTCATCTTAGGTTTTGGGAAACACTGATCCACATTTTTCACCATTTTCTGACATTTTAAAACAAACAACTATTAATCGAGAAAATAATTGACAGATTATCGATGATGAAAATAATCGTTAGTTGCAGCCATAGCCAATACATTCGTCCAATCGCCCAAGGCCTCATGATTACTGACGCTGCTAAATTTGTCAATATTTTTATCTGCTGATTCATCAAAACAGGATTTGAAGCTCCATATTGTGAAATTCTCAGTTTTACTCTTTGTGAAACAATGAATGAGTGAATGAAACTTGCCCATAAACGGATCAGAACAGACATTTATGATAAGACCCTGTGTTTTAAAAGGCTTGAATAAATAAGAGCAGATTAAATTTCCATCAAACGTTCAGCTCTTACAGCGTTTCACCTGCAGTAATCTGAGTACAGATAACCAGATCTAATTGAACTACAGCTTGTAGTCAAGGTGAAGTAGATCAGACTAATTCCTGGTCGGCCTGACTCTGCTCCTTACAGAGTTTAAAACGTGTTGGATGCTTCTACTGGTTAAACTGGGCAATCTGCTGCTGAGCCATTGTTCTATTACTGGCAGCCCATTAAGACACAAACACACCAACAATACGCTCAAATGAACACACGCACAGATGCCCAAAGATAACACACAGACACAGACACACAGACCACAGACCACAGACACACACACACACACACACACACACACACACACACACACACACACACCCACACCCACACAGGCATTATAAGAGCCAAGTGAAGCTGAAAAGCAGATTTCCACTCGATCACCACTCTTCCACACCTCAAGGCCAGAGGTCACCTGTCAGCTGCAAATACACTGTTTGGCCACTTCACTGAAAACACACACAGACACATACGCACACTCACTGTGTATTTGAGTTGCTTATGTGTTTATGATCCATTCAGATGATCCCAACAACAGTAACAGAAGCTTTTCTGTCGATACTACATCTGTGTTTACAGTGTGTTGTGTGTGTGTGTGTGTGATTATGGTTGTGAGAGCACATAAACACAGATGGAGCTTTGACACTGATATACAGCTCAGCACAGGATCTATTAAAGGTACAAACACGTTCATCTTCAGTTGCTGCAAAACCTCGTATAATAATAATGTCCAGTGTCTTTTAATTAAAGCCGATTTTACAGTCATGCATGTTTCTCATTGTACTGCTGTGTAGAATATAAAACAGATTCTCACGGTAAACTCACCCAAAGGAGTAGACCTGACTGGGTTTCTTCATGGTCACCCAGGAACTGATGAGACAGGTGATCAAACTGCAGGCAGGAGGGAGGGAAGGAGAGGAGAGGAGAGGAGAGGAAGGAGAGGAGAGGAGGAGGAGAGGAGAGAGAGGAGAGGAGAGGAGAGGAGAGGAGAGGGGAGGAGAGGAGAGGAGAGGGGAGGGGAGAGGAGAAGAGGATGGAAGGGTGATAACAGGGAGAGAGAAAGACGCAGAGGGAGGACAGACAGGAGAAGTGCAAATAAGACGAGAGTCAGTCAGAGGGAGACAAACGGTCGACAACCACAACAGAAACAACACAGAGGTCAGCTGAAGTTCACTTCTTGTTTAATTTATCTTTTATCCATTATAATCTCACAATTAATTTTTCATGAGTGGAAATTCTCCATCAAAACAGCAGCACAGCTGAGCAGACTCAAGTGTTATATCACGTCTGACTTCTGGATTTCTCACACTCAAAAAAGAACCATTGACGAGTTTGTTTGGTATCAAATATTAGAAAATAATGAAAAACATCATCACAGTTTCACAGAGGCTGATGATGATGTCTCTGTTCTGAATAGATCAAGCTATTTTTTCCACATTTCTATTTCCTATCATATTTCGATATCAACAGTGGGTAACTTCAGCATTTACTGGACTTTGGTCATTTATTACATCAGGTTTTTCTCTTTCCAGTCACAAATTGATATGTACAATATTTTGCTGATAAGAGAACCTCATATTACAGAAGAGCAGAGAACACTCACCTAAAGAGGTCGAAGATGGTGAGGTACGTGTAGGCAGTTAAAGCTGAAATGACAAAAACAGAAACACAAACCATCAAATTTCAAATGCAAGGCTTAGTATTCTGAAGGCACTGCAACCCTGATATCCAAGTTATACATTTGGTGCCTGAGTAGATCATTTCAATGGTGTCAACATCTTTCACAGAACATCATTTTATCTGGAAGTTCTAGACTTTATTATCTGACTGTTTTGGCTGAAGCAAACACATGCACACAGGAAGAAAAACTTGTTTAAAATGACGACAAAATGATAATTATCAAGAAACGATGTAAAGCTCAGTCAAATCTGAGTACACATGATATCTCGAGGATATCATTATCACCAAGGTCCAGCACAAATTAACATCCATAAATCTGATTAGACTTCTTAGAACAAAGACATTCCTCGTAACTCCAGAACTTGCCTAAGAATCTTTGCGTTTTTTTTAAGTTTCCTTCTGTGTCAAAGTATGTCAGTGATAGTTATGGGCATGTTGCAAAGCTGCAAATTTGACAAAATGTAAAAAAAAAAACAAGCTAAAATACAAGTTCAAGACGGTGATGATGGGAGGTGTTGCAGGGGTGCCTTTGTCAGATTTTTATCTGAGAGAGGAAGTCCAATAACACTTCACGCAAAACGTGTTGTCTTTTACTTGTTCCAATATCAGTATCAGTATCGGCCTCCGATTTCTGCCTAAAATAGTGGTATCAGTATTGGCGAGCATGCTAATCCATGCACCAATCCAACACTATGCAATTAATAGTATCGGATTAGTTCTCAGTGTTGGCTGGAATAAATGGTATCAGAACATCTCTAATTTAAACAATTATTTCACTTTCACTTGCTGTGTTTCCATCCAAACGTATCGAAAATGTTAACAAAATTTCTAGCAAATTGGCAAAAGAAAATACAAACGAATGCTTGTTTTCATCCATCACTGCTATGCGTTAATCAGGAGAGGGTTCATAGAGATAAGCAGTCAGAAAATCATGACACCACTGCAGGAGAAGAGGGCGCAACAAGATGACGAAATTAAAACAGTGCCAGCTGAATCTCAAGCAGTGAAAAACAGGATGAAAATCAGACATTTCCTTTTTTTTTTATTATTAATTAATATTTGGGGTATTTTTGCCTTTATATAGATAAGACAGCTGAAGACATGTCAGGAAAGCGGGGGGAGAGATGGCAGATGACACGCAGCAAAGAGCTCCGGGCTTAAAGTGAACCCGGGAGACTTCGCCTTATTAGACAAAAGAAAAATGGTTACGTAGACGTTATGAAATTCAGGAAATTTTTTCTGATTTTGCTGTTTCGATCAACCTTATCTAATGCAAAAAAAATGCGTATAAAAGAATACGTTGATGAAAACATAACTAATGTAAACCTTCTAAAGATGCTTTAGCACTGCACATAAAGTCTGAACAAATCAAATCAGACCTAAACACGCCTCAGTTAGCCTGCAAGTTAGGCAGGCAGCAGTTACTTCACTAAATAGTAGTCCGCTCGCTTCTGACTGGGTCATTAAGTTAGGAAGTCATTGAGTCAGCCCTGCAGATATCAGCCAGGCTTTCACTGAGTCAATTACCTGGACAGAAACCTGGCAAACAGCCAATCAGCCAATCAGCTAGCAGGTAATCTGAAGGCTCAGTTATCCAGTCATTGGGTTAATAAGTCAGTCAGCCAACAAGCCAATTAACTCATCAGTCAGCTAACCAGCAGCTACACAGAGAGTCAGTGCTGTCCTACTGGCCTGGCTTAAACAACTCACTGTCTGTCTCTCAGCCTGTCTGTCTGCCTGACTGTCTGTCTTAATGCCGAGCAGCCAGCTTTCTGTAATCAGGCTCTGCTGTGGGGGATGAGGAGAGCGGATTAGAGCGGCTTTGTGCTGAGAGGAACATTTTGTTTCCCCACCACCGGCGTCCATGTTGGCCAACCTGACGCCATGTAATCCTGACAGAGAGGCCCGGACGGACGGACAGACAGACAGACGAGCAAAGGGAGAGAGACAGGCGGCAGGACGGAGACTGAGTGAGACAGCAACAGGCAGAGAGAAAGAGAGAGAGGAAGACAGATGGATGGACTGAGAGATCGAGGCAGACAGACGGGCAGAGAGGAACAGTTCAGAAGACAGATAGACAGGGTGACAGACATGTATACAAATAGACAGAGAGAAGACAGAGAGAAAGTGAATGAGTGAGTGAGAGAGTGAGTGAGTGAGAGAGGATCTCTAACACTGGTGAAAGAGAAACAGATAGTCAGGAGGAAAATACCTGAGACGGTCTGAAACTAGAAACTGCAGAATAAACCAAAAAGCCAAATTCTAAAACAGAATTTTATATATTTTTTGTTTTTGTGCATGTAGAGGGAAAGGTATTAATGACAGTGTCAGAGAAAGTAAAAGTGTGCATCCCAGCGCACCACAGAGCCTCTCTGAAAATGATGATGAAGTCATTTAACTTCTGTTTGCAAATGAACATTAGGTTTGTTTTATCAGCTGAATGTCCATTACTCTCCAGTTGGCTGTTTATTTGTTCCTTTTTTTAAAGTTCAGTTCCACACTAAAGTGCTCACAATGAACCTTATGTTTCACCTGTGCTGTCAGCAGCCGGGCAGGAGAGACGCTCTGTGGTGCGCTAGGATTTTATCCCTGAACTAAAAGTAGGACAATGCACACTTTTACTTTTTCTGACTGTGTGTAAATCTCATGTTTTAAGATCAAAGATAACAAAGGTGTTAATGAGTCAGAGAAACTAAGACTGTGCATCCCAATGCACCACAGAGCCTCTCTGCTGTCAGCCTCTCAGCAACACAATGTTTTTACAAGGAAAGAAACAACTTAATGTTTTGCATGTAATTCTGAATTTACAAGGATGATGAAGGACAGGAAAGACAAATGATTAAGAAGTCATCTCACTTTCTTTTTAAGTTCAGCTCCACGCTTAACTCGTCACAATGAGCCTCATGTTTCAGCTGTGCTGTCAGCAGCCCGGCAGGAGTGACGCTCTATGGTACACTTGGATTTTATACGCAAACTATAAGCAGGATGATGCACATGTTTATTATTTCTGACTGTGAGTCAGAGAAAGTAAAAGTGTGCATCCGAGCGCACCGCCAAGCCTCTCTCCTGTCTGCTCTTTATAGCGACACGTTTCTTACAAGCAAACAACTTAATGTTTTGCACTTAATGACCAATTTACAAGAGGGCACTGTTAATTAAGAATTCACAGTAGCCCTCTTTATCCAAATAAACATGTTTGCAACGTGTTGTTTTTACTGCAGCCCACTGGGACAAACGTGCACAATGTTTTTTCCACAAAGAAGGCATAAATTAAAGTATAACTTTGCTGAATTAACAAGAAGGTTCAAATAATTAAGGATTTGTTATAGACAGTGTTAAACAAAGTTTATTAAGTTTCTTCTGACTAAATAACTTGGGCGACTTCTTAAGGGAGTCTGGGGTTACTGCTGCTGATAAGAGAACCCAAACATTACAATGAACCAAATGGCGGCCTTGCAGGACGTCAGTTAAGTAGGCTGATGTGGTCCAGGAAACACTGCGTTCACACTGCTGAAAGAACATGGTCACATGTGGTCTGAGCGATCAGATCTCATTGTGTCCTGGGTGCGTTCACACCTGTACTCAGAGCTGACCACTGACGCATGTTAATACAAGGTGAGAACAAGACCAGTGTGTCTCTGCTGGACAGACAGGGAGTCTGCTGGAGCTCTGACCATCACTAGACGCATGTTTCAGAGCAGCTATGGCTGGGCGACTGGGTGAAAAGGCTATATCAGCTATTGGCAATTGGCTGAGTCCATATTTTCAATCAATCTCAGTGAAGTAAGGATTTATTTCGACCAAACTTGCCGCTCACACACATCAACCATCAATCCCAGTACGAAGACTAATCTATGAATGTTTATTAAAACGTTTTTTGTAATAATCAGTTTCATTAGCATTAATGCAGACAATTCTACAGTAATAACTGTTTAAAGTTTGCTGTGTGGTGTTATTTTGATCTGCAGCAGCTCGTCTCTCCACAGGGATCAATGAGGTTTGATGTCGTCTTGTTGTGTTGAATTAAAAGCAGCAGACAATAAAAGCAATAATAATACAAACGCTGACATCACAGTGACCCTGAAACAGGCCGCATCAGATCAATACCTGGGCTGAAATTTCCCCTCGCTGTGCTCAGATAGGTTTACATATACACCGCAACACACACACACACTGCAACGTGCGCACACACAGAGCCAAGTCAGCTCAGTTCCTTTATAAATCTCCTGCTTACAAACACTGACACCCAGAGGACGTGTGGATGTGATACCAGAGCAACAAACACAGCAGACGGGACATTATTCCTGTCTAACACACACACACACACACACACACACACACACACACACACACACACACACACACACACACACACACACACACACACACACACACACACACACACACACACACACAGTATGAACGGATAATATGATACAGAAACAAAAAAACATACACAAAACACACACAGATGTACACATAAAACATGTACAGACATAAAAACACTCCCCCACACACACAGTTGGCCCACAGGGCCTGAACTCAATACCCAGAACAGAATGGATTAAAATCCCTGTGTTTGTTTTCATAGATGATCGATAGAGGAGAGGAGAAGGAGAAGAAGAAGAAAGAAGAAGAAAAGAAGAAGAGAAGAAGAAGAAAGAAAGAAGGAGAAGGAGAAGGAGAAGGAGAGGAGGAGAGGAGAGGAGAGGAGAGGAGAGGAGAGGAGAGGAGAGGAGAGGAGAGGAGAGGAGAGGAGAAGGAGAAGGAGAAGGAGAAGGAGAAGGAGAAGGAGAAGGAGAGGAGAGGAGAGGAGAGGAGGGAGGAAGGAGAAGGAGATTAAAGGAAAAGAAAGGAAATTCTCTGATTTCAGCCTCTTAAATGCAAATATTTTTTGGTTTCTTGGCTCCTCTCTGACAGTAAACTGATTATCTTCCACCTTGAAACTCAGGAAACACTGATCAACATTTTTTCCCCATTTTGTGGCATTTTCTGGACTGAACAACTAATGAAAATAACTGTTAGGTGCAGCCCCACTGAGAGGCACAGGAAAGAAAGAAAGAAAGAAAGAAAGAAGAAAGGAGGGAAGGAGTAAGGATTTAAAAAGGAAGGAAGAAGGAGGTAGAAGGGAAGGAAGCAAGGGGTGAATAGATGAGAGAGGAGAAATACGAGCATGAGGATGAATATTTAATGCTGTCTGCAGAGGAGCAGCCCAAACACACACACACACACACACACACATATTACATTTAAGCACATTCACAGTAAATGTGCATACAGGAGATACAAATATGTATCAGCATATTTATAATGTGGTCACTTCATTTATCACTGTTGATCAGATAATCTCATTCTACTTCTGATTCAAACTTCAGCGATTTCTCATTCTCACATGATTCTGTGACATTTGTTTAGCAGGGAGATCCCTCGCATCAAATCAGACGCACCCAACGTCTCCCCCAGCTGCATCAACAAATGACAAGACTTTGTTAAACCACGTGATAAGGTTGTTTTTTTTTTTATGTTGACCTTTCAAAACCACAGCAAAGAGAAAAAAATAAGTTCTAGGTGCACAAAATATTTTGACCAACCTGCACAGTGCTGGCACAGCAAATGTCACTGAACACTGTCTGGATTTCAGGCGGAACAATAAAAGACTGAGCTGCACTGAGGTCTTGAATGAGCACTTTTATTGTTCCTTTTTCTTTTTTCATGCTTTGGCACTTTCGATACCATTGGATTGTTTTAAATATGTGGTACAGAGAAAGCATTAATAGTTTTGACAACCTGCATCAACAGAAGAGGTCAATTGAACACAAAAGTGTATGCAAGAATTAAACATGTTGTAATAAAAACGTCAGTTTGTTTAAAACTGATTAGAGAGAAGACCAGGGGCTGTTTTTTTAAATATTTTAAACCTTTAAGCCTAGCCTAATGTTGGATCTAAGATTGTGAGAATTATGTACAAACACAAACTTAAAGCATAGTATATGCGTGGGTGATCTGCCAAGAATGGCCTTGACCATTACTATAGAAATGCAACACGTCTGAGGAAACACCTGGTCAAAAACAAAAGGTGTGCCATGTTTCATAGCCTGAAAGTCAAGCCCAGCATTTGCAGCTAATGTTAGCATTCCTGCAGCCAGCACCGATGCTGAACCCTCCATGGATGACATCTTTTTTGATGAGGTCACTGGATAAGTTGTTGTTGGAGATAACTGGGTTTTATACACTGCCTGGGTGGTCTGAATCACCGGATGCACGCTGCGGGTATCAGCCCTACCATTGCTTCAAGCGGCATCCGCAATCTAGATTTTCAAAGTCCCCAGCAAACAAGAACAACCTCTGAGCTGCAACCCACACACTGAGGACGCTAATGGTATGAACATAAACAAGCTAACAGCTGTTAGCTTTTCTTTTGCAGTGATAAAGTCATTTTAATGTCAGAGCTCGCCTCCTGGCATCCAAACTTCCACCAAAATAAGTTCCCCCTCAACACTATTTTGCAGCAGCACCATCGCTGCATCCTGGGCTTAGCTCTGCGCCCAAGATGTTTGTGATTGGTTTAAAGAAATGTAAACAATGCAGCACTACTGAGTATTGACTTATTTGTGTCTGTAGCACAGAATATTAAAAATTGCACTGAAATACTAGAAGGTGTCACCAAAAGTTTGGTCAAACTCTTAGGAGTGAAAATGCACAACCTCCATCACAAATAGCAGTGTGCGATAATGTGCATTTTGATGCCGCAAGGGTGCGACTTGCATCGCGAACAAGGTGTGGATGTTCGGACATCATAGATCAGCCTGACATGTTGCTCTTTATTCAAAAAGTCTGATTATCTTCATATTCCGTCAGCTTGAAACACACACACACACACACACACACACACACACACACACACACACACACACACACACACACACACACACACACACACACACACACACACACACACACACACACACACACACAGAATGAGAAGCTGAATGTGCTAACCACAGCAAATAGCAGCTTAGTGTCACTGGTTCCGGTAAACAGTAAAGTGAGACCCAGAACACACACACTCACACACACAGTAGGTCGTGGTGTCAGGTCAGCTCTTGTGTGCTGCAGATGTAAACTAAAAGCTTCTATCGAACGCCTCAACTGCTGCGGTGAGGAGGCTCCCCAGAGAGGAGGAGGAGGAGGAGGAGGAGCAGGAGGAGCAGGAGGAACAGATGAAGCAGTGAGGGAAGGATGAAGGATGGAGTGATATAAGAGGAGGAGGAGAAAGATGAAGAGGATGAGGAGAGGAGGCTGGGAACACTGCCCAGCGCTGACACTGCTGACCAATGAGGGAGAAACATGAGACTGGACCTGAGGGCCGCACACACGCACACACACGCACACACATCTGACAGACACATACACACATGCTGACTAAGAGCATATACACAAAAGGAGTTATCAAAACACTATTAATTAATATTAACACACAAACACACACATATACAAACTCAAGTGATACTAATCTAACCGACAAATACACAAAATATGAATAGTTGCACTGAAATGTAAACACTATTTTGACCATCAAGGACATAAACTGGGTGATTTCTGGGTACAAATGACTAAATTCATTTGCTATATTATTAAATCTGACATGCACACAAGTGCCTCGCCCCGACTAACACCAGAAAAATACTGTCGCAATGATGAAACATCTGCCACACAATAATAAAACCATTTGTATGTAACATTAAAATGCATTTTAAAAAGTAGGGGTGCCATGATTTCAATATTAAATTGATAACTGATCAAAATGAGCTTTCAATTTCAATAATCGAATCGAAAAGGCAGACTTGGAACTTATCGTAGTATTTGTTTCTCTCTACCCGCCTACTTGCAGCGTGCAGCATATCTGAAGAAAACAACACACTTAAAAGACGACAAAGCCGAGATTGTCAGGTTGTCAGTGTATAAAACCATTAACTAAATAAAGCTGGGACAAGCACTGAGGAAAACTTCCTGTAATCAGGTTCTATAACTCTCGTGCATCCTGCTGTAAAAGTTTGTCTGCACGTCCACAGTCTCCATCGTCTTTTCTAAATGTGAAGACGTTTCTCCCATCATACTAAATGACAGCAAATCTGATCTAAACCCATTATTGTCACATGTTAACATCCCAGCATTTAGTTTTCCTAATGGCAGTTTTGTCTTAACAGATGTAACATTGATTATGATCAGCAGGGGGGGGTTTGCGGGGTGCAGGGTCAGGGCACAGGGGGCATGAAGGCAGGGGTAGGCTGGGGTGTGTTTGGTTTAACGTATCACTGCAGCTGCCTCTCAAATCCCACATGGAGACACGAGAACCCTCTGACTTCATAAATGGACGCAGCGGAGCATCGCTCTGGTTTCATATCGACAGAAGCTGCTGTCATATCAAGCTGTGTGTGTGGGCCAACACACTGTGTGTGTGTGTGTGTGTGTGTGTGTGTGTGTGTGTTAACCATTTGTACACATGCTTGTTTGTAAAGTGTGTGTATGCGCAGTGTTTAAGTGTTTAAGGGCTTTAGGCTGAAAAATAATGGAGCAATCAAAACAAAAGTCATGTATAATTCCATTATTTTTCATGCACATTACAGGGTTCAACATTTGTTTTTTTCACTTGGCCGATCGGGCAAGTAGGTCAGAAATTTAGTTGCCCAAAGTCAATTTTTACTTGCCACTGTACAAACTGTTTTATTTATTAATGGTTATCACATAACAACAAAGTCTGAAGTTAATTAGTTTAATGTAGGGCTGCAGGGCTGCAATGTCTATAATAATCAGATAACAAAAAAAAATGTCCATCCCAGTTCTTCTCCCAGTCAATGTAAAACCCAAAGATATTCAGTTTAATACGGAGAAAATCAGGAAATCTCCATATTCGAGTGGTTGAAAAGAGCAGCATCTGCCATTTCTGTATTAATTACTTAAACCATTGATTGTTAATCGAAATGGTTCAATTATTTTTACCATTTGCCTGACTGGGCAGGTGAATTGCTAGATTTACGAGTAGTATTACTGTTTCTGATTTTAATTTTTTTTATTGTAGTCAAAACTGTCTTTGATTACCACACTCTGATAAACTCAACAGTCTCCCAGCATGCATCGCGGGTTTATTTTGCATCAGTGAAAACACTGACATCACAAGAACATGATGTCATTTCAAATCATTGAGAGGTTTTCAAAATATAACTTGGTAAAATGATTTCAGTGCGTGCATCAGTACTTTGTGAACATTTTCAGCACATTTTTAACAAAACTGAAATAACTTTGATCATTTTTGTCACAATATTGGGGACTAGGGATGGGCGATATTGGCAAAAAATTGTATCCCGATAATTTATGGCATTTAGCCGATACCGATAAAAATGACGATAAAATAATGTTACAACTGCACGTGCATGTTTTTGACTCTAAATCAGTTACACTCGCGCGATCTTTCGCGGGTCTAGGGTTCCCTTTTAGACACAACCCTCTCTGTGACTCTGTCAAACTAATGACAGCAGACTGTCTGTGAACATCATGATGTTACACTCTGCAGTGTTTCACACACAGAGACTTTATTTGTGTGAACACCCAGGTACAGTTTTTGACCAGTTTTGACATTTTTATTTTCTTAATCAGTCCGAGAGGACGGAGACATCCGCGACTGATTAATGATCAATCTGCCCTCCTCCCCTCCCTCACCTGTTCGCTCTGCTCTGAGAAGGTCTGACAGTTTCTGACAGTTTCTGTTTAATGTCAAATCCTCCTTATACAGTTGTTTAATCTTATAAGTGCAGCTGGTTGGTGTCGATGTCATTCAGCATCACGTTAGTTTCGATTGTTTTAATAAACTCCGTCATTAACAACAAGTCTCCTCCACATGCAGCTTCTCTGCTGCTGTGAAAACTGAATCGCGGGTGAATTTATATGTGGAAAAAACCCAAAATGCAAGTTGGGGTTTAGCTCTTTGGCTTTATAAAACATCCTGCTGATGAAGAAAATCAACAGATCAGACAGACAGGGTGAGAGAAACACACTGACCTCCTCTGCGTGTGCGTACTCTACGTGTGCGTATGGAGGAGCTGCACTGATGCAGAGAGGAGAGACGCTGCAGCCGTGTGATAATAAATTTAGGGCTGTCAAAGTTAACGCGTTAATAACGCGTTAACGCAAATTCCTTTTAACGCCACTAATTTTTTTAACGCGCGTTAACGCACGTTCTGTTATATTGGCCTGATCAATACTTTGAATCAGCAGCTGCGAAGACGCGAGTTTCTGTCACCCGACAATGTAAACAGGCTTGTTTGTGTAAGCGACTGACTCAGCGCAAAGAAACAGAAGTACATGAGGAGGAAGATGAGAGAGTGCTGATCGAGCTGCAGCTCCACATGAAACCAGGTAAAAGTAAAAATAAGTCTGACGAGGAGAGAGAGAGAGAGAGAGAGAGAGAGGAAGAGAGAGAGAGAGAGAGAGAGAGAGAGAGAGAGAGAGAGAGAGAGAGAGAGAGAGAGAGAGAGAGAGAACTTGATATAAAAACATTTTATGATCATGAATCATGTTATTAACATACATGTCTGTGGTGCGAGATTTTTTTTCTCCAAGTCCCATTTATGTACTTTTAAATACTTGATTATTTCATGTCGATCAATCATAACAGCGAGGGAAGAGAGATGAGCTGCAGAGAGGAGGGAGGGAGGGAGGAGGAGCGTGTGGTGTGAACCGATATAAAAACTTTACTGATGATGAATCCTGGTGTTACTGTACAGTTCTGTGGTTTAAACACTACAGATAAAAATATCGGTCTTTCTAAAGACCAATCTGACAGACGCTGGTCTCCTCCACAAAACATTTGTGACTGCGCTGCTTTATTGTAAGTCATGATGAAGAGTCCAGACTCTGTCTATCCTCTTCATCTCCTCGGTGTGTGTCTGTGTGCACTTTGCTGTCTGCTGTGGTCTAAAACATCCTCACTGATGTAAACTGTCAGAGTGACACTGATGTAAATGATCCTGCTGCATTAATACAAAAACATGAATAACAGGCACCGTTTCATCAGACTGAGCTGAATAAAGGTGAGGATTTTTCTCCTCAGAGGACAATATTTTATTAAAGAAATACTAACTAAAACTATTATTAACAGTAATAATACTAAATAAATAAATAAATAAATGCATACAAATAGTAACCTTTTCCTAAAATACTGCTGGTTCTGTGGTGTGGTGAAATTTCAAATCTGAAGCCTGCAGTGTGCCATAGAAACTTCAACTGACTTTTCTGTTTAAGTTTTTAGTGCGTTTTGGCCTTAATATTAAATTGAGCAGGTCAATATGCTCATCTGTGCCTGACAGACTTGGGTTTGTCATGTTATTATTTGAGCTTTTTTTATTGTAAATGCAGTGCCTTTGAGGGTTTCTGGGCAATATTTGTCATTGTTTTTGGTTAATATCCCTTTGAGGGACATTTTGAGCAAATAAAAAATGTGCGATTAATCGCGATTAACTACAGACACTCATGCGATTAATCGCGATTAAATATTTTAATCGATTGACAGCACTAAATAAATTACATCAAAATTCAAATGTCAGCGCTTACCAATACTCTGGTCTTTAATAATTCTGCCGTTTAATACAGAATTTCAGTGCACACCCCTATGTGCGAAACACAGTGCGCTGTACAGTTGTTCGGATTTAAACAGATTTTTTTTGGCGAGAGCGTTGCACACAAAAATGCGTCATCAAGTGGCATTTATCGCTGTTATCGCAAAGTGGCAAATTTTCATCGGTAACAGTATTTTTGCCGATAAATCGCACGCGATACGATTTCGCCCAAGCCTTTTGGGGACATGAAATCTTCATAACATTTCATCTCTACGGTCGACGTGTTTTGCAGTGAATTGTCACTTTAAAGGTGGAACACATGGGAGCAGATTCTCAGACATCATCAGTGTGTTTAAATGATCGAGTCACAGTGAGAGTAAAGCAGATGTGGTGGCTGTTTGGGGAGTAAGAAGAGCTGATCACACACACACACACACACAGAGTCAAACACACACACACACACACACACACAGAGTCTCACACACATACACACACACAGGGTTACTGTGAGTGTGTGTTGGCTGTACTGAAGGCCCTGTGGGATGGACTGCTTCACCAGCTGTGTTCTGACACACAGGAACACCGAGGGCCTGGGGACAACACACACACGCACACACACACACACACACACACACACACACACACACACACACACACACACACACACACACACACACACAGCCACACACACAGAGACACACACACAGCTCAGATCACATGTGCACACTCGACCATCTCTCGATGAGATAAAACAAACTAATGGATACACACACAAACACTGATGACACAAAAACACAACAACAGACAGAAATGAAAAAAAACCAAAAAAACTCAAAGATGAAACCATATTCATATTTCTCGGTGTTATTATTAGGGCGGCACAATTAATCACAATAAAATCGTTTTATGGCCAAGTGCAATATCCAAATCGAAGAACCGGAACCAAGTGGCAATTTTTTGAAAAAGACAAAACAGCTTCATAATGAGGTCCTGCAGAGACGACCTGAACAAAAAATCTTGTTCTCTGGATGAAAGAAAACATGTTTATTTGGTTTAAACCTCAATAAATATCACATCATCATGATTTTAATAAGCTTTTTTTTCAGTGAACATGAAAACTGTGATGCGAAACCGATCATTCCCACTAATTTTATCACATATAGAAATCGCTATTTCAGTCAAAATAACTACATCATAACTTTTTTACCAAATCATGCAGCCCTAGTTCTTATGTTCAGATTGTGGGTGTGACAAATTACTAAATTATGTTTATTTTTGTACAATTCATTATTTTATCTGTTATTTGTGTATTTTTTTATTCCTATTGTCCATCCATCTCTTTCCATGTTGCAATGTACAGCAATACCTTAAAAAAATAACATGACAGGTGTTTTTATTATTTAGTCTATCCCATTCCAAAGGGCAGGCTGAATAACAGAAACATAAAATATTTTTTAATAATATTTAATGTTGTTGTTACCATTTAGTTTCATTTAACCAGAATGTCCCACTGAGATTCAAAATGTTTTAAATGTCTTCATCACCAGATTCTTTATGATGCCCTTAAATTCATCAGTGGATACAAGTGGATCTTATTTAAGATCCATTTTGTAGATTGATCCATGCTCAGGGTGCACAGTAGGAAAATGCAGTTTTCCCCAGATCAGTTAAAACTCAGGGTACATTAGAAATTAAATAATTTTTTATCACCATCTTTGTCCCATTATGTGAGCCAACAGCAAAACTTAAAATCTCACATGAACGCACACAAACAAATCTTCTACACCGACAAGCACACACACGTCTTTCTCTCTCAGTTATCACTGGTTCAGTCCTAATTTCTGACAAGACTGAGGAGGAGAAATGTGAAGAGGAGACAAACAGGGACGAAGAGGAGGAGGAGGTGTGTTTATTCGTCTGTGCAACAGACACTTGACCTGGTTTCTCGGTGCTGCTCTGGGCCAAAAAACAGCTGGAGACACTCACACACACAGACACACACACACATAAGGGGGATTGATACACACATGTACACACAGGCAGTCAAAAAAATAGAATAAGAATAATTCAATACTATCATACAACCCCAATTCATTCATTCATAAAAGCATAATGCAATGATTTGTAACTCCTTTTCAAATTATATTGAATTATATACAGTACAAAGACAAGATATTTAATGTTCAAACTGATAAACTTTATAGTTTTTACTAAATCTCCAGTCACTGTGTTGTGACAGCAGCATGTTTCTCACTGTGATACATCAGCTGTTCTTTTAACACTCAGTCAGTGTTTGTGAACTGAGACACTACCTGTTGAAGTTTGTAAAGTGAAATTCTTTCTCATTCTTGTTTTATATAGACTTCAGCTGCTCAACAGTCCTGTTTGGTCTCTGTTGTCGTATTTTGTGCTTCATAATGCACCACACATTTTCAATGGGAGACAGGTCTGGACTGCAGGCAGGTCAGTCTAGTACCTGAACTCTTTTCCTACGAAGACACACTGTTGGAACACGTCTACAATGTGTCTTGGCATCGTCTCACTGAAATAATCAGGGACATGTCTGAAGAAGATGTCAGGGATGGCAGCTATGTGGCTCCAAATCCCCCCAAACCATCACAGCTGCTGTCTTCTGAAGTCAGTGCTGGTAACAATCTGGGTGGTCTTTTGTTGCTCCCGTCCAAACTTGTTTGAAACATGTTGCAGCATCAAATTCAGAATGACTGTATATTTACAAAAAACAATAAAGTTTATCAGTTTGAATATTAAATATCTTGTCTTTGTTCTGTATTCAGTTGAATACAAGGCAAAAAATATTTGCAAATGATTGCATTCTGTTTTTATTTACATTTTGCCCAATGGCTTAACTTTTCTGAAACGAGGGTTGTATGTACTGACTTCAACGGAATCTTTTTGTGATGATATTGCTGAAATGTTTGTTACATAAAGTTATTTCAAAAGGGATCTTCTGTGCATTTTTCATAATTTTCCAACATTTTATAGAGCAAACAACTAATTGATTACTTGGGAAACTAATCGAGATATTAAACCTAAAATGAAAATAATCGTTAGCTGCAGCCTTTGTAAAGGCCAATAACAGAACAGCAACAACAATTACATCACTTTACTGGAATGCAGCCTTTAAAACCAGGAAAAGACAACACTTTTGCATTAACACGAATCCAAAATCTAAGATGACATCAAGTCTCATATTACAATACCGATACAATATCGATTTATGTCCAGCCTTAATTTATAGGATGTCCAGACTTGTGGTTTGACTGATCTGGACAGGTTTCAATGTACACACACACAAACACAGAGGCTGTGGAGACAGACGACAGTCCATCCATCCATCAGCTGGGAGGAGAGGAGGTGACAGGAGGGTGGGGTCAATGAGAGTGTTGGGAGACAGACGGGGGTGAGAGATAGGTGAAAGTGAGAGAGAGGTGAGTTGAGGTGAAAGACAGAACTGAGATGTGTATGGGTGAGTCTGTGTGTGTCAGAAACAGAGAGGGAAGCGATGGGTTTAGTGTGTGTGTGTGTGTGTGTGTGTGTGTGTGTGTGTGGTGCCGGTGAGACAAAAAGCTGATGTCTTTACTTTGTAAAAAGCTGAAAGCTGATCCAGTTGTCCACTGCACAATTTGATACCTGACTGCGTGCGCGGCACATGCGGCCGCACACACACACACACACCCACCACACACACACACACACACACAGTTTTGTAGATTCATCATCAGCTTATGTTTCAGCAACAGTGCAACGACTCTGCTTAAACAGCACTCAGACACACACACATGGACACACAACCCAACCTTTATGTGCACCAACATTCAACACACAGCTGCTGGTTGTAGCCTGATGTGGTCAGTTGAGTCAGTTACATAGAATGAACCAGAGGACAGTCATCACTGAGTCCACTAAAATACAGTAGAATTAAGTAGAATTTAAGGAAAACACATGAAAAGAGCCGACACTGAAGAGACAGGAGTCTCAGTTTGAACTCTTCAGCCTGTCTGCTCACTGAGAACAAAACAAAAAAGAACAACAGTCAGTTCTTTTCAAGAACCCAGGGACCATTTTAAGAACTCATGAAGGTCGTCAGTGTTTCAACAAAAACAACATCATGTCTGCCTGGTCACAAAAGACTAAGCTAACTTTAGCATTGGCTTTGGATTTTAGGGTTTTTTAAATAGTTTTGTATAAAGAGTTTTGTATAACTTGTGATGTAGCCCTCTAGGGTCCATAATCATGCCGGCGTGATCAGATCACGTGACGTCTTCAAAGCGCCATAAAAAATAACTTCGTCAACTTTACTCAAAAGTGCGGATTTGAAACTCTCTCCTAGTTTTTATTTGACATTGATAGACCACGTAAAACTGGAGATATCATAGTTTCTGATTTGATAGGACAAAATATATTAATCCGAGCGTAAAAGTGTGATGGGGTGAGAGGGGCAGGCGCTGCATTTCTTTCCATATATTCGTCATTTTGTCATTTTACAAAACAGGAAAAAGTGGTTCGAATCAGCTTTTTATTGTAATAAATAGTACATTTTTTCAATTTGAATTTGATGATTTCTGTGTATTTTTGGGCCCAATGTGTTAATAAAGTAGGCTGAAGTGAAAAAATAATTATCAGATCATATAGATGAAGTTGAAGCATGGGCATGTTAAACATTTTTTTATGGGTATATAAAGGCAAAATCAAAAGTATTCAAAAACGGCCAAAATAGGCTCAGACCCCTAAGGGTTAAGTGAACATGTTCAAATCTAGTTTTGACAGCCTCAGCAGAGATAAAATCTTGGGACTCTTGATTTGTTGCCTGAACCCGTTGGAACCAAGAAACTAACAAGTGTCACATCATGCACAAGCGAAAAGGGTGCAAAGGTACTGAGGATGCATGAAATGATATTTAGCCTGCATGAACTAAATTATGCAGCCTGTTTACTTGCTGTTGGGAAATGAAGGTAACCTTTAAAAAATGCTCCCAGATTGACTGTGGTGGAGGAACATTGCTGCTGTTTTGGCTCAAAGTCTGAAACCTTTGTTAATGATTTGTTTTGATCATCATTCACTTGCAGAATTTTCCCAAAGACAGGACACATGCTTCAACTCAGTGTCTTTAAAATTCATTTCTGATGTAGCTGATATTCTGATTTGTTTGTCAGACCTGGCAGGCACAATTTGCATGGCAAAGTGATATTTTTTTCTGTCGGAATCTAAACTGATTTTGTTCTTAAAACTCTGCACCTGAATTGCAAGTTGTGCTAGCCATGCTGCATGCCGTAAAACAAAGAGCAGTGTTGACTTACGCAGGAGTTAACAACACTCATGTTCACGTTTAAGAGTTGGAAATGTTCAGGTCACTGTTCACCAAAACATTTACACATTCAATTAATGCACTCTTTTAGTGAGTCCGTGCACAACACTGAAGGATTCTTCCTGATTTGTTGACTAAATATAACATTACTGCAAAGTTTTTAAAGCTGCTCCAATTATGCCAACAATGGATCAAACGTTGCATGAAAGAGTTTCCTTCAGTTATCACTGAGGCTGCAGATCTATTGAGTCTTCTGAGTCCGCGTTTAGCTCTTAGTTTTGGTTGTACAGCACAATTTAGAACATTAGCTGCAAAGAGGCAGATATTTCCCTCAGGAGTTGATGGAGACCAAACAGAGCTAAAATGGGAGTGAATACTGGACTAACATTCATCAGGTGGCCACAAACACAACTCCAATGGCATGATAATGTTGCTCTGTGTCTGCTAGGTCACGTAATAAGCAGTTGTTTGTTAACACCTGCATCATAATAACTTTATAAGGTGCATTTCGAGCATGCTCTGCTGCACCCATGTGGTAAAAATAATGAATGCAGCTTTAAGGAACTCAGATCTGCATTAACTTCAGAAGAAAAAGTGGGCTCCAACATCTCCAGCACCAACAACAGGTCTGAGGAGGAGTGCATTGTGTTCCAATAGCTTATTAAAAGCAGAAAAACTGGAAAACCATTCAAAGTAGGCCAAGAAATGGTCAAGCAGTCACAGTCTATTTGTAAGAAACAACATGTTTGTTTGTGAACATGAGCATCTTTTTTTTTCACTTCACAAAACTTTGAACACATGTGTGAATCTTCAAAAACACGTGTTAATATGTTTACAACATGTTCCCTCCACAGTCAGTGGGCTGGAAGAAATAAATTCATACACACACACACGCTGCAATCTGGTCCCATGTTCTCTGAACACACACACACACACACACACACACACAGAGGAAATGACACTATGACACAGGGGGTCTGGTTAAGCTGCAGTCTGATTATCTCTTTGAGCAGCTTCACAGGTCGTCGAATGGTTAACCGCCTCAGCACACATGGATGGCGTGTATGTAGTCTATACGGCCACATACGTGTGTGTGTGTTGTGTGTGTGTGTGTGTGTGTGTGTGTGTGTGTTTGCAAACAGGCTGAAAGCCAAGGAGAGAACATTGGGCCAGATTGCAGAGTGTGTGTATGTGTATATGGTATAGTGTGTGTATTTACACGTCTGCTAAGCCGTTAGTCATGAGCTAATGGGGGCAGAGCAGTGCGTAAGAGTGTGTGTGCGTGTGTTCCTGCAGTAGAGTGCAGGCATGTACAGTATGTCCATATGAGGCTTTGTCAGTGTGGCAGTTGCTCTAGAACATGGTATTAGACTTGCAAAGGGGGGTCAACAGGGACGTGTGTGTGTGTGTGTGTGTGTGTGAGTTTGCGCGCGAGTGTGTGGACAGACTTCTATGTGGGTTATGCTTCATTTAAACGAAAGGCGGAAATGCACTGGAGGCGTTGGATGTACACATTTTCCAAATGCACAAATGGTTCCAACTGACCGACATGCAGAGGAGAAAATAACAGAAGCTGCAGGAAAATACTCAACACTGGAATTAAATGATCATCAAGTTATTTCTAATGTCTTTAAATCTAAAAATATAATACAATGGCTGCAAAAATCAAGCATGCAATTCCGCAGAATTTCAGCCTAAACAGGAGCACAGATAATATAGCAGCAGTTCTATACAGTATATTAGGTGCATCGCTAAAACTGGTGTTACAGCCCTGATTCTGCCACCTACAGCGTCACAAAGCCAGAAATGGGTCAAAAATTCCTTTTAAAGACTGAACTTCTGAACTTCTGTACTACAGAACTCTATCATTCATATGTATGATCGGAAGCAGAAGACATGGCTGATGGAGAGAAATAAGATGGAGCATGAGTCTCTGATCTTTGACCTAGAGCTGTAACAATTCAAATATTAATCACAATTTTGGCTTCTCACAATTGCAGAAGGATTGCAGGATTGCAGGTCTTTTGCTTGATGAAGGTCTAGCACCGAAACATCGCAAATAAATATTGCGAGTTAGACAGTGTGCAGGAGTCCGTCTGCAACTTTTTGGTCTACTGGCCCATCTCTTATGCACCTGTCTCATCTAATCGATATGAACAAAGTGTTCCTTTGTTCTAAGGCTTCCCACAAATAAAAGGAGAAATATGTAATATATCTACTGTACTAAATGATAAAAATGATCATGATACGTCGTCAGGGATTAAGGAAACAAGCTGAGATGAAATCCTGGCTTCTCTGGCAACAACACTGCAGCCAACATGTTCTCTGAAATTTCTATTCCGGTGCAGAACATCTGTTTCTGTTGTGGCCAACCAGCCTGTTTCAGTTTTATTAGATTTCAAATTATCAAATTAATGCTGAATGTTCTCTGAATGAGTAAGTGTCCGTTTAAGAGTCATAAGAATTCACTAATAATCCTGTAGAGGGAGTAGATGTTTGTAACGTTTAAATTGAACAATATGTTAATGGAGTTTGGCAGGCAAAGAAAAACGTCTGGCGCAGAAGGTGAAGAGTTCATCCCTTGAAACAGATCATCATCCCTTTGGCAGAATATAGGATTTAGGTTTAGTGATTCAACCAGCTGAAAAAACAGCACAAACTGCAGTACAATGACTGACTAATGACCAAGAAGAATAATGTCTCCTCACTAAATCCCCATCACTTTACAACTGACTCATCCATAACATCGGCACTGTACACACAAACGTGAACATGTTTGAAAGTTACACTTTTATCCCTAGAAGAAAAGGTTGATTTCAATCTTTTGTCCATTTGAGTACATGTAAAAAAAAAGTTTGTTCTGCAGGTGTGAAGATTTCTGTGTGTGTGTGGTAGATGAATATAAACATGTATAACACATGTAAACGTGTGTGTGTGCGTGGTATCAGTGTAATGAGGTGGAAGACAAACACTGAATGCTCCACATCACCAGGAACACCAAGACATGAAGAGATCTTATTGGCCCTGACACAGTACACACATGCACAGAGCCTTACCGAGCTATATGACCGACCGCACACCGTGATGTAAACACACAGCTTCTCTTCAGACTGTCAGTGTGTGTGACTGACAGCTGAAGGAGAATAATGAGAGTGAATCTCAGATCAGTCTGTTTAACGTGAGGCTGCAATAACAACTTTCATTGTCAATTCTTCTGCACACACTTTTGGGATACGTTAAGAATCATGGCTGCTTGTAATTCACTCAGTTTATCTAGATTCATTTCTCCATTCAGGTACATAAAGTGAAGAGCTGCAACCAGTCAACTGAAAAAAAAGAATCCACAACTAATCTGAATAGTCAATTATTGGTCATTTTTCAAGCAGCTGTACCAAATATTGGATGGTTTCACGTTCTAAAGTTCGAGAATTTTGCTTTTCTTGGTCTTATGTTATTGAAAATGGACTACTTTGGGGTTTGAACTGTTGGTTACACAAAACAAGGAACCTTCATGACATCAGCTTGAGCTCTAGGATACTGTGATGGGTATTATTTGAGGTTGTATAGATCAAATAATTTGTAGATTAACTGAAAATAAAAATAATCATTAGTTGCATCCCTGTTAGCACCTTCTGGAGATTGAAACACTCACTACACGCCATAAATGGCTCTATAAGTAGCTAAATCATGAAAGGTCAGGAAAGTTACCAAAATCATGAGGATCCTCAGAGTAATCAGAAACTCTTGCTGTCACATAATGAAGGAGAAGCAGAAAGTCTTCAGGATGTGAAAACTCAGTAAAGTATCTGAATGTGTGTCTGCAGGTCTGCTGCCTCTGTGAGTCGAGGACTCTGACTGACAGTATTGAGACGGGGCCGCTGTCTGCTCCTGTTGTTCTCATCGGGGCCGAGTATCGACGGCGGTGTCGCCTTCCCCCCGTTTGTTCGATACCTGTCCTCCGCTTCCTGTCTGTGCGACACCCGACGCCGCCGCAGCACGTGTGTGTGTTGTGTGTGTGTGTGTGTGTGTGGGGCTTATGCTGCAGTATCTGCAGGCAGAGCGGGTGAGCAGGATAAGGTTGCATGTTGTTCTTTTCATGGCAGCATTTTCCTGAGTGATGGAATCCCTCAGAGGATTTAATATTGGTGGCAGACATGAGCCCCGCTGACCATAAACACTCACTCACTGTGTCTCACTGCAATGTGTCTCACTGCACTGTGTCTCACTGCACTGTGTCTCTCACTGCACTGTGTTTCACTGCACTGTGTCTGACTGCACTGTGTCTCACTGCACAGCTGTCTCACTGCACAGTAGGGCTGAGCAATTTTGAAAAAATATCAAATTGAGATTATTTTGACTGATATTGCAATTATGATATGATGTGTGATATTGGAGGTAATGATCATTTTTACATCAATATTCTTATTTTGATTGAAAGATGACTATGGTGTGATATTTTTTGCAGGAATCTGAACCAAATGAAGATGTTTTCTTAAGTCTGCAGAATCTGATTTCTCAGACAGGACGTCTCTGTCTCACCACATTCATTCATTCAAAGGTTTTTTGACACATTTTGCCTTTAACAAATCTTGCACCTTCTGCAATCTGAAAATGGCAGAAAGCCATATTGCGATTTCCATAAAATTTTGAATTAATTGTACAGAACAGCTGTCTCACTGCACAGCTGTATGCAGGACTCACACCGCTTCGTTCAGGTGAGAGACAGGCAGCGAGACATTTGGCAGTGAAATATGTGCAAGTTTACAGTTCAACTGATGATACACCTGGACGTGCTGAAATAACTTGTGTTTACTATCTAAGCCTCAACTTTAAAGGGCAGATACACAAATTTTAAACCTGGGCCTTATTTTTTCACAAATTTAATTTAATTAGTCTAAATGACTAATAATGACACAAAGTTTTTGGAACTGGTCCAGTAGATCGCCTCCGTCAGCAGCCACAAAACAACTGTAACAGAATCCATACAGGCAACTGTGAATCGTGACCGTTTCTCCACTAAAAGTGCTTGTTTTGCTACTGACAGGCTCAGATTGTTACTCTAAGAGTCTGATTATAGAGAGGATCCCTACAGAGACAGAGCTTTTTGATAAAGAGTGACATCATTTTTGTTTAACTAGACACTTTTGTTTTATTGCTCTTTTCAAAGCCACCAGGCTCCACTTACAAAATCTGTAGTTTTACATCAGAGGACACAGGAGTTGCTGGTCTGCTGCTGTTAGTTTTTTTGTGTTATCGTGTGACTTGGTGTTTTAAAGGGTTTGATCAGATCAGAACTACATGGGAAAAGTGGACAACACAAGGAAGACTGTGTAAAGTTGCCTTTCCTGGATTGTTTTTACACAAGTTTACATTTGGGCCACCAAAAATGTACTTTGGTCTCCAAATTTAGAGGCCTGATGACCCGTGCTGCCACTCCTTCAAAATATTAGCATCTACCCCTGCTCTAAAATGAACATGTATGTGATAAGGACCACAAATTAATTGATTTCATTAACTTGCACTTTTCCCTGCAGAGCTTACTTCCCCTTTAACCTCTGCACACTTGAGTTTATATGTGTGTATTTCAGTGTGTGTTTGTGTGTGTGTGTGTGTGTTTTAGTGTCCTAAATATAAGCTCGTCATATCGTCCAGAGCGAAGCCTGTGGACAGCTCAGCTGAGGCAGAGAAATGGTTTTAAGTGCTGCTGCTCTGCTCACACAGCACACATACACCACACCACACAAACACACTCTCACAGTGCAGACCAACGCTGATATTTATGGAAGCTACTGACAACTGATACTTCATGCACATATTCAAAATCTTTAAAGCCCAAAACTCTCTCTACTTAATGCCTCCAGAGAGGAGCTGAATTTTCTGCAACAGTATTTGGACACATCACAGGACACTGGAGCCGTTTCCACATCTGAACTCCAAAAGTCTGTGATTCGAATCGTCAGACAAGAAGATCTCGTGTCAACTTGCTTTTTGTCAGTCGAATCAGTGCATTTTTGTACAAAGAGCAAAGCAGGAGCAACAGCATGGCAGGCTGGGAATTTGTAACTTAACTATGAGCAGGATGCACAATTTTACTTTCTATGACTGCGAGCAAATCAGTGGTGGGAATCTCTGGGTACCTGACCATTCGATTCCAATTCAGGGGGCTACAATTCATTGATAAAACCATTCTTGATCCAGCTCGATTCATCAAAACTTCAAGCTTTTAAGTCAGTGAGTGCTGGATTTGTCAGACTGTGTTTATCTGCAGCTGCACATGTTCAGCCGACCTCACCAAAACTCAAGAGGCAGCCGAGTTTAGAAGTAAACATGATGTACACGTTTGTGAATCGATTCCCGCATCGCAACGCATCTCAGGATCAAATATTTCTCCCAACTCCTAGTGCAAATCTGCTGTTAGCAACATCATCAACATGACAGTGACCTGTTTGATTCACACACAGACTTTGTAACAGGCAGCTGGCAGGGCACTCGTACGGCTCCTCCAGGTAGTGTCTACATATTTTAAGTGCAAGTGTGAAAGAGGCATTGGTGAGGACAAGATTATTGTTACTAAAAATAAGACCATAGTTGTTATAGACCAGAAACATCCTTTAAATATTATTTTTAAATGTTCTTGTTCTGAAGGTGGATACAGCTCAGCTCTGCTGTGGCTCTTTGTGAGGAGAGGAAACAAAACATGCTTGTCAATATGACAGATGTGACAGATGTGTTCTCTGTGTTGTAGCACCAGAGGGTAAAAAGAGACGCTGTGAAGGACTCTGTTTCTTCAACATGCCCTTTAAAGTGCCATATTTTGACTGAGGTGACCCCCTTCAAACACACACACACAGAAGAGGGATCAGTCTGAATCCCTGCGGTGAGACGGCCCCGCTAACTCACTTCCTAAAGACTTCTGTGTGTGTGTTCAGTGTTCATGTGTTTAAGTGTGTGTAACTGTCAATCTGTGTTTACTGTGTGTAGACAGGTTATCTCCACCTGTTAATGTCTATGTCTGAGTCTCAGAGTGTGTGTTTTTTATGTGTGCGAGTGTGTGTCAGTTTGCATGTGTCTATCTGCATCTACCTCAGTCACTGTGTTTGTTTTATGTGTGTGTGGTTTGTTTTATGTGTTTGTGTGTGTGTGTGTGTGTGTGTGTGCGTGCTCACCCATGCTGTTGGTGGAGCTGCACCACATCAGCAGACAGCCGGTGCACAGCAGGTTGAGAGCCCCGAACAGCAGGATCCTCCACGACTGGAAACGACAACAAACAAACACAATAACTGTTAAAGAACAATAACTGAAGGAGCAGCGTGGCTCAACATCTGGGTCGCGGTCCGACAGTGGCCACTCATTATGCAACAAGTTTTTTTCTATTTTTAAATACTTGAATTTTCTGAATTTGGAGAGATCAATGGGATATTGTTGTGACTTTAGCATCTAATTATTAAAAATGCTGCAGTGAAAGCACAAAAAAGCAATGACAGATGTAAGGTGATGTACTTCAACAAAGGAAAAAAGAAAACAAATACAAAACTCCCATTTTAAACAACCTTTGTACTCATCAAAGTATAAATTTCTGAGTTTTTGGGGTGCATTTGAATGCCATCAGGGCTGTTTCTAGCTTTGTGGGGCGCCAGGGGTGTCCAAACCCTCTAAGCTGGTCTGGCATGCATTTAACATTTAATATACTGCTTCTGATGAGCTCTAAATGTGAAAATGTGAACATCCCTTGTCTCTCAAATTCAAATCACAATTCTCACATTGACCACAGATGTTGCATTTTCCTTTTGTTATTTTAAATGTTAGGGAATAAATTTGTAAGAAATAATACTTAACAAAGTATATAAAAATATCCCAGCTAGCTGATCGCATTCTTCTTACAAAGGGTCCTCATGTGAATGCTGATCTCTGGACAGTGACAGTCTTACTTTGAACAGCAGTGTGGATACTGAATAGCGGATTTGTATCATCACTGCATAACATTGTTTGGGGCCCCTGGAGGCCCTATGCACCCTATGCAACCACATAGTCCACATATAGCATTTAATGGCTCAGGTGGCCCTGTTCATGGAACACCTCTAACCCAAACCTGTAGCACAGAATAATCCTGCAGTGCTTTATTACCTTTTTAACAATTCAAACTCAGCCATTTAGGATCTGCAAAGCCTTTTAAGAGAGTGTTTTTTCATTAACGGTACTTCTTTTTCACAAAGTCGAGAAACTCACAGGAGACAGACAAAAGGAAAAGAAACAAAGAGGTCAAAAGAGGTTGAGATACCCTGACTTTTGATGACCAGTAGAGCTGTAATGATTTGTCAGTGAATCGATTAATGTCAGAAAACCAATAGTCAAGTATAATTAAAATTCCAATCATTCTCTGGTTCCAGCCTCTAAAGTGTAGAATTTCTGCTTTATATCACAGAACACTGAATGTCTTTTGGTTGTGGACTGTCAGACAAAAAAGGACATTTGAAGATGTCAACTTGCCTCTGCAAAATTATGATCAGCATATTGTCAAAATTTTTTGGCATTTTATCAACATTTTATCCAGAAAATAATCCGAAGATGAATTGATAATGAAACTAACTTCATTAGTTGCAGCTCCAGTACCTAATTGTGGACTGGCCTTGCCTAAAGGCAGACAACCCTGGTGACACAGAGCTCCTTCAGAGCCACAGAAGATTTTCCCAAACTGTTTTCTCAGCTGAGCAGGAGGACTCCTCCTGAACAGGGTTTCCCCGACTGTCAGTCGCCGTCCTGCAGCAGACTCTCTGGCAGGTGACCAGCGGCTGTCTGATCTAAATCCAGACCTACAAACTGACTGGGAGCTGCTGGGCTTTGGCTGCTGGATGTGGAGTGAGTTTCCTGCCCCGCGGTCGACCTGCTATGTCTGGGATTTGGGCGGATTCTCTGACTGAACGAGGACTGGCCGTGTGGCCCAACATGTTCACTACAGTCTGAATCAGTTCATCACAGAAACACCAGCTGAGGGGAAGGTCACTGTGAGAGGACGAGAGAACAGAACACAGGCTGAGGGCTGAGGAAGAGCAGCTCCGCTCATCAGTAAAATATATACAGGTTTTATAAAGTCTAATTATTTATTTCAGATATTACTGTTCTAAACACCAAAATGGAGAAATAAATTCACCAAAATGGAAATAATCGTTTCCAGATAACAATTCATAAGATGATACAGCACATTTTCTATAAATTCAATGTTTAAATAGCAGTTTACATAAATGTGGGGACTGGTCTGCAGTATAATTTGCAAAGTGTGGTTTTCTGGTCCGTGTCAGACTTTTTACACCCAAACCACTTTCATGTGACAGAGTCTCTGTCCTGTTCAGAATCACCCCGTTCTGTATCACGTTCACTTGCCTTCATACAAATTTCCTGCCTGCCTCCATACTGTATGGACAAACACAAAGTGTCAAAGTGAAGCTTGGAATGTAAAGGAATGACATTCAGTACAGCTCTAATTGTTCTAGGACATTTTTAGGAAAAAAACAAACAGTACTGTGTAATGACTCAAGAGTGCAAAGGGGGAGAAATCTTGATATCCTTCAATTAATCATCTGTCAGTGCCTTATGAAATGATCCATCTAGCTTAATTCATCACTGATCACCCAGAGAGCATGTTTGATAACCCAAAGTCAGCATATCCACATGCCGGCCAACAGATGCATGCTGGGTCTGTCCTGGTCTCTCTGCTATTTTCATAATCTCTGTCACAGTAACGACTGCTGAGCGCTCCGTCTACAGGCTCATACGTGCGCTGTACAGTACAGAGTGTAAAAAACGAGCATGCTCTTTTTTGGCTCTAATGTGACTGTGTTTGTGGGCTGCAGCTGCTGTGGTGTTCATTTGACTGCACAATAAGCATCAAGCTATTTGATTTATGTCGCATGTGCCACAGTGGCCAAAGCCTTTTTTATCTTTTTTCTTACTGATTTTTGTTTAATTGTGTGAGTTTTGCACAGTTTTCTGATTAAATCTACCTAGACTAAAAAGACAGATGCATATTTTGAAGTGGTCGTCTGTTGAATACTGCAAACTGCCAGTTTGGACAAAATGTCAGCATGATATTATTCAACAAGCTGATTGCAGTCGCTCTTCTGTTGACTGATGTAAGACAGAAAAACGACAGATACAATTTTCATTTGATAAGATAAGAAGGAAAAACAAGAAAAAAAGAACTGTAGTCACTGCTCTGCTTCAAGGTTTGAGCAAGACAGACAACTGAACCTGAAACTGCTCACAACAAGGTCTGTAGATCATCTTCAGTAACCCGGTCATGATTTTTGGAAAGAGACATTGCTGTTGAGTTTTACATCTCGTCCTGTCACAAGCACGAGCTTCTCATCCATGAGTCGCTGCACGCTTCCTTCTGTTCGGTTGGTTGGCCGCTGCAGTTTGGTAGACAGAAAATAGTCCCTACATAAAACTGCTCACAACAAGGTATTTTTGAGCACCACAAACTGAGTGCAATCTAATTCCATTATAGTGGAGAGAAGACAGACATCTCCAAAATTCTGCAACTCCTACCAAAACAGTCTGGATGGATAAATAGTACTACAGGTAAGATGAAAAATATGCATTTCGGAGCAAACTGTCCCTTTAAACAGGTTGTTTAAGTGTTTGGACAAATGGCCGATGCTGTTATGCAGAAGCGGTGAGGAGGGCAGTCTTGTTGTATAACAAAGAAGAGGTCATTTAGCTCCGTACAATCTAAGCCCATTCACTCTGTTCTCCTCCGTCTGCTGCCCGGATGTAAATTCAGCAGAATTTTCAATGAAGAAAAAAAAATAAAACCTTGAGTCTAAACTCGCCCTCTGAGCAGAGAGAGAGAGTGTTTGTGTGTCAGAGCGAAGAGAAACAAGAAATGGAACAAGGGAACGTGTGTGTGTGTGTGTGTGTGTGTGTCCTGGCCTGTCACTTCGTGTTGGAGTCATATGCCGTGGTGGGGAGCGCCGAGTGCTGTGAAATCTACAATTACTGTGGTGTGCTGTGTTATGACAGCACTGGGGCGTCTGGTGACAGCACTAGCCAGCGACAGGCATGGGAGACCCACTCATGTGTGTGTGTGTGTGTGTGTGTGTGTGCATGTGTCTGTGTGTGCAAACAGAGAGACAGCACTTGGTCCAAAACATTCCCCACCCCCTCCCCGCCCTTCACACACACACACACACACACACTTGGCGCCTGGAGGAGAGCGCGGTTAAATCCTGACGCTCTGCTGCCCCGTCTGTCCGTCAGCGGCATCGCCCGGGCTGTCCGGCGGCATGACGGCGTGCCAACATATTGAGGTTACATGTGACATTGGAGTGACAGGGCTGCAGCGGCCGTACAGCGGCTCAGTCGCCAGGTACTGTATTAAACAAGGAGCCCCTGCTGACGCCAGGCCTGATTACATCATTGTTGCGCGCCGTGCCACGCTGCCGCATCATCGAGCAGCGCCAAGCAAAATGTGTGTCATCATGATGAGCAGAGGCGTGACTCATATTAGCCTCTGAAGAAGAGAGGAGCGGCAAGAAGGAGAAGTCAGGGGGCTTTGTGGGATTTTTTCGGGACCAAACAGGAACCTGCAGCACGCTGGCGCCGCCATTGTCGCAGCCTGCCGGGGCGTCCTCTCCCCCTCAGAGCCGTCGGGGCTCTGTGTCTCCAGGGTGGCCGTGTTCTCCTCTCAAAATAAACCTACTTACATAATGAATCAGTGGTGGCGGCGGCGGCGGCCTGTTAACACGGGCAGAGGAGTTTTCCGACTCGGTTGCTGCAGCAGAGACGAGATGACGCCCGGTCCTCTCGCTCTCCTGTCCTCCAGTCATGTCTTTCCTCTGCTGACGGCCTGATGTCCCTGTTCCACTTTTATCAGGACATTTTGTTACTGCAGCGGGGGCTGATGGGCTCGAGCACTAAATGCCCAGCACGTTTATCACGTACCACACATGAACACGGTGAATAAAGTCCAGAATAATTCTCAGTGCTGCTCCGAAAATATGTCAGTTCGTGTGATAAACATAATTTAGCCTTTGTGAATCGGTAAAGTTTCATTAATACACTGTGTGAAATTCTGCTTTGAAAGAAGATGAGACAAGAAGAGTGAAGGGACAAGAGTCCGGTCAATATGGGAAATTTGAGGCAATTCTCATTTTAAGGGGGAAAAAAACACTACAGATTATGATATGATGGCCGATATAGTGAATTTTTGAGCTGAACTTCTCCGGATTTTTAACTAATATGAAAACTCAAAGGTACTCAGAAGCTTGCTTTCTTAAACATATAACTTAAAACAAAGAATACTTAAGCAAAATATTCTTTAACATGTGAAATGATTCAGGATTTTCCCTGGATGTTTCTGAGACAAATGTGGCAAAGACTGGAGAACATGTGAGGTGTACACAAAAAAGGCCACAAAAAGCAGAGGGTCTGGCTTCACATTATCAGCCTCTCGTCTACATTTGCCATCGTCCCAGTGTTCCCATCACAGGAAGAAGTGGTAAAGTAGTAACCCCCCCACCTCTGGCTTCATTTGACTGCTTGTCTGGGTCAAGTGAGACACTGATAAGTGGTGCTATCTGCTCCTTCGCAGAAAAGTTGAGAAGATTTTAACTTTTATGCTTTAACTATACTATACTAAAAATGCGACACCCGGCGAAAGAGAAGAGCGCACGCCAGACACAACATACTAGAGGAAATCATTACTCTTATTTTCACTGAAAAACATATTAAATTGACTATGATGTGGGATTTTTGTGAGGGAATCTGTGGCAATTATTGTTCACCCCTGCTCATAATGGTTTAAATGCTGTTTCAGAGGCTTTTCATTCGAAGAGAAAACACCAACTACATCTAGTGTTTCTGGCATAAAAGTGTCCAGATTTAAACAGCAGATTTCAGGACAAACTATCATCCATCAGCGACTCTCTGCTGTAAATGTACGCTGCTGTATGAGCCTGTAAAAACTCCTGTTATCAGTCAAACTGTACCTGAAATCAGATGTTGACACTTTGTTTTGTTCACAACACAAAAGGTAACAGGAGACATGAGACGAGGGCGACGAGGCGCTGAGGAAGCACATCTCAACTTTCGCCGGTTTGAACTATGTTTGGCCTCTAAGCCGTGTTCGACACCGTGTAATCCAATCCAAGGCTCTATGGGGAAGCAAGACCCCCTGCCAGCGCGTGCTCAAAGTGGATTATAGTACAATAACGCTGACACACACACACACATATACACACAAAACAATCACGTCTGAGGTCCGTTCACAGTCATTATCAGTGAGATTTTTACGTCCCTGCGCTGTTTGGAAGCTTTTTTAGCTTCAACTCTACATCTGTCCCTGTTTTGTCGTGACACACAGAGGACCACTACTTTTTTCATCCACTCTAATTTTAGAAAAAAAGAAATCCTTCGGAGCATTTAAACTAAACATGTTTTTAAAGGGAAATTAGGACAAACTCCCTGTTTTCATAGCAGTGAGTTTAGAGTTGTTGCTGACGAGGAATATTTCATGTTTATCAGGCTGCAGATCACAGCCTGCAGGAACACAACAGTACATGTCCTGGCATTTAAATCATCATAAGTGTGACCAAACACGTACCAAATGAAGCACAAGTGGTCAACAGGATCAAAAAGGCAGAAATAGACATGGTTTGGGTGAGTTTGAGTTTGGTGCCCAACCAGAGGGCAGCAGGCAGGAAAACACGGCCTGAGTGGCTCTAAAGAGCAGAGAGAATCTGAGCTGCATTTATTGATGTCTGGACATAAAATTCAAGGTCAGAAGGGGGAAATGTATCTTATCTTTGTTTGACCACTTAGAAAGAGCCTTAAATTGTTCAGCTAACATTAAAAATGCTGTAAAAGCTCCATTTTGACTGGAACAGAACTACTATAACTTATTTAATCAGTAAATCTGAACAGAAATTTAAAAAATCCCTTCACAAGTGTCCCAACCAAGAATTACCTCTAGACCTGAGTCTAAATTTCCACAATACTCTCAAACCAACCCAGAAACAAGAAAAAATCATCAGATGACTTCTGATGTTTGGTGGGACTTACATATTTGAAATTTCGATAATATTGTGATTAATTGTGCACCCCAATGTACCACCATGTGACGTCTTGGGCGCTGTCATATATACTAATAGCATTTCCCTAATTTGAGGTGGATTTGCTAAACAGCACCATAAAGCCCCAGGCGTCCGTTAACAAAAAGAAAAAAAAAAAAATCACAGTTTTGTGGGTTTTTGGGTTTTGAGGAAACTTTAAACTTTGAGTGCACAAAATGTTCTTAATTATTTGTCCCCTCTTGCAAATTCAGCCAATGTTCTACATTAAAATATTTCTGTCTTTGTATAAAAATATTGTGTCGGTTTGTTCCGGTGTGTTGCCGTACTCGTGTGAAGACTACTCTGTGTCTGTGTCTGTCATTAACAGCAGATCAGCCACACAAACCATCTCACAGTTATTTCTTACTGTTAATCATTTCTTTGCCACCTTGCTTAAATTTTTCACACCGTTCTGGGGACAATAGAAATGATAAAAATGCTACTGCATCGTTTTTTGTTTTGCATTGTACACATGTAATTCAAATATTCACCACCAAGACAATTCATGCCAATTTTTTGCACGAGGTCATAGCTGCTACTTTTATTTTATTTTATTTTGTTAAAGACAGAAAGCAGAATCATTTTTACATTAAAAGGAAAAACTCATTTAATCCGAATAAAAAATGCTGTATACGTCAGACTTATTGTTTAATAAAGGATGTTTTCTGAAGTTGTCACTTTTCTTTGTTTTTAATATTGCAATAAATATTGTATTCATAGTATTATCATACCATGTGTTTTTGGTGCTGTTATGTCTCTGGAATCGACGTATAATCAGTAATCAATAATCAACCTTTATTTTATGTTTGCTAAAACAAATATCACGTGTACTTGCATTTACACCTACATAAGATATGAACACAATGTGAGCCAGGCTACCTCCAGATGGTGTCAAGTAGATCCAATCACAACACATTTACACCCTTCATTAATGTGCACTTTTCCTTATCTGGATGACATGCAGATTGCATTTTAATACCAGGTGTAAATGGGGTGTTAGAGACATGGGTTATGCTGCAGAAGTGGTTCAAAAACTCTAAAATTACCACTCTAATTACTGTTATTGGAAATTATTGTAATTGACGTGAATCCATGGTGACCACAGCTGAAATTTAATACTCAGAAAAGTGTGAATTTGGGTATAGAACTGCATTAAAGGGTCACTGGATTTTATTCGGCTCCTCAGGTTCCAACTCAAGATAAATGAAAAGACAACATGCAACAGGTGAAAAACAGCCCCAACGGTACATTAAAGCACCTCATCAAGTTTAAGCAGCCACAGCAAATTAAATACAAAGTGTAGACATACAGAGACTACAGGTGGAAGCTGCTCATAATAAGAGGTCAAGACAAAGTGCACCAGCGTTCAGCTCGTAGCTGACGGTATTTCACCGAGCGCTTTCACTGGAACACGGTGACCTGATAGAGAAACAGGATTACTGGAGGTGTTTGGGTTTGACTCTGCATATGAGACGCAGAATCTAACCAGCTTACAGCAGAACGGGATTATAAAATGACCACCAAGACGAGATTCAGATGATGATGAAGGATGGACCAAGCGGATCAAAAACATGAAGACAAAAAACACCAGAGCCGACACAAATATTAATAAATAATATAATAAAAAAAGACACACACTTACCCGTCTGTCTGAGGAGACCAGTCTGAACTCCTGGATGAGTTTTCCGATGATGGATCTGTGCGTCTTCCTGAACGGATGAATGGTGCCCTGCAAAATAAAACACATGATAATAATTATCAAAACTACCTTTTAAAATAAGAACAGATAATGACACTTCATCTGACGAGGAAAGAGGATGCAGGGAAATAATAAAATGTCAGCTAAAATTATTATGCATATTTGTCAAGAATGAATTTAGATTAATTTCAGTACAATCAGATTCATCAAGTCTCTGATAGTGAAGCAGAGGAGGAGGCAAAGTGTGACCTACACTGCCACCAAGTGGTGAGTCAGTGTACAACACTGACTACAACTTTTTCCAAAACTCTGACTAAAGGAGGAGTTTCAGGTTATGAAAGACGGCAGAGGGAAAACATATAAACAACAATCTAACATTTCTGCAGATGATGATTATTTTCTTGAGGGATCAAAAAACCACAGTACCTTTGTATCACACAAATGTGTGATACAGCAAAAAAGTTAACAAATTGACTTCATGGTTGTTAATAACTCAAACACTTAAAATACATATCTTTAAACCTCCAAACACCTTTAAATAGAAGTAAAAAATATTAATAAATTAAAATTGATTGTAACACACTGCAGATTTTTTCTTACTTTTGTCATTTTCTCTGATCTTCTCTGAATTTGTCAAAGATTTTCTTGATATTTTTCACAAACGATTTTAACTTTTATTACCAAATTTTTGTGTCACACAAAGGCTTTATTAAAAACAAAATTTTTGGCTTTTTTATACTAAAATCCTACTAGTCCAAAAAGTCCTAATTTTCACCAAAATACACAACATAAAAGTCAAAGTTAATTCATTTTTAGCTGTTCTTAGGAGTTTTACACATACCAGCCCAGACAGTCCTTAAAGAAGCAGTTTACTCCAAAATCAAAAATACATATTTTTATCTGTCGTCTTTCCAATGAATCCAAATGGAACTAGATGACACTTGACTGATGCTCAAAGCACCAAAAAAATACATTCATGGATGTGAGGTTAGAGGTCAGTCGAGGAGGACGCAATTAATATTTACATCCTGCCCCGTCACAAGCACGAACCTCTCGTCCATGAGTCGATGCACGCTTCCTTCTGTGCAGCGATATGGTTGGCGGCTGCAGTTCGGTAAAAATAATCCTACATAAAACTGCTCACAACAAGGTTTATAGATTATCCTGAGTAACAGGGTCATGATTTCTGTAAAGTGACACTGCTGTTGAGTTTTTCAAATCTATCTTTTGGTGCTTTGAGCCCCACAGGCTGAGTGCCAGCTAGTTCCATTAAACTGGAGAGAAGGCAGACATCTCTACAGCTGATATCTCCAAAACTCTGCAACTCACACCAAAAAAATCTACATGTATAAACAGCACCACAGGTAAGAGGAGAAATTTTGATTTGGGGTGAAGTGTCCTTTTAAAGATATGAATAAAGACAGAATATGGAACAAAAGTCATTGTAAACACAGTCTACTGTACAAACTGATCAGTCTGAGTTCGCACTTTCCTGACGAATAAATTTCTGATAGATTAAAAAAAAAAAAAGAAAGACACACAAATGCCCGACACAGTGTAGCTTATAACACACTTGATGCCACATAGAATCTTTTTAAAGAAGAATTTGAAAATATAAATGACAGTTGTCAGGACATAAAACCGATGGTTTGACAGCACAGCTGACAAAATGGCACCCCTACTCTGCAGTGAGCTCGCTATATATTTGATATAGTTGAATGTGAGTAGGAAGTAGTGAATGTGTGAATGATTTCAGACAGAGGCAGTGTTTTCCTCTGGAAGGGATGACCAAATATTACAAATGGCCATGCTGAAGGAGAGACAATCACTCCAACACCGCATGACAGATATTTATACTATTGTCACATTTAAACTTAAGCCTGCATCAAAACAAAATGGGTTAAGAAACATCATCAGTTTTGTGCCTCAAAAATTACACCTATGACACTGAATCTTCCAGTGCAATCAGTAGAACATAATTAAATTTTATGTAAATAACTTCCCTCTCCACAAAGCAGTAGTGCTACAAGTTGTATCAGCAGTTTTTTTGGTAGTTTGTGTGTGTGCATGTGCACTTTTTTGCAATAAAGGACGGTCGTGAACCCTGAAACCCATCTAATAAATAAAACTGCCACTGAAACTGACAAAAGAAGAAAAGAAACAGAAACACTCACCAAGACGTACGTGTCGTGTTCATGCTTCTTCCTGTGCAGGTGGACATCTGTAGAGGAAAACAGGTTTCACCACCAACATGTAACAACTCAACTCTACTGTAACCTCCTTTTTTTTTATGTGTCACAATGCTGCCCTCATCCTGCGCTCCTGCTGTGTTCCTGCAGCCTGCCTGAGCATCAGTCTGGGGAGGAGGGGCTGGGAAAAACAACTTGCTTCGATCTCAGATTGTATAGTAAATAGGATTTCAACCTTTAAAATACAGTCTATGGCTCCAACAACCTATTTGGGCTGCAGGACTCATTTTTGGAAACAATATTTTCATATTACACCTTAAAGTCACAATTAAGTTAAGTTAAATTTTATTAATATAGCCCAATATCACTAATCACAAGTTGCCTCAAGGGGCTTTACCATCTGTACAGCATGTAACACCCCCGGTCCTGTAGATCCTCGAAAGAGTAAGGAAACACTAACCCCCAAAAAACATTTTACCAGGCAACTTGTTAGCAAACATATTTAACTTAATTTAATTTATAACTTAGTATATTAGTGCATAAGAAACTTTGCTGTTAAAATTTTGTAGTTAATATACTTTTGTGGCCTGTCCGAGTCCTGGTCTCTATGGTGAAGAGGAGGTCCTGTGGCTCAGGTCCAACAGGTGACAGCTGAACTTATTCAGTGTCTTCCTGGATCCACATTCTTCATATATTTTAATTATATGTATCAGAAACTTTGTCATCAAACTCTGCAGTTAATGTACTTTGCTGCTCTGTACATGAGGATGAACATTGATACTCAATATTGGTATCTGCCTGACACTGACCAAAATCACTAGACTGGAGCAGAATATTGGTTTCACAGTTTGAATGTGTGTATAAAATAGTTAACAACAGAGAGAAAACATTGAATTTCCAATAAAGTGTGTTCTTCTTAGTAGTTTAGGAGGGGAAAATGGTACTGCATCGTATCAGCAGATAATCAAGGTGGTAGTTTCAGTATCAGACATGAAAAAGTGGTATCGATCCATCTCTACTGTACATGTATTACACATCTGTCCATCTTGAGAGGGGGATCCGTTTTCTGTGGCTCTCCCTGAGGTTTCTTCCATTTTTCCCTGTTGAAAGTGTTTTTGGGGAGTTGATTAAGGGTCTACAGGACAGGGGGCGTCGCACACTGTACAGACTGTAAAGCCCCCTGAAGCAGATTGTGGTTTGTTGTATGAGACTATACAAATAAAATGTGACTTGACTTTAAATAACTAATTAAGTCCTTTCTAAAGCCAGGACAGATAAGTGACAATGAAAACCAAAGGTAGATTGTTAATGAAAGCAGCCATAAATACTTTACAAACTGCTCTGTGCTCGAGTGAAACCTGCATTGAGCTTTGGTTTTCAGTAGGTTCGGTGCTAAGCTAACATTAGCTGTAACAGCGCTGCACAAACGTTAACGTCAACAGATACGGAGGCCGAGATGGTCATATTGAGCTGGTCCAAAGTGTCCTCTAAAGACAGCATTAATGTCTGTTCTGTCGTTACAGACTCAGGTCACAGTCAGCTGTTAGCTCAGTTAGCACAGCCGCTGTCTGTTTGACTACGTGTTGTTAGCCGTTAGCCTGTTAGCATAACAAACCTGCATCACTGACGTTGATCACGTCCACCGACACCATGTCAGGCTTATCCAGCGGCCCCACCTTCCTCTCCGTCACCCCGGACGGAACCACGTCCGGCTTCGGACCCAGCTTTCTGGGGTAAAAGTCCCCGACATTGTGGTAGGACAGACCCGAGGACGTGGACATCACTCCGTCCATCGCCATGTTGGACTTCCTCTGCCAATGAGCCTCTTTGGTTTGGCTGCGCTGCGCATGCGTCGTCCTCCTCTTCTTCTTTGATGATTATTGACAAACCAGCTTAAAGGCGCATTGCCGCCACCTGCTGGGCTGGAGGATGGAGCAGCAAAATGTCAGGATAGAAACTGGAGGGAAGACCAGAAAAAAAGTGTTTTAGTTTTTTAGATGCCCCTACTGGAGGTAAGACAGAGCACAATAATGTTTGTCATGTTTTCTAACGTCTCCCATTTATGAAATGGACAGTAGAAGTGGAAAGAAATGCTGAAAATCTACAGATTTATATCTTGTACTTCAAAATAAAAATGTATATTAAAATATATGTGCACATTTAAATTGCGGAAAGCTGTTTAGTTTCTATTATATTAGTTCAATGCAGTAAGATTGATATACTTGTACTTATTAATAAAAGGTATATTTAAGATATGTTTATAGTGTGCAGTCTGCTCCTTTATTATTAATATTTGAGTCTAATAAAATAGTTCTGGTTGTTGTTGCTTGGTCCAAATCTGTGAGATAACTAAGCCCTTTCATTTGCACAAAAGAAATAAAGAGCAGAGAAATAAATAAATGTGGTATTAAAAAATAAAAGCCCCTGAATTAAATAAAAGTATTTTTATTTATTTATTTATTCGTTCACTCATTCATGCCATAACCATGTTTGTTTAATTATGCTTTTATTTATTAATTTATTTAATATTCACTTAAAATGGCTCTCCATTGATTAATTACTAGAATTTAATCTGTGATTCACACACCGGAGCAGAAGGTGGCGGTAATGTTTGCCAACCGCCCTTAGAAACAAAAAAAGAAGAAGAAGAAAAAGAAGAAGAAGAAAAGAAGAAACGAAGACGCCGAGCGAAAATAAGTTGCTAACGTGAGTGAGACGTTATGAAGAGTTGAAAGAAGGCAGCATTAAAGTTAAAGTCAGGAAATCATTTGTTCTTTTGTAGTACTAACACGGACTGAGACACTTCCCCTGAATGATTCAGTTAGCATTAGCATTCAGCAGCTCTGCAGATCATCACAAGCTAACGTTAGCCTGCTGTCCGAGCGCGGCTAACTCTACACAAGTTAACCAGCAGCTAAAGCTAACCTGGAGGAGAGCTAACCGAGCTGTACTTTAAAACATTTCATCTGGCTGTCGGTTTGTTAACTGTGTTGCATCATAAAGACAACAGGAGGTTTGTTGTGTTGTTGATCAGCTGCACACGTTGGGATGTCTCTTCTCCCACATGGACGGAGGAGTTCAGAGGACAGAACCAACCAATCAGACAGCGACTCAGAGGATGAGGTGCGTTTACACTGTTTATCACACTTTATATTACAGCACGGTGATAAGACGAAACAAGCTGTAGACAATAACGTGTTCTTTATTAGACCCCTGGTAGAGGGTAACTGGACACATTACAACAGAACTGTACTGTAAACTGAAGTTTATTATGTTTTCACATTTAGAGCCTTAATGAGCTAATTACACATTAATAATGCTGCATGCATCGCAGGATTATAGTAAAGTCCATCAGTATATATTATATCATTTTATGTTGTTTCATTCATTACTTTTTCAACATTACTGTTTAAAATCATAGGCAGTATTATCTTCATTATCATATGTGCAGTGATATTTTTCTATAATGCTTACATTCATTATCTGATGCGATATATTACCCTCGGCCTTTGGCTGAGTTGAGCCACCTGTTGTTGTGTTGTTGTGTCTTGTTTTGTTTTTCTTTGTACTGTTTACTGCTTGTATTGTTATTGGTGCTGATGATTTTAACTTGTAAAGCACTTTGGTTGCCCTTGGCATTTAATGTCTATATAAATAAACTTGACATTGACATTGACATTGACATATAACTTTGTATTACTTATCAGTTTCACTGACAATATTACTATCAGTGCCGTTGCCAGATTGCCAATACTACTTCTTTTATTGAACTTCTCACTTTTATTTAGATATTTTAATGCCTTTTCTCATCAGAAATTCATAATATGTTGGTTAAAATACACATTTTAGTTGTTTCCCCCAGGTTTTCAGTAGAAATCCAAAATGTGGATCTTAACACTTTGCTATGATGGTTGTTTCTTGCAGTGCTTTATTCTCGGGGACTCCAGTTAGTCATCCTTGTATGTTAAATATGTTGTCATGAAGGTTGAAGCTGCAGCTCTTGACTGTGATTTGTTTACGTTCCCACAGCCTAAACTCCCCCTCAATCAGTTCTATCCATATATCCGCTGTGCCCTCTGCTGCGGCTTCCTCATCGATGCCACCACCATCACAGAGTGCCTCCACACATGTGAGTAACAACAGATGTCTGCTTTAGAGAGTCTCCTTACATCACTGAGAGCACAGCAGCATATAAGCATTCATTAGGCTTCTCCTTTGAGAACCAAACGTTTTGGGATACAGTAAAGTGGACAGGAAACACGCAGAATGATGCGCAATAACACTACAAACCAGGGAGACTGTGGTTTCATAGTACACCTCCAAGACCACCAGACTGTCAGGAAAAGGATGCAACTAATGATTACTGGCTGACATATGAGGTCCTGACTGTGTCTGACATTGAAATGTGTTTTCTTGTTTCCAAGTTTGCAAAAGCTGCATCGTGAAGCACTTTTTCTGCAGTAACAGATGTCCCACATGCAGCATTGTTGTCCACCAGACACAACCACTGTACAACATCAGGTAGGTCTGTCACATCTTGATGTATTTTCTGATATTGATCACCTTCTGTACCTGTTCACTGAATACATCATTGTCAGCTACATAGTTTGTAAGCCGAGTTTTAGATTCTTGGGAAGGAAAAAGTCTTCTGAAAGTGTGGAGAAATATTCCGAGTTATTCTGGAAATGGGAATGCATTAGATTTCTTTTACATAAAGTTAGTTTATTGTCTAAAGTCAGAAATTTTGTCATGATGAATTCTGAAATTGAGGTGTAGAAATCTGTGACAAAGCAGTCAGTGTTACGCTTGAAACACTTCTTGTGTTTTTCTGCAGGCCTGACAGACAACTGCAGGATATTGTCTACAAAATGGTTCCCTTCCTCGAGGAGTGTAAGTGCAGCATGTATAAAGACAAATATATTTATTTACATATTTCATTTATGTACATTATGTGTGTTATTTTCTGTACAAATTCTAATGTGAACTCTTCTGTTTTTTTCCACCACAGTGGAAAGAGAGCAGATGTTTAATTTCTATAAAGAGAGAGGGCTGGAGGTTCCAAAGCCAGGTAAAATAATTAAGCAATGTTAGCTGAACGCCTTTCGTTCTTTCTCTCTGTGTGTAATGTAACAAACAGTATTGTGTTCATGGGTTATTTAGTTAAATTAATTGAAGAGTTGCAGATAAGCTATTAAATAATATTTAGTAACAACACATTTAAAACACTGTTGGTCCTACAGTTTCATGGGGACCTGAGAGCTACATCTCCATACTGATGAGACAAACCATCTGGGTAATTTGCTCCGCCCCTTTTTTTTACATGAAAACAACCACTCTGATTTGACAGATGGTCAGTACAAATCCTGAGATCTTAGCTGGTTTAAATACATGAAATAAGAACATTTCAAAGAAGAGTGTTTCACTAATTAGCTATTTGGAGCCCAAATCTTCTGATCAGTCAGGTGAACAATTTTGTCACGTGATTGCTGATAAATAACTGGCATTGTTACGTAGAAAAAAATGAATAAATAAGCCTCCTTTCAGTCTGCTTCCATCAAAGCGGGTGAACCTGACATATACAGCTACCTTATTAAATCTTAAATCTGTCACTTTTTATATTGTTAACATAATTTATTTTGCTGTTCTGGTAAACTATCTTTACTCTAAACCAGTGTTTTCCCCGTGTTTTCGTGTCCTGCTCTGCAGCGGTGGTCTCCCCTCCGGGTCCTGTTGTGTTACGGAGGCAGAAGAAGGAAAACGATTCCCAGTCTGTGTTCACTCTTCCTCCTGAGCTGGATGTATCTCTGCTGCTGAAGTTTGTTGGGTAAGAAGCTCGCTGGAGACTTATTGTTCAGCCTTAGTTACAGTTGTATTGTCTGTAAGATAGACAGGCTTTTAGGCATTCTGCATATTTAGATTTAATTTAGGTAAAAAGAAAATTTAGTTTGCAAATGCATGAACACCTTGAGCTTAACTTTTTCCTCACTGGCTGAACATATCATGGTGTTTTTATTCCTCATCTGTTAATCAGTTAATGATCCTCACCTGGTATCAGAGAAGGTTCAGCTTCTGGTGCCTTCAGACAGGTCAAATGGCAGAGCCTCTGTCTGTCTCTTTGTCTTAGAATGATGTTGAAATGCAAAAAAGCCATCTTTGAAAGGAGGACAGCAAACAGGTTCTCACCGTCTGTGTCCCAGTTACAGTGTTCTGACAAGTGTAACCAACAGGTGGAACAGGGGAACCCAGTTTGTAGCAGTGAATACAGTTACATAGACCTGCCAACAGATGGAGCCATTTCTTACATTTACTGCCTGTTCGTCACCAGTTGTTCTTACTGAGTATCGACTCTTATTTTGTTTTCAGGGCTGAAGAGGGCATCAGTGACTATAAGGTAATGACTTACAATACTAATAATGTGACTTTATAACTGTTCTTATTAGATTATAACAGTCCAGGCAGTGTAACAAAAGCTTTAAGGACAAGATGGATGATAACATGATAAAGTTTGAACTTGAGGCTTCACCCCAGGCTCATGATCCATGAGGACATCCCTGATCAAACTATCCTGTAACTACAGAGCCTGATGGACATACTGTCAAGAATAGTTTGTGTCAGAGAATTGCATTATTTATTAGGGACTGTCCAGGGTAATAAGTTTAAATCATTCAATACTTTGTGTATTTTAGCCATGCTCTCTGTGTAGTGATACACTAACTATACAATCTGTGTGTTTTAAACAATGAACTAAAAGCTCTGTATGTTATTTCATACAATGTTAATATGAAAAAAAGTTAGAAATTAAACTGTAAACCAGTAAGCTGTGTTTTACAGGTTGTCTTAGATGGGATATTGTGCAGGTTTTAAACATTCATGTAGACAAAACACAAGTGTGATGTTTCACTATTTTAAATTACACAGCTCCAATTTATTTGATTTAATTCTATAGTGTTTGCTGAATTATATTCTTCTGAAAAACATGTTTACAGTATATTCCATCCTAACCATCCTGTCCCTGTTCAGCCATTAGAGCGGCCGTACATCTGTGTGTCGGGCGAAGCCACTATCCGCCACGTGGAGCTCTTCATCAGGAGGAAGATGGAGCTGAGCCCAAGCTGCCAGGTGAGTCTGCCAGACTTACTGCTAATGAGTTCAGAGTGTGACAAGACCACATTCTTGATCCTGATTGTTGCTTTAGACAGACATGGAATCAGGACAGCAAAGGAAGTCAGTATTAAAGAACAGTGTAGGCGTGCATGGTGACCAGGCTGGTGTATGTAAGTGAGTGGGTGCTTTTACGTTTTGGAACACTGCAGTTTTATAATTTCGTAATGGAAAATAGTGTTACAAAATGATGTGCAGCCAGGAAGCTTGTGTTATCTAACTACACTTACAGAGATCTGATCTGATCCAATATTGGTGTTGGAGAACAAAATTAATGTAAGGCATTTATTAAGTATTGGTGTTATCAGTCTTATTTCACTTCTACTCTGCATTTGCATGTAATAAGAGGGAAAATGAAACAATACAGCTGGTGTGAAGAAATGTACAAGCTGCCTCACTCCTAATGTAACAATAAACCAGTACAACAATGAGCATATTCTGAAGAAACACTAAAACAGTAACATCTGCATTTCTGAACGTAAACAAGCAAACAAACTCAGCAATGCACCATGGGAATTAATGAAAATGAGGGCCATCTCTCAGTCTGTCAGCTGCACATGTGAATGTCACAAGCCAGCATCCTGCAGCAGTGGTTATAGGACACTTACACAAGTTACATTACAGTAACTGGTTTCCTCGCGTCTCTCCATGAATCCTCGCTGGGAGGGACTAAGACACAAGGAAAGGACACAAGTGAAGGATGCATGGATGCACCCACAGTCACCCACCATCCTGACAAGAGTTCTAATTAGTCCAGTTAACTGAAAACACCTGTGTGGTTGACTTTAACTTTTATCTAGTGATTATTTGAGTTAATTCTTTCAGTGACGTGTGTGAAATACAATGAAGACTGGAGTCAAATGTGTGACAAATGTGTGTCGAGAAGAAAGTTTAAGGCATGAGGACAGTGTCCTCTTGAAGACATTTCCTCGTCTTCTCAGTTTTATTGACCAGTGAGAACTTCCCAACATTTCACCGCTGTGGGAGACTGTTGTCAGAGTCTTATTCAAAAGGCGAGGTGTGAAAACAGCAGCAACAAGCAGCGCAACAGCGAACGTACAGTCTGAACAACGGGGAGACGAAACAACTGCTGAATACAAGCAGAGCCCAACAGAGAAGGGTCCACTGCTCAGGTCAGAACTCAGCAGGGTGCCTACAAATAAGGGACATCAGACACTCCTTCAGGACATCAGTAATCTGATTATACTCAAATAATTAGTGCCAGGGTACCACATGTCTGTCTCAGAGCAGTGGACATGCTGTAAGAGAAGGCTCATGATTACACATATCAGTGATCACAAGTGTCCTCCTGTCCTCCAAACAAAATGTTAAAGTGTAATCAGTTTGGCAGAGTGTTAAGGTGCATTTTGTATTTTGTAACACGTGGGTGAGGATTAGCAGCTTATGCTGATTTCCTGGCTTCAGTGCTGCACTGCCTGTCTGGACAGACTTGGAGAGGACAGAAAGACTCACCAAAGGTCCCTGTCGATTGTAGCAGAGGTCACAACAGTTATATAACTCTTCCCTTTAAATCCGTACATTGTTAAAACACTTTAAGAATATCTTCCAGTTGATCATAAGTGTTACTGAACACCTCAGACCAAACATGGCTGCTCACGCTGCTGTAGAGCTCTTCAATGCTGCAGAAGAACTGTAATTAATGAAGTCATACCTATTTTATTTTATTTTATTTTACATCTGTGGTCCAAACAGTTTTATTTTTTAGTGGTTATCTAATGATAACTTCCAGGAGCCATGTTGATGTGGTGTTTCTACTGGAAGAGCAGTCCGGTCACTCCTGGATTTCATGGACTTGTTGTGGGGGGTTGTTGTGGCCTTGATTTGGGAGCAGCTTTTCAAAAACATTCTGATGCATTTTTCAGTGTTCTTGCAAAGAATATTCATTGCATTTGTGTTATCATCTGGTGCAGCTCCTGTTCTCCTGCAGCTGTTGATACGTTTCCATAGTGACAACAAGCCTCACATGCGGCTCTCAGAAGCTAACACTTTCTGAAACTTTTTACAAACAGCAAAGCCACTGGCAACATTACCAGAACCCTCCCTAACGTCCGACTTGGCCTTTGAGGATGTATTGCTGTCAGATCAAACAGTGGCGTCTCATTATTTAGCAGGATGTGGGGTCCAAGGTTGTGTCGTAGACTTTCACAATAAAACCCTGGAGGCTGATTAGACTTCATATCACTGTGTTCGTGAATATAAATGTTAGAAATACTGCACAATCATTTTTTATTTCTGATTTTTGCAGGTGGCCCTCAAGGTGCCCAACCTGGTGCCACAATGACTTGCACGATTCACACAGGAGGCACAATTATGTTACTTGTGGTGCACATGTCCTTGTGCTGGGGACAAAGCATTTAGCACAAACTAAGCGAGCCGCTGACGGTCCTCTGTTACGTCCTTAAGAGAGTATTACCCATACGCAGCCCAGCCATTTACTACATTTGGTGTTGTGAAGCCCTCAAACTTTGTCCCTTTGTGCAGGACTGACCTGAATGCCATGAAAGCTGATAGTAAAATCATTAAAGCCCACAGTTTTCTCGTACAGACAGGGATGATCATGTGTCTGATTGGATCTCTGCTGCAGTGATGTGAAGTGTTTCTGTGTCCTGCAGGTGGACGTGGCGTGTGGTGATCACCTCTTAGATCACTACCAGTCACTCAAAGACATACAGGACTCTATGGGTGAAGAGGCACTGCAGGTAAGCACCACAGAAACACTCATACAATTTTAATAATGTCAGTTTTAATACTTTTTGTTTGATCCTTTTGGTCTTGTTTCCTCTCTGCTGCAGGACGGTCTGTTGGTGCTGCACTTCGGTTTGGTCCTGCCCTCCCAGCCCTGAGCTCGAGGAGTGAACGTAGCTGATTCCTGAGGGGATGAACTGAACTTTTTGGACTTAATTTCTCTTCATCAGACTCTTGTCAAAATGTGGAGTAAAGTTGGCATTATGGATTGTCGCTCCCTGCTTACAAAACTTTTCATAAAACCTGAAACTACAAAGTCTAGCAGGTGGCTGGAGAAGACCAAGGACTCTAAACTTATTTGAAACACTGTGGCATCAAATGTTCAACTCAGATGAGCATCACCTCGTATTCAGGACAGCTCATGTGTCAGCTGGTCATTTGCTGGCATACGTTTGATTTACTGAAGTGCCAGCATGTAAAAATAGATTTTTCCTGATGAATGTAAATTACAAATTTTTATATTTCTACTGCCACAGTATCTTTTTTAATGTTTTGTTCAGTGTGCTTCCCCTCACACAAGACTGTGACTGCTGCTGTAGCTCAAACTGGACTGAATTACTGTTAGTGTGTCTGAAACTCCTCAGATTTATAACCGTGTGTCTGTGAAGGCAGCGCGACGTCTCCACTGAGAAGCTGCAGACGGTTTACCTCTCTCTTTGGACTGAGATCTTCATTTTTCTATTTATGATTTTGGGTCTGATATCAGATTAGTTGTGATTTAAAGGGCTTGAAACAAAAGGACTACACTACCAAAGGTTTATGTGTGTGTGTGTTTATACAGAGCTTAGATGTAAATACTCTATTTTAATCACAGCTTCGTGTTGGTTTAATGTCAGAGCTGTTCACTTTTGTATCAACTGTTCAGGTTTCATTACAGCTCAACTGAGCACAAAAGAAGCTGTTTAAAGGGAGTTTGTGTGAAGAAATCTTTGATAGGAGTTTCTTAAAAATACTTTTCTTACTTGCTGACAAAATAATTAATTAATAAATGACAAATGTTTCCTAATTCATCCATGTTTCCTGCTTTTTTCCAGGTTTATGACAAAGATCTTTAAAAGTCTTCTAAGTGAACAATGGATCCAAATACAACCCAGATTCCAAAAACGATGATTTGCAAATCCTTTTCAACCTAAATACAGAACAAAGACAAGATATTTACTGTCCAAACTGATCAACTATCTTGTTTTTTGTAAATATACACTCTGAATTTGATGCTGCAACACCTTCCAGAAAAGTTGGAACAGGAGGAACAAAAGGCTGTGAGAGTTGTGGAACGCTCCAAAAGCACCCGTTTGGAACATTCCACAGGTAAACAGGTGTGACAGTTGAAGAACATGGAACGTGTGTACAATGGGTCTTGGACTCGTCAGACCACAGCACATTTCTCCACTCTGTATCAGTCCATTTCAGATGAGCTCGGGCCCGGAGAAGTCTGCAGCGTTCTCTCTCAATTCCTGCAGTTTTGTGTTGAGAAACACATTTAAACTGTTGGACTATCTGCAGTTTTTCACAATGTGGTGAACCTTGACCCTGCAAGGATGCCACTTTAATATCCAATCACCTGTTGCAATTGCATTTTTATTTGTGTTTTACACAACCCCCAACTTTTTTGGAGTCTTTCCCAGTGTGGTTTGACCCAGAGGAGGTTTACATCTAACTGGCCTTGAATGAACATCCTTCTGTATTTGTGAACACACTTGACTTACAAAAGAAATTCAGAGGAGATAACTTGTCAGTCATTTGATTTTTATTCAGTACAACTGAATTTTTTCCAGTAGCTGTACACATGGACTCTGCAGCTGAGTGAAATGATCACTGCTAAAAGGTTGTGTACCTGAAAACAGACCATGATGGTTACTCTGCCTCTCTTTAACACAGATTCATCTGTGTGTGACTACGTCAGCACAGTGGGAAACATCTACACTTTAAGTCATTAAACAAAACACAACAGTGTCGTCCTCCACACATCCTATGTGCCTAAAGTGCTTCAAATTGACCCCAATGTCACTAAAATACTCCAGAAATCTGACTTTTGAAGACCCAAAAACAATGACAAGCAAATGTAGAATATAAACTTTTGGTGGAAATACTGGTACTTTAATTGAAGTTTTACACCCAACATTTGGTGTCTTTCTCTTCAGAAATTTAGTCTCTAACTGAGCAGAATTCTTTTCTCACAGTTTCAAACAGCAGCAAAATGGAAATTTATCCCCAGAACATGAAATAATTGGTCACATATTTACTCTGCTGCAACATTTCCAATGTGCTCATCTGCTCTGATGATGTACAGAAGATCTAATGTAGATTTTCAGGTTCGTTTCCATGGTTTTATGAGGAAGATTTACAACCTAGAAGTACAGACAAATGTCTCATTTTATTTCAAGAAAAGTTTGATAGTTTAAGAGTCCAAAGATCATCTAAATACAGAAAAAAGTTAATTTTTAGAATAAGTTTTCAAGAAGATAATATCAGCTCTAGTTCCAAAACCTGTGCCTCCATATTGTCCTTGTTACACACAGCATGTGACTCTAAACTCTATAGATACACAGTATATCCCCGCTGTCCCTGTCTGTCTGTGTGCGTCTTCAGTTGTTTGAGTTGATGTCTGCCTCGTCTTTGTCCTCACTGCTCTCCTTGAAGCTCTCCTTCTTGGTCCCGTCTTTCTCCCTCTGGTTGCTCCTGGAGGAGCCGGTGGCAGAGGTGGTGGCTCGAGGATGGTAGCTGTAGCTGGCAGCACTGAACGACATCCCTGAGTTAAAGTGAGTCTCTTCGCCCTCCAGCAGTTTCCTTTCAGGACCAAAGGAAACACACGTCAGATGGGACACAAAGACTTAAAGGGGGACGTCAATATTTTTCAACTGGGACCCTGTTTTCTCTGTTTGTTGTGACACTTGGTCAAGTAATGAGGGAGAGCACTGCAGCTGGCAGAACCAAAACTAAACTACAACATGATCCTTATGGGCACCGTCAAAAGACGTCCACTAAAAGTGTTCATTTTTGCCACTAAAGACTCGGATTGTTCTTCCAAATGTCTGACGACATGGAAAGGATTCCTACAGAGAGACTGAGCTTTTTGTTGAGATCTTTTTTGTTCAACCACAAACAGCTGTTATATTGCTCTCACCAAATTCACCAGATCTTCACTACTACTTCTTAATTAGCCAGCAAACAAGGTAACTTCATAAAAACTTTTTAGCTAGCTAGCAAACAATGCACCGTTAAAGAATACAGAGCAGCAGTCCTGACAGCACATGAAATGATTCATTCATTCATTCATTCATTCATCATTTCATTTGGGTAAGGAATCTTCTCCATATTGATTAAACTCCATTTAATTTCAGTTTACATCACTAAACTTGGATTTACTAAACTGAGATTAGATTTTAATTGTGCAGCAGAGCTCTGCCTAATTTTAAATCTGGATTCATTCATTTAAACCTGCGTGTTGCTAAACTCTGATTAGAACTGATCTCAGATTAAATAAATTTTTGTTGGTACGATCCGGTCTCAGACACAAAAACATGGGAAATAGGGTCCATGTTGGAAAATACTAAAGTCACCCTTTAATACACCTCAGAATGCTTAAAGATTTTTGAATGAGTCTAGAAGAGATGCTTTTTGTTGGGTTTGTCCTTTAATCCAGTCAGCACCTGTAGGCAGCGATCTCTATGTCCAGGGCCATCTTGACATTGAGCAGGTCCTGATACTCTCTCAGGTGCTGAGCCATCTCGCCCTTCAGGTTCCTCAGCTCAGTGTCCAGGTGGCCAATATGTGTCCTGGAAATAAGAACAGAGAGATCATCATCTGACACAGTTTTCAGACTAAAATCACCTTGTGAGCATGAATACAGGTTGTTTTTAATCCACTGTGATGTGATGAAGGCTTTTCTGTGGTATAACTGCTGACCACAGGATCTCCTTCTATCCTTTAAAGGAATACAATAACCTCTGAGGCTTAGCATTACCTTCTGTAAAAAGCCAGTGAAAGCAGGTGGCCTTCCTGTGTCCGATTTAGCAGGTCGGAGGTTAATCTAATTGACACGCAGGGTCAGTTCAGTCAGTCTCACTGTGGAGGCTCGTTAAAGTGACTAACACACACTGAAGGTTGTGTTTGACCTCAGACCTTCAACCTGAATCAGACCATCTTCACATTAAATTGTCAAATTTTCTCTAAAGGAATAGTTTGGATTATTTGAAGTGTGGTTTTATGACGTACTTCTCCACAGTCAGTGTTTTACCCACAGGAGATGCTGATCGACACGCGCCCAGCTTGGAGAAAAAGAGATGTGCGCTATATTTAGAATAATTTTACCTCACTGTCACACAGACTTTTCTCATGTCAAATATCACTCTGCAAACCACCAAACTCAACAGGTGAACATGGTGCAGTTTTATTCTCCCTGGAACAAGTTACGTCTGATTTTTAATGAATTGTACCAAAAATTAAAAAAAAAATTGGAACTTCCACTTTCTCCCACATTTTCATTGAAAAAAAAAATTGCAACATGCATCACAATTTTTGCAGTGAAATTAGACATTTTAAGCCTCAACAATCCAAAAAAGAAATAAATATCACACATCTCTACATTCTCCTAAAAAGTAGAAGCCTTAGAAAACAATCCAATCTAAAATCATCTCTCAGCTGTTGCTGATTTTAAGAAGAATCTCTTTAGAAGAGCTGCTCCACTCAAGGGAAACTTTGGGCTTTTATGCCTTTAATTTATAGGACAGCTGAACATGTGACAGGAGAGGGGTCAAACCCACGGCCGCTGCAGAGGACTCACAGCCTCAGAACACGGGGCGAATGTTCCACCAACTGAGCCACCAGGCCATCAGGGCTTGGGGGATTTCTAAAATCATTGCTATGGCCCTGCCAGAACTGATACTTTAGAACCAAGTCGATGCGACTCCGAAAACTTGACAGTGCTCATTTTTCTATGGTGCTGTAATGCAGAGAATGCAGCTCTTGCAGACCTGACGGGGGCCAGCAGTACGCCTGCCAGTGCTTTACTCTGCCTTAAATACCAAAAGAAGAGAAAGAACGCCAGCAGACACAGAAGAACAACTGCATCAACATGTGTAAGATGGCGACAAGTGCAGCTACAGCTACACCTCAACTTGTCAAAAACGAAAACAGGAAACAGAGTCGTCTGTTGAAGTACTTTGAGTTTGAGGAGGATTGTCAGGGATGGCAACTGCTAAACACTAAAGGCTAGTGTGTTGAGGCTAATGTAATGTTAGCCACGGTAACTATGAGCCTTGCTGTCCTGACTCCTTACTGCTCAGTCTGTGTCATCTGTCATCAAAATATAATGTTTGCATTTTAAATAAATATCTCCAGACTAATGGTCTGTCAACATGTCAGGACATTTTTACAGCTGCACTCTGAGTTCAGCAGCAGGTTTGCATCAGGTTTAGTAAATTTCCCCCTCAGTCTTTTGTCCTGGAGGCTCAGAAGAGTTTTTATTTCAGGTGGCAAAAAAGAAAAACTGGCTGAAATTTTATTCTTGTTTTTGTTTTTTAGCATAATTCTGCATTTTGGTAACAAGAATCATGGACATTCACTGGTACTGACTTAACAGATCATCTCACCCTCCCCTTCCAAGTGTGTAGGAAACCCTACAGCAGCCGTGTAAAATGTGAAAGTCTGTCTCTAGAACCAGTGTTTGTTTTGTCTGTTCTGGGCTACTGTAGAAACATGGCAGCCTCTGTGGAAGAGGAGCTGCTTCCTCTGTAGATATAAACAGCTCCTAAGGTAACAAATCTTATTTTCAGGTGATGATATACTCATGAAAACATACTGATGAATATGATATTCCATTTCTGCACTGTAAATCTGACACACTGGACCTTTTCATGTCCCTCTGTTTATATCAACTAGAGAATATTTTTTTCTTTTCCGTGACTGTGATGTCTTACCTGTAGGGCTGTGACTTCAGCGTTGTGTGGACTCCTCCGTCTCTGCGATCTGCCTCTCCAGAGACTCGTTGGCGCCCCTCAGGGTCTCGATCTCGATGGTCTTGGACTGCAGCTGCCTCCTGAACTCGCTGATCTCCTCCCTGCTGGCCCTCATGGCCTCGTTGCTCCTGGTGGCCTGCTCGCTGAGGCTGGCGAACTTGCTCTTGTACCACTCCTCGGCCGACTGCAGGTTCTTGGAGGCGATGGACTCGTACTGGTTGCGGATCTCCTTCAGGGCCGAGGTGAGGTCCGGCTTGGCGAGCTCGAGCTCCACGGACACCTGCTGCGCCTCCATCAGGCTGCTCAGCTCCTGGATCTCCTCGTCGTGCACTTTCCTCAGGAAGGTGATCTCGTCCATCAGAGACTCCACGCGGCGCTCCAGGTCCAGGCGGACGGCGGCGGCATCATCCACGTCCTTCCTGAAGGACCTCAAGGTCTGCTCGGCCTCCTCCCGCGCCCTCACCTCCTCATCATACTTCATGCTGAGCTTCTGAAATGAGACAAGAGAGGAGATATAAGATAAATGAGATTAAAAAATACTACATAAAACATATGAGAGATGAGTTCAGATGATCAGATTGTGAGACATTAGATGACACAACGAGAAAGACGATGGTTAAGAGAAAATGTGTGATTTCTAATTTCCTGCAGTAAATACTAGAAGATTATTTGCTTTTATTTCTTATATTCTTCTGACATTTTCGTTGTCCTTTATAAAACTACAAACTTCAATTCCAAAAAAGTTGGGGATGGGCAGACACAGCGTTCCAACTCTAACAGAATGTGGTTTTGTATCTGATGTTTCTACCTGCAGCTCGTCCTCCAAGTTGTTCCTCTCGATCAGGATGCGGTTCTTGTCCCTGTTCAGCTCCTCCACCTGCGACCGCAGGTCCCTCATCTCCTGCTGGTAGAGGTGAGCGATGCGGGACGGCTCGCTCTGCTTCTGCCGCAGAGACACCAGCTCCATCTCCAACACTTTGTTCTGCTGCTCCAGGTTCCGGACTTTATCGATAAACATGGCGAAGCGGTCGTTCAGACCCTAAACAGCAGGTCACACAGGATATTCTGTTAGGGTTCTAACAGAAGACTTCAACTTAAACTGTGACTAGTAAAATTACCATCCAAACCTTCAAATCCATCCAAACACTCATGAATACAACAACACTTTTCATGTGGATGTCTAGTCAGAGTTGATGATAAATGTGATAATTCCTCAGTGCTGAGTTCTCCTGCTGCAAAATCTGTTGTTCCTTCATCCGGTGATGTCAGATGAGTATTTGAGTGTGAGTATTAGGTGACGACATTTAACATCAACACTGACTGGACATGAAACGTGGTGAATTTGCCCTTTAAATCTGCACCAGATAAGTTGCATTAATTGTTTGTTTTTGGGTTTTTTTTACCACTTTGAGGGCATCAGAGGAATCTCTAAATGAAACACTGACACACAGCCACGTTAAACAGTTGCCTATTTAAACTTCCAGTATGTTTCTGGCCACTTGACAAAAGTAAAAACAACATTCAGTCTCATTTCAGTTCTACTTTGACACTAGAAGTCTGTTTTCACATCCATCTGATGTGAAAACAGCAAAATATAATATTTAAAACTATCAGATATGTTTTTTTTACGGCCACAGACCTTTACAGACCATTTAAAATACTTTAAAATTACCCAGGTAAAAAAGCTGTATACTTTAGTGTATTAGAAATATATATTATTACATGTATACTTGTACTTTTTTCTTTTTTTTTTCAGAATCAGAGTCAGAATCACTTTATTCACCAAATGTGTTAAGTACACAGGAATTTGATTTGGTGATGCAGCACAGTGGAACAAGAAAGATGCAAAGTTTAAAGAGATGAACTTAAAATGTTAAAAAGTTAAATACAAGAATTGTGTACAAGAATATTATATACACATAAAAATTCTATACAAATTGAAAATAAAAGGTACAAATAAGAGGGATTTTAAAGAACAGTGTGAGTTATATTTTTGTTTAATTTAAAGTATATTTAAGGCGCACTTCAAAATAAACATCAAGTTCAACTTCAGTGTATTAAAAATAAACATAGCCTACAAATTCTGCAATACTTATTTTACTGTACTTTATTGTAAATGTGCACATTAGTGTACTCGTAAAAAGTTTACTAAATAGCAAATACCTGTTAAGTTAGAAGAAAATTGTGTTTTTCTATCATTTAATTACAACTAAAATATAAAAATGAGTTGTTTCAAAATAGCAAACTAATTATTAACGAACTGAAAGTTTGCTGATGATTAGTCTGACTGCAAGTATTCAAGTATACTTTCATTTAATATACTGATCTTTTTGTTTGAACCTATCCTGTAAAAAAGTTTAATCACGTGTCTCCAGACTCACCTGCAGCTGCTCCTTCTCGTTGGTTCTGATGACTTTGAACTCGCTGTTGACCACGGAGGTCTGTGTCAGGTCCAGGGAGTCGGAGGGTACCGGGGAGAAGGAGGAGGAGCGGCCGAGCCGCCGGTACACGTTCAGGGAGGTCGCGCTGTTGCGGGACGCGGCCATGGAGCGGAGCCCCGGGGAGCTCCGCAGAGACGGGCTGCTCATGCGGGACGAGGAGGAGACGGAGATCCTCGGAGAGTCCCCGAAAATCTTCCGGTAGGAGGAGGAGGTATAGCGGTCTGCGTGGCTCATGTCTGCTCTGAGTCAGAGGTAAAACTGAGCACTTAAAGAGATTTACCGGGAGCTTATAGACTGCAGGCTGCAGCCGGAGCGAACCATTTTACGCACGACGATACGCGACTCTGAAACACTCCCGCAGGGGAGAGAAGATGTTCACTGAGGTTGTGTTAGTTTTATAACTGATCACAACAAACACTGATGGACATTTTTTCCATATTTCATGAATGCCTCGAGCTCATTTCTCGTGCGTAAAAATGATGGAACCGTCCACGGAGGAGCATCACCACGTGCGTCATGCGTTTCACCTGTCGAACCAGCAGGTAGAGCTCTGCAGCTGTGCAACACCAGCTCTACTACAGTGAGCTCTGCATGTATGATTATAGTCCAGACATTTTACCCACAAGTGTGGGTCAGCATCACACAAACTGCAACATCAACAAACTCAACAGGTTTGTGAGCAGGAGATCCAAGTGGTGATTCAAAGGTGTTTCTTAACTGTGGTACCACTTTTTTTTTCTTTTTTTCTTTAAGAAAATGAACAGTCTTTTATTGCACAAAGCTACACTGAAATTGAGTAGTCCATGTTTTAAAATACTGTTGTGATCTGTATTGATATGACTGCTAAGCATGGGGACAGTTGCAGCATCATAGGCTGAAACGTGCCAGAAGTCAACAAAACAAAGATTCAAACTCCCCAAGTTTTGATTAATTCCACTGTGTGGAGGTGCAGGAACATACTTAGAAAACAAACATTAATCCAACAGTTATCATCCTGCAGCAGCATCCAGAAGCTGTTTCAAATGACAGAAAGTTGACACAACTTTGAGAGAAATTTTAATGTTCAAGATGGAACCAGTGAGAACCAACACTAAAAGTCACTGCATCACAAGCAAATGAATTATTTTATGGACACTGAACCTGTTGTGCCGAAATTAAATACATGGTCAACATTAAATACAATTAAATGAATGTGCATGAGATGGATGATCAGCAGAGTAAGAGAGGACACGAGGTGTCAGTTGATTTTGATTTGTATTGTTTTGTTCACTCTTTTTATCTGTTCTTGCTGTGTTATGAATGTTTACTTTTGTTGAATTGATTGAGGTGTGTTTGGTGAATTTTGATGCAAAAAGCTGGAATAATCATGCATTTCACAAAGTGTATCAATGAAATATAAAAAAAGAAGTAGAACATAATTTCTGCTGGTGTTTGCTGTGAAATTATTTTGTTACTCTTTTTTTTTTTTTTACAGTGTTGTACATTAGTGGATAGCTGACAATTACAGATGTCTGCTGTCAAAATGCAATAAAAACCAAGATAAAGAAAATGTTGAGAAAATACTGTTCAAAATCCCACAAATTCACTAAGATCTCAAATATTAATCAGAAGATGAAAAAAATCTGTTCTGCTGATTTCCATCTGATCTGACAGTGCAAAGGCTTAAAACCTGCAGCCAGATAGAGTTAATCCGGTTTCTTTTTCCTTTTCTCTTAACTGGATCATCAGGTCATGACGGCATGTTTCACACGTATTATTACAGATTTATAATTTATAGATAGATCTTATCTATAAATTGTATATTTTAGAGAATCTTTAAGAGAAACGTGTAAATTCTGCCCAAATCTTTTTCTTTAAATCTGTGAAGAGAGGAGGAAGTGGGGAAGCAGCTCCTCCTTCAGGTTGTTGTTGCGGTCCTCCACCACCAGAGGGCGCAGCAGGATAAGACACATCAAGAAAAGACTCAGAAACAAGGAAAGTAAAGTGAACAGAAGATGATTATGGTGATTAATAAAACACATAAATGCCCTAACGGTGTCCTGTAACTTATGTTAGTCATTACATGATAATCAAAGTGTCCAACATAGAGACGAACAACGATGATTAAACAAATGTGATAAAATTATAAGTGACGCACCCAAAACTCCTATAATGACTCATTCTGACGTTCAAGTCCCTGGAGACACAACAGTCAAAGATGCCACTGAAGAGCGGGAAATCAGCTGCATCAACGTACAGCTGCCGCAGACTTTTGTCTGAGATAAAAAAATCTGCCCTCAACTTTGAAAAAAACACTCGGCTCCGCTTCATTTATACAGCAACTTTCACTCAAAGTGCTCCACACGGTGAAATTAAAACAACACAGACAGGAAACAGATAAAAACAGAAAAATAATTCAAATTACTACCATATTTAAATAAAAAATAAAACTCAACTGTTTGTGATCACTGTCTTTAAAATGGAAGCTGGGTTACATCATTGAAAGTTTGTTTGACTTGACTCGTGACTTGCTTGATTCTCACGACTGTGACTTGGGATTTACTCGAGACTTGAAGGTTAAGACTTGCGACTTGGACATGTGTGACTCACTCCCACTCTCACATTTAACATAAAAAAGTTCGGGGGTGTCCCAGTAGCACAGTTGGTAGTAGCCCCCCCCCCCCATGTGGTGAGGCTCTGATTCCTGCCTGTCTAATAATTCACCTGTTTGCAGATGAGACAGATCACTTCATGTCTGACCGAGTAAGAACTCATCTGTTTTTCCTTAAACATCCTTTTCTAATCAAACATACCACACTTTTTTCTGTGGCAGGTTTCCATCTCACTTCCACAGTAAACTGCAGAGTTAACAACCAGAATCGCTAACTTTAGCTTTAAACAGAGCATAATTCCCATCATGCTCACCTGCTTACTAGTTACTTTTCAACCAGTAGTTTTCAACAGGTTGTCATTCCTCACCTGACGTCTGCTTGTTAAGGGGGACACAGTCTGACCAGTAGTCAAGTTTAAATGTAGGTTATTGAAACTAAAAACATTGAAATGTGCTGCAGATGATTAAAAGGCTGCACACGATGTTTCTGAGGGCCATTATTGACTCGTGGACCACAGTTTGAGATTCCCTGGTACAGGTGATCTTTCCTCTTGATTACCTGCAGCAGTGAGGTCAGAGGTCAAAGACATTTTAGCAGAGCTCGTTGGGAAAACCAGGGTCACTTCTGCCCCTCCTGCTGCCCATGATAATGTAAAATAATATGAATATTAACATGTGTCCCCGCCCACGTGCCTTTAATGGTCAGTGGGACTGATTTCCGTCGGTGGACCGGGAGCTGTCGTCCTTTTAAACCGACTCAGAGGGACTGTGGACGGTCTGTGGAGCTGCGTGACTCCGTGCAGCTTCCGCACGGGCGCTATTGGCCGCCACCGCGGTGTGGGCGGGACACGACGCTCTGAGTCAGCTGTGAGTCACCGCACGACATGTCTGTCACACACCGCCTGCTGCTGCCTTCACGGACCGTAGGAATACATCGATTTCTTAGGCTTTCTCTGAGGGGATTATTTTATATGTCATATTATCTCATCTTGTTTTATTTTACTGATTCTTTTTTCTTTGTGCTGCTGTGTCAAATTGAATTTCCCTTACGAGGGATCAATAAAGGTGCATCTTATCTTATCTTATCTTTCTTACATTTGCAGACAATTTTAGTGAGGACAAATGCATGTCTAAATATCATAGGGGAGACATGGGGCAACATTTTCCATGTTTTCCATCATAACTCAATCTTGGAATGACTTTAAATACACCAGTCGTCTGTGCACTAATCAATAATACAAATGATATTTTCACTAATAATGACAACACTGTAATATTAAATGTAATACTGTTATGTTTCAAATTCCTTCAGATGTCAGGCATCAGTACACATTCAAAGCAAATGTCTGTTTCTGTTTTGGGACTGAGGCAACTGTAGTAATGGTAAGTAGATTTTAATTATTTGAATTGAGTTAAAAGTAATTTTACTTTTACTTAAATTTGTTAATTTTCTAACACAAAAGTGTGTCAAACACTGACAAACAAGCTGCAAGCTGCTCCTGATCTTGTAATCACTGTTAAATCTTGTATGTTAGCTCGTAACACCTGTATTAGCGTATTTGTTCATGTTTTTTAATCAATAAAGTAGGGACAGAATTTGTTAGTTTAAAGGCAAAATATGCAACATTTTCCTCAAAATCAAACATTGAAAACTCACATTAACCATATTTCTTATTTAAAGTGTAGTTGAACCAGGGGTTCCCAAACTTTTTGTGTTAGGAGCCCCACAATACATGCACATGAGATCACAGACCCCCAGTTGAGAGAATTTTGTCTTCAGGAATCCCGGCTAAAGTTTTTTACAACAATAAAGTCTTCATGTCACTATAAAGTTCAATCCATCAAAACGACCAACTCTATTTCTTCCTTTGTTATTCTGTTTTCCAAAAAAAAAAAAAAAGGATAAAAGTTAAATAATATTCTATTCCTTCTTTTGCTGGGGACCCCCCTACAACCCAGTCAAGGACCCCTGTTGGTCTCTGAACCCCAGTTTGAAAACCACTGGCCTAAACTACCTGACATCTTTATAGTATAGTACGTAGCAACCAAAATCTGAAGTGAGACATGTTTTTAAGCGTTATTGTCCACCTACGGGCAGTAGAGTAGTAGATGGTTCATATTTCCTACCTGTCTCATGACACATAAATGCATCACCAGCCTGGCTGCTCTTACATGACTTCGCATTGGCCGCGGTCGGTGACATTGGAGACGTTGGACTGAGTGTGTCCATCAGTTTTTAGGTAAAACAGAAATTAGACATCTGAACGTCAGCGGAGTGAGACTTCATCTACCGAAACAACAAAACATCCCGACAGCTTTTTCTTTCACATCTATTTTTCTACTTTAGCACCGTGCTGGACGGATCTGCTGTAGAGGGTGAGCGTCTCCAACTGCATCTTCAACTCTTCAGTGTGTTGTGTTTTGGTGTCTGGTTGTGATTATGAGTTATGTTTCCCTTTAACTCTCTCTGTACGCGGATTTTTACACTTTTTACACCTTAAATGTGTCTAGAAAGTAGTTATTTGTGTGGTAAACGTATAATATGTATGTGTCTAATGAATGGACAGGGACTGTTGTCTGTCTACATCACTCAAACGCTTTCACAAGAGGAAAAGCGCAGCGTGGAAATCCCGTTACGCACGATTCTATTACGCATTGACCGTGTAGCACCAAACCACACTGGAAAATTTGTTGTTTTTTTATTTTTGCATATTACTAAAAGTTGCCACGCGACAAAACAAGGCTTCAGATATACTGAACATATTTAAGTGAATCTGCTCTTCAAATCGGCATATATATATGGCACTCCAGATATGACCTATTATTAAAAAAAATTACATTTTGGAAATGGTGCCCCTTGTATTTACAGCCATCTGCTGCTCTCACATTAAGACCACTGTAACGGAGCAGGTGAATCAAAATCTAAAAGTTTAAGTTATATGAAAATGTGTCATTTTTAGCACATTATTTGTATGCCGAATTCAGTAAAGGATTGGAGAGATGAACATGTACTTTAATTTGTCACTCGAGAGTAAATGGACTGTGTACCACCAAACTGCACTGGAAAAATCGTTGTTTTTTAATCTCACTTATCATTTAAAGCTAACACACAATAAAACAAGGCTTTCTTTATACTGAACATATATAAACGAATCTTCTCTTCAATCGGCATACATGTGACACACCAAATATGACGTACTGTCATAAAATCTTACATTTTGGAAACGGTGCCTCTGTTATTGACAGTCCTCTTCTGCTTTTCTCACAGTCCGACAGCTGTAACGAACAGAGTGAATCAAAATCTAAAAGTTTAAGATATATGCAAATGTGTAATTTTCGGGACATTATTTGTATGCCGAATTCAGTAAAGTGTTATAAAGATTAACCTGCATATGTATTTGCATTTGTCACCCTTGAATTATACCTTCTTTTCACAGGGCAAGATCAATATCTGTTGCGCGTGGACGTGTAGAACCAAACTTCACTGGAAAAACGTCTGTTTTTTAAATCTTACTTATTATTAAAAGCTAATTTGTAATAAACCAAGGCTTTAGATAGATTTTTTATATTTGAATGAATCTGCTCTTCAAATCGGCATATATTTGATATGACAAATATGACTTATTATCAAAAAACGTAAGTTTTGGGAATGGTACTCTCTTGGTAAACAATGAGACCTCCGCAACGACCAGGGTGAATCAAAGCCTTTAAGTTTGACTGTATGAAAGTGTGTTATTTTCGCCACGTTATTTGTAAGCCGAATTCAGCAAAGGATTGCAAAGAAGAACATGTATTTTAATTTGTTACGCGGGACTCATAGCTTTTTTTTTCCTGTAAGGGAAGATTAATTTCTATTTCTCGCGCGTGGACAGTGTACCACCAAACTACGCTGGAAAAATCGTTGTTTTTTGAAACTCGCTTATGATTTAAAGTTGAAACACGATAAAACAAGGCGCGCAATATATTGATCGTATTTAAATGAATCTGTTCTGCAGATCGGCATACATGAGACAGACCAAATGTGAATTAGTATCATAAAATCCAACATTTTAGAAAGGGTGCTCCCTGTATTGCCACTCTTCTGAGTGAATGAAAATCTAAAAATCGAAATTATATGAAAATCTTCATCACTTTATTTATCTAACGAATACAGCAAAAGATTGCAAAGATGAGCATGTGCATTTTTCCATCGCCTGCAAGTTATAGCTGTCTTGTAAGACAAGATCATTAAGTTAGTGGATTTTTCAGCTGGAAATGGTTTTCATGAGTGAAACCTGCTGGATAAACCGTCCATGCTGGACTCTCTCCTGACGCTCTGAGGAGAGCAGCGCACATTTACTGCTGTTCTGCTGCTGCTGCTGTTGCCTGGATTATATAACCAAGTTGTCTCTAAGCTCACACACACACACAACACACACACACACACACACCACACACACACACACACACACCACACCACACACACACCACACACCACTGACTGACAGACACATCCTGATCTGCTGCTCCAGTGCAGCTCAGCATTCCCTACTTGGGCCTGATCCACACATAAAAACGGCTGTGGTGGTGTGTGTGTGTGTGTGTGTGTGTGTGTGTGTGTGTGTGTGCATATGCTTGTGTGCATGTAGAGTCATCAAGTTCAAACTGCAGGAAAAAATGGATTGTGAGATTATTCTTTTAATGAGAAGTGTAGCAGCAGCAGTACTATCATAATCATTATTCAAAGCTCATGTTGGCAAACATGAGCGACCTGCTGTTGTGTTGCTGTTGCAATGTTTTGGTTTATTTTGTCTTACTTTATAATGATAGATTTTTCATTTGCTTCCAAAAGGGAAAATCAAAAATACATATTTTGGGGTGCCTCAGTACCCCGAGGCACTGAGGCTGAGTCCTCTGCAGCTGCTGCGGATTTGATTCCAACCTGCAGGCCTTTGCTGCATTTTTGATGCATTTTTTCACCATATCATGCAGCATTGCTGTTCATAATCTTCAAAAGATGCATCTCAATAATTTGTTGTGCTCGTTCATTTAGTACGAGTACCAGGCTGAATTTTGATGAACAATTTTCTTCACATGCTTAACATAAAATGACATGTGTGCTCAGACTTAGTTTCTTCTGCTCTTTGGAAACAAACTAAAAACTCAGTCTGTTTTGCTGGCTTCCACACTCCACGCTGACCAGCTACAAAGGGTCTCAAAACCTCATAGTCCTATTTAATATGTAAAGGAATTTCAAGGCTGTTTGTGCTCTATGTAGGGTTTCAGGAGCTCTATTTGTTTTGGCCAAACATCATATTTAATTTATTATTTTCTCATTGCGTCAGCTAGCTGAGAAGGAACAGCTGATGTATTTAATTTACTTCTTTTATCTGCAGCAGAGACATGATGCTGCTGAAATGAACCTCAAAGACTGACTGACATGTGATGTGCATTGTTTTCATATATTTGATCTCATCATATACAGTGTTTACAAGTGTATAATTCAACTTTTTCACATGGTCTGGTGTAAAAAATCAAACGTTAGTTTATAATAGTTAAAAGTAGTTTCTACATGTGCATCAGTGCAGTCGAAGGAGCCATATTTCTGCTTTAAGAGTAGCTTACGTTCACTTTTGATACTTTATTTAGCTGGTAATACTTCTGTACTTTTATATGAGGTGCATTTGGCATGCTTTTACTTGTAGTGGAGTATTTTTAGATTGTGGTACTGGTACCTTTGCTCAAATACGTCTGCTGTGTACTGTGTTGTGCTTGTAAGAAGTAATATATGGTTATTTTTTTTTCTCTGATAGGATTTTCTGCAGTAGCTTTAATTAGGAGCTCTTACTCAGATATTTCCACAGCATCCATCTAGAATTAGTGTTGGAATAACTCTACTTTCTGTCTGTGTGCTGCACCAGTCAGTCACTCAGTCTGTCTGGTCTGTGTTGGTCTGCGTTGGCCTGGCCCGAATGAGTCGGCTGCTGTCAAATGGCCACGGGGGCTGCCGGAACTTTGTCAACGGGATTACACAAGCAAGCAGGCTTCTAATTTAGCAGCTAATCCAGATTAAGGTGCCGTGGTTCGTCTGTGCTCCCAGCCTGGGGCTCAGACGCTGCGGCCCGTCTGGCACACAGAATCAGCAGCCATCCAGCAGCCAACGCTGGGCCGCTGCTGTCTCTGTCTGAAGTGAACGATGCATTCAGGTGCCTACAGAACATCTGACATCTGTGCAAACTCACATGATGAACAGAGTAAATGTTTTGTTGACTGGTCAGTAGAAACCTCAGCTCACCTACTGCCTTTGAAGGAATGTTGTTCTTGCAGCTCTGATGGATTTTTTTTAATGACTTCCAGATAGAAGTTTTGCAGTTTTTTTTAATCAAATCTGGACTCAGTTTGGAATAAAATTGGTGAGTTCTTCTCATCATACTGAACTGTTGATGCAGATGACAGAACATCTGCAGCTGAGTTTGTTTTTACCTGACCTAATGAACTGAACCCGATAATCCAGAGTTCAAATGAACCAATCTGCAGGTCGAAATATTAATGAAACACCTTAACAAGTGATCTGACTGTCTCAATATATCTGAGCATGTTGCTGCACCTGCGGCTGCAGACGTTTGTCTTGGTTGAAAGAATAGTTTGTTGCTTGGAAAGACCATCTCCAAACTTTTCAGGCTCTGTTCCAGCTCAAAATGTTTTTGAACAGGACACTAAACTCAAACTTTGTCACTCGTTTTATTGCCCAAGTGGGTATTGGTATTCACCAATACTCTCTTTATTCTTAAAGGTAATATTTAGAATATTTTCATGGCTTTACCTTGCTGGCAGACAGCCTTTTTTGACAGGAAACCCCAGTTATATAAACCAAATATGACTCTGTCCAAACCAACCAAACTCCATAGACAAAATTGGTAATTTTACCTCAAAGAACATGGGAGTTGTTGGTCTGCTGCTGCCTTGACTGGTTAGTTAGTTTGCATTATTGTGTGACTTAATGGTAGTTCAGACTCAACAAACTCATACAATAACACAAACAAACTAACAGATGGAGGCAGCAGTAGATCAACAACTGGCATGATTTGCGAGTCAAAATGACTGATTTTGCTAACGGAGTTTTGTTGAGCGAGTGAGGGGATATTTGGCTTATATAATGTTGGTTTCCTGTCAGAAAAGTCTGTCTGACAGCAAGATAAAGCAGTGAAAATATTCTAAACACAGTGTACACTTAAACTGATATTGATCTTTTTTTTTGTGGCCATCTCCATAGAGTTACAGTACCAGTACCAGTGATATGTTGACTTTGATACCGGTTCCTGATACTTTTTACAGTGCAGTGCAGTTCTGTACCCAGCTCTAACTTAAAAACACTTCAAATAATCGAAACTATCCCTTTAACATGCAAATACAATATCACGTCATGTTCTGTGGTGTATTTATGTGTCATAAAGGAGGATAAGTAAAGTTTACCGACTTCAGAGTATCCCTCTGTGTCAGATCTTGGACAGGTGCTGTATTTCTCTCTGAGTTTTAAACCACTAACTGCTGGTTGGTGTTTCTGTTTTTTCTGACCTTCTCCTTTAAATGCATTTGGCATTCAGTGTGGAGAATCTGACAGGGAGACTGAAAGAGACAGAGAGAGAGGGAGAGAGCTCTGTGAACTATAAATAGACAGTGGGAGAGAGTGGTTGTGATGATAGCATCACCACACAATAATCCCTCAGTAGGACTGGCGAGGCTCCACTGCACTACAGCAGCCTGAGCAGTGAGCAGGTATCTCCTGTAAGAGGCAACGTTATGTGACCCCTCTGTCTCAGTGTCTCTGTGTCCACCTGCTGGATTAAAGCCTGTTAATGTGGACCTGTGGGTGAAGGAGCATGTTTTGGTCTAAAATCAGAATAATCCTTTTAAATGTGTCGTGTTCGGGGGCTTACAGGTCAGCAGAGAGCAGGCAGAGGCGCAGGTCGTGTTCCTGTTTGTGGGCTTCAGCTGCCATTTGTTGAATGTCAGGCTGGACCCTCACTGAGGCTCCCGTCAGCCGCCGCTCACCAACGAAGTAGTGACTGATGGTCAGCAAATGAAAAGGGATTGATTATGATGCTGTAGAATTAACAGTTTCATATAAATGCAGCACTTATGTTTTTGCTCCTATTTTTCAGACTTCGTCTGTGCACACAAAAGGTTTATTTCTCCCACAAATTTAGCACAAATTTATTAAAATCCGTGTTAGTGAGCTCTGCTCCTTTTACAGGTGTGTCTTGGACTGGTCACAATAAAACAACGCTCTAAAATGTGACGTTTGATCCTGAAAAAAGACTTTTATTAGTCGCTGAACTGTGGTTGTTTCACACGTTGAGTCATGACCCGCCCTCCTCTGTCTCTGATTGGCTGACCCTGATGTTCTACCTGAACCCTAACCAATCACGCATCATGCCTAAACCTAAACAACCCAATGTTCTCAGAAATAGTGGTTCCGAAAAGGTTCCTCCAGAAGGGCCAAGATTCTACCCAAGGTTTTATCTAGAACCCACAAGGTTCTAGATAAAACCATTTGATTAGGGTGATTATAGAAGGGTTCTCACAGATACTCCAGTTTGAATATGAGAGGGTTCTTGGCAGAACCACCTGGTTGGATACCAGATAAAACCCTTAGAATATAGAAGGGTTCTCAGGAGAATGCCCTGTGTGGGTTCTAGGTAACACCCTTGGAATATGAAAGGGTTCTTGGTGGAACCTCCTGGGTGGGCTTTTGTCCAGATGTTCCTGTGAGTGACATTAGAACAAACACACTCTGGTATCGATGCAGCCTGATGGTTCTGATGTATAAAGTTGAACTGCAGTTGTTCAGTGACTCTACAACAACATGTTAAACAAACAGTGAGCATCGGTGTCACTCTCTCAGGGTGTAGGAGGAGTGTGTAGGAGGGGGTATTCCATCAGAGTGTGTGATGTAACACGGAGCACTACACAGGTAGTGGAGCAATGAGTCACTGTGTGTAGGGAGGAAACTTGATAACACCCAGGATAACGTGATAACATCTGTCTGTGTGCGTGTGTGTGGTGTGTGTGGCTTTAAAATGCTCAACATGCTCGACAAAAGTGCCCAGTTTAACAATTAATTTAGACTGGATACATGTACACTAGATCACCAGTGTGTTTTCAGTGTGTGTGAGTGAAGGTCAGGATCTTGGAAACAAAAACTCAATATTCTCTCACTTTTGGTGCAGCTTTTACAGCTTTGTACAGTTGCTAAAAAACATCGATCAATACTAAATCCACTTTTTTCAAACTCTTCACACAGTCTGCAGTAGAGCTGCACAATTAATCATATTGAAACTGCAATATGGCAATTGCAAAACCAGAACCAAATAGCAATTTTAAAAAAAAGAAGAAAAAAAAAGGGCGCAACAATTCCCCAAAGAGCCTGTGAAATCCTGGAGGGACTGATGATCACTACTGTACAGTACTGTGTACCGTCCACTTTTGTCTGTTTGGTAACAAGACGAGTCTACATAAAAACACAACAGTATGTTTACACATTCAGCTGAAATTGATCCTCTGTGTCTGGAATGATTGATTGAATGATTGTACATATGCTAAAAAAAATTTTTTTATTTCAACATGGTTGCTACAGAAAGGCACAAAACTGTCCGCCATTCTGCTTTGAATGTGTTTTTAACAGTTTTGTGTGTTAGAATTTGAAAAATGTGCTGCAGATATATAAGATATATAATGTATAAGATATAAAGTATTTTGCAGGTGGTGCAGTCTGAATGAAGAAAAAGCTGATGGATTTTGGACAATGTGGTCGCTTTAGTGTGAAAATAATGAAAAATGAGTCATAGTTTGGTCCAGATAGACTTATGTTTCGCTGACTGTGTGAAGAGTTTTGTCAATGTGACTTCAGTTTTAATGGATGCATGTTAGTGGTTGAAAAAGCAGTGGAAATTTATTTCATAACTGCGCATAATTTGGCCATGTGGGGACATAAAGAAAGAGAAAAGTAACGGGCCAAAGATGTAGCCCTGAGGTACTCCATGTTTCCTCTATCTATCTATCTATCATCTATCTATCATATCTATCTATCTATCTATCTATCTATCTATCTATCTATCTATCTATCCTAGCTCTGCTGGATGCAGGCTCATCTATTATTAATACTTTGTTCTTTTGGCTCTCGTTAAGAGGCTCTGCTCTGCAAACGCTGCTCTTCTGACATCCGATCCCCCTGTTCATGTGTGTATAACATGTGTGTGTGTGTGTGTGTGTGTGTGTGTGTGTGTGTGTGTGTACCTCAGATCTATACTTGTGCAGTCTTGTCTCCTCAGGATCTGTGAATGCAGCACAATGCTGCAGTTAGTCATTACATGCTAAGTGCTCAGTGATGCTCATCATAAATACAGTCTGTAAGCACCACAGATAACAACATGCATAATGTTGTAATGAATCATGATAATAACATGAAGCTTTTCCTCTGAGCTAAAAGCTTGTCTCAAATAACAGAATTTTATCAACATTTTCATTTAAAAACACCAACGAAACCCTGTTGCTTGCACGTAAATCATGTTTTTAATGATTAAGATGTAAAAAAAAAAATCAAAATAAATTTGTTGTTTAGCTGGGACAGCCATGAGTGCATGTTTTTGCATGTGCATCTGTTTGCCATATCAACTAACAAAGATAAGATAAGATAAGATATTCCTTTATTAGTCCCACAGTGGGGAAATTCCAGCATTACAGCAGCAAAGTGGAAGGCAAAAATAGAAGCATCAGTAAAAAAGAAAGACAATAAATAGCGAACAAGCAATATAAAGCAGGTAAAATAAGCTTCTTAAAACATTTTAGGCAGAAACAGCAGAAATGTAGTAACATTTTTGATCAACACTACTTAGTTTGACAGTTTGATCTGAGTTTCAGGAGTCTGGAAACCCTAGATTTGTTAAAAATGTTAAACTAATTTGCAAAGGATGTTTTTTTTTTTCATGATTTATAATGTGACAGTGCTTTGTTTAAGATCTGGGTAGGTTTATGGACAGAAAACATGTGGTTATGGTGAGAGAAAGATAATAGTTTGGGTTAAAACGATCACTTTTACAAGCTTTTTCCCAGGTCTTGGGGTTCACTTTGAGACACGACAGCCAAAATTGCAGCCGCCTGGTTACAGTTTTTCTCATCTTACAACTAAACAGCTAAAATATGCTTCTGAAAACATCTTAATTGAGAAACAGGCAGTACAGTTACAGAGTTCTGATCCATGTTTGACAACTGAATTCAGAAAATGAGGTGTGCATTAGAGCTGACACCTCGAGGTTGGGTGGTCGATTGGTTGGCCTTTCTGCTCGTCTGACCAAATTCTCATCCAGCACAAACTGTTCCATCAGCCTCAGCCTCAGAGAACAGAAGAGCTGTAAGTTTTGCCATGTTTTATGCTGTGTTAGTGTTTACTCCGTAGGTAATTTGGTGTTAGCATGTTGCTAATGTGGCTACACAGACAGGGGCGACGTTGGACTAATGTTGTAATACTGAGGGACACGCAGGAGAAACTGTGTGAACGTTGAGCCTCATTTGAAGCATGTGAATAACATCAGCAGTAGGTCTGATGCTGCTGATATTAGTTTATATATGAAGCTGCTGTGACCCTTGTCGTTGGTGTGTGCTTGCTGTTGTATGTAAATTTATTTGATAGACATACCCAGAAGGTAACAGTATAGCTACGCAGGAAAAAGAAAAGGCCAGTTGACCAGTCAACTGGTTGAACAACAGGACCTGGATTTTCTTTGTTTGACTACAGTGATAGATTTATTTCCATTTTTCCTCATTTTTTTTAAAGGAATTTTAATACTGTGTTGATTTTGGTGCCCCCTGTGGACAAAAGTGGTAGTGTTTCCACAAAATATAATGTCAAAAATGAAAATTTCTAAATAAAAACCTCTTGCCATAGAAACAGCCAATCTTCTTGCGTATGGTCTAGTTAACTTATGTAGGTCATATAGAGACATCGGTAATAAACTGAGAGTCTTTTATAACCAGTTAAAGACTCACTGTAGTAGCTTTAACATGAAGTTATTGTGTATCTATTCCAGTTTGCTTTTCTCACCATTTCCTGACCGTTTGAAGATGCAGTGAAGCTCTTATTATCACAAAAATAATCATTTCACACACACAAAAAAAATATCCAAACAAATGATCTTATATATCTAATCTAAGCTTGTGTGCAAATGTCTTGTGTTTTTCCTCATAATGACTCAGAGTTGATCTTTTAAGTAAAGTTGGATGATGTGATCCACACACACATGCACACAGTCAGTATGTGATACAGAAAGAGAAAGAAGGAAGCGAGAAAAGGTGCTGCCTGTGTGAATAATGAAAAGGAGGTCAGTGCCTGAAGGGGTGGGGCGATGGTGAACACTCTACTCAGAGTAAAGGCACTGAGAATACAACGCTGCTAACACACACACACACACACACACACTAGATCACAGAGTGTGATGGTTGATTGTTGAGTGATGGAGCAAACTAAACTTGCACGTTTCATTTTTGCACCTTCATCTCCTCTTAAAGCTACTATGAGGAGTTTTTATCTGGTAATGAAACAGTCTCAGTTTAATACTGATGCTTCTACATGACCTACATAAGTTAAGGAGAGAAGATCGGCTGTTTCTTATTCTTAATGCCACCGGATCGAATTCTCCTTAAAATCAGATGTAAGTATCAGAGGTGCAGATCACCGCCAGGAAACAGATGGTGAAGCACCTACTGCAATGTGACCACAACTGCCAGATGCACCAGCTTTGCACATTTGTAAACAGTCCCTCCAGGATTTCGCAGCCTTTTCTGGGGGGATAATTGCAGCCTAAAATAACTTGTTTCAGAACAGCTTTTCTAAAAAATTGCAATGCATGTTGCAATATTTTCAGGTGTTTTTTGCAGAGAAATTGCGGGAACAAGTCAAAATAGCAAAAAAAAGTTGCAATTTTTAAAATTTTTTTAAATCCCTTCTTTGTATAATTTATTAAAAATCAAAGGCAACTTGTTCCAGAGAGAATGAAACCACAATCTTACCACAAAGGCTCAAGATTACAAAAGGTCAAAATATGCTTTAAATGTAAATGAAGACGTGAGCGATTGTGTGTAGAGTCGGTGAACATGGATTGTCAAGCTGTATTCTTTTTGTTGATGTCGTGGTAAGAAAAAAGGGTTGTGTCAAATAAAACTGGAAACTGGAGTCCACTGTTTATACGGCACAGGAAATGTCATGTCGCCAATTTAAAATGACTCGTAGCCTGATGTTGCCTTTGTTGAATCAAAGTTCCTGCAGTCCTGCAGCTACCAGCACCTTCCTCTGCAGAACATGATGTGTGCAAAGCTCCTTTGTCTTCAGGACATTTTCACTCAATCCCGTATGTGTACTATCCAGTTCCTGCAGGGTTTCACAAGCTTTCTTTTGGGGAGTGTTCAAGTCTAAAATGCCTGATTTCATTTCTAAAAAAAATTTGATCCATGTTGCAATGTTTATGGGGTGTTTGTGTTCTTGTATAATTCATGAAAAATAATTTTAAAAACCTTGTTCAATGGAGACGTGCCGTGTTCTGAGTGTTCTCAGTAACCTCACCTCAGGATTACAAAAATTCTAACGAAATATCCTTGAAGAAGTGCACCTGGGGGAGTTCGACAAAGAAGAAAAATCTTTTCGGAGCACAAACTCAGTCAACAGAAAGCAACAAAAAGTGCACAGATCATTGATAAATGTCAATAACAATTACAAACCTTGTGTTCTTTTCAGATGTGCATGTATGACAATCGGTCAGATTTACAGAAAACTTGCAGTGATTCAACAATATTGCAAAGCCATGAAGAATTCTCAGAGACTGGTTGAATTTGCATCAGCTTCCTGCAGGGTCTGACTGTATGAATTGTTTACTGAGATGCAGTTTTGCTTAAATAGCAGATACTTAACGTGTGTACTTATGCGGTGTACATATCTAAAAGTGTTAAAGTCTATTTTGAGGACGGTGTGTACTCCCACTATCCTGTCCACAGTATTTCATTCAGTACAGTGTTCTGTCACTAACACAGTGTTACATAAGAGGCTGTAGTGCCCACACAGAGAAAAATCATTGATGGTGAATGAGTGGAGGAGTGTGAACAGGCCGGCAGTGATATTTGGGATATTTGGCGTGCAGCCACTGTATGATTATGGCCTAATGATTATATACTTTGTTATACAGTGCTGTGTCAGCTTGGCAGCCGTTCAAGTGGCTGATATCTGTGTCAGTGGTGCAGAGTAGCATTATGGGAGATTACTGTTTGGGTCTGTGACTGAATGATGATGTGTGTTACACCATAATTTGGGCTTTGTGTGGAAGCAAGTAGTGTGTGTGTGTCTGTACTTGGAGTGACAAATTCACACACACCATTCAGTGTTACACACAGCCGGTCATGGATGCACCGCTGAAATGAAGACTGCTGCTCCTGCAGGAGAGTCGTTTCATTCTGCTTTATGCTGCATTGCTCCCTCTTTCTTCTCCTTTCTATCCAGATTTTTTACAGACTAATTAATTAGATTATTTTCTCAATTGATCAATTAGTTTTTTGGTCCATAAAATGTCATAAAATGGTGAAAAATGTCCATCAAAGCCAAAGATAAGGCGTCTGGAGGCGAGCTCTGGCATTCAACTGACTACATCATTGCAAAAGAAAAGCTAACAGCTGTTAGCTTGTTTACATTTGTACTATTAGCGCCCCAGGTGCTAAATTGCTGTTTTCAGTGTGCAGGTTGCAGCTCGGAGGTTGTTCTTATTTCCTGTGGACTTTGATAACGTAGATAGTGGATGCTGCGGAGCAAGAGATGAATGGCAGGAGTCACACCTGCAGTGTGCATCCAGTGATATTTCAGCCCTAAAAGAAACCAGAAAATAGAGCTGACTCAGAGAATTTAACTTTTTTCTTAAAAAATTACTCAAATTGGTTATTTGATTATCAAAATAGTTGCCCATTAATTTAATTATTGATAACAAATCATGTATGATGCAGCCTCTGTGTGCCTGTTCTTTACCTTGTCTACCTCAGTCATCTTTTTTCACACACTTTTACACTGTTTTATACTGTTTTCAGCACAAATATTTATTAGTATTATAAATATTTTTACCTCAGTCATCTTGTTCTTATCCTTTCTTTTTTGTATTTTTTTTTTAAACCTAGTTTCTAACACAGTTTTATACTTGTAGACAGCACCAGGTAGAGATGTGTAACAGGGAACTAAGAGTTCCATTGCATCAATAACTTGTTCATTTCTGCATATTTTTGCACAGTTGCTCAGACGAAAGAGGGAGTCTGTGTTCACACAGTCGAACAAATTTGCCGCCAGTGGAAAACTCTTAAAAAAAAAAAAATTGATGCAAAAAAAGCAAATGGCTCAAGTGGCTCCTCTTTTCCATAATCAGACGGACATATGACAAACCTTTAAATCCTGTTCTGGTGTAAATATTAGAGAGTTTACTTTTACTCGCTATTCATGGACATATGCAACCTGTTATGAGCAGGCATAGTTGAGCTATAAAGGATCACAAGACAAAAAGGTTATGAGCCAGTGGAGTATCATCCTCCATACTGTAGGTCTACACTTTGATTTAAGTTCATAGAGTCGACTGAACTGTGCAAACTGCAAAATCACACATATATATGTCTGAAAGATACACTGTGTGTGTGTGCGTGTGTTGCGTGCGTGCATGCGTGTGTTGCGCGCGTGCATGTGTGTGGCTGAGGCCGGTTCTCGTGACTCTCTGGCAGACCTGATCCATTGAGGATTTTGTGTTCAATAATTAATGTGGAGGACAGCAAACACATCGCTGTCGTATACGGACCGTGTGTGTGTGTTTGTTGTGTGTCGTATTGTGTTTCTTTGTGTTCACTGAGACAGTTTGCAGGGCAGACCAGGCTCCTCTGAGGGATTTGGTTAAAGTCTGTTGCAGACGACACTGGGACATACTGTTTTGGACTGGGCTGAACTGGACCAGATGGACTGGACCACTCTGGACTGGACTGGGCTCAACTGGTCTGGTCTGGGAGTAGACTGATGTTTGAGTAGTGTGTTTAGTCAGATTATTAATCGAATTTTAGATTAATCACATTTTGATAATCAATGAATTGTTTTGCGTCATTTTTTAAAGAAAAAAGTCTAAATTCTCTGATTTCAGCTTCTTAAATGTGAATATTTTCTGGTTTCTTTCCTCCCTGACAGTATTGACAGTAGTCAATGAAAATAATGGTTATTGCAGCTGTAGTTTCTTCAGGATCGGATCAGATGAGTCTGGACTGGATTCTGTTCTTCAGATCATTTTCCATCCTGTTTGCTGTTCTGCAGGTTTTCCACGTTGTGTTGTTTCCAGAAAACTCGCTCCATTTCACTTTCCCTCCATTTGTTTGTTCGAGCAGTTTGGGCTGAGAAATCTTGGGAGCAAAGCATTTTTCTTACAGGTTTGGTTTGGCCCAACATCACCGTGCCGAAGGAGAAAGTTAAACTAAATATTTAGTAGTCCGGTTTGTTTTTTCCCCTCCAGTCGTTGCCCTGATCTGACTCCTTCCCCTCTGATGTTAGACAGGTGATCTTTATTTTGTTGCACAATACCAGCTCCAGTTTAGTCTTTCTGCTAAAGCTGTAGCCTAAAAATCAACTTTGAGTTTCTGTTTTCATGCCTTGGACATGAAAGTGAGATGTTGACAAAATACAGACTCACTAAAAACACAGCAACATATGGAGGCATCCATGTATGATGAAAGTGCCTGGATGTGGTCTGTAACATGTATTGACTTTTTAATGCTTTGTACAGGATGTGCTGATTCACATGTGAGCACCAGAGAAATCGATCGAGCAATCAGACTTTATTAATATAGAACAAGTCATAAATCAAGTGCAACCCAAGTGCCTTACATGAAAGTTTAAATAAAAACATCTGAACAAATAAAACATTCATATAAATAAAATAAAACTAATAATAAAGAATAAATAATAACTAAGAGACAATTACCAGAGATCCTGAGGGATCTAGACCCGATTCAATTCTAGACCCGAAAATTAAAATCGGTCGTGTATCAGCCGATATGGCCAATCAGTCCCTCCAGGATTTCACAGGACGTTTTTGGGGATTGTTGTTTGTTGTTGTTGTTGCCTAAAATGCCTGATTTCACAACAGCTTTTCTAAAAAATTGCAATGCATGATGCAATATTTTTAGGCATTTTTTTGCAAAGAAGTTGCAGGGGCAAATTGCAAAAGGAAGTGTGATTTTTTTTTTTTTTTTTTTTTTTTTTTTTGCATGATTCATTAAAAATCAAAGGCATCTTGTTCTAGGGAGAACAAAACTGCTGCCTGTTCTGAGTGTTCTCAGTAACCAAAAAGGCTCCGAATTACAAGAACTCTAACAAAATCTGCTTTATTTGAAGACGTGCAGCTGGAGGGTTATTCCACCAAGAAACAAAATGTTTGTGTAGCTCAAACAAAATGATGAAATATAAAAGTGCAAAGAGCATTGATTAGTGTCAATAATACTGACAAACTTGTGTTCTTTTCAGTACTTGTGATAAAATAAAAAAATATATAAATGCAAAAAATAGTGAATAATTAAAGAAAACATTGCATCAGTTCATTGAGACGTGCCTGTATGATGTCCTCGTGGGAGGACTGCTGTGACTGGTGGAACACGCAGGAAGCAATGATGATTGGTCAGATTTGTGGAAAAGGTGCAGAGTTTGGACAAAACTGTGCAGAATTCACGTGGTGAACATTGCAACTTCCTGGAGGGACTGACTTATAGACGATTGGCAGTCGGGATCTGTGGTGAACAACGTGATCGGGGCCTGCCCATAGTTCAGCCTTATTCTCAGAACTGTCCTCTTTTCATTGTGAGACTGACACATCTCAGCTTGTGGCTTTCTTTATGGCAATCCAAAATGGGCAACTAGTCTGGGCCCCTGACCTGCTGGGGGCTCAGATTCATTAAGTAGCAATTAGTTTGTCATGAGTTAATTAACAGCAAACTTGTTTGTTCATACTTTGTGCTCCACTAAAGCACTAAAATAATACCTTCAGGTGACACCTGCTGCTTTATTACTCTTGAGAAACTCTTGAAGACCCTTATTATTTCAGTATATATTGTGCTTAAAGGGACAGTTCACACAGAAATGAAAAATTCAGTCATTAACCACTCATCTTCATGCCGACTGAGGGTCAGTTTTATTTTGTTTAGTCTGCAAAACTCACAGTTTTACAGGAAACAGTGTTTCAGAATCTCCCAAACAATGGAAGTGAATGGTGACCAGTTTTCAAATAGAAAAACAACTGGAAAAAAAATCATACAATGCCAACACACTATACACACTATATTAAGAATATTTTCATCACGTTATCTTGCTGTTAGACTTTTCTGACTGGAAACTGCTGTTATCAAAGCCAAATATCACTCTCTCCAAACCAACCAAACTCCACTGACAAAAACAGTAATTTTACCTCACAGAACACAGGAGCTGCTGCTCTTGTGCTGCCTCAGTCTGTTAGTTTATTTGTGTTATTGTGTCACTTTGGTGTTTTAAAGGGTTAGTTGAAAGTCACACAGTAGCAAACAAACTAACACATCTAGGCAGCAGTTGACCAGCAGCTCTTGTGTTCTGTGAGGTAAAATTACTGATTTTGTCAATGGAGTTTTGTTTGAAGAGAGCGATTCTTGGCTTTCAGGCTTTCAGATTTAATTTTATTTTGACAGAATCATTTTCTCTGAGGTTTGTCTAAACGTTCTTCAGAAGAAGCAGCAGTAAATAGTTACAGTAGTCAGAGGACTTCATCATGAAATAACTCGAGGAATGTACCGACCATCACACACTGATGATATATCACAGAGGATCTCAGGGGGGAGTTAACATGCCACACACACACACACGCACACACACACAACACACACACACACACACACAACAATGAGGCAGGTTTCTGAGCTGTGACTAAACTGAATGTAAAATAAGAACTGAGCTGTGATTTGGTGCACAGTCACAGTTGTATGTATGTATGTGAACGTGTGAACACAAACTGTTCACTCTCTGCTTCTTCTTTGCACCAACACATGTTCATCTGTTTTCCCCCCAAATATGTTTTTTTTTTTTTTTTGTGCAGAGCAGAGTGTGGACAAAGGACCGGGTGTCTGGAGAGAGGGTGCTGCTGGGGAGGGGAGCAGGGGATGATGGGTGATGGGTGGGGGACTGGAGGAAGGGATGATGGGTGGGAGTCTGCATGGGACGGCTGGATGGCTGGCTGGGGCAAAGGTGGGGGTACTGGTTGTGTGTGTGTGTGTGTGTGTGTGTGTGTGTGTGTGTGTGCATGCATTCATCTGCATATCAGTCTGCATGTGTCTAAGAACGTGCATATACTCATCTAAGAGTGAGCCCGTCTGTGTGTGTGTGTGTGTGTGTGTGTGTGTGTGTGTGTGTGTGTGTGTGTGTGTGTGTGTTCTTTTGTTTTGCTCTGGGTTGCTGGGTGATGGGACCAGCTGGGAGGGCTGAAGCCATTCACTTCCCTTCTGCTCCCCTGAAGGCAGCCAGCAGGGAGGGAGGGAGGGAGCGATGGAGAGAGGGAAGGAGGGGTCGAAAGAATGAAACAGAGGAGAGATTTGAGGCAGAGGTGGAGGTGGTGGGTGGAGGAGGGTGTTTATATCTTATCGTATAGAGATGGAGAGGCAGCGTTTGCAGTCAGATGAAACAGAAGGAGACGGACGGCGACAGCAGAGGAAGTTTTTGAACGCAGCTCCGACTGAATGAAGAGATTCATGAAGGGAAGAGAGGAGGGGAGGAGGGAGGAGGGGAGGAGGGAGGAAGGGAGGAGAGAGGAGGGGAGGAGGGGAGGAGGGAAAGTGTGTCAGGCTGAATCGTGATAGAGCAGCAGAGCTGACTCAGCCAGTCTGGACTGGCGTAGGAGGGCGGCAGCAGGGGAAGAAGTAATAGATTACTGTGCATGAAGCTGGATTAGGGGAGAGCAGGGCATCTTGTCACACCAACATGAGAGGGTACTTTCAACCATAAAAGTAAAACAACTTAACTGCACTATTTATGTGATAGAATTTTGAAATATGTCGAGTTAAATTATTTTCGCACAGATTAGAGGAGAGAAAAGATGTTTTTAAATGTCTAAACTAAAGTCCTGCTCTAAAGCTAGCTTGTGTTAGCGAGCAATAGCACACATGTCACTCTGGGGCAAGTTGTCTCTGTTTGGGGCAAATTAACCCCAGTATACATCCAGCTGCAGCTCTGAAGAAGCTGACTTTGCAAGCTGCTAAAGTTGGCGGTTGTTATGCTGTATGTAAACAACAACGTGTGTGTTAGAAGTCGTAATTAAATTGTTATAAATGTTATAGCCACAAAATGGCATGCAGGAGGGTGTAAAATATGTTTTTAAATTATTAAAAAAGATATTTACTGATAAAATATCTTTAATAGGGATAAGCAAACAGAAGGAACAAAAGAACAAAAGAAGGAAAGAGAAAAGAAAAATATGTATTTTTGATTTTAGAGTGTCTGTCAACAATCTGACAGACACTTAATTTGAAGCACACTGAGGCTTTTATTGAGAATTCAGTCTCTCTCAGTTCAAAAGGTACAGTTCTGCTCAGTACGTTTTACTGATTCATTCTGTGACTTTATTTTCTGTTTCAATATGGCTAATCAAACTATACAGGTGTTCTGAGGTGCTGATCCCAAGGGGGACAGAGGGGACGAGTCCCCATATCTTCTGAAACACATGAAGTTGTCCCCCCAGTAAATTATTTTTAAATAAATTGTTTAATGGAAAATATATATTTAATAGAGGTTGGCACTTTAAGTTTAGAAAAGAGTTCTGCAAGCTTGGATCTGCTTGTTCACCTAATCATTAGTTCAGTGGAATAAAATTCTGTCTTTATAAAAGTAAATAACAAATCCCCAACTTGCTTTGCGTCCAAGTTGGGGACCCTGCAGATTTACATCTACGGGGTTTCCCTCAAGGAAAATAAGGCTGAGAAGTTTGCTGTCTGGACAAGTTTTTGTTGGTTGCAAATGGCAAAGCTGATCCAGATTAATTTGAAAACTCAAGATCAGCAAGTACTAGTTATCATGTTTACAGTGTAAGACCCTGTTTGTTTAACCAGAAACAGGTTATATTGCTATATTCAAACCCACTAGACTCCATTTACAAAAACAGTCATTTTACTTGCTGATCCACCGCTGCCTTGATCAGGTTTGTGTTTTTGTGTGACTTTAAAGAGTTAGGCCAGATCCTCCTCCCCAGTTCAACGACACTAGAATTGCGCGCCGTAGCTTCCTCTTAGAGGCCCTTGCTTACAGTCTGGATTTGTGCGTCATCATTAGCTGGGGGCTACAATCCCACTGCCCAAAAGTTGATGCCCAGAAACATCCTGAACAGAGCAAAAATAAGAAAATACAGGCAGAGGGCAGACTCTCTGCAGATCCACTTTAAGTGGATGATGAATTAGAGGGATTATTTTTAGATGCATTGTTTATTTTAGGAAAACTCTGCTCATTCTGCCTTTAAATTGGTGTCTGGTGTGTTATGATCCTGTGTGGGGATGTTAAACAGTTGTTGAACCTCTGTTTTGTACGCTCCTCTGCATGAATCTCTGCTAAAAACAGAACAAAAAACATCACCAGAGGGGTTAAAACAGCTCTCTGTGGATGTTGTAAGGGTTAGTAAAAACAAAAACTGCAAGCAGGTGGAAAAAATGAGAAAAAAAAGGTGGATAACCAGCTAAACTGCTCGTCTCTAAAGCCGAGCCGCTGTGGCTGCTTCCTTGTGCCACGACTTTTGAGCGTGCTCGCTTTCTCTCGAAGATTAATGACCTTCCTGTTTTCAGCTACAGGATCTCCCTGCACACAGTTTACTCTGCAGTTCAGTTCGACTCCAAGTGCACTTTAAAAGAGCGCTGCAGAATTTATTGTTACAGCCAAGACAGCAGAGGAATGCAGGAGGGAAGAACGCACACCCACATGTAATGATACAAGAGTCTGTAACAAGCTATTATTACTGCTGCTATGACTGTACACCTTCACTGCTAATAATAATACCACCATCACTTCCAGTATTACTACCAACACTTCCTCTGCTGCCTCCTCGACCAGTCAGACTGGAGACAACCTGTGACCTAAAAAAGAAAAAGTCCAAATACTGGGAACTGGATTCTCCACCATCAATGTGTTTTTGTTGAGTTTCCCCAGTGGACAGACGTATCTTGTGTTCCATCTACTGCGAGACTATTGGTGAGTTGTCCCGCTGGAATGTGTCACACTCACCAGTTTGCTATGGATGGACCACACACACACACACACACACACACACACACATTAAAGGGTGAGGGTAAACCTTTTCACGTTGCCCCGAGCCAAAAGCCATTAAAACATACAACAGAGCTCTGTGCTGAGTGTTTAAGATGGTTACTACAGTGTCTCATAATGTCTCGATGGACTTTGCACAACATCATGAACTCAACTTTAAAACTTTTACTACTTTGACGTATCGTGTTTTCAGACTGCAAAAGAGATGTGCAGCTCTCCACCATGGGAGAATCTGCACTTTTAAGCCTGTAAAGACTTTTTGATGAGGCTAATGTTACGCTAAAGTCGGCTTTTTTTTTTTACTTACTTACTTTATTTACTGTAATAAATCATAAAAATGACCATAATATATCATCTGAGATTTAGGAAACGTGCTCTGACAACAGCGCTGCAGCCAGTGTCCCACTTTGAAATGTCTGTTCTGGGCCAGAATAACTGTTTTTATTTGCTTGTTTCGTGTTAATCAGAGTTCAGCTTAATGCTGAATGTTGTTGAAGGAGTTAGTGTCTGTTTATAAGTCGTAAGAAATCATTAATAATCTTCTAGAAGGAGTAGATGTTTATTAATGTTAAATTGAGCGAAATGTTAATGGAGTTTGGCAGCAGTGAGACAGGCAGCCTCTGAACTCCAACTTCAGAGCAGGGCTGCATTATCAGTTTAATCACTGATAATCTGTTATGTTCTTGATTAGTTGTTTGCTCCATGAAAAATATCAATCAGTGTTTCCCAAAGTCCAAGATGACGTCCTCAAATGTCTTGTTTTGTCCACAACATAAAGACATTCAGTTCAGTGTCAGAGAGTAAAGAAACCAACAAATATTCACAACTGAGAGGATGAAATCAGAGAATTTGGACATTTTTTGATTTTTAATCCATTGTTTGTCAAACTTTTCATGCTGTTGTTTGCAGGATAACAGTTTTAACTTTACATCGACAGACAACTGACAGAGTTAAAAATAGACAAGGACCCGTCCTCATGTGTCAGTTTGTGATGTTGCCCTCCTGCAGAACTCCTGCAGCCTACCTGAGCTTTCCTGAGTCTGGGGAGGAGTGGGCAGGGGGAAACAACTCGCTTCAGCCATAGATCATATATTAAATAGGATTTCAATCTATTAAATAAACAGTGTTTGGCTCCAGCTCACTATTTGGACTGCAGCTCTCACTCTTCCATGTGTAGTTTGCTACATATTGCTCCTTTAAATGGTAGCTGATTTTCAGGAGGGATTGAGGGTGAAACATTATGGTAGGACTTATGGCACATTAATTTATGGAATATGCAATGTAGCAGCTAATGTTGTCTTTAAATGACAATGTAAATAATGTAACGTCCTTCCTTCAACTAAAACTGTAGCAAACGAATGCAGAGCTAGTAGGAGAGAGAAAAAACTCAACTTTTTAAGTATTATGATTCTGTTTTCTTACAATTCCTGAATCAGCCTTTTTCTTAACATCATTAACTACTGTTTAGTCTGTTAGCTTGATGCTAACACAGTATAGGAATTCCCATTACATTACATTAGAATTGTAGCTTCATTACAATAATCCCAACAAACAGACCCACTTTACGTTTAACGATATGTGTGCTCAGATTTTAAGGCATGAATTTCTCGTCTATATCTATTTCTCTGGCTTCAGCACTTCACACTGAGTAGCTACAGCAACCTCAAAGGGTCAAAACTCAAACTCAGAATTCCCAATGGTTCTGTGCTGTGTCCAGATTTCAGGGGTCTATTGATTTTGGCCTAACAACAGCTTGATGAGCAGGAACAGCTGATTGCAGCAGTTTACTTAAAAAATATTTTTATTTACTACTTTTATATGCAGTATAGTGAAGACGCTGCTGAAGTAAAACTCAGAACGACTGACTGAAATGTGATGTGCATTGTTTTTAAAAACATGACTCATGATTTGCGGTCTCTAGAAGTGTATGACTCAACTTTTTCACATGGTCTAGTGTTAAAAAAGCAAACAAAAACTGCAATAAAATGTAATATCATATCTCAGTACATGTTGAATAAGCATCATGATAGTATTAAAACAGGAGAAAAGTGTGTGGTCCTAACCCTCTTGTTTAGTTTTCCTTAGTTTCAGTTTTAGTTTTATTTGAAGTTATAATATGGAGGGAATTTGTCAGAGGCAAGATTTAAGACATTCAGAAGGTATTTCTAGTCTTTATTTTGCACATCAGTTAACTAAAACGTTTTTCACTTCTAGTTTTAGTTTAGTTTTAGTCAGCTGTCATAACTTTGTTTGGATGCATCACCACTTCTTGTTTTTGTCACATTTTGTTCTCTGCTGAGGTCGTCTGACAAACAACACGGCAGTAAAGTGAAAAAGAGACGAGAAAAACAAACTCATCTGTGCGTGCATGTAACGAGGAAAAAAGGAAAAAAGGGACAGAAATGAAAGAGAGACAGAGCACAAGAGAGAGAAAGAGAACAACAACTTCTTTCCTGTAAGTCACCTGACACTGGAGGCGTCACACGCACACGAGTAAACACACCTCCCGCCCGCCTGCACGCCCGCGCTCTCTGTCTCTCTGTCTTCTTTCTTTCTGTCTGTCTGTCTGTCTGTCTGTGTGGGTGTTCTTACTCCACGCACATGCCCTCCTCTTGCAGGATGAAAAGTTTTGTTTGGAGCACCCTAACTAGTTTCTATTTATAGACCTATCTCCCAGAATTCTTCAGTCTGTTCTCAGAAGGAGGAGGGTTCTGTAGAAAAGGAAAATAATGACTCCAAAAACCCTCAGATTTTCTGTGTTGATCAATCATAAATGAAGAGGTCACTCCCTAATGTGTTTTTGGACGTCAGTGGACCTGTAGTTTGGATTGTTGTATGAGATACTTACAGTAGAAGGTGGTCGACACCCCCAGTTTGGAGAAGCAGCAGGAGCACCGGTGTAGGAGACTAAACATATTTTAGACACCTAAAAAATTATATTTTGAATATTTTAACCACTTTACCTCGCTGTCAGACAGCCTTTTCTGATGGAAAACTGTTATTATATAAGCCAAATATTGCTCTCTCCAAAGCAACCAAACTCCATTCGCAAAAATCAGTAATTTTACCTCACAGAACACTGGAGTTGCTGGTCTCCTGCTGCTTCAATCTGTTAGATTGTTTGTGTTTTTGTGGGACTTCGGTGCATTAAAAGGTTAGTTTGGATTTGCTGAAGTCATATAATAACACAATCAAATTAACAGATTGAGGTAGCGGAAGCCCAGCAGCTCCTGTGCTCTGTGAGGTAAAATTACTCATTTTGTCAGTGGAGTTTGGTTGTTTTGGAGAGCTTGATATTTGGCTTATATAACAGCATTTTCCTGTCAGAAAAGTCTGTCTGACAGCAAAGTAAAGTGGTGAAAATATTCTAAGTATAGTGTACACTTAAACTGATATTGATTATTTAGGTACCTCATACAAATCACACTTCAAAAGACCGAAACTATCCCTTTAAAAAAGCACCACAGACCCCACAGACACACAGACACCACAGACCACCACAGACACCACAGACACACAGACACCACAGACTCCACAGACCCCACAGACACCACAGACACACCACAGACACCACAGACACCACAAGACCCCACAGAACAGCCCACAGACCCCACAGACACCACAGACCCCAACACGACCCCACAGACACCACAGACCACAACACAGACCCCACAGACACCACAGACCCCACAGACACACAGACCCACAACCCACAGACACACACAGACACCCCCACAGACCCCACACACGACACACAGACCAACCACGATCCACAGACACCACAGACACACAGACCCACAGACACAAGACCACACACAGACACCACAGACACCACACCACAGACCCACAGACCCAACCACAGACACCACAGACACCACCACAGACCCCCACAGACCCACAGACACACAGACCCCACAGACACCACAGACCCCACAGACACCACAGACCCCAAACAAGACAACACCACAGACCCCCACAGACCCCACAGACACCACAGACACACCACAGACACCACAGACACCCCCTGTAGCTGATATATAGAATCATTTGAGGGCAGATTTTGCCCTGTTAAATACCCCACATATTACAATGAAGTAAAAAGCTAAAAGCAAACACAGTGTGGCAGCTTATTGAAACTAAACTGAATGAAAACCAAAATTAAAAACTAAATAAAAACTAAAAAAAAGTAGAAAAACTAAAATCTGTTTTGTGCCGATGCCTGAAGCAGCTGTGGTCGCTGATAATATTTTGAGGCCAGTTATCTGAAGATAATTAATGTGCTCATATTCTGGAGATAAAATCTTTTCTTGGGGGCAAAACTTAATTGTAAAATTTTGTTTAGATAACAAACAGTTTTCTCAAAGATAAGAGAAATGACTCAATAATGAAACCTGCTTGGACGATGATAAATTTCACTCAACATATTTTTATTATGTGGAGAAAACACTGTAATTAAACTGTAATCTTGTCACAGGCTTTAAAAACCCTAAAACGTATAATTTGTCATCCTGACAAACACGTAATGACATCATTAAGTCATGACCACGAGATAATGGTCTGATATCTCCTGATGACGAGATTATTACAGCTGCTTTCTGGTTCGGTTGTGTTTGTCTGGTTAGTTCAGTTTGTTTGGGCTGCTCTGACAGTTGATCAAACCCTGATGCAGGCGAAACAAGCGGACCGAGGCCGTGTGTAACTTCCAGGATCCACTTTCAGTTGGACTCTGCTGTGGTTTGTTTGTGGCGTGAAACTAAACAGACCAACTGCAGGATTTTGTGATGTGTGGTTTCAGCAGAGGTGGCAAAAATACACACATTCTGTAGTCAAGTAGAAGTTGTAAAAAAGACTCTAGTAAAAGAAGAAGTACTGATTCAACTTGTTTACTGCAGGAGAACTCAAAGTATAAAAGTAAAAATTCGTCCTCTGAAGGACATTTCTACTGACTGTCTCTGTCCAAAAACAACTGAACCTCAACTTTTCTCCACCAGAGTCTCTTTCTCCGTCTGTCTTCTCTTAAGTCGTGTTACATTATTTTCTGCTTGTGACACTGTTTCCATCTTATGTCTTTTTCATCTTGTTATGTTGTTTTTGTGTTGTTACTTCTTTTATTTTGTTTTCATCTCATTACTGTTTTTCATCTTGTAACATTATTTTCATCTAGTTTTTTTTACGTTATTTTTATCTTGTTACATTGTTTTCATCTTGTTAAGTTGTTTTTGTCTTGTTACTTCTTTTGCGTCTTGTTACATCATTTCTCGTCTTGTTACATCTTGTCACATCATTTTCGTTTTACTGTGTGCATTAAAACTAAAGTAACAAGCCTGTTTTGACAATGTGACGAGTAGAAAGTACAGATACTTGTGTTAAAAATTAGGGAGTAAAAGTAAAAAGTTGTCAGAAAAATAAATACTCAAATAACCTGAAAAATCTACTTAAATACTTACTTCCCACCTCTGGATTTTAGCTTGATATCCAAAGTTAAATGTCTAATAAACTGTTCAGCTGTTAAGGAAGTAATCTGATCGATCTGTATTAGTGTGGTATATTTATTTATGCAGATCATTTGGTAACCATGGTAAGCATCAGCACATGAGTGCAGGGATTTCCCCTGATAAAACAGTCAAAAGCAGTTAAAAGTGCACGGTGCTGTGTTTGTGTGCTGCTGCACGAACTCTGACAGCTCATTAAGTTCATTAACAAGTGACATATTGAACTCTGGGAATATGACTGCACAAGACACGTCTTTTTCATCCTGTCTCTACCTGTTTGTCATTGTTTATAACCTTTACTAATAATGCTTGTAATCATTTATTTCTTGATGAGCTCTTTGTGACACCAGAGGACATAAATAAACAACCACAAATCCAAAAGAGCTGGGACGTTCTGTAAAACATCGACATGAATTTGATGCTGCAACAAGTTTAAAAAAAAGTTGTGACAGGAGCATGTTCACCACTGTGACACATCAGCTTTTCTTTAACACTCATTCAATAATTGTTGAAGTTTTAAAGTGAAATTCTTTCTCATTCTCACTTGATATACAACTTCAGCTGCTCAACAGTCCTGTTTGGTCTCTGTTGTCGTATTTTGTGCTTCATAATGCACCACACATTTTCAATGGGAGACAGGTCTGGACTGCAGGCAGGTCAGTCTAGTACCTGAACTCTTTTACTACGAAGACACACTGTTGGAACACGAGCACAATGTGTCTTGGCATCGTTTCGCTGAAATAAGCAGGGACGTCTCTGAGACAGACGTCAGGGATGGCAGCATACGTTGCTCCAAAACCTGTTTGTATCTGGTAACAATCTGGATGGTTCTTTTTCTCTTTAGCACAGAGGACACAATGTCCATGATTTGTGAAAAAGTCTGTGCGTCAGTCCATCTCAGATGAGCTCAGGCCCAGAGAAGTCTGCAGTGTTTCTGGATGTTGTTGATATATGTCTCTCTCTTTGCATGGTCGAGTCTTAACTTGCATTTGTAGATGCAGAGACAAACTGTGTTTACTGACAACAGTTTTCTAAAGTGTTTTTCACAAAGTGGTGAACCTTGATCCTGCAAGGATGCCCCTTTTAACATCCAGTCACCTGTTACCAACTCACCTGTTTACCTGTGGAATATTCCAAACAGGGGTTTTTGGAGCAGTCTTTTTTTCAACATATGTTGCACACATCAAATTCAGAAAACACAAAACAATTAAATTAATCAGTTTGAACATTAAATATCTTGTCTTTGTACTGCATTCAGTTGCATTCTGTTTTTATTTACGTTTTTCACAGCATCCCAACTTTTTTGGAATTGGACCTTATAGAAAGTCCTCAGAACAGCTGCACAAAAACATCTCTAAGCAGCTGCATGCTGTTCTGATTTGTGGGTGTTTGCTGCATGATAACTTCCATATAACATAACTTCAGGAGTGTCACAGTAGGATGAGTGTAAACGACAACATTTCAGGAGCGTATTTGACTAAAATGGCAGCACCGCAGGAGGCCGACTTTCTTTTCTTTCTTGTACTTCCCCTTTTGAAGAGCTCGAGTCGAGGCGCTTAACAAGTGTCTGAAGGACTGTAAGATGTGTAGGGGGGCACAACAACAAACTGTGTGTGTCTGCACGGGGGGTTTATATCAATTAAAATGGTATAGTACAGAATTGTGGCTCTAATCATGGATATATCACGCTGCATCAAGGATAAAACACCCTGTGTGCGCACGTGTGTGTGTGTGCGCACGTGTGTGTGTGTGTGTGTGTGTGTGTTGAGGCAGAGAGGGGGAATGATGGACACTAATAAAGGGACAAAGAGAGAGAAGAGGAGGAGGTAGAGACAAAGAGTGAGGGGAAGAGAATGGGAAAGAAAGCAGATGGGTTGTTTTGGTGTGGAGCTCCCCCTCTATCTCCCCCCCTCCCCTCTTTCTCTCCATGTTGGGCTGGCGTGCCACGCCCATGTCTAATAGCATTAATCATATTCTGTGGTCCTCTTCACACACCCACCCAAAATCTGCCAGCACACGTGGATCTTTCTGCTGCTTTTACTTGATTTTTCTCTTTTTTTAAGCCAATTTTAAATGTTTAAGTTTTGTATCTTTAGACACGTTCAAAGCTGTTTAACTAAAGGTGAAATCTCCGATTATTTGATGTGTGGTTGTATGAGATACTTATCAATAGTCAGTGTATTATTATAGTAGATGGAGGTCAATTCGCCCCCAGTTTGGAGAAGCAGCAGGAGTCCTGGTGTTGGAGGCAAATGAATGTCCTGCTGTGGACAGGGTCAGCAGCCAAATGTATTTTTGGGACCTAAACAAACAATGACATTAGTTTACTTGTATGCTATATTTAAAATATTTCAACCACTGTACTTTATATTAGCCAACGATCACTCTCTCCAAATCAACCAAACTCTATTTGCAAAATCATTGATTTTATTGGAGTTTGTGGTCTGCCGCTGCAACAGCTGCAAGTATTGCACTTGCATAAAGTTCGGGTACTTGAGAGAGACAGATTAAAAAAGAGGAGGCAGAGATACTCTGACTTTTAGTCTTTAGTGTTTGTCAAGCCAAAACTTCACTGGATCCTACAATTCCCATAATGCAGCTCAAATAATCTTTTCAGTAGATCCTTCACGCCTGATAAACACCCGCGTTTTAACCTTCATGTTCCCAGTTTGCAACAAAGGCTTTTTATTCTAGATTTGTAGTCATCAGAGTTGTTTTGTCAGACTTGAACACATCATCAGTTGTTCCCAAACTTTTTGGCTTGTGACACATTAAAAAGCAAAGCGATCTCAACTTGTGACCTCTTAACACAGAAGCATTGCATTATACAACAGTTTTCTTTTGCTGGGTGGTTCCCCCCATGCAGAGTAAGCTGATTAGAAAATTGGTGGACTTCCCATAACAGCTAATAAAGCTGCATATCTAGGTTGTCTGGTCATAGCTCTGTAATATTCTACATGGTGGAGCTGCTCTTATTGGAGGTCTAGTTCCTGCTGGTGCTGGACATTCAGAGTACAGATATTTATGCAAAGTAAGGACATTTTGGCCGATTTTCACTGTTTCCAGAGGTCTGGAGGACACTAAGGTTCAGGTTAGGTATGAAGTTCTGATAGTTAGAGTTATAACAGAGGAATTAAATTACTTCGATGCCTGATTGTAGGCCTAATATAATATTGTACAGTATGTGTGTTTATTTATATAGACGCTGCAAAGATAGCAACAGTATAAGTCAGAGGGGGGATCAGGTCATTGCTTTGCAAGTCACAAATACTCAAAGTCTCACATCTTTGCACTCAGGTCCCAGTTTAAGACTGACGACTGACTGAGTTTCAGGTCCGATACAAGTCATAATGTAACATTATGTAATGTCGTTTAATGTTAGCCAAGTAGAAGCTTGCTAACTATGCTAATATTAGCCTTGACTTGTTCTTTGCGCAACTTCGTTTTCCCTCGACAATAAAACTTTACTGAATGAAATGATAATCCTGAGAACAAAATGACCACTTCTTGATACCACAAGGAAAAACAGGCTCAACATTTTGTCATTAAGTTTTAGGTTTTGATTAGAAGAGAAATATAACACGTCTATGACATGACAACAGATATTTAACAGGAACAAATGAGACAAGAGATGAGATTAAGACAACTCTGAGTAAACGTCAACCTGATTATGTTGACAGATTTTGTTGACTTGGTCCTCTTTCCTTACTTTTTGTGTTTCCACCATGGGTACAAAGGCTGTGTAGTTGAATCAACTCTTTTTTTTGTCTGTTTTTATAATCACAAGTCTGCACAAGGTCTTTTATTTTGAAAATTGACCAGATTCTTTTTGCTATTTCTGTGTCTGACTTCCTGCCCACTCGACCTGCTCTGTGCTGCTTATCACAGCATCCGTTCAAAACAAATTCTGTATTTTCCTTTAAACTTTGAAAAAGAAGGTTCTCAGAGGAGTTTTAACTCTACCTTAAGTCTGCTCATATGCTCACAATGTTTCTTTAGAAACTTGATTTAATGAGTTGATTGAACCAAGACTGTAACTAACAATTATTTTCATAGTCCATTAATAAGCTGATTATTTTCTTGATTAATCGGTTAATAGTTGTTTGTTTTTAAGTGTCAGAAAATGGTGAAAAATGTCAGTCATTGTTTCTTAAAGTCCAAAACAACGTCCTGAAATGTCTTGTTTTACTCACGACCCAAAAATATAAAGTTTACTGTCACATTTAAGAAGATGAAATCAGAGAATTTGGACTTTTTTCCCCAAAAAATTGCTCAAACTGATAAATCATTTATCAAAATAGTTGTCAAGCTGTTCAGGTTTGAAATGTTCTGAAAATAAATACTAGAACTTTTAAGTTAAATTAACTTGAATCAATAAAACTTTCAGTCTATACTGTTGCAGTAAGTGATCACAGTTATTACATCTCTAGTTCTGTAATGATTCATTTATTACCCACAAATACGTCAATGGATCAATGCATTGTTCATGTACACAAAACTGATGAGCAACACAGACACAAGTGTATGAATCAGTTGTGTGTTGTGTGTGTGTGTGTGTGTGTGTGTGTGTGTGTGTGTGTGTGTTGTCACAGGGAGTAAAAATGGATCACGATGGTCAGTCGGAGAATTTATTTTAGCGACAGTCGTAATCCTGCGTGTTACCGCCCGAAGGTGCAACGCAGTGGTGGATAGAAGCAACATGTAGCCTCATGTACTGGTGATGAGTGGGGTCAGTGAACGCATCATGAGTCAGGCTCACACTGACAGTGACAAACACACACGCAACCTGATACATGCACTGAGAAACGTAGACAAAGAGGACAAAATGACAATAGATCAGAGTGTTTACTGGTTTGTGCACGTCATGTGGCATAAAATGTCCTCTTTTATGATTATTTTGATTTTATATTACATGTTTGGAAACAATAATTTAGCCTTTAATTATAGTTTGAATGCATAATCTGCTTTTGTGATTCTCTTTGTGGTAATAAAGTTACTGAAATTAAACCAAAACCTCAAAAAATAAAAGAATAAATGGACAGAGTGAAGAAAAAGAGAGGCAGAGGATGAAAAATAAGGATAAAAGAAGAGCAAAAAAGCAAGAAAAGACAAGGAACAGGCAGATTTGACACAGGCAGAGGGAAATAAAAGAAGAGCGAGGGAGAAATAAATAAAGATAGATGAGGGGAGGGAGGGATGTTGTGGGTGCAGCAGCTCTCCAGTTGGTGTTGCTATGGCCCTGCCCTCCCTGCTCACTGAGCCATTTCCTGTTTTTGACCTGAAATCTTTATTTAGAGCCATCCCTCCTCGCTGCTCTGCATTCATGAGTCAACTCGGAGTCCAGAGAGATGAACACAGGACTAAAATCAGATCTCCATTCACCACAGACGCTGCGTCTGTCTGCACACACACACACACACACACACACGCACACACAGCGCTAACCCCGGCTAACCTGCCTGTTAGCAGATACTCCTGCTGAGGTTTCATTCAGGCTTTACTGTTTGCATGATATACTGAGAATAACAGAATATTTAGCTCTGCTGTCTTGAATCTTTTATAAAAAAAAATCTTTTTTTTTTTCATCTTGCAACCTTCAGCTAAATAATGACTTAAAGGGATAGTTCAGATTATTTAAAGTGGGGTCGTATGAGGTACTTATCCATAGTCACACCCCCAGCATACGCTATATTTAGAATATTTTCACTGCTTGTTAGCCTACATTAGCAAAATATCATTCTTTCCAAACCAACCAAACTCCATTGACAAAATCAATAATTTTACCTCACAGAACACAGGGGTTGCTGGTTTATCACTGCCTCGATCTGTTACTTTGTTTGTGTTACTGTGTGACTTCAGTGTTTTAAAGGCATTCACCAAAGTCTCATAATAACACAACAAACAGGCAGCAATAGGCTAGCAGCTCCTGTGTTCTAACGAGGTAAAATTACTGATTTTGCAAAAGGAGTCTGGTTGGTTTCAGCAGTGGAGCATTTTGCCCCCTGATTGTGTTTACTTGCTCAGATTTTGTTGATTTGTTCCTCTTTCCTTGCTTTTTGTGCCTCTACTGTGGGTCAGTAGTTGCATTTTTGTCTGTTTTTATGATCATGAGTCTGAACGACATCTTTTATTTTGAAAACTGTCCAGATTCTATATGGTATGTCTGACTTCCTGTTGCTTGATCTGCTCTGTGCAGATTGGCGCAGTATCCAACAGCAATAGATTTGGTGCATGTTTGAAGTGGAGCAGAGCTGAGAGCCGGCGGAATCAAGCCGTGAAACCAAAAGTCACTGTAGATTTCTCTGTAAGTTTTACATATCCACAAGTTATGCAAGTGACGGTACCCAAGCCATAATCTCCTCCTAAACATGCTCAAGTATTTTTTGCCTTTATTTTGAAAGGCTACCCAGATGTTGCATATTTGCAAAACTGAAGTACCTACAGCCTCATAATTTGAGGCATTGAACTGCTGCATTTGATAAGTTGGGAGTGAGAATATGTTGGTTTTGCATCTACGTTTGTTTAACCCTTCTCTGTCAGAAAATGAGCTCTAAACAACAGAGGAATGGTTTGCAGTTTTTAGACAGGAGTCAATGATACAAATACAACTTTTCAGTTAAATATGTGAACTGTCAGGGACCAAGCTTATATCTTTTTGTACGTGAGAGAGAATCTTAAAGAGCTATTGTGACCGACTAGCGCTAGCATAGCATCCAGCATGTGGCGCTAGAAATAAAAAATCTTTTGCAAAGATGCATCAATGAATTTCGTCGTGCTGCTGTCTGCTGTGAACATGACTTTACAGTGCAGAGTATATTAGGGCATGTTCACACCAGGTTTGTTTAGTCCGATACTGCTCTAGATGAATGATATTGAGGTGCAAATTGGACCATTTGTTGTCTTTTTATCCGCGGACTGTATGACCGAAACTTGAACGATATTTACACCTCACCTTTGTGAGCGCAAAATTGGACCACTTGGAACCTTGAAACAATGTCCAGGAGCCTCCTAATAGTCGACTGAACCGAAGAGTCGATCACCTCTCAGTGATTTGAAATGGCATCACGTTCAACCCACAGACCCACGTTGCTGCTGTTTCTGTGTCTTGAGACTGTTGCTAACTTTGGTTGATGCAGGACAGTATAAACGTCAGGAAGTTTATTGCATTTTATCGTGAAACCAGTAAACATTACATCCTTACTACTAGTTGAGTAGGAAAATCTTTAGTCTGGTGCAGCCCTAAAACAATGCATCATCCATGCATTGTTCGATTCAGTGCTGGATCTTTAGGTGTGATCCCGTCCTCTGTGCACCATGAAGGCTTCCTCCCTGACCGGAGGAGAAACTGAATGATTCTGTGTCGACACTCCTCAACCAGTCCTGTACGACTGAACTCCAAGAGAGGGAAACACTTGTGACAGCAGGTTGATCACAGACAGCCTGACTTGTATTTGTACTGTGGGTGTATCAGAGCACGACTGAGTGTGCAGCAGGGGGCATCAGGGGCACAAACGGTCCAAGATGCCCACTTTGTGCCCCATGATGCTCCACTGGTGTTTTTGTCCTCATGCAGCAGACTCTGCTGGGTTTTGTTTGAGTTTACCGGACGTCTCCCTGCCATCTGCTGCCGGGCAGGACGGGCATCACTGTCCTGACAAATAGTTCTGTCAGTCCACAGATAATGAGAGTGACCACTCACCACTCTGTCAACAAAAAAATAAATACATGACTTCTGGTTTTTAGTGAGTGTCAAAGTGGAAAAGACAAAACAAAGCAGATTCTAAAAATCTCTTAAATTAAAAGCATAAGACTTATAAAAATAAGCAAAGCAAAACTTTATTTATACAGCACAGTTCATTCCAGGTGGAAACACAATGTGCTGCGCAGAGCGCAGTAAGTAAACACAAAAAAACCCCAAACACATAAGTCAGACATGTGAGTTAAAGACCATGAGTAGAAATAAAGCAGCACAATAATTAAGACCAGCAACAGACCAGTAAAAGTTAACAAAACATGCAAAATAAACTATTAAAAACTATTAAAACATAAAAGGTAAAAATAAATCAAATCATAATTAAGACCAACAGCCAAACATATAAAAAAGAACTAACACATGCAAGTTAAAACAATAAAAGAAGTGGGAATTAAAAAGAAACTAAAATTAGAAAAAATAAAATAAAAATAAAATAAAATAAAATAAAATAAAATAAAATAAAATAAAAATAATGTACAATAAAATTAAATAAAAAGTAATCAAATTAAATTACATTAAATTAACATAAAATAAAATAAAATAATAATAATAATTAAGACTATTATAAAGATCGAGGTGGTGCACGTATCAGGGCAGAACGTGAACTTCCGCTTTCAAATTGTCGTTAATGTTTAATTAACTCGTCGTATACCGAGAGAGATACAATGTTACAGAACATACCGTGTGTGTGTTGTGTGTGTGTGTGTGTGTGTGTGTGTGTGTGTGTGTGTGTGTGTGTGTGGGCGGAGCGACGCCACTTCTCGGGGCAGCTGCTCGATTTCAGCTTTTCCTGCTGCCTTCAGGTGCTCCTCGGAAACTTGCCTACCGTAACAAAATGGATCCTGTCAACAATGTAATTATGCTTATGTTACAATAATAGTGACCTCAGGAGTGTGATTGATGTTTTAGCCAAGGTAACTGGCAAAAACTTATGAATGAATTCATTCCAGGCTAATCTGTAGGTTTTGTGTGAATTCATTTTCTTTAAGGAGGACAGGGAGGCCCCTGTACAGATGACAGTACCATCACAGAACAAGGCTGTTACAGTGAACTAAGACTAAACTTAAAAACTAAAATAAAATAAGTAAATAAATAATATGAACTGAAATATAAATATATCTTTGGTCTTTAAATCTCAATTTGATCAAATTTGTCAACACAACAACATGAGGACGTATCAGTGCATCTGTGTATTCGTATTACTTTTTTCAACAAACACAAGTCCTGGTGAGGTCACAGTCACAAACAGATGCAGTTTTGTACTATAAATACATGTTTAATGAAAGTTTGTTGCATTGAAAATTGTTCAAATCAAGGTATAGACCTATGTTTTACGCCTATACAAACAAAACTTAATTACTGTTATCTGATAAATATTACTAAATAAATCAGTTATACTATAATATATGTATGAATAAATAATACTATAATATGATTGTAAAACAATGCATATTTTACAGAATACAACACTTACTGGGACAAAGAGCAAAAGTCAATTTGTCAGATTTAATGCATTTTTAATGTGTTGCAACTGTCCCCAGGGATGGGGTCAGGTGCAACGACTTCCTCTATGCAAATAAATATTGTGAGCATCTTTAAATGGTGTATGCAGTTAGCAGACAGATGTTTAATTTACAATAGTTTATGAGATGGCTTTGCTAAATTCTCTGATTCTGATTGGTCAGTTACATCATTCTAAGGTCTGTTATTTCTGTATATCAGACTGTTGCTATGGACATGATTTTGATCCCTGAAGGAACACTAAAATCATTCTGAAATCACTCAAATCATTTTTAAACTAATATATGTGTCAAGTTATAATTTTTTGGTACATAACCATGTAACAAGCAGGATAATGTAAAGTGAGCAGGTCGTTATTGTGAAATAAAGTAAAATAATTTAAATATATATATATGTATATATTTGTATGTTTTGTAAATGTGTGCCAGATATTTTTTTTGCATTATCTTGTCGGATGTTCAGTGTACATTATTACTTACTTAATATCAATATTTGGTTGATCTAGTCCAAATATTCTCTGAATAAATGAGAGAAATACATAAAAGCGTTGCAAGCGTCCCCAGTCTCCCCTACCTTTGAGCGTACGTTTTCGCACACGTGCAGCTGACTCCGCTCTTGTCCTACGGTCCGTGAAGGCAGCGTGGTTCCTGTGAGCGGAGGCAGTCTCTCCTCCTATCAGCGCCATTGTGTGACAGAGTCTCAGAGAGCGAGGACGGCTTGTTCTTCTGTGGCCGACAGGACTGTTTAAATACCCCCATGTTTGTGTGTCGAGCTCCGGCGGACCTGGACGGGGTAAGAAACACCGAATCTATCGTTTCTGTGAGATGATAGAATGTAAAAAAGGCGGTGAGGAGGTGAGAGGACGGCGGGCAGTGAGTAACCTGTTTGTATGTGAATAATAGACGGAGGCTGCTGAGAGGTTCACAGGACTGATCGGGAAAGTTTCCCTGTTAAAAGGAGAATATCTGTCCTCCAGAACTGTCCTCTGTCCTCACAGATCGTCTTTGAGCCGAAAACTTCAGTTTAAACAGGAGACACTTCACAGTTTATTCTGTCTGAAAAACTTTTTTTGACCTAAAATACACCAAGAAACAGTCAGACCCTGGTTCATTCTGCTGCACTGAGTAACATGACAGAAATGAAGCTTATTCTAACGTTTAACTGCACTTATAAAATGACCTGCATATGTAAACAACTTACATTAAAAAAGACAAAAATACTTAATAATGACTTTGTTAAATCTACATACTGAATCACATGTAGAGCTCCAGCGATTAATGGACTTTTTTTTGATGATTGATTAATCAACTTGAGTAATATTTTAAGAAAAATTGTCAAAATTCTCTGATTTCAGCCTCTTAAATGTGAATATTTTCTGCTGTCTTTACTCCTCTCTGACAGGAAAATGAACATTTTTGGGTTGTGGACAAAACAAGACAATTTAAGGAAGTCATGTTGGACTTTGGGAAACACTATACGACATTTTTCACCATTTTCTGACATTTTATTGACTAAACAACTAATTGATTAATCGAGAAAGTAATCAACAGACTAATATGTCGGTGAAAACAGTTGTTCATTGCAGCCCCACTGACTAGTTTCAGTTGTTTGAACATTTGAAGTAGTTTCACTTCACTTACAATAACTTACAACGACCTACATTTATATTAATACTCTTACATGTAAGATTTAAGGCCAAAAATACCTGATAATGACTTTATTAACTCCACATATTTGAACACGTGTTGAGCTTCAGCGATTAATTGATTATGAATCGATTATTAAAATAATCCCCATCTTTTTTTTTATGGTTTCTTGACTTTTTTTTTTGACAGTAAACTGAATATCTTTGAGTTGTGGATAAAACAAGACAACTGATCAACATTTTTCACCATTTTCTGACATTTTATAGACCAAACAACTGATTGATTCATTGAGAAAACAACTCAATAAAAATAATTGTTAGTTGCAGCCCTAATTTAGCCTAAGTTTTAATCACTTCACTTAAAATCACTTAAAAGTGACCTACATTTGTAGAAGTACTCTTACATGTAAAGGTCATTTATTTGGGGCCAAATTTACTGACTTTTTAAGTTTAACAAATATATCTGAACACACGTGTTGTCAATAACAGCACATAGACGCCTGAAAATCCTTGAAATTACTTGTAAAGTGCTTGAAACTGCTAGAAATTTTAAGTGCAATGCTTCCAAAATAAAAAGCTACAATTATAAAATGTCAGAAAACAGTCACATATATTCAGTTTACTGTCGGAGAGGACTAAAGAAACCAGAAAATATTCACATTTAAGAAGCTGAAATCAAAGAATTTTGAACTTTATTTCTTAAGAAAATTACTCAGATTGATGAATCGATCATCAGAATAGTTGGTGATTCATTTAATAATCAGTTCATAACAGATCAATCGTTGCAGCTCCACAGGTGACACATTTCGAACATGAAACTTTATTGTGTTCCTTTAACTGCTGCAACTAACGATTATTTTCATTGTTGATTAATCTGTCGATTATTTTCTCGATTAATTGATCAGTTGTTTGGTCTATAAAATGTCAGAAAATGATGAATGAAAAATGTCCATCAGTGTCGCCCAAAGACCAACATGATGTCCTCAAGTGTCTCGTTTTGTCCTCAGCCCAAAGATATTCAGTTTAATGTCATAAAGGAGCAAAAAAACTGAAAATATTCACATTTAGGAAGCTTGAATCAGATAATTTTGACCTTTTTTTCTTTAAAAATTACTCAAACTGATTAATGAAAATAGTTGGCGATTATTTTACTAATCGATTATTTGATTAATCATTGCAGCCCTAGCTGTCACAAAACATAACTTTGGTTGTTTAAAGCAGAAAAACATCTGATTTAAAGTGACAAAAAACAGAAGTAATTACTTTGAGGATATGTTTATAAATGTATGTAATTTACCACAGCTGTATGTTTCTGGAAAAGCTTGAAAATGCACCTTGAAAATTCTTGAAAAGTGCTTGAATTTGACTTGGTAAAAGGTGTAGGAACCTTGATGGTGTCCTGGTCAGGGTGTAGCTGTTGTAGCGTGTGTTTTGTAACCTGCACCACAGCAGCAGTCTGCTCTCATAATAGTGACAGTCAGTATCTATTCTTCACTCGTCCGTGCTGCTCAGACCCACGGCCTGCACGCAGGTCACCACAGAGCTTCTTATTTAGTCTGGACGTATGGTGTAGACTCTCATGTCGGACCACAGAGTGATGTTTGGTCAGAGCTGAAGACCATCTGAGAAGGAGGAGGAGCGGCTCGCTGTGATGCACAGTTACACAACTGGAGATGAGCAGATAACCACTGTGAGAGGGGGAGCCCCTCAGGAGGTCCCCAGAGTTCATTTTAAATGTCACTGTTTTATTTACCAGAATATTACTAATAAGACACGTGACAAAGGCTGAAATACAGAGAGAGTTTGGAGAAGCAGCAGGAGCACCAGTGTAGGAAGCTAAGCAATGTCCTGCTGTGGACAGGGTCAGCAGCAACACGCATGTAAGACACCTAAAAAAATCAACATGAGTTTAAGTGTATGCTATATTTAGAGTATTTTCACCACTTTACCTTGCTGTCAGACAGACTTTCCTGATGAAAAACTGCTTTTATATAAACCAAATATCACTTTCTTTCACTCAACCAAACTCCACAGGTAAAATTAGTAAGTTTACCTCACAGAAGGTGGAAGTTCCTGGTTTACCACTGCCTCGATTAGGCAGTTAGTTTGTGTTATTGTGTGACTTTTGTGCTTTAAAAGGTTCATTCAGGTTCACCAAAGTCACACAATAACACAAACAAACTGTTCAGTTTAGGCAGCGGTAGACTAGCAACTCCCATCTTCCGCGAGCTAAAATGACTGATTTTGTCAATGGACTTTGGTTGGTTCAGTGTATATGACGGTGGTGTCTAGTCAGAAAAGGCATCTAACAGCAAGGCAAAGTTGTGAAAATATTCTAAATATAGTGCGCACTTTAACTTAGGTTTAACTTAAGTGGCTAAAATACAGAGAGCTGCAGCGATTACTCATCGTTTATCGATTAGTTGTCAATTACTCCTCTCTGACAGTAAACTGAATGTCTTTGGGTTGTGAGGAAAACAAGACATTTGAGGACGTCATCTTGGACTTTGATTGGCATTTTTCACCACTTTCTGACATTTTATGGACCAAAGAACTAATCAATCAATTGAGAAACTAATCAGCAGATTAATTAGTAATGAAATTAATAGTTATTTGCTTAGCTTCGTACACCGGTACTCCTGCTGCTTCTCCAAACTGGGGGCGTATCAACCGCCGTAGGTAATACACTGAATACAGACAAGTACCTCGTATAATCCCACCTGCATGATCCTTTGAAACAAAATAGAAGAATATAGCAGGCCTTTAGTTCTAAGACACTGAACTGATTGTGTTTTATCACCCAGCAGTCTCTCCAAATACCTTAAATTTCCTCCTCATTCAACACATCAATATTGAGCTGGGAGGAAATTTGGAGGCACTATAACAAAATCATCTTTAACACAAATCTTCGCAGGCATTTTTAGAACGCCGTGATATGGAAATATACCGGACCTCATGTGAGGGATGACAGCTGCAGCTGCTTTTATTGTCAATCTCTGAGGCTTGAACTCACAGTAATAAGCATCATCCACCCGGTGAAGGATGGATGTAGCGGGCTCCTCCATACTGCTCACCCTCTGGAGCCGGAGTAGTGATCGTAAGAGGGCTCACGGTGCAGCAGTGAGGCTTCAAGTGCAGTAATAAGGCTCGGACTGCATTCTCAAGGATTATACTTAAGTAATAAGGGTGCTGCCTGCAGTAAAAATGATGACACTTGCAGCAGTGAAGCTGGAGCTGCTGTAACAAGGTGGGCTCTGTGGTAATAAGGCCCGTACTGCTGTGATACGGCGCACGCTGCAGTAATAAGGCAGATACTGCAGTAATAAGGTGGATACTACTGTACTACACACCCAGTGACCAGACGTATGGACGACGCTGTAGGTTTCAGGAGCTTCTGAGGCTTTGTCACTGCAAGAGGCTCACTGGAGAGAGTGGAGCACTCGACGGCATGTAGACACGTCTGCTGACCCAAATCTGCTCTCTTCTTTTGCCTTTTATTTATAGACTTAAGTGTGTGTGGGTGTGTGTGTGTGTGTGTGTGTTTAAGAGAGGGACTGGGTGAGTTTGTGTGCGAGTACACTAATGACCAGAAATTTGAGATGCACATTCCCGCGCGCACAAGTGTTTCCTTTCATTGACTTACTGCACAATTCTGTAAAAGAGATACACGATAATAAGTTTTTGTAAAAAAGTGGATTGTCTCTTTAACTTACATAGTACCTTTAATCCTAAAGAAAAAGGCTGTCAGGTCTTTTTTATGATTGACTCATTGTATTCAACATAGAGCTGAAATGATTAGTCAGTTAATTGATTAGTCGATTGTAGGACTGCAACTAACAATTATCTTCATTATTGACTGATGTATATAATTGATCATTTCAGACCTTTTTTTTAAAAAAAGTAAAACGTCAAACATTTTCTTGCTCCAGCTTCTTAAGTTTGAAGATTTGTTGCTCTTCTTTGTCATTTATGATAATAAATGAAGACTTTTTGGATTTTGGACTCTTGTTTGGACAAAAGACGCAGTTTGAACATGTCACTTTGGACTTGGGGACATTCTGATGGGTATTTTTCACAGTTTTTTTTAATAGCCCTACATGGCTGTGCAGAAGCTTGGTTCTTGGTTGAACATAGCAAACACTCAGTTGCCAGTTACTTCCAGTTATATAACAGCCCTGTTATAAATCTTACCTTAATGATTATATCATTTAAAGTCACTTTGGTTGCTATAGTTTGTGGTTCTGTTGAATGGCGCTGCTTTATATTGAGAGGTGTTTCTGATATTTTGCCCAGCCCATTTCTGTCACTGATGGTACTAGACCAAAAATTAGAAATTAAAACCCTTCCAAAAAGCTGTGTGCAGCAGATAAAATGGAAACTGAGTTTAGTTTCAAGATGAGTCAGAGAAACGGGGTCAAAAGTCAGTGACTGTTTCTTGCCCCTGACCTTTGCACGCCTCTCTCCGTCCTCCTCCTACACACTGCTTGTGCTGTGATGAAGCTCCAAACTAACGTTTGACACCTTAAAGGGATAGTTCAGATTATTTGATTATTGCTGATAGTGTATTACCTACAGTAAAAGGTAATGGATGATATATTTAGAATATTTTCACTGCTTCAACTTGCTGTCAGACAGACTTTTCTGATGGAAAACCAGCCAGATATCACTCTTTCCAAACCAGCCAAACTCCATAGGCAAAATCAGTAATTTTACATTACAGAACACAGGGCTTCTTTGCCTGCTGCTGCCTTGATCTGTTAGTTTGTTCGGGTTATTGTGTGACTTCTGTGTTTTAAAACAGTATTTTAAAAGGTTAGTTTGGATTCACCAAAGTCATAAAATAACACAAATTAACTAACAGATTGAGGCAGTGGCACACCAGCAACTCCTGTGTTCTGTGAGGTAAAATTACAGTTTTAGTCAATGGAGTTTGGTTGCTTTGGAGAGAGTGATATTTCCCTTATATAACAGAAAAGACTGTCTGATTGCAAGGTAAAATGGTAAAAATATTCTAAATAAAGTGTACAATTACACTGATATTTGCTTTTTTTGGTGGATCTTTTCTAAGTGGCTAAAATAACATTTGCAGCTGACCCCTCAACTACAGAAACCTGTTCATTCAGATAAAAAAATAGGATTTCTCTCAAGAAATAAATGTCATGCACATATTTTTCACCAAACCAGGAGAACAGAATCTTTCAGGTTTCATCCATTTATTAATTGCGAGCAGTATCTTTGTTCTAAGTGTTAAATCTCAGCCTGCCGCGCTGCTGCTTCACACCACAGTGTGTCTGTATTAATGGGATGCTGCATGTTGCGCAGTAGGAGCTGTGTGGTGTTTTGTAACCAGGTCTGTCATTACGTAAGAAATCATAGTGGATTCCCTGTCTGATACTCAGCTGACCTCTGTCATGTGAGCGTTTATGATCACTGGGAGGGAAAACACACACACACACACACACACACACACACACACACACACACACACACGTTTAGGCATGTATGCACACACACACACACACACAGACATTGTTTCCAGCTTATTTATTTACTCTCCTCTTCGGGCTGTCCTCCCGTGTTGTTGTTTCAAAGACAATTTATGCCAATATTTTGCACATCTTTGGGTCGTGGCTGCTTCTTTTATTTTATTTTATTAAAGAAGGAAAGCAGAAGCAAATTAAAAGGAAAAACAAATGTTATAACACTGTATACATCATAATAAATGTAATAATACCTTTGAAATAATATCTAAGGTTAGTTAAACTGTTAGGAGTTCAGGTCTGCAGGGTTTCAGTCATTATTAGGGAATTATGACCTGCTGTAACTTCCTCTGACCAACAATAGTACCAGTCTGAGCCATAATATAACTAATTAAATGACCTTTAATATTTAGTTGACCTTTGTTGGCCATCACCTAAACTCCTGTCAGCATTTCACAGTTTAACCCACACGTGAGAGCTGAGCACTGATTTGCTCTCAGATAAATCTACTTCCATGTTTTAGGGTTTTTTAGGACCACAGAGAGTCGCGGTGTGGTTGAGAGCAGCTGCTGAGAAAAGACACACAAGCTGTTTTTTCTTGCAGACCAATGCAAAAAAGTGTGGAGTAACTTTATGTGGGTGATGATTTTAGATCATTATTTTTCTTATTATTTTTAATTTGATAAGAAAAGATACTTAAACAAATTAAAAAACAGCTATCTGATCTGATTCAGGTCCCATAGTGTTTATAGCAGACGCTCTAAATGCCAAATACCTGCTCCCTAGAAAGGCTTTAATGAGAAAAAGAGATAAAGACAGTGAGGGAAGACGAAGGTAAACTACAGTAAGTGCAGCATGATGCCATAAAGCTCACATTTAAACAACACTTAAAGGGATAGTTCAGATAATTTAATGTGTGCTTGTATGAGGTACTTATCTGTAGTCCACATACAATCCATAGTGTGAAAACAGGTTTTTAGCAGCAAAACGTTTTTTTGATGTCTAAAAAAAAATGGCTCGTCTAAAAAAAACCAATAAGCTATATTATAAATATTTTCATTGCTTTACTTTGCTGTCAGGCTGCTGTTATATAAACCAAATATCACTCTCTCCAAACAAACCAAACTCCATAGGCAAAATCAACAATTTTGCGTTGCAGAGCACAGGAGCTGCTGGTCGACTGCTGCCTCGATCTGTTAGTTAATTTGTGTTATTGTGTGACTTTGGTGAATCTAAACTAACCATCTAAAACGCTAAAGTCACACAATAACACAAACAAACTTACAGATTGTGGCAGCAGTAGACCAGCAACTCCTGCGCTCTGCAACGTAAAATTGTTGATTTCGCCTGTGGAGTTTGGTCTGTATGAAGAGAGCGATATGTGGCTTATATAACAGTGGTTTCCCATCAGAGGGCTGTCTGACAGCAGAGTAAACCAGTGAAAGTATTCTACATACAGCGTACACTTAAACTGATACAGATTTTATTTTAGTTGGACCTTTTTTAAGTGACTAAAATACATCTTGTTGCTGTCCGTGTCCACAGCAGTGCATTGCTTAACTTCTGTGCTGGTGCTCCTCATACAATCACACATTAAATAAAACAAGACAAACTATCCCTTTAAAAACTACACATGAGTACGTTTGTTGCTGAATTAACCTGAATTTTGGTGGTTTTCTTAAAGGTGTTGAAGTTTGCAGCAAATTTCAAGTGATCGGGTGGCAAATTCCAGGACTTTGTGGTGCCTTTAATGCAAAAATGTCTTAAAACTAGAGTGGATATGTTGCAGACGGAGCTGTAGTAGTATCAGCAGCAGTCATAGCAGTAACAGTAGTAGTAGTAGTAGTATATCATCATGGTGTAACTGTATCTTAAGTTGTGTGAAGCGTAGCTGCTGTTGAGCGTAGCGGGTCTGGTCAGGCTGCACTACAACGCACTATCTCTTCCTCTGGGTTTTGTCTGGAATGTGTTTACTAGTTCTACATTGTGAGTGTGAGTGTGAGAAAGACACACACACTCTCTCTCACGCACACACACAGAGGAGTGAGTTGGACAGTGTCGTCCTCGTGTGCAGAGCTGGATGCATTACAGCGAGGAGGAACAGTGGAGGCTCAGTCATGACTGCGTGCTGCCAAACGCCTTCGTGCATACAGTAACATGAAGATTAATGCATATCATACGGAGCACACGGCACAGTGCTGCATTCATGTACCTGCAGCAGAGCAGTGTGTGAGAGAGAGTGTGTGTCTGTACTTTGTGTATCCAGAGGACCTGAAATAGCCCGATGTGGAGGTGAGGGGGAGGGGTGGATGTGCAGCTCAGGCATGGAAACCAGCGTATCCGGTTACAGGATCATAATATCACTGCAGAGTCCATCCACTAGCACTGCACTACTGCACAACACACACACACACACACACACCACACACACACACACACGCTACAGCCTGCTCCTGGAATAATATGCTCGGCCCACATGTCTGTCGTGTGTTTGCAGGCGAACACACACTCTCATGCTTGCACACACACACTGACCTCCGCTCTACATGTAGAAAACACTCATGTTTTACACACCACCATTTCGAGATGTATACTCTAGTTTTTCTTTGCTGTTTTGTTTTGTATTATTTTACTACCAAGTAGAGTTGTCACGATACCAGAATTTAAACTTTCATACATTAGTATAAAAAAACAATACTCAGTACCTCTTTTGATACCACAGCAAAAAGAAAGAAGGTCCTAGGCATGCTAAATAGTTTTGTTTCGGTGCGAATAAAGCCACATTTTGTTCCGAGTCTTCCGGGTAACCAACCAAAAAGGCTCGAGATCTGGAAAATTCTGACAAAATCTTCTTTATTTGTAACGGAAGAAGTGCACCGGGGGGTGTATTCTTTGTATCACAGAGAAGCAAAATCTTTTTGGAGCTTGAACTCAAGCAAGCACAAAACTATAGAATATAAAATATATACATAAGTACGCAGAACATTGATAAATGTCAATGTCCGTTACAATGACAAACCATGTCCCTTTATTTTTTGTGATCTAATTCATCAGAATTTGACGCTCTCTGATTGTATTGTGTCATTAATTATGGGGATGCAACTAATGATTAATGATTAATTTGCAGATTATTATTATTAGTCTATAAAATGTCAAAAAAAAGGGTAAAAAATGCTCATCACAGTTTCCCAAAGTGTCAAATTCGTCCTGGGCGATACAGCTGGAAAATCCATCATGATAGTGAAGTTTCATATCAGTAGATATTGACAATTATTGATCATGCAGGTTGTGACTGATGACATGCTGTGTACTCTAAAGGGTGGACGCGTCTGAGGTGATAAAATAAGGGGGCTTTTTTTTATTCCTCGTCTTGGTCGGGATGCTATTCCTGCAGTCTGATAGTTCATTCATTCATTCATATTAGGTCATGGTGGCAAGTCAGCCTCCACATCAGCTGGCTCTGTTGGACGCGGAGTAGCAGGGGCTCCTCCGTTTGTCCGAGGCTGCTGTCCAACTTAAAAAATCCTAACATCTGCTACTCTGTCGAGCTCACCTGCTGTTTTATCTGCACTCATTTTGCACGCTGTTGTGTTACGTGTCAATGGGGCAACTGAACGATGCACCTGTTCATGATTGGCTGTCTCTCTTAGCATATAGGGATATGATTGGCTGTTTATGAGCCATGGCGGGAGCACATGTGGAGTTTGTCTGTTAAATGATTGGCTGTCACTCGTAGCTCGCACCATTATCAAGTGATATGACAGGTTGTTGTTGTTTGTTACTCTCTGACAGTAAACTGAATATCTTTGAGTTTTGGACAAAACAAGACATCATCTTGGACTTTGATCAACATTTTCTGACATTTTATGGACCAAACAACTGATCGATTGGTGGAAAAATTATTGGCAGATTGGGCAGTTAATCAATGAGGACGTCATCTTGGACTTTGAGAAACACTGATTTCACCATTTTCTGACATTTTCAAACAACTATTAATCGATTAATCAAGAAAATATCGACTTTTCCGTGAATATTTCTCATATTTTTGTGACTTTCTGTCCAGTTTAAAAGCAGTGACTGTTGGAAAAAAGATCTATTATGGGCTTTAATCTAAAAATATCAGTCATAGTGCTGACCTTCAAAACTGCGGGCTGGTTGATTTCTACTCTGAGCTGGTTGATTCAGCTATTTTTACCTCCTGAAAACCCTTTCTGGAACAGGTAGTTTTCAGACAGTTCTTTGTGAGACGGTTAACAGCGGCACCATAAGTCACCGTGACCTTGAATGAAGAGTGTGGCTCCATTTTGGAGTTGCAGTCGCACTCCTCCACTGCTTTTATCATCTCCACGACTCATTTATGATCTGTTTTTCTTCTTCTGCTTTGTGCTCATATCGAGACATGGCTCATCGGGTGTAGGATGGTTCAAGGCCTGTGAACTTTGACAGTCAGTGGAAGGAGGGGGGTGGGGGGGGCAGAGGGAGGATGAAGAAGAGAGAGTTAAAAAAGAGTGAAGAAGAGGAGAAGAGGTGGAGGAGAAGGAAAGGAAAGAGAAGAGGAGGATAATGAAGTGGAATGTAAGGGGTGGGGCACCTCTGGTATGTCAGCCCTTCACCGGTGTGTGTGTGTGTGTGTGTGTGTGTGTGTGTGTGTGTGCGAGTGAGTGTGTGTGTGAGTCTAAACACCCTGCCATGAGTCAGTGAGTCAGACATGCGCAGCTGCTTCAGCTCTCAATCACACACACACACAAACTGCTTTGAAACTAACTCTGTTGCTCTCTGTTTCTGTCTCTCTCTCTCTCTGACACTCTGATTCGCCATTTTCCTCGAAGCTCCACCAGCAGCAGCTGCAGTGAATCAAACTCGAGTAGAAAACACTTTCACATGGTTAGAATCAGGGTTTTTAGTTCTTATTCATCTCTGAAAATTCAGTTCTATGAGTTCTGATTTTGTCTTCATCTTAAATATTTATTGCAGTGGTGAGATCACCTGTGAAATCAAACAGCGCGGGCAACGCTGACATTACAGCTGCAATGATTAGTCCATTAATCAATTAGTCGATTGAAAGAAAATTAGCTGCATACAATTGTTTCAGTCATTTTTCAAGCAAAAACGTGACACATTTGCTGGTTTCAGCTTCTTAAAGGATAAGTTCGGTTTTTTGACACCTGGACCTTATTGTTAGGATTAAATACGCTCGTAGACTCACCCAGACAATTTTGGTGGAGGTCGGAGCCGTTTTCGAGCAATTTAGATCCATCCGACGGTGTTTTTTCTCATGCCATAGTAGCGGACGGGGCCAGAAATCGAAGCTCCTAAATTAGACATTATCTGCTGCGAAACTCATGCAATGTCCACAACAACACCACCAGTTAGCCCCCATTCGTGGACGTGCAGTGGTTGCTCGTTCTCTGGCCAGCTGTTCGGCTCTTTGCCTCTGCATTAGGGTGACCAGATGTCCCGCTTTGCGCGTGATTTCACGCATTTTCTGTCTCTTTTCACGCATCACGCAAATTGAGACCATGTCCCGCACAACATCCCCCTCAGGCCCCAGCAATGAGAAGCCGGTGATGTTACTGCACTCTGGGCTGTTTGTTGTTGTCATAGTAGCACCGCACGTACGGCGTTTAGGCCCGCCCCTAATTTTCTCCGCGCTACCAACAGCTGAGGTGACAGCTAGTGAATGACACTCGCATCGCACGTTCTTCTTTGGAAATGGAGGAGGGGGAGACGCCAAACAAGAAGAGACGATGCAGCTACAGGCGGTGTCCCACTTTGTCCCTCACAAACATACCCCTTGTCCCTCTTTTGGTTTATTGGGACCTGGTCACCCTACTCTGCATCCTCCTTTCAAATAGCTCCTCATCAGTGTATTCTGGCTCAAAACGATACGGGCATCCATTATACTCAAAGTCGTCGTCAGACACTTCTACATCGGATAAATATTCCGCCATGCTGCACAAAAATAGCCGTGTCGCCATGTAGCCTAGCAACAACAGCGTCTCTACTCAGCTGCGGTCCTGCGGCGCACGTCTATGTCACCAAAAGTTACCCATCCTCGTAAAGTCCCGGATGACCATAACAACGAAGTTGAGCTGACATGGTGATAACACTGGCCATTCATTTATAACATGTAGGTGAAATGAGCGAGTTTCGCAGCAGATAATGTCTAATTTAGGAGCTTCGATTTCTGGCCCCGTCCGCTACTATGGCATGAGAAAAAACGCCGTCGGCTGGATCTAAATTGCTCGAAAACGGCTCCGAGCTCCACCAAAATTGTCTGGGTGAGTCTACGAGCGTATTTAATCCTAACAATAAGGTCCAGGTGTCAAAAAACCGAACTTATGCTTTAAATGTGAGGATTTTCTGCTTTTATTAACATATTTTGACTTTTACTAAACGATTAATCGATTAATCATGTAAATAATTAGCAGAGTAATTGGTAATGAACTTCAATGGTAATTTTGTGATTTTATTTTTTGTTCTTATTTAAATGCACATGCATGAGGCTTGCAAATTAGCATAACTGACGACCCAGCAATACCATATATGGCTGCGCTTCCTGCTCCACATGTCAGGAAGTCTTCATTCATGAAAATGGCATCAAAGAGAAAAAAGAAGAACTTAACGAGTTTGGAGTTTGACATCCTGCTTTCAGAGATCCGTGAAGGAAAATCTGTAGCTTTAACAGCGTCAACAGTGGAATTAAAAGACCTGAACAAAAAGAAAGACACAGGAAACTCAAGTGCTGTTAATACTGTGTTACCGGAGGGTCAGACTGTCACTGAAATAAAGAAGAAACGTCTCGATATGAAAATGACCACAGACGAAACAAAACGACTCGCCACAGCAGGGCGATCTATGACTACAGCGGGAGGACAGGGTCATGGGGAAGTTTTCATCATGGAGACAGAGGACAGAATAAGTGAGGATGTTCACAATGGCAGCGGGAGTTCACTGTCCTGAAACAAAGTTAGCCGACGAGCTGTACTGAGGAAGCTAAGAAAACAATAGCAGCGTAATTGAAAGAAACACACTAACAGCAGCCCAAAGAAAAGACAAGTCTGCTGACATGACCCAGTTCAACACCAGCATGAAGACATGCTAGAAATTAGGCTGTTTGACCAAAAATCTAACCTGCCCTCAGCTGTTAAAGCTAACCAGTTAGCATAGAAAAATGTTGAGGTACATTTCCTGCGTCCAGGGCCAAGAAATCAAGTTGTCGAAGGGTTTTTACATCCCGTAGTAAGAGTAAAATGTGCAACAGTCAGTGAATGAACAGATCTTCATCATCCGTGAGTCAAACTCTTCAGGAGGTTTTGGGGGTTTGGTGCCGAGCTCAGAGGCTCCACAGCAGCAGTTTGAAGTCGAGGGAGGAGAGAAAGTTGCTCATTCTCCTCCCACCTCCTCCAGAACCAATCTCTCACCTACTCTACTTCCTCCTCCTCCTCGTCTTCCTCCTCTTCCTTCCTGCCCCCCAGCACACACACCCCTCCTCCTCCTCCTCCTCCTCCTCCTCCTCCTCCTCCTCCTCCTCCTCCTCCTCCTCTCCCCCATCCCATTCTTTGTCATCTCTTTGGGTGAATTCCCAGCTGACTCTGTTTGTCATGGCAACCAACCAGTCGTGGTGACTGGGCCTGCAGCTCACACTTCCTGTGTGTGTGGTTGTGTGTGTGAGAGAGTAGGCGCATGCGCAGTGTGTGTGTGTGTGGTGTGTGTGTAGACAGTGACTGGCTGCATGAGCCTGTCAGCCTGGATTAGAGTCAAACACACTGCAGCGATGCCTGTTTTCTTTCTTTCTTTCTTTCTTTCTTTTCTTTCTTTTCTTTCCTCATTTTCCTGCACCAGCAATGACACCAGCAGGTAGTTTGATTTGACTAAGAGATCTGTAAAGCTATTGGAATATGGATGTTTAGGGAATGTGCTGTACCACATTCAGACCGACTTACCTGGAATGCAAATTAATCCAATAATATTAAATGTCATTTAAAGGGATAGTCCAGATGATTTGATGTGTGTTTGTATGAGATACTTACCTACAGTACATGGTGGACAACCAGCCTTCAGTTTGGAGAAGCAACAGGAGAACCAAACTGATGTGGACAGGTTCAGCAACAAATGGTGTTTTAGCCACTTAAAGGTCCACTTAAAAAAATGAATATCACTTTCACTTCTTTAGTTAGCTATTTTGCAGCCTTTTCTGACTGGAAACTATCGTCATATAAGCCGAATATCACGCTCCATAGGCAAAATCAGTAATTTTACTTTGCAGAACGCGGGAGTTGCTGGTGTACTGCTGCCTCAGTAGATTAGTTTGTTTGTGTGATTGTGTGATCGTGAACACCTCAATAGATTGAGGCAGTGGTCGACCAGCAACTACCGTTGTTAGTGTTCTGCAGGGTAAAATTACTGATTTTGCCATTGGAGTTTGGTTGGTTTGGAGAGAGTGATATTTGGCTTATATAACCGTGGTTTTCCATCAGAATAAGGCTGTCTGATGGCAAAGTTAAGATGTGAAAATATTCTAAATTTAGCTTAAATTTAAACTGATATAAAAAAAATTCAGGTGAACCCTTTTTAATTGGCTAAAATACCTTTTGTTGACAGGAAACAGCCGTTTTTATCAGCAAAATATTGCTGCCAACCAAACTCCATTGGCAAAATCAATTATTTTGCTTCACAGAACACAGGACTTAGTGGTCTACTGCTGCCTCCATCAGTTAGTTTGTTTGTCTTATTTTGTCACTTTGGCAAATCCGAACTGACCTTTTTAAAACACAGAAGTCACACAATAACAAACAAACTAAGAGATGGAGGCAGCAGTAGACAAGCAGCTCCTGTGTTCTGGAAACTAAAAACACTGATTTTGCCTATGGAGTTTGGTTGGTTTGGAGAGAGTGATATTTGTCTGATGTAACAGCAAGGTAAAGCAGTGAGAATATTCTAAATATAGTGCACAACTGATTTTTATCCCTCTAACCAACCCGCCCAGAAAGAGGGAGAGATAAGAGACAGAGACATGAACAGACAAGGAGTCGAAACTGAAACTGAACTTTTGTATCTGGTAAATAACTCAACATAATTCCTTGTAATTCTGTGGTGTATCTGTGAAGTGTGGGCTGCAGTGTGTGTTAACAGTGAGACAGGCAGGGTGACAGCTGTTTCATGTGAACGGGTCCATCGCGGCTCAAACACGCGGCGTGCCGTCTGAAAGTGGTGTCAGTAACTCAATGTGCTGTTCTAATATGGCAGGAGGAGGGAGGGTGGGGTGGTGGGGGGTGGTGGTGGGGGGCTGGGCTTTAAATCTGGCCTATGATCCTGTGCTACAACAGGGAACGCTGAGATTACATAACTTAGTGTGTGTGTGTGTGTGTGTGTTTCTGATTCTGTTGTGTGTGTGTGTGCTGTGCTACAGTATGCAGCGGTGAGGCTCCCTTTGCAGCTGCTCTTGGTTTCAATGTATGTTTTTTTAAATCCCGTGTTGCAGTAAGCTTGTTGCGTTTAAGCAGCTTTATGAATCACCACGTTAAGCTGCCGCGTCTCACTCTGCAAACTTCACTGCTGAACATATATATCAGTGTTTCATATAGGAGGGATGTGTTGTGACAGTGATTATCTAAAGCACAGATTCAGTAATGCTGCTCAGTTTCAATCAACACACACACACACACAAAAAAACCTCCCAAATGGCTGTGATGCTGTGATATTTTTGGAATATCAGAATGGTTTGAGGTGTTTTCCAGGCAGGGAACAGAGTCAAATTTCACCAATTTAGAAATGATCCATTAACAAAACCAGGCAGGATAAAGAGCTTTTGGTGCTTTCAGTTGGTTACAGGAAGTCATGAATAAGTCCACTGTGGAGAAACCCTGTATTTAAAAGATGGTTATTGGCTATTGATCAAGATTAGTTTATTAGTTTTATCCATCGCTGCCTTGTAGGGCTGCACAGTTAATCACAAAATTATCCAAATGGCAGAAGCAGAACCTAATCACAATCTTGAAAAAGGAAAAATGTATGCAAAAATAGCTTTATAATGAGTTACTGTAGTGCTGCAGAGACACTCTGGGCAACAAATCTTCTCCAGATGTAAGAAAACATGTTTGTTTGTTACAGACCCAGACAAATGTCACATTATTATGATTTTATTTTTCAGTAAATATGAAGATTTTAATACAAAAATGATCATTTCCACTAAGCGTGTCACATATCACAGTCACAATTTTAGGCAAAATAATCGCAATTTGACTTTTTTTAACCAATCATGCAGCCCTACTGCCATCTAGCATTTTTAATCCAAATTTGATTAAAATTGCAATGCAGTTTGAAGTCAGATATGCTGCAGAGCTTTCCTGGCCTCCACATCAGAGCAGAATCTGATGCATGAAACTCTCAATGATGCAAGTATCACGTATTCACATCGAGTCATTTTGACTTGTTCAATGAGAATAGACACAAATGTGCCTTGAAAAAAAAATTGTACTTGGACAGTTTGCTTTGCTTTCTGTGTGAACACACCATTAGAGATGAGAGAATGAGTTGATTAACTGATTAGCCAATCCACAGGAATTTGCTGGTTGCAGCATCTAAAATGTGAGAATCATAGTCAACTAAAATTTTGAGGTTTGAGCCACTTTCAGCTCTGCAGCCTTGTCGACAGGCTTGTTTTCTTGTTTCGTTTCTGACCTCTAAGAGCATCTGATTAATGAACTCCTGTCTTCTGTCTCTGGTCTTTTGTGTTTTCCAGATATATGTTCGGTAAAGGTGCGAAGCGGAAGTTGGACGAGGATGAAGAGGGGCTGGAAGGCAAAACGCTGGAGGCGGCGGTGGCGGGCGGGGGACTAGGCGTCGGCCCGGAGGGTTTGTCCAAGGTGTCGTACACGCTGCAGCGGCAGACCATCTTCAACATCTCCCTGATGAAGCTGTACAGCCAGCGGCCGCTCGGCGAGCCCAGCCTGGAGCGCCGCGTCCTCATCAACAACATGCTGCGACGCATCCAGGACGAACTCAAGCAGGAAGGCTCCCTAAGGCCGCTGCTCTTCCCGCCCTCAGCCGCCGCCCGACGACCCCATGGACGAGGGTTTCCGTGAGGCGCCGCCCTCCTTTGGTGTTCTTTCAGCGACGGCGCAAGTATCGCAGCCCTCTGCGCTGCTGATGCCGGTGATCGCTCCGCCCCCTTCGCCCCACCCGATGGTGCCTCCTAACTGCCAGGTGTCCCCGGTCTGCCCTGCCCGTGTGGAGGCTGGCTCCGCCCCTCTGGAAGCCTGCCTCACTCCGGCCTCTCTACTGGAGGAGGACGGTGGAGATTCAGCCTTCTGCGCTCCATCCCCGCCCACTCCTCCTCTGTCGCCACCTCCGGCGCAGCCTCCCCCGCTTCCTTCGGCACTTCTGAGCCAGGCGTCCCCCAGGGTCCCTGTGCCCGCCTCGTCCAGTGACGGTTTCCCCTCCGCTCTGAGTGACATGGAGTTGGGTCCTCCCACAGCCATAACAAGGACAGCAGCAGCTAATACTACGACCATGACTACCTCCCCGGCGCCCACGCCGCTCACCCCGCCCTCCCCCTCTGCTCCCCTCCCACTGTCACCCCCAGGCCTACCCAGAGACTGCAGGACCGTGGGCGCTAAACTGGAGGCAGCCGGCCTCTTGCTAGCGGAGGGCCGCGGCGCCGAGCTGCGCCCGATGGACGCTCTACCCACACTGCCCCCTGGTGGCCTCGTAGACATTTCCTCCTCCCCTTCTTCCCCTCCCTCCTCCTCCTCGCCCTCGGGGTTCCTCTCAGACTTGGCGCTGGACGACGTCCTGTTCGCCGACATTGACACGTCCATGTATGACTTTGACCCCTGCACGACAGCGGGGGCCGTGGGCGTGACGGCAGGCGGTGGCCTCGCCAAACTGTCGCCGGTGGTGACGGCGGACGACCTCCTCAAATCGCTGGCGTCGCCGTACAGCGGCCCCGCCCCCCAGGTTTCAGCCAATCAGCCTTTCAAAATCGATCTGACAGAACTGGACCACATTATGGAGGTGCTGGTGGGCTCGTGACTGGCGGACGCCACCGCCACCTCCGAATCACACAGATGGTTGAATCCGGAGAACAGACTGGAATGAAACTTTGGGAACGATTTGGGCCTTTTCCTGGTTGTTGTTTTTATGTTTTTTTACTCTCTTCAAAGGTCGGTAATTGTAAACATCGATGGTGATGTCATTTAGTACTACTATGACAACTACTACTACACAACACTGTGCATGCACTGTGCTCGCCTTTCCAAATATGGAAACAAAGAAACCGGGAAACAAAGACACACATGACAAAGTTGTATTTCTATACTTGTGATCACAGACATGAAATTTAGTGAAGGCAGCTGCCTTGAGACAATGAGTTTTCTTAACTTTTGTTTACAGTGTAATTGGCCTGTAAACAGGTAGAACTGTGTTTTCTGCATAAAAATCTCTATAATGTTTACGTTCCTCAACCAGTTTCAAGGGTTAATGATCTATGAGGAGTAATTTAGTTACACTATGTAGCTCATGAACCCTTGAATTTAAAAACAACTCTTTGAAATCAGTTGAGAAATGTAAATGTGACTGTGCTTTTTATCCATAAAAACATTATTTGTTTACAGGTCAGTCCCTGTCCAATATGGCAGCGATGTTGACGTACCGCACCATCAGACTGAAGCGGCGTCTACACATATATAGATACACGTCTGTGCTTATGAGGACCTCCGTTGACTTTGTTCATTCCCTAATCCTAATTTAAACCTAATCCTAGTTTGAATCTTTAACCTGAACTTAAGCCTTAACCCCTAAAAACTGTACATAGAACAAATTATGACCTGCAGATTGTCCTCATTCTGGAGGATTTTGCGATTATTCTGTCCTTGTGAGGACATTTACTTCTCACAGGTGTAGAAATACAAGTGAACACACACACAGACACACACACTGAATTCATGGCTTTTAGCAGACGAGTGCCTTTCAAAATGACCACTTATTCAATTCCTGTTTTTACAGTATTTGTTTATTTTCTAGTTCTTTTTACTTTAACAGCCTAGCGAGGTTACTCCTCCACGTTTTTTTTTTAATTTATTGTGTCGTATTAAAAACTATTATTAAGAGAGGTAATTTCTCATGATCAAATAATAATTATTTAATCTTTATCTTATTGCAGATGCTATGTTTTATTTGCAAAGCAAGCATAAATAAGGTTTTACGAGGAATACATTGTTTTACCAGTGTGCTACATGACATATTAGCTTGGCTCTGTAATTACACTTTGGGAATAGATCTAAAACACGTCGCCTGGTCGTTTGTTTTGATTTTTTTGGTAGAAGAAGATGTCTCTTCTTGTGCTCATCATGTCTGTGGATTCAGTTCAGGACGTGTTTTGTGTTGGCAGACACATGCAGCTGTGCTGGATGCTGTTTTACATGTTCTCAGTCATTTGGGGCAGTTATCAGGCTTCAGTTACAGCTGAATTCAAATGAGCTGCTACACCCACTGGAAAGCTGGACGTGTTTACATTGGACGTGGCAGCAACACTTTCCTCCCAGTTGGATGTAAGTGATCTGAAAAATACAACCTGAGCAGATGTTAAAGGGACAGTTCACCTCAAAATCGTAAATACATATTTTTCTTCTTATCTATAGTGCTTTTTATCCACTGACAGAGTTTTGGTTTGAGTTGCAGAGCTTTGGAGAAATCGGCCTTTTCTCCAGTGTGATTGAACTAGATGTCAGTCAGCTCGTGGTGCTTGAAGTGCCAAAAAATACATTTGAAAAACTTAAGAAGCAATGTTTTTTTTCCCAGAAATCATGAACCAGTTACTCAAGGTTATCCACAGACTGTCTTTCTAACTTCCACTGATCATATCACCACACGTGCATCTACTCATGGATGAGAGGCTTGTGCTCATGACAGCATGGGATAATGTAATGTAATTCATTGGATTACTATAAAATGTGGATCTTTTGGATCATTTCAAAATCAAACATGAAAGTGTTTTACCTTTAACTAAAAAAACTGGATGCAGCTACAAGAATGTTAGTTCCACAAGTATTCAACCTTTTCAAAACATTCTTAATATAAAATCCTTTATTTTTTTCACAGGGTTTTTGTGGAGCAGCTGACCGAAAAACCCCGTATGTCTCCTGAGTTTATAGAGTTTTTGTTATCATGAAAAAAAATTTTTCACAATTCAATATGCAGCACCGGAGGACTCACACACAGGGAACAAAAATGTTTCAGACTTAAGTTTTGATTGTAGATTCTTCTAATTAAAGTCATCGCAGGGCTGTACACACAGTGAAAAATGTGCAAAAGTGGAAATATTTCAGTCCTTGTTGGACTTTTCCTCAGTGCAGAATGAAACTAAACTTCATCCTGCACTGAGGAAAGTTCAACATGGACTGAAATGACCTTTTCTCTTACTACTGCAAGTTTTTAAAGGTGCAGCTCAGTCTTTATGAAGCACAGAATTTTAAAATGAACATCTTTTAATGTGGATGTGATCAAGAAACGTACCCATAATAATATAATTGCACATTTTTCAAATATAATCTGGGCTGATTGTGGTTAATTATTTTTTTGTAATCCATTACTACCCACCCCGGGTGTGATGTAAACGTCCTCCTCAGCTGAGCCGTGACCTCTCCTCCATGAATAGATGCACGCTACCTTCTGCAGGGCGATACAGTTGATGGAAGGTAGAAAGAAAGTAGTTTTTTCAAATGTTTTTTTTTTTTTTTTTGGTTCTTTGATCACCACAAGCTGAGTGTCGTCTGCTTCCATTATATAGGAGAGAAGGCCGACATCTCCAAATCTCTGCAACTGTCCCCAGAACTCTCCATAAAAATATCGATTTTTAATTTCGAGGTTGACTGTCAAGATAAAACAACTATCACAGATTGCAGGGAAAATCATTGTGGCACCAAAGTGACATGAGTTTCTCAGAATTACACCAAACTAATGCTTTATTTTTGGTTTGGCGTGACAGACAAATTGCAGCACAGCGTACAGTATTACACACACACACACACAGTATGTTTACTTGTGTTTAGAATAGGAGCCCTAAATGCCAAATCTCAGGGTTCTGCATTGTGCAGAACAGTTTTGAGGTTGACCCCAGGAGCCTGTGGAGGTTTTAAACACACATGATAGCAGGACGCCTAAATCTGTCTCGTAAATAATTTGAATGTGGATTTCTGCTGAAGTAGCAAACTCAAACCACAGTGTGAATCTGATACTGCAGTGATGCAAAAGAGACTTGTTGTTTCAAAACACTACACCCCCCCTCGCTCAGGCCACTGTGCATGATTTTTTGGCACAAACGTGATGGCATCCAAGTGCAGCATCTGAGATGAGGTCACATGAGGACTCCTCAGGTCTGCATGGTGTTTTTTTTCCCAGCAGACCACACACACAGTTTTACATAATGCAGTGTCCACAGCTGAACCTTTTCTCTGCTATAAATAGTCCTGTTTCCATAAATTCCCCACTACTCTTGTAAAACAATGACATGTTTAGTAAAGATTCAGATTCCCCCTCACAGCTGGTTGATTGGTGTCCCAGTGAAACGGATATAAATGTACAGAAGAGCTGGTTTGAGTCGAGGCAAAACAGTGTCACAGTCACTTAAATCAACCGTATCAGACTGCTGACCCTCATTTAGAATGAACCGATCCACACACACACAGAAGCCTTTTTTTATTGCATTATCAAATATTTGGCCATAATTCACCCATTTAGAATTAGACCAACATGTTGGATGGATGAGATGGTACATGGCTTGTTTTTAAGAGTTATTAACAACAAAAAAAGGTGTAATTGTCATTTTTTGCAACAATATGCAGAAAGACAGAAGCAATAAATCAGATTCATCACTTTTCAAAACATATTTTAGACACCTAAAAAAATCAATATGAGTTAAACTGTACACTATATTTAGAATATTTTCAGCCTTTTCCAACAACAAACTGCTGTTATACAAGTCAAATATCACTGTGTCCAAACCAGCCAGACTCCATTTGCAAAATGAGTAATTTTACCTGCTGCCTCAATCTGTTAGTTAGTTTGTGGTATTGTGCTACGTTGGTTGTTTTAAAAGGTTAGTTCAGATTCATGGAAGTCGCACAATAACACAAACAAACAAAGAGATTGAGGCAGCGGTGGACCAGCAACTCCTGTGATCTGGGAGGTAAAATTCCTGATTTTGCAAATGAAGTCTGGTGGCTTTGCAGAGAGTGATATTTGGCTCATTTAACAGCTTTTTCCTGATGGTAAATTCTGTCTGACAATGAAGTAAAGGCATGAAAATATTCTGGTGGCTTTGCAGAGAGTGATATTTATCTTATGACATATGACAAGCCTTCAGTGTCGTGTTTAAAGCTGCATTTATGGATGTGTTAGATGTACTGCCTCTGATAGCACAGTTGTGATAATCTGTGAGTTCATCACTACAAACAACACCTGACACATTATGCATAATCATTTAATCCAGTAGTAATGATTATTTTCATGATGGATTAATCATTTAGTTGATAAAATTGCTCATTACAATGTCCCAGAACCCAAATCGAAGTCTTGAAAATAACTTCTTTTGTCCGACCAACAGTCCAAAAACCAAAGCCTCCTCATTTACTGTCATAAATAATAAAGAAAAGCAGAAAATCATCACATTTAAGAATCTGGAAACAGAAAATGTTTCACATTTTTGTTTAAAAGAGTACGTGAAACAATTAATCTGTCTAATTAAAATAGGTACATCATTGCAGCTCTATTGAATTTAATGCAGCTTTAATGTTGAGATTTTAAGTCAAAAATTTTTTTCTGCCACAAAACAGTTAAAACTGCTGTGCACTGCATCTTATCATCATACGTATCATCTGCATAAGACAAAGTGGTGCAGAAATGCAGGATACGTCACATTTAAAGGTGTATTTTTCCTTCAAAAGTAAAGTAAGAATTAACACAATAAAACTTCAGACACTTCCTGTGTGTGTCTGCCAACACGGCGTCGCTCTGGTGTAAAACGTTGGTAGTATTTGTAGCAGAGGTCCCAGCTGGTGGGACTGGGGACTTGTTAATGGGACAGAATGTGTTTGCTGGAATCCAGTCTGACTCATCTTACTGTGTGAGCCAGCAGCAGCAGCAGCAGCAGCGCAGTCTGAATGCTGTTAAAACTCGCTCCAGTGGAAGATGATTAGTTTGCATTTTGAATGAACTGACTTCACAGCAGCGTGTGAACCGGGCGGACCGCAGCACAAACTCATACTGTTTGTCGACGACTGTGTCTTGTTTCTTTCACTATGTTTGAATTTTGGAGTGCTTGTTTTTTTTTTTTTTGTTTTTTTTTTTTTGGTCAATGAAGTTATTTATTCATATTGTTTTTCTTTTTTTCTGTGTAAATATATTTATTTTTGATGTGAAGTGAACATTTGGATTGTAAATGTGTGTACAGAATGTGTGGTAGGAATGTACTTCAGATAGGAATGTATCTGAGCGTGGAATTATGGGTGGAAGCCATTTTTTATATACGTAGATAGTTATATTGTTTATCTATTTGTTTGTTGCTTTGTTATTGATTTCTTGTGGGGTGGCGGCCACATTTTACATCTTTTGTACTCTTTTTTTTTTTTGTTCATTCATCATTTTTCCAGTTGAAGGCGAACACTTCATGCAGCAATACTCAAAAAGCCGTCTCCAACCTTCAGATGTCAAGACTCCAAAGCCTGTCACAGACGCTTCAATGCCAAAAGTAAATGTACATAGTATGAACAACAGTCAAAGCTCCTGAGACTTTTTTCGATCAGTGTTTGTTACCGAATCTGTTTTAGCGTTGTCCGAGCGTGCGGCGGCTCGAATCGCCGAGAGAGAGAGAGAGAGAGAGAAAGAGAGACTGACCGCGGTCGAGGCTGATTTCCTCTAAACAGGCTGTATTTTACACAGACCTCAGAGCTGTGCCTTTTTCTATGCAATAGAACACAAACAGAGAGAGAGAAACTGTCAGCTGATCACTGTACTGGGATCCAAATGTGGACTGTAGATAATATATAAATATATATACATATAGTATATGAGATAATGGACAGCTGTCTATGAATTTGAAACAGTCTTACTTTTGTAGTTTTATATATATATATATACTGTATATATATATGTACTACATATGTATATACATATATATGTAAATGTATATATATATACAATAAACTGTAAAAAAAAAAAAAAGAGTGATGTTTGTTTTGTCTCCTCACTTTCTGATGCTGATCTTTGACGTACGTGCTCACGAACACATTGACCTTCACATGTGTGCAGAGCTGCTCAGAAGTTAAGTTGTGTATCATCAGTGTAACACTGGTGAAACATACAGCAAAACAGTTTCCTCACACAAAGAGTTGCTCCATGTGATGTAAATCTTAGCATTTTCTCCATTATGACGTTTTCAAAGAATCCTGGTAAAGATAAAAGTTAGTCATGAGGTGTTTTAGCCTTTAAAAGAGCCCCTAAAGTCACGTCAGATTTTATTTGTAGAGCCCAATATGACAAATCACAAATTTGCCTCAGGGGGATTAACAATCTGTATGTGACACTCCACGTCCTGTTAGACACGTGTGTCCCAAACTTATTTTCTTCTGACCCACTTTTTCAAAATGACAAACCATCACAACCCAGTTCACAACAGGCCTTATCAGAAAATCTTAATAATCAATAAATGTTGCTGACCATTTTAAGTGTCGTTTCCACCTCACCTTGTATAATCCTGATGTGTATCATTGAAAACATAAATACATAAGTACTTTTCTTCTTTCTTCTAAACTTGAATCTTTGAGGTGTTAAATATTTTTTAAAAATGATCCATTATTCACTTTCACTTCAGTGAGTTTAGTCAGTAAATTTTCTTACAGTCAAAGATTCAAGTTTAGAAGAAAGAAGAAAAGTTTGCTAAAACTTTTTCAGAACTTCTTCACAGTTTGAGTTGAGCTTAAAACTCAGAAATCTGTAACAGCAAGTTGCCTTGAATTTTTTTTTTTTACTTTTTTGTTTTTACAGTATTGAACATACTTCATGAATGAGACACAATAAGAGCATTTAGGCAGAATTAACAGGCTCTTGTACAATATAGATATTTTAAAAGCTTTATAAAACCTGTACTCCTGATATAAATCTTAAATTTGCTGATCTCCTCTGACTCACCTGCGGGTCATGACCACAGTTTCTGGGAATGAAAAGAGGGTTTTAATGGGGAAAAAATGGAGGAAACCTCAGGGAGATCCTCCTCCCAGGATGGCCATATGACCTCCTCTCCACCATGGTGGAGGTCAGGCCACAAGGTGAAACACCACGAGGAGCAGGGAGGAGAACTTTTAGCAGTTTCTTAAGCAGCAACCTCCAACTTTGTTCTGCATTTGACGTTACACAAAGAACAGGAAGTCGATGCTTTGCTGTTAAAATGATGTTACGCTTATTAAAGCATTACGACTTGTTTAGGACTCAAAGCTCAAAGTTGAGGACTTGGGACTTGATTTGGGATTTGTCCGCCTTGACTCAGGGCATGAGTGCAAAGACTTAGAACTGACTTGTCACTTGCAAAACAATGACTTGGTTCCACCTGTGGTCGACTGTGAAGAAAGTGATGGCACAGTCACCACAGAACACACAGATTACCCAACATCCTTCAGCAAGAAAAACTTAATCCTATCTCTTTTTATGTCTGGCATTAATGTCAGTGTTCTTAATTTTCTTAAAATAGTGTTTGTGAAATCTTGAGATGTCTCTTAAAACCAGAACTTGCAGCTGTTGGAGGACAAACTGAACTGGGACATTTTGTGGTCAAAAACAAGCTGTCTGTGCTGAGCTATAGTCTGGATTTTACCCCCTTGGAAAGTTAAACTACACAGCGAAAGGGGAAAAAAATCATAATTCCTTCATAAATGGTTTATTTATAATTTGTATTTCCTGTCATGATGCTCTAAATGCCATTTGAAAGCATTTCCCACTCAGAATCCTTTTAATTTTATGCTATTTTGTTCCAGTATTTTATTCATTTTGTCATTTTATTTTATATGGAATGTGATGGAAAAAAGAATAAAAAGATTATTATCATCATAATGAAAAAACTTTCTCAAAATAATCACTTATATACTCATTATTTTGAGATACTAAAGAAAAAAATTCTCATATCAACTTGCAGGATTTTTAAAATCATGTTAGCAGAAGTGGGCTTCCATAATTTTGGCATAAAAAACTGACAAATTTAATTATAACTTACTTGAATCAGTCTTGTGTTAAATTCTAAAACCTCATATTCCCAGAGAAAACACCAACATTAATCTCGTTATCTCTCAAATTATCCACACAGGCTGCATTCATGCACCAAATCACCAAACATTCATAAAACAACGTCCTCTCTGACCGCTTGATTGTTGGCCTTTTGGAAAATGACGCAGAAATTAATTAAAAATTCTCGTAACAAACTGATTTTGCGTGGGAAACACAAGAAATTTTATTCAAGGCTTCAGAACGATAAGGGAGAGCATTTTTGCAGAACAGTCGGTTCTTTTAGAGTGAAATGTCTCCAGGCTGAAGGATGTGACGGTTCTTAATCCAGAACTGACTCATTAGTGACGATACTGTAGTTTATTATAAAGCCCAAATCTGGTAAAAGGTTACAGAGGACTCACAAACATAACTGAATACATCAATAAAGAAACATAAGGATTTATACTTTTCCTTCATTTCCATCAGCAGAAATTCAAAACAAGATCAAACTAAAAACTAAATGAAAACTACAAAACTATAATAACTCTGCTGGGAACCAGGTTATTTAGCTATTTGGGACCAGGAGCATTCATTTTACATTGTTGGTGCTTGAAATCTTTGAGTCATTCAGCAGCAGTTAGAAAGTCCTTTCTTGCAGAAAGCCTTGAAGGTTAACAGCTATAAACTCTTGTCAGTAGCTAAAGCATTTCAGCTGGTCAGAATTTCAGAATAGTCGTTTAAAGGTCCAGTGTAGTTTTTGGTCAGTGTGTTCCACCTCTTTTGGTCTCCAAACAGATTATTTACCTGCACTCGACCTGCCCGTCCTCATTCCCAACTCATCAAATAGCCTTCCAACGTTTTGTCACCGCCCCTCAGCGACTCATACAGATGTCAGTGGCTGAAAGAGACCCCCAGGGCTGTTGACGTGGTATAAAACAGGAGATATTCCTCATAAGGATGGGGTGGACTGGATGGATGGTTCAAACAAAGACAGGACTTTGACCCAGCAGACCAGAGTTCATGTCCAGTGTGAAACCGAAATTTAACTGTACGTATCTAACATAACGTACTTATTAGCTCAGACATGGTCTTCTCATGAACCTACTCAAGTACTTTTGTTGCTTAAACTTTAGGTCTTCACAGATCCACTCAAACTCTCAGAGCTGAGACCTGGTCCAGGACCAGTACAGGTTCAGATTCATGTTTTTTACCGTCAGACAGATTTGGGTCGAGTCCTGTTCTATTTCTGTGGTCTGTTTAAAGTTATGTGTAAAACCCGAGTGGATCAAGAAGATCTGTCCATCATCAGACATCACTGATCATGATGATGGTGTGTGTGTGTGTGTGTGTGTGTGCGTGTGTGTGTACTCTAACCTGCAACATTCAGCAAATGCAAGCAAACTGCAGGGTGTTTCTGTGGCCACGAGGTGGCGCCAAATGACCGAGTGCCCCTGCTCAGAAGGTGAAAGGTCAGAGAGCAGAGGTCAGACTTTTCTCAGAGAGCACAGATAGTTCATTAAAGTTCAGAAAGACAAACAGTGGAAGTTTTCTTTATTATGCTCAGTGCAACAAAACTGCAAAGACGATTCTAAAGGAGTCGATCCGTCGCTGTGACTTCAAGTGGACCTTTAAAGCTGATGTGGTGAGTGGATTAGACATGTTTCAATCAGCAAGAGAGGAAGAAAACCTGGATGTGTTTTAACTACTTCCTTTGCGGGAGGATGGATTATAAGCGTCACAGTCGGCACAGGGGAGAAGGCTGCTAACGTTACATTAGATAAGACACAAAGTTTTGTTTTGACAATTTATAAATTGACATTAACTTGTTAACAACAATCAGTTGTGAAGTTGGTGCAGAAAAGGTCCGTTTCTCGTCTTGCAAACACTGGATGGATCTGATGCAGTTCCGGGTGGTTCAGTTAGACCAAGTTTGGAAGCTGCACATGCTTTTGAATCATTACTTGACAAAAACACATAAAAACGGTCTAGGGTCACTTCAAATGCAACTTTTTTTCCAGTTGAAAACCTGCAGAGCTGCATCCTCTGCATCATATCAGACCTGGATCACTCTGACTGGATCAGAGTTTAATAAAGTGTTGGGAGAAACCTTTCTTCTTCTCTGGATATTATATGTCTCTGTGTAATGCCTCAGGCTGCGTCTCTCTCTGTTTTTTCTTCTTCTTTTCCCTGCTGGCTCACTGCGGCACTCTGCCAACATTTGCCACTGTTAAACAGCCATGACTCCTGATCCGCAGGCCGGTGGTTATTTCCAGCATTCAGGCCGCACAGCTGTGAGGGGAAGGGAAGGGGGACAATCTGTCTATTGGTGGAGGGAGGGAAAGTTTTGCTCAACTTAGCAACAGCACAGCTAAGGTCACTGAGGACAACACAGAGGAGAAGACAGTGAGACAGAGGACTGCTTCTCTTACTGCAACATTACAGCAGGTGGACACTTCAAACATGGCAGCCCTTTAAGAAAACGTTTAGTTGATTAGAGCTGCAACTAACAATTATTTTCATTATTGATTAATCTGCTGATTACTTTCACAATCAATCAATGAATCGTTTAGTTTTATTGCTTTAAAATGTCAAAAATGCGCAAAAAAGCTCATCTCAATTTTTCAGATTACTTCTTTTTTCTTTGTTTTTGTCTTCTCTTGTCTAACCAAATGTCCAAAAGATAAGATAAGATAAGATAAGATAAGATAAGATAAGATAAGATACAGCACTTAATATAAAATGTAAAGTGTATAAGAAGTAGATGCAAAACAATGCTGAATAGAAACAATAGAAGCAACTTTAAATTAAAAATTAAGCTAAAATGAGCTAAAATAGAAAAAGTGATATTGGCAGTGATATTGAAAAGTAATACAAAGTTCTATTGCATCTGGTAATGAACATAATTTTGCACATAATGCTCCCAAATATCTTTTTAAAAAAACAAAACAAAAAAACAACAACCTTGTACTTGTAACTTATGTAAAACTGTTGGACTTCCCCTTTAATATCTTGACGGGGCACTGGTGATTTTATTTTATTTTATTTTATTTTATTGTTTAATCTTCAGTTCATAATGCTCAGTTTGTTCAGAATTTACAATTTACAAAATGTTAAGATTTTATAGATTTTAAAAACTCCACACACGAACTTTGTATCATACATGTGTGAATAATAATAGTAATAATAATAATAATAATAATAATAATAATAATAATAGCAATAATAATGATAATAATAATAATAATAATAATAATAATAATAATAATAATAATAATAATAGTAATAATAATAATAATACAATAATAATGATAATAATAATAATAATAATAATAATAATAATAATAATAGTAATAATGATAATAATAATAATAATAATAATAATAATAATAATAATAATAATAGTAATAATAATAATAATAATAATAATAATAATAATAATAATAATAATAATAATAATAATAATAGTAATAATGATAATAATAATAGTAATAATAATAATAATAATAATAAATAATAATATGTAGGCTACATGAATAAATATATATACGTAGATAAATTTCTCTACACCTGAATAGATAAACAGATAGTAAGTGGTAATAAAGTAATAAAGTGGTAATAAAACTTAAGTTAAAAATTATAACAATAAATAAATAATAAGAAGAGATTAAATGAAATAAAATGGAGCTGTATTAATGATATTAGATATTTAAGTAAAAGCTAATTTATACAATAAATAAAAATAGAAATAAGAAATAAAATAATAAAGAGCATAGAGAAATTGAACATGATCATATGTTTTTCAGAAAGGAAATGTGTAACTGTTAAATATATACGCTGAGTTTAAACGTCCTAAAACAACAACGAAAGAGAGAACAACACACAGTTTGATTTAAACAACACGTGAACTTTACAAAATGAGTAAATCAGACATAAAAACAGATCTGAGAAAACATTCAAAACCTTTAAAGCAGCCCAAATGTATTGATCACTCCTCTGGTGTGCTTACTGTCTTACTGTCGCTCTGTGCTGTTTAACAGCTGTATCACAGCGTCATCTCGTGGTTAAACACCAGCGGTGCAGCAGGATTAACACGAAGAAATGTGTATAAATCTAATGGTCATTATGTGAATATATTAGTCCTTACATCAGATAAAAACAGCTGTATCTATTTGGACCTCCGGATTTAAAAAGTAACCTTTATTTTATGAAATGATTCATCTTTGTTTGGGTGCTGCTGTTGTGTTTAAATAGAAAAAAGAAAAGGTGAAAAAGAGAGAAACAGCGCCCCCTAGAAGGTACAGAGCGCTGACCATGGTGCTGACAGTCCTCTGCTCTTCATCCAGCATCATCATCATCACTCTGTGGATCTGAACAGAGTTATTATAGTTTTTTATTTTTCTTTTCACTTCACTTAAGTTTCAGTCAGTTTCCACAGTGGTTTTCCTCGTTTCAGGAGTTTTTATTGTTTAAAAATGTTTAGTTTTAATTTAGTTTTCATTATTATTTATTATATCAATATATTATTATCATATTAATATTATGATAATATGAGTGTTTTTTGTCTGGAATAAATTCAAGAAGTTCAAAGTACAAACACAACACGTTGTGAAGGCAGTTGATTCAGTCATTAAGTCATCCAAGCCTCAATAAACAGGTGACAAACCTCACTTACTGTGTTGACAAATATGACCAAAGTCTCAAAAACGATAAGATGAGATGAGATGAGATGAGATGAGATGAGATGAGATAAGATAAGATAAGATAAGATAAGATAAGATATCCCTTTATTTGTCAGTGTTGCAGCAGAGTGGAAATCAAAAATAGAAACATATGATTAGAAACATCAATTTAAAAAACAAAACAAAAAACAAGTAAACAAGCAATATAAATAAGGGAAAATGTAAAATATGACCAGTTTAAACACAAGGAAATATTACAAAATAGAAGCAATATATTTACTATAGACAGGCTCATCAGTTGAGTTTAGACTGTTGCACAGAGGGATTTGTTTTGTAAGTGTACAAAACTACATACTCTATATATTTATTTATATAAAACTATTAACGCTGTATATTTCAGGTCTAAATCTCACCTCACAGAAATGAATGCTTGTGAAGTGCACAGATCTATGAATTAATAAAATATGATTAGAATAAGTATCACACCAGTATATTTTAATTTATGAAAAGGCCTTTATTTATATTTACTGACCTGAATGAACATTTTTTTAAATGGAACTTTGCTCAGTTAAGGTAAGTTAAGGTTCTTCAATCAATACAAATCCTTTATAATAATTATCATTAATGGTATAATTTGTTGTGCTGAAAGACTGAAGTCAGCAAAAAATAGCTCAGTAATGAAATAAATCTGATAGATGGAAGAACATTATAAACACACTAAAAGCATATTAGAAAATAACACAATTTAAGAAAAGATGAATAAAAATATTACATTTGAATTCTGTAAATTGCAATCTTGTGGCTTAAAGTGTAATGTTTTACATAAATTCTCCTTGAGAGATGCAGATTTGACTCTGTGGTTAAATGCCTTTCGACAAGTTCTCTTAAAGGGAACCTTTATAGTAGGTTCTACCAGGAACCAGAAAGGGCTGAGGAACCCTTTACACACCCTGAGAGTGTGTGTACGGATTCAGTGGAGTGGCCCTGAGGCCGTCTGGAAAAATGTGTCTTTTGTGTTGAAAGCATATAGTAGCAGGATGTTCTGCTTCCTCAGAGAGTAACAGATGAAATAATCTTCATCTCTGATACATTCAGGGACAGATGAGGAGGGAACAACCAGGAAAAGAAACAGAAGCGCGCAACCAGCAGAAGAGAAGCAGCTTTTGGGAAATGAGCCACGTGTTTGTACTGAGCAGAAAAATGTGGCACACGGTGCCAGCAGAGACATGGCAATCTCCTCTGCTCTTGCATCATTTGCTGCTGTTATAAAGTGCCGGCTCCTGTGCGCATGTTCCATTCGCGTTCTGTGTCGTCGCTCCCTCTCCATTGGCTCTCCTCCCTCCGCTGTGCGCGCAGCCTCTCACGCTGGACCAGCCTTCACACAGCAGCACGGTGCGTGTGTAGTGCATCTATTCTGACCCACGCTGCCTGCCTGGAGCCGGACTGAGCCTCCCCCGCCCGCCGAGAGCAGGAAAAAAGATGGAGAAAAAGAGCGAAATCAACGGGCACGCCATGCCCGGCTCGGCCTCCACCGACCAGATCCTGGAGAAGAGCGCGCAAAGGAGCTGTAAGGAGAAACTGTTGGAGTTCCTAGGAAGAACCTTCTGGTGATCATGACGGTGTCCGGGGTGCTGGTGGGCGTCGGGCTCGGGATGATGGTCCGGAACATGAACCTGACCAGGGCGCAGATGACCTACTTCGCCTTCCCCGGAGAGATGCTGCTCCGCATGCTGAAGATGATCATCCTGCCGCTGGTCGTCTGCAGCCTCATCTCGGGCGCCGCCAGCCTGGACACCCGCTCCCTGGGCAAACTGGGCGGCATCGCCGTCGCCTACTTTCTGGTGACCACGCTGATCGCGTCGGGCATCGGGTCGCGCTGGCCTTCATCATTAAACCCGGAGTGGGCGCAGGAGCCCTGAACACCAACAACCTGGGGCTGGAGAGCGTCAGCAGCAACAAGGAGACCGCAGACTCCTTCCTGGATCTGGCCAGGTACTGGACTGGGGACTGGGGACCACTTTACTATAAGACCACACACATACACACATGAATGAGTTATAACGAGGCTGTAAACACTTATAAACTAGTTGTAACAGTTTTCATGCACTGATTTGGCTCACTATTTGGCAATCATCCAGTAAGTGCTGATCGGTGCTGTCAGAAGGGGGTCAGGGGGGCCACTGCCCTCCCAGTTTTCACATTTAGACCATATTTCACCAAGATTTTAACATTTTTCATCCTCCACTATGTGCAGATAATAGACTGTCCTCATTCTGGAGCCTAATTAGGAAACAAGAATTCCTAAAATTTGAATTTATTTTTTTTTTTTTTTTTTGTTGAAAGGCAGAAAAAAATATCTGAATCACACAGGACTTTAACCTTGAGTACTGGGGTGTAGGGCTGAATAATTCATCACAAAATCACAATATGATCTGCGATTTTCATTTTCAGTTGCAGGAGTTGCAATATTTGATAAAACACAAAATTTTTGCTAAAATAAAATTATTGTGGTTCTGCAGAGACGTGCTGTCCTACGACTTAAGAAAACATCTTTGTAGGGCTGCAAGTAATGATTACGTTCATTATCATTTGACCTGTCAGTCATTTTTATGATCAATCAATTAGTTGTTTGGTCCATAAAATGTCAGAAAATGTTGATCCGAGTTTCCCAGAGTCCAAGATGACGTCCTCAGATGTCTTGTTTTGTCACAACTCAAGATTTAGCTTCTTGTCAGAGAGGAGTAAAGAAACCAGAAAATATTCACATTTAAGAAGCTGAAAACAACTTCTGCAGCCACTGTAGGTTCTCCCATATGTTTGGAAGGGGAGGGTGAGATGAGGTGTTTGCAATCTGCAGGTTCACTGCTAGATAAGCCATTAAATCCTACAGGCTGGTATAAAAATCAACTAATCGCTTCAAATCGATTTCCGTAGCACGGTCTGGTATCGATTTGTAAAATCCCCAGGCTCTGTCTTTTCTCCTGTGGTTTTTGGTTCAGCCTGCAGTTTTAACCCCGTTAGTCTCACCTAACCAGCCTTCGGCGCAAAATCTCGTTGGTGCAAGATTTCACTAATTTTTGGGGTGTTGGTCAGGTCATGTTTAATAAAAAGTACAACTGCTTTGGGTCAATTCTTAATGTAAACATGAATATTTTTTAATAATGCACCAGGTTAGAGGGATCTTTGTACAAATTACAGCATTAGTTGTCTGAGAATCTCTTTCATATCCAAGCAGAATTGTTTTGTAACTGAAATATCCAGAATAGATAGACAGAATTGATATTGAATCAAATTGAATCAAAGTGATTTGGGAAATCTGAATCAATACCCAGTCCTAAAGTCAAACAGCTGTATGAGGTGATCTTGGCTCACTTGTTAAATATCTTTGGGATCAAATGACATAATCATGATGTCACAGACATCCAGGAATTGAGCAAAACTAAAATTAAGGGGGCAACTTGTTCTGAACAGGGCAGCCTCAGACTGTGAAACCCTCTGACCTCATGTGTTATAACAGCTTATTAATCATTTAATTACGAACCAGTTATCAATTATTTATGTTATTGTAGAGTAATACCCATTTATTTGAACAGTCTGACACATTAAACCCTGATATGTGGGCCAGTGCTGAATATGAAGCAGCTTGGTGTGATGTTACTGTAGTTATGATGGGAACTGTGGCACTGGGAACACTGGTTAGTTACACACCTGACACACAGAGCCACGCGACACGTGCACACACACACACGTGCACTCATAAAGACGCTGACTGGTGTCGTAAGTGGCACACGTTTATTTCATAAAGTAAAACTGCAGGTCAGTGCAGCCTGCTGTTTATCTGATGTTTGTTCAGTTAGAAGAGGTCAGTTTTTTTAGGTCTGGACCGCTGATAGTATTCTCTAGTTTTTGAAGTAATGCAATGTAACTAAGTACATTTACTCAAGTACTGTTCTTAAGTACAAATTTGAGGTACTTTTCATGCAAGCTTCTACATCGACTTCACTACATGTCATCTCAGAGGAATATTACACTTTTATCTGACATCTTTTACTTACTTTATAAATTAAGAGTTTTACACACAAAACATATGAAGAGTTTATAAAATATTTAATTAAACTGTGGAGTAGATTATACAGGGGGAAGCTGAAGTGGTTTCTTGGTGTTTTCAGAACTTTTACAAATCAAACAAAAGTCGAAAATATCAGCAGATTAATCCAAAATGAAAATAATCATCGGTTTCACTCTGATACAAAACTGTTCAAAATGAGCTGCACCTCAAACATCTGCAACATTAAAATCCGTCTTTTATATTAATGACAGAGTCACAATCATCTGAGGTTGTCACTCGAACAATCACACAGTTTACTTTTAATACTTTAAGTACATTTTTTCAGCTTTCTGGTAGAAAGTCCTCAAGTCTTAATTCTTCTGTGTGTGCTTAGCAAACATTTGCTTAACAGCTTAGAAACGTTGTAAATCAATGAGGCTGGAAACTTACTGTTACATTATGACTTGTACAGGAGTCGAAAGGAGAAGAAAACTCAAAGTTTAGGACTTGGGACTTGACTTGGAACTTGATTGCAAAGTTAGATGTATATTTTTATTAGCATTAACAGACTCTGAGACACTTTAAAAAATAAAATGGCTGCTCACTACGACGACGCTGTGAAATGAAAAAACATTTTGTCGACTCTGGAAGACGTCAACTTTAATAGTATTTCCACCAGGAGGTCCTCTCATTGCAAGGTTTAATAGTCAAGAGTTTTTAAAATATATTTTCCAGCATAATTAAAGAGTAAAAATCAAACCCAATTGTCACAATTCTCAAGAATGAAAACATTCAAAGAGGCGTTTTTATGAGGCTGTTTTGTTATATTGTTGCTTTAACACAAGTGAAGGATCTGAATACTTCGACCACTGACTTCAGCATCCAGCATAAGTGCACTTAGTCATGCTTCTCTTCTTGCTTTGTCTCTTGAAAGTGAAAAGGAAAAGAAGAATTGCATAATGGACTTTTGCAGAGGCATGTCAAGATCTTGTGGACTGACCGCAATCAGGCCCAGATGGATTTTGACCTAATTTTGTTGCCAGTTTTATGGATTGTGGCTGCATTCAAGTGTTTGGCAGCATTGTAGTTTTCAGAACAGGGTATGTTGGCTGGCAAGTCTCAACACTGACATCTTGTTAGGGGCCGGCAGCCTAAGCTGCCAGGACCCTATTGTTATCCTGCATGTTCCTCTTTCTTCTTCTTTCTTCTTCTTCTTCCAAGGAAATCCTACTTCCCATGCGTGAAAAATCACCAAACATTTCACAAAGGTCCAGTCCCATGCCAGATTGCCTCAGCTGCAAAAACAGGCCGATAGTCCTGATGGTGGCGCTACAGCAAGCCTCTAAAGTTCAAAACTTTGAAAATTCACAACAAATCAACCATATGTGCTACAGCTTTGGAACTTTCACTTTGAAATGTGCTTTTCCATGGCATGGATGGCTGCTGCCTGGCACCCTGATCCTTGGCTTAGTCAATTTGTGAAGCCACACATGAACTGTCACTTGTCAATTAGCTCAGTGAGATAAAAGGGGGACTTCAGTGTCAGAAGTCGTGAGTTCGAGCCTCAGCTAAGGCAGGATGGACTTTCAAATGTGAAAGCCTTATGTTCAGGTATCATGCTATGTGGATTAGAGACTACTAAGATTTAAATAATTATGATTCAGGGAGTTTCGCGGAGAGACAAATACTCTTTATCAACACGTTTCCCTGTTATCCCTTGTCTCTTTTCCCTGTTTATTTGGCTTAGCTATCAGTCAATATGCAGAGTCTATCCAATAGCTACTTTTACATTTTAAAAAATGTTTTCATCTTTGTCACCACGGATAATGTTTAGCTTTAAGCTAGATCAGGCCAGTTTGTTCATAACTGCCAGCAGTTAATGTTATTCTTATTTTCTTGTTCTTGATTTTTCTCTTTCCTTTGTATATTATGAGTCTCTGATCACTTCAGCCACTCATTCACAATTTGAAGGGCATGCCATAATTATATGATGTAACTTCTATACTGTGATATGCTTTGTTTCAGTGTGTGTTACATTTTTCACATGGGCTTTTACATATACCACACATTCAGTGTTTTATGATGAAAAAGATGATGACTTCTTAAGAAAGGGACCATTGAGCTGCTGGTTTAGTGAGTTCAAGCCTCGACTGATGTAAAATGCACATTAGAATGACAGCTTTTTTTCATCTTCCTACACTCTGCTTGTTGCTCAGAATTGCTTAATATTGCCTGAAATTGCCCGGCCCCGACCATTGCTGTGCAGCAGCTATAATTGATGTTATTCTTACATGCACAAACAGGTTTTATATCCAAACAAGGTTTACTCCAAACCCTACGCTGTCATGGGGGGTGTAAAGTCAACTAGAAAACATAAAAGTGGTGGACCCAGAAATGCAGGCTTGAGCGCAGGAGGCAGAGTTCAAAGAGTAATTTAATAATAAACAAAAGGTAACTGAAACACGGGCTTATGAGAACAAAGAAGGGATCCAAAAGACAAAAAAACCAAACCAGGCAAAATCCAAAAATCCAAAACTCCAAAAGAGGAAAATCAATCCAACTAACACTGGTAGAAACACAGGGAATGCACAGGTACTTACACCAAATACAACACACGAACTGACACTGACACAAAGAGACACAGGGACTAAATAGACAAGAAACTAATCAGACACAGGTGGGCAAACAACGACAGGTGAACAAAATCAATGATCAAAAAAGAGCGGGAAAACAGACAAAGACAGGAAGTAAAAACAACAAAGACACACAAGGGAAAACACCAGAAATGACCAACAAAAAGTCAAACCATGACATACGTATGTGCCATTTTACACATCAGTGGATCAGTCTGCAAGTCTGCAGGCACTAAAGTCCCAAGAATAAAAGTCAAGATAAGCAAGCACCAAGTTTTAAACTTTGAGTTTTAAATCCTAAACAAGTCATTATGCACTCTGCACCAAATGTAGTGTATATTAATAACAGCTTAATCCAATAGTTTTAGTATAGAGGTGTTGTCGCACAGTTTTACTCAACAGTTTGTAAGAAACACTGTAAATCTTGGAACAAGGTTGGCGAACAAGCCTTCAGACTGTAGTTGCTGACCTGCAGCTGATCTGTTTTTGTGGCTTGTTTCCAGCTGCCTTGAAGCTCAACATATCTCTGTAAAAGTAAAAAAAAAAAAAACAGATACTGGCAGCCTCGGCCTACACGTATCAGCCTGGCCTTCAGTGAACCATCCAGGAGGAGTCCTAATAATAAGTTCCCACAGTGTGAGGGAAAGCTGCAGCTGCTGAAAGAGTGGAGTGTATTTTGAGGAAGGCAAAGAGGTGGAGGGATAAACCCCGACAGCACCGTGTCGTCCAAACTGAAGCCTGACTGCTGCTGTCAGCACTTCTGTCTTATCACAGCAGCAGGTGGACGGTCAGCTTTAATTTCTCACTCTTACACTGGAGAGACTTTATATTTGGACTGGTGACCAGTTGGTCCAAACACTGTCAGGACTACACCAGTACAGGATGTGAGAGCCAACTCTGATGGAGGTTTTCTCTTTTTGTTAATGCTGATAAATTTGTACTGAAACTGACAGTTTGGGGTGTTTTTAAATTTGATCATTTTCATTTACAGAAGTTGCAAATACTCAGGGCCTGATTTACTAAGATCACAAAATAAATCCAAAATTTGCAGCAGAAATGACTGCAAGTGCAAAATGAAATTCAATCCCATGAAGGTGTTAGTGGAGGAGGCAAATAAACATCGTGCACATCAGGCAGCTGGTCGGCCTGTGTCTGGTCTAACAATGGCCATAAATGCCCTGATAAGAGTGATCAAAGACGGGTACAGGCGGTGGTGAGGTCTCTCTGTCCAAGTGGTCCCACAGTGGAGAAGTTTGGGACTGGAGAGGGAGGAGAGGGGGTCACTGTTAATTTCTTTTAGGCTACAGTGGCTGTAAATGTTCAGTTTCATTTGTTTGTATATAGGCTGTAATAAATTTATGTCTAATCAATCAGAGTGTCTCCTCCTCGCCACAATAACAGCAGCCATCTGTGCGCACCTTCCTTTCAAATGTATTAAATACAGACATGAGCTTGGAAAATCGCAGTGCGTGTGCTAAATGAACCTGTTTGCATTTTCTCCTCCCAGTATTTTGCACACTAGTGTAGGAATGCCCCATATCACCTTACACTGCACTGCTCATTAAGGCAAACCTACTAAGTGGACAGTGTGTGCTGTCCTTCACATTTGAAGGATGAGATCCTCAGTGTGCACCGTTAGTAGATACAGGTAATATTAAGTTTGCACACGTTTTCACACATGCAAACTGTTAGTAAATCAGTGTTTCCCTGGATATGTACACCAGTCAGGGCCTGAAGGCTTGAGACTTTGGCAAAACCTTGGATTTTATTTCTTTTTGGAGACGATGTTCAAATCCAAATATTGTTTCAGGGGGCTCCTTTTCTCTGTGAGGAATCTATGATTTCTCTGTCCACACACACTCATCACATAGACAAACCTGCTGCTGTGTTCTTTCTAGCAGGAGGGCAGATTAAATTTAGGATCAAGTGTCTTCTAGCATGAGAAGAAGCTCCAAAAATATGTAACACAACTGCAGTATCTGCTTAGTATCTGTTGATTTAACACTCTTAGAGAGATTTTTGTTATAAAACGTAAGCTAGATTGGTAAAAAATTCTCCTTCTGCACACTGAAATTATTTTCGGTGGAAACACAATCTAAAGCCAGTTTATTCATGTTTTTAGCCACACTGAACAACTGTCTCTGCTGCTGTGAAGTAAAAAAGTTCATGTCTGATCTTTGTCTCAGATTTTTGAGTAAGTCAAGTAGTTATGTAACAGAGCTTTAGAAATCAGCCAGCAGAGAGGAGGCTCCATGGGAAAAAACATGCCAGCTCTCAGCTCATGTTTCCCAGGGTTAATCCAGATCCTCGCCTCGGTCATGTGACAGGAGGAAACCTTGATCTCTGTAACTTCAAAATGCTTAGAAATCCCAAATAATTTTATTTTCCCCATGTTTTATTCTTCCTTCTTGTATCCTGGGGTTCAGTTTCAGTCAGAAATGTGCAGATGTTTACATTACTCAGTTTTTTCTTTTTACTTTGTTTTGCATCACACTTTTGTTTGTTATGAAATTAAATTTATGTCAAAATATTGTTTTTGAAAACAAGACTTCTGCTCCTCCTCTTGTCTCTGTTTTCAGGCTTTAGAAATCTAACTTGTGATGACAGACTTTGACCAATCAAAGGGTGGTAAGATGGTTGATTGTTGAGTCATATTCCCAAAATGCCTGACGACCTGGAAATGAGCATCAACAGTCATCTGTCTTTATCCAGGATCAGTAACTGCACCTTTAATCAGCAGAGGTCACTCAGTAGAGTGTAGGCAACAGATGGTGAAGCACCTACTGCAATGTCACCACAACTGTCAGATACAACCAGCAGAGATTTGCAAGGTTTTTAATAAATTGTTTTTGTATGTTTTAGTCCCAGTTTTCTTTAAGATGCATAGAATACAAGATATTGTAACCAATCACTAAAGACTGTGTGCAATTCCAGTTGTGTTTAGGGACCCCAGCAGCCTTCTGCCTGGTTTTTGTTCCAGCCTACATGGGATTAGCATAAAGTAGGCATATCTGTAAAGACTCTTGGGTACCCATAGAATCCATTTTCAACTTTGAAGCGTTATTTAGTCCCCCACCCGACAAGCTAACATGAGTGGTTGGATGTCTTAGGTCATTTGGTTTCATATAATACCAGCATCTTCAATCTAACTTTAAAACTGAGCCCACAGAGGACTGATGCAACCAAGTCTTCACTGTACTGTTCATACTACACAACTTTTTGACTTGTAATTGTGAATCTTGAAGTTGTCATGTTTACACACTACATGACTGACAGCAACAGGTCACACATTATAACAGAACTCTCCGATGAGTCTGTCAAACTACGTTTTGTTGTGAAAACATGCTAAAAGTGACAGTTGATTATTATCACTGACAGGGACCTTTTGGGTGCTGGAAAAAAAATATGTAACAATTTTTCTAGAGTCAGAGAGCCTGATTGTTTTTACCTTTTGCTCGATATGTGGATGACTCTGTTGGAGTCTGGTTTGCCAAGTCTGCACATGTGGCTCCGCTTGGCTCCTGTCTGGTCTCATTGGCTGTAGCTTGTTGATGTTAAACACACTTGATATCTTTCGGGTGTCTGCGAGGGACTGGTGAGCTCTCGGATGCATGTCTGCAGACCTCAATGCTGTTGCATACTCTATTCCTATGGTTGGCTTTAATAGCTGGTAAATGTATATGTTCATCTCATTCAAAACTATCTGGGATGAGAGCCTGGAATATATATACACACATGTTCGGTTAATGCACAACACTGTTTATTACAGTTTAAAGTATTGCATAGATTGCATTATTCAAAGACAAAATTGCACAAAATATTTCCAGAAATTTCATCACAGTGCAATAAATGTGGCTCAGCAGAAGCAACGTTTTGGTTGGGGATATTTACAGTACTCTCAAAGATTCTGGGGCGGAGTTAGAACCCGACCCCGTATTAATCACCTTCGGAGTATAGGAAGGCACGAGGAGACTGCAGGTAGCTCAGCACTGCCCATTATCTTATGGACTTCTCACAGCTAAGAGTTCTTTTTTAGGGAGGAAGAAAAAAGTGCCTCCTATACAGAAACTCTGCCTCTAGAAAGAATTAGATTTGTTCTGAGAAACAAATTCAGGGACTCTGGTAAGATTTGGCACTCCTTAATCTCCATTTCTGAAAGACTAAACCTAAATCCGTATATAAACTGCACCACATGTAATATATAGTAATATAATATAGGGTTTGAGCGTCTGAGCTTCTTTATTCATGTTCTGTTGTTCATCCTATGATATGAGGACCATTTCCCCTTATAACAGCTGATAAGCAGTCCTCCTCACTGGTGTGTTCTTTTTCTATAAAAGGAAAAAGGAAATGTGTTTATCTGGATGCCAATACTATTACATTAAAAATATTTACTTTAATGATTGATTTTATTATAATTTATGTGGAATATTCTTAATGAGTTATTGCAAACGTACTTTAAAGCAAATGATGGCAGCAGCCAGCAGCACAGCAGCTCATGTAATTCAAATGAGGTGAACCAGTCGACTGGATGCTTTCCAGTTCAAATGTAAACTGGCCTGATTGGAAGGATTTCAGTCATTGTTTAGTGAGGGGAACCAGTTCGTCTGTGATGAATTTACTGCTCCAACCAGGGAAGATTTTTGAACGTGCAAAATTTCCCTGACCCACGTCTTTTAATTTCTATATATCGGAAAACAGTTTGTGAAATAAAGGAAAAGTGACGTGTAAAGAATACAGTGAAACTTCCAGGAATATGTAATCCCAGTAAAGACCTCTGTGATTTGTTTTAATAGAAGATGAACCAGACAGCAGATCAGTACACGAACAACTGCTCTGTCAGGGAATTTAGTCAGCAGTGGACTTCATGGAAGATCCTGGGAGAAGAGCCAGAGTTCAGCGAGTGTGTGATGACAAACCAATCCTGTGAACAATTTATCATTCAATCGGGTTAAACCACATGGTTTTAAAAGACTTTCTGAGGCTGCTCTTCAGCTGCTGTTTGATTGATTTTTTATAACAAACCATAATTAACAGGAATGAAAGAGGATTGCTGTCATTTTTTGTGGATCTGACTTGTTTTTCTCTTCCTTTCTCAGGAATTTATTCCCAGCGAACTTGGTGGCTGCTGCTTTCCGTTCTGTGAGTGCCAGCTCCTCACTTCACCACACCACAGTGTCTCTCCCCTGTTTTTATCACCACTCTCAGTCTGTTTTTCCTTCCCACCTGCGTCTCCTGTGAATTGTTCACCAGAATTTATTTCACCAACCACGCGGACGCCACTCCACATTCATTTACCGCGGCTGTAAATCCCGGCTGTACTGCTGAGAGCCTCATAATGCCTCTTAATGAGGCGATGTTCAGAATAGAGGCCGCTGCTCGCCCAAACGCCTCTTTTCCTTGTCCCTTACCAGCCGTTACCATGGCGAAACCATTCCATTCCAGCCAGCCTAGCAACCCCACCTCGCCTCGCTGCTCTTGAACGCGGCCCGCTCCACTTCCTCGAATTATGATCGTGTCTGTTAAGGCTAAAATAAGAAGCAGGAAAGTTCAATATTTGGGGATGCAGGGATGCAAACCGGCTGTGCACACACACAAAAAGGAAGGTGCATTCACTTAGTCACACGCACTCGTAATCCGTCCAGTTTGCCTTAAACCGGGCCGGTGAATTATAAACTTAGACGAGTAAATAGAGTTTCAAAGTGCAGCCGGGTCGCAGAGTTCAATATTCATCCCCCCACCCAGCCTATACTGTGGTAGAGCCCCTGTGGAATGAGTCCAACCGTGGATTAAACCAAGAAAGCAGAGGAGAGGGGAGATTTATACAAAATGACAAGCAGCTAAAGGCTTAAACAGACATTTAAACAGATGAAGTGTAAGATTTAGATCATTGGTTTCATGACTGCAGTCACACACTGTACGTCCCTGCAGGTCCAAGTATGCTGCAGCTCCATGAAGCTAATTTAAAGTCTGCAGATCAGCCAGGAACATGTCAGGAAGCTTTATCCTACAGGCCTGCTTAAAGAAATGCACAGAGAGGCTCCCTTACTGCAGAAAGACTGTCTGAACTTTAATGGACAGTGTCAAACTGGCCCCCAGCTCCACACACATGCTGCATTCTGCAGAGGAGCAACAAGCAGACGCTGTTCTTAAAGGCACAGTTCACCACAGAATCAAAAATACATGTTTCCTCCCCAAAGTATTCAGTGCAATGAAATTCTTAGTCCACTGTGTCTCTCTTCCAGAGCATCCATCCATGAAGGCTGACAAATAAATCTAAGCTTAAGTAAAAAAGCCTGGCTTGAATTAACTTCAACTACCACTCAAGGTTTAAACTGCTCCACTAACACAATTTAGCCTGATGTAGTCAACACTAACTCTAGCCAGGCTTTAACAAGCCTGTATTGTGAGCAGGCACGGAGAACATAAGCAGCCTCGAACAGCTGATGGTCAAACAGAGGATGTTATGTCACAAAAAGAAGGGAAATGAGAGCAGTTTTCCCTGCAGACAGAACGATAGGAAGAATATAAAGGGTTCACCATGAAAAAAGGCCAATACTGCTGCAAAAATGCAAATATGCAGATATTATTGCAAAAATGCAATAATGCAGATATATGCAGATTTATAGCTAACAAAAAGAAACTGGAGAAGTATAAATTTATGCACAACAGAAGGTCGTGGTTTGGACTTTCTTTAATGAGTTAATGAATAAATAACTTCAGAACAACTTTAGCACACTTTTTCTTTCTTAAATGATAAATGTTAAGCTTTGAAATAAATGGGTTCACTCCTGTGCCAAATAACATGTTGGCTTTTTAGTTGTAAGATCTGATTTTCTTAACTTCGTGAGGGATAATCAGCGAGTAGGTGTGTGCTGAACGGTTTGAAGGCACGACGTGGAGTCAAAGAACCACCTGACATGAAGTGGACAAACCATGGTCAATCACAGATTTTTTTTTGTGAAGGTTTTGCACTCAAAATCTAAAGCTTTAGTTGGAAAGAAGCTCATTATCAGCTGCAGCAAGCCAGCTGAGTTTGGTTGTAAAAAGGACTTAAAGTATTCCTTCTTATGACAACAGTCAGCTCTTCCTTCATAACTTTTGATTTTGAGTGCAAAACTTTCACCCAAATATCTTCAAATGCTTTTTTTTCATATTGTTGGCAAATGGCCACGGCATAAGTGGGATAATCAACTTGTAGGTGTGTGTCAGATGGTTTGAAGGCACAATGTGGAGGTGAAGAACCACCCGATGTAAAGCAGAGTGACTTCAAACCACACCTATGTGCAGTATAAAACAGTATTAAAGTCTGTGCAAAAGTTAACTAGGGCAGACAAAGTGATAAGCAGCTGCGCTACAGACAATATAAAACAATATAACAATAACACTGATAATAAACTTTATTTATGGAGCGCCTGTCAAAACCAGAGTTGCAAGGTGCCTCACAAAATAAAGATTCAGGGAAATAAAAACACAATTTAAAAGCACATCAAACAGAAAATGCAATAAAATTGGAGCTAGAAAAACAAAATATAAAAGAAATCCATTAAAATATTTAAATATACATGAAACTATTGTACAAATATCTGTCTGGAGTCATGATTCAGCTGCTCTGATGTCGTGTGGGAGTTTGTTACACAATGTTGGAGTTAAAACAGCAAAAGCATTATCTTCTTTTGTTTTCAGCCTGGACCTTGGGAGTTTTAACAGCATCTGATACTCTGATCTGAGCAGTTTGGGGGCAGAGAACAGGGTTAAGTGTTCTAAAGATCATGTAGGGACTTGAAAGTGATCAATAGGATCTTAAATTGAATTCTGAAGCGGATGTGGAGCCAACTGCTGCATAATTTAGGGAGGTGAATAATGAGTTAAAATAGTCTAGGCGGGAGGAAATGAGTGTGCATTAATTGTTCGACTGTTTTTGAGGAGCATCGGTTTAATTTTGGCAATATTTCTGTTTTTTTAGTAGCAGGATTGGACAAGACTCTTAATGTGTTGATTGAAGTTGAGGTATTAATCAAAAACAACTCCCAAAGTTCTTAGCAGAGTGTTTCAGGTTAGTTATTTGTGGACTTAAGTCTTATCTGCAGGAAGCTGGAGGACATCCAGTCCTTAACGGCAGCCAGGCAGCAGTGCAGAGTCTCCAGATTATTGTTATTTTCAGGGTTAAACAAGACAAACAAATGAGAATCATCAGTGTAGAGACAGTGGACACGGGTGAATAACGTGATCAAGGAACAGCAGATACAGACTGAACGCAATAGGGCCAAGAACCGATCCCTGTGGAACCCCGCATGACATGAGAGCAGCTGAAGAACAAAAATTATCAAGAGATTCATTCACAATATTTAACAGCCAAAGGGCAATGACTCCAAAAACATCTTTGAACAGCTTGGATGGAAGAATATCAAGTGTACAAGTAGTTAGATTACTATTGGACACAATGTCGACCAAATCCCTGTGGGTGATGGTGGTAAATTTATCCAGGAGTAATTGAATCTTTGATATTTTCAACAAAATAATTCGGTATGTGCAGAGTCAAAACAGAGCAGAAGAGTATGAGAATTTGTTCAAAAAAGACAAACAAGGTGTGCATGTGGGGGCAGGGGGTCTGTGCAAATATATTGTCCAGTACAAAGTTGCATTAGGTCACTTGTTTGTTTATGTGAGGGGTGGGAAGGGGCAGGGGCTTGGAGGTGTTAAAATCAGGCTCATGGCCTGGGGGTATAAATTGTCTTTAAACCCCAGAGTCTATAACCTGTAGAGCTATTTGTCCATCTAGATAGTTTTGGTGTGAGTTGCAGAGTTTTGGAGATATCAGCTGTAGACATTTCTGTCTTCTCTTCTCTCCAATATAATGGAACTAGATGACACTCAGCTTATGGAGCTCAAAAAGCCAAAAATTACTTAGTCTTCAAAAGCAGGAGTAACTTACCCCTGACTGACCCTGATAAAGAACCGTGTTGGTCGATATGTGTTCATTTTTAGCACATTTTTCCATGTGAAATAAAGACATTTTAATTTGATACAAACCTTGGAGTGATTTTGAAGGAGACTCAATTATTGTATTAAAAAATATATATTTAGGATAATATTTATTCAGCCCCCTTCATACATTCTTCCAAAATGTCCAAGTTTCTGAATGTCCATGTTGCTCCAAGTGAGGCTGATCCTTTACCGACTGATTTACCTGAACAGCGCTGTGATTGTTAAAATGCTGGAATGAATTCTCTATCTGAAATGTGTCCTCCACTTTACATTGTTAGAGATATACTTGAATTCCAGTGTCCAGTGCACCATTTATCATCATGTCCTTTGTTTGACTGATCAACTACTACTAAGGAGAAACCTGGATAAAGTCTTTATGTGTCCAAATATCCCTGTTTTGTCAGCTGGCTTCCATGCTCTGGCTTCTCAGGATGGAGAAAAGGACTTACCCATCTTTCAAAAAGCAGGATATTTTGTTTACAGGCACCACCACTACTCTTCAGATCATTCCTAGGACACTGATGTGCATGTAAACACATTCATTAACTTGCTGTGAACATTAACATCTTCAAAATGGAGATGCATCTGGAAATGGCACTGAAATGTGCAAATATTTGCATGTTGACAATGTCACTACATGTCTTAAACAAAAAAAAAATAACTGAAGAAAAGTTTCCTTTCCTTTATGTTTCAGTACGCCACCGACTACAAGATGGTTGCTGCAGGAAACGACACCAATGGGACGATTCTCTATCAAAAGGTAGGAACAGGAAAGAGAAACACACACGTCATTTTTGGGAAAATGACATTAGAGTTTGTGCACCTTTTCCAAAGCACTTTTCAAGCATTTTCAGGGCACATTTTTCTAGAACCTTCTAGGTATCAAACAGTCTCTAGATGAATAATTTCAGGTTTGATAATATCTTTTTCATTTATTTTCCATTTTTTATTTTCAACTGTGGTCATTGCAACGGCGACCTCCTGGCATGTTGTCGTCTTTTATGATTTGATTCACTGGGCACGACCATGTCTGAGTTAATTTTTGACCAGTGCCACATCAATCTGCACAGAGCAGATCGAACAGGGAGCAAATTAGACAAAGACAAAAAAAAAAAAAAAACTTATCCAGAGAGAAGCACAGAAAACAAGGATAATCAGGCAGATGCACTTCTGAAATGTTGCTGGTGGTTTATGAAGCTGTGTGGAGGGTGGATCACAACTGTGGTGCAGACGTGCTTTGACCAGTGGAATCAACAGGTTATGCTCCCAGTACTACTACTGTTCCATCAGAGGACGCACATCACGTGCAGACTTGGCAAGTGAGGCCGGAGCCAAGACATTTACATTTCAAGAGAAACACAAAAGTGATCAGGCTCTCATGATTTATTTTATTTCTTTATCTAAAAAGAGAAACTATTCAGTTAGGTAAGGTGATGCAATTACAGTTTTAAGCGGCTGAAGACTTCCAGCACCTGTACACACCCTACACTAACCTTACCCATAAACACAACTTGCTTAGTCTGAACACTGAGCCTACCCTTACCTTACCCTTAACCTGAACCTTTACCACTGACCCAAAAATCTGCATTTTCATAACTACTCGTTTGCAAACACATCATGACTGTCTTACGTATCCTGTGTCTGTTTGGAGAAAGTTTATATACATCCTCCTCTGCAAACATGTGGTTAAACTGCAAATATAGTATCTCTGGCTCTTTGTCTTTTGTCTGAACTTTGTCCCCAACACACACACACTCGTAACCACACACACGCACAGACAAATACATATTCACACACACGTTGAATACATCAGACTTTTGAGAGCAAATGTTCTCTCATCTGTGTCTACATGAGTGTAGAACATGTTTACTCTGAGCTGTGTGTGTGTCGTGTGTGCGTGTGTGTGTGTGTGTGTGTGTGTGTGTGTGTGTGTGTGTGTGTGTGGTGCATGACTTAGCAAGCTAAGCTATATTCGGGTCGACTCAAGATACAGTTAATTGTGGACAGCTGGTTCAACTGAGGACAAAAATCTGTCCTCAGTAGGAAAAATGCTGATTTTTGGGTCAGTGGTTAAGGTTAGTGTGTGTGTGTTTGTGTGAGTCACTCATGGGTGCAAACTCACTGAATAAGCTGTATATGGGAGTCTAATGGACTAATGGATGACTTGGTTTCAGGAGAACGGGGTTGAAGGTTGATAAAGAAATGCTGAATTTCTGACAGAGCAAGCATGGTCCTGTCAGCTGTTAAAACCAGATCATTTTGTCTCAGTAAACAAGATCAAATCCCTGTCAGGTCAAAGGATAACTGCTTTTTATTTAATTATTTAGTGAAGTCTCAGGGATTCAGGTCCACTGGCGCCAAATATCCATGATTAGATGTCTGGGTTTCAGAACTCATGAACGCTTTCTGAAGCGAGTAGTTACTGTTAACCTGCAGAATGTGTTAATTTAAAGCATTCTTAACATTTTGTGACAATAAAATCTGTTTTTAAATAGATCAGTTGGTCATTAAAATGCATTTTAAGTAGGACTAAACGATTTTGAAGAAATATGTAATTGCAGTTATTTTCACTGATGTCACAATCATAATTTGATTTGTAATACTAGGAGAAATGATGACCAATGATGATGATTTTTCCATCATTTTTCTCATTTTCATTGAAAAACATTAAAATGATTATGATATTATTTTTTCAGGAATCCGTATCAAGCAAAGATGTTTTCAGACGTCTAGAAAATTATGTGTTGGCCAGGACATCTCTGCAGCACCACAATATATAATTTAAGATGATATTTTGACAAACATTTTGTCTTTAAAAAATACTGCTCATTCTGCGATTTGAAAACTGCAGTAGAGAATTTTGATAAAATTTTGATTAATTGTTCAGCCCTAATTTAAAGTCAGTGAAAGCGGAGGTACGGCACTGAAGTGACAAAAGAGGGAGACGCTGTTATGTAGCCTAAAGGGAAACAAGGCTTTTATTTACTCTGCTCCTTAAAAGTGCAAACATGCAAAGAGAAATAATAAGCAGATGAGATATTATGTAGCCTGCAAAGTTTGTTTTAATCAAACAGTTTTGTTCACTCAGTGTTTAAGCTGAACACATGTTAACAGATAGGCTACCTTTTTTTCAAGTATATTGTAATACAGTACTCACATGTCCCATATGTGTTAGAAGCAAGTGTGAACCCACTGTGACGTCACTCATTGGTGTGTTGACGACTGTTTTGAAGTCTAAAGTTTGACATTAAGGTTGTCACCATCTTGGTCTTTCACCATCTTTTTGACAGTGCTCCGTTTGGGGTTGTCCATTCGTCTGCCTAGACACTCATTAAAATATGTTTCTGAAAACATTTGAAAAATAGTCAGAGTAGTCACTGAATTTTAATCCATGTTTAATCAGTACTGCCTAGTTTGACAGTTCTCACTGAGAATGACTTGTCAGTCACATGGTAGCCCCTCCCTAAATCATACCCTGTTGTATCATCTATTATACTCTACTATACTATTTTATTAAATAAACGTTATGATGTTTTGAAGGAGGCTTGAAACTAGCAATTGACATCATAAAGTAATTATAGAACTGTTTACTGAGTTCATAAATCAACTGAGAAGTAGAGCCATTTTGCCATTTGAGTACATACAATCGGACTTCTTTTTGAAACCAGTGGAGTCGCCCCCTGCTGGCCATTAGAAAGAATGTAGGTGCTTAACTTTTCAGATCCAGAAGCTCCGGCCACTATGTGTTATACAGTCTGAGGTTGGAAAAGGTAACATTCTTCTTCTCCACACTTGCCATGAAAAGGTCCCTTCATACAGACACTACATAAGAAATGGAGTCAAAATCCACAGTCCACGTTCAATGTAAAAAAACATTCGGAGGTTCAGATAATACATTAATATGAGGCTCCAGCCATCTTCATTAGCCAAATCATCTATCACATTTATTGTTAGTGTGGTATCCAAGCAAAAAAACATATACGACTACCAGGATGCACGTGTCCAGGAAAAAATAAAGACCGTAATTTATTAAGATAACAACTTGATTTTACTAATTCAAGCTGACAAAACCTCATATTACCTTCAGCAGCATCATTTTATGCTCAAAATTGTGTCAGGAGTTCAGAAAAGTTCTGCACTATGCTCCTTGAAAAGCAGTAATGATAAGCCTCATGGTGGCTTTAATGTCTTCCATTTTTTTGTAGTATCATCTACATAGAGGTTTAGATTATCTCGTGTTTAAAGTGTCTGTGTTACAGATTCACGTCAACGTTTCAATATACCTCAAACAAAGTGCTTGTTGGATCATTGAAGAACAACTGAAAACCTTTCTTACAAAACTTTCTGTTGGGGTTCTTCACACAACTAAATCTGTTCAAGATCATGAATACCTTTGGGACTGTCCAACAGTGTATGCCTAACTTGTGCGTCTCATTGTGTCTCGGCCTTTTTTTTCTTAAGTCTTTTTGCATTTGTTTCAAATGTGCCCATTTGGAACAGCTATATACCTCTACCTTCAGACGTCTCCAGGCAATTTAGTCCAGCCCACTGAAACCTTTTGAACCAAAATCTTGTTCAGTACAACTTCAAAACAAGTGCATGAAGCATGAAAAAAATGGGGGCCGTTTTGGTAGTGTGTTGTCAATAGTGAATGAGTCGGTCAAGAGTTTTGGCCAGGTGACAGGTCAGCTTGACCCACCATTGTCCCCATTAGGCCTGTGAGGAAGATGATGTGTTGGTCTGAACGGGGAACAAACAAAGCCTGGCACTGGGCTGGTTCCAGATTTACAAAAAGCTCTTTGGCCTGTTAAATGTAGTGGATGTTGGATAATAGATGAGTGTCTGATGAGTTTGTTATTTTGTCAGCAGGAGACAGGAGATCAGAGGCAGAGTAGTGGTGGACAAAGATAGACAGACTGTTGAACAAAGGCCTTTAACGTCAGTGTTGTCATCGAGAACATCTAAGGTGAGACCAAGACAAGACCTAGAACAAGGCAGGACGAGACAGAGTCAAGGCCAAGACCAAGGCACGATGATTCCAAGTGATGACCAAGACCAGACTGTATCAAGACAAGACCAGGAGCAAAGCAAGGCAAGACTAAGACAAGACCAAGACCAAGACCAAGGCAGGACGAGACTGAGTCAAGTCCAAGGCCAAGACCAAGGGAGGACGAGATCATGGCACGACCAAGACCAGAGTGTATCAAGACCAAAACAAGAGCAAGACAAAGGTAGGGTGAGACCGAGTCAAGACCAAGACCAGAGCATAAGAAGACCAAGACAAGGCCAAGACCAAGGAAGGACAAGACCAAGTCATGACCAAGACCAGAGTGTATCAAGACCAAGACAAGAGCAAGACCAAGGTAGGGTGAGACCGAGTTAAGACCAAGACCAAGGCAGGGTGAGACCAAGTTATGACCAAGACCGGAGGATATCAAGACCAAGACAAGACTAAGACCAAGGCAGAAGAGACAGAATCAAGACCAAGGCCAAGACCAAGGAAGGACGAGACCAAGTCATGACCAAGACCAGAGTGTCTCAAGACCAAGACAAGAGCAAGACCAAGGCGGGATGGAACAGAGTCAAGACGAAGACCAGAGCATAAGAAGACCACTCTCGCGAGATCTTTTGCACATCTTGGGTTACCATCTAGACACAGCTATGGCTAATAGGTGTTGCTAATTAGTTACTTTTTTTCTTTGTTAGTTTTCTTTGGGTGAGAGGTGGACATTTTTGAAGAGTTCTTCTCCAGAGGCAGATTGCTAACATTAAACTTAGCTGACCTTTCTTTCTGAGTGCTGATAAAGGTTTGACGTGATCCCAGCCATCTCAGTAAACACTGCATTGCATAATTTTCTATGTGTTCACTTTTGGACACTGTTTTGCAGGTGCACTCTTTGTGGTTTAGGAGCCAAATTTTATTACACAAGATATGTCTGACATGTCCTCCCCAACAGCCACAGCGTCTTCTCCTGTGACAATCAGTAATGGGACCAAAAGTTTTAAATTAGAAATGAGTAAAGTTATTGGTTGCATTTGAAGCATGAAGTTTTACATCTAATCACAGTCCTCTTTGTTTGAGACAAAGACAAATCTGAGTAAAAATGTGGTCAATGCCGAGATGAAACTTTCAAACAGCCAAGACTTTCAAAAGGTGGCCTTGAGACCGAAGTCGATCTTGAGTCCTTCAACACTCTTTGACATTGTAGAACAAAAGGCTTTTAGGCGTCGACCACAGCAGAACCCTGTTAGTTACAACAAGGAAACATTTTTAAAGGTTCTCTGCAGATCTGTGTTCAAATGGTTCCACACAGTATTTACTGAAGAACCATTTAAGAATGCATAAAATGCTCCATTCAGTTTTCAAATAACCTTTATCACTGACAGGTTTTAAAATAAGTCAGAGGTCTCTATATTATCGAATTTGCTTAACTTTCTACATACATATACTCAATATACAATAATAAATTCTACTACTTGTCCTGAGTTACCATGGCTTGCCCCCATTGACCCAGTAAAAGGGAACAGTTGATGGATCTGGTCTTGGCATCAGCCCATGGTATTTGTCTGTCGTGGGTCATGGTGGACAGTCCCCTCAGTGCCAGGGGATGAAGCTGGTAGAGCTGTGGGAGAGCTCAGGACAATGGAAGGGGATTGAGCTCAGGATTTGTCCCTGTCCTTATTCGTTATCCATCATCCAGTTCACTGAATCCTTCAACTGCCTCCAGACCTATAAACCCACACACGCACACTCTGTAGCAAGAGGCGTCGAATAAACTACGGTGGAATATATCAACACTATTGTTTGACCAGCTTCCATCTCTGCAAAGAAAGGCTACAAATGAGCTTACAGTATCTGACCATCACTGAACAACTGCTGTTCTGTGAAAGTGTTTCCTGACCTAAGAAAACCAGCCGTGTTTAAAGTTTGATCAAAATACATTTTCAGCGATGCTAGCAGTTTGGATCATGGGTCAGTACACCAGGCCTGTTGGGCCACCACTTTGGTCCAGACTGAAATATTGTGATGACCATGAAACTTTGTGCAGTCATTCATGGTCCCAGGAGGACAAAACCCAAGGACTTTGGCCTTGTTGAAACTGCCAGCCCAAATGCATTTTGTATCCAGATTGATTTTAGAAAGACTTTTTCTTTTGCATTACTTGCAAAACTACACGTAACAACACTGTCAAATGTGATGGAAGTGCATCAGAGCGGCTGAGCATCTCAGTTCATACCAGCACCTGCACGCGACTTGACAGCACAGGTGTTTGGGGAGAAGAAATGATTTTCCTTTTCTCATATTTCAAAGTTGGAACGTTGCATCACCAGTTCACATAGTAACTGACGCCTACGTTGTTACCACGGAAATCAATGCAGACACGTTGGTGATCCAGTCTGATCACTTGCAAATTGTGGACAGCGTCTTGATGAACAAATCTGATTTGCAAGCAGTCTCAACAGAGCCGTAGTGATGTCCCACCCATGTTCCTGTATGAAATCTCCTAATGACTTTGGCAATCCTGACTTTTATAGCACCACCATAAGGTTGATATTCATGGTTCATTATCAAATTACTCAATCATTGATTACTTTGAACTTTTATACAGACTTTTATAGGTGCATTTCGTTTAGTTAGCATATTTGCACCTGCAGTTCGAGTCAGTGGGTTTTCTGAATGTGTTTTTGGTTAGATACCTGAATTGAGGTCTGGGGTTAACAAAACCTTAAGAGATTGTTTCTATGAAATAAATACCCTACTTACAGTGTTTGAAGCTTTTAAATGTCTGAAACAAGGTGGTTGCTAACAAGTGGCTAAACAAGACTAGAAGTTGCCGCCAAACACTAGTCACTTCATGGTGGTAACTTTCCCAGTTTTGGGACCATGTTGTAGTTTATTTATAGTGTAACGTTTTTACTTCTGGTGACTGCATTTATGCTTCAAAAATCATAAAAATTATGTTTATTATGGTGTCTATATTTGGCCTACAAAATTACACAGTGCTAATATTAGCATGGTAACACTCTAAACTATGATGACAACCATGTTGCTAAACATCAGCTTGTTAGCATTATCATTGTGAGCATGTTAGCATGCTAACATTAGCTTTTTAGTTCAAAGCCACACTGTGCTGAAGTACATCCACACATAGCTGCTGGTATGGCTGTAAAATCTTTGCCTTATTTTAAGAAATTTATTTTGTTTTGAAAGGCTTGAAAGCTTAAGGATGGTAGGAGTTTTTTCAAAACAGTAACCAGGGTTAGCTGCTAAATAGCTAGTTTTTAAAGACAGTTGCTTCCAGTGCAGATGAGTTTAATGGTATTTTTAATGAAATAATGAAAACAAAACAAAATTCAACCTGCCTAAACTCTCTGTATGGCTGGAGGTTTTACCATGTTGTCTGTTTTTTCTGTTTTTATTTGAACCAACCAGAGGGTTCTTCACAGCTCTCATTCTGTCTCCACTGTGCTCGGTCTCTTACGGTCTGACTCTGCTGTGTTTCAGGTTCCTTTCGGTACAGAAACAGATGGCATGAACATCCTGGGCCTGGTGTTATTTGCCATGGTGTTTGGCGTGGCACTGAGGAAGCTGGGAGACGAGGGGGAGGAACTCATTCGTTTCTTCAACGCTTTCAATGAGGCCACCATGGTGCTGGTGTCCTGGATCATGTGGTGAGTAGAGCTGGATGCATGCGGTAATATGAAGTGGTATATTTTCACGTTTTGCTTTTACTTCATATATTTGAACACAAATATTTCTACTTTCTACTCCTGATATTTTCAAAACAGGTTTGTTACTTCAGTTTTAATGCATCTGAAGGGAATTATTGATTATTTTTATTTTGCATCATTGCACGCCACCTCCCAAGACTGATTTCAACTTAAATGCACGGAAAAATAACACAGAAAAGATGCTTCATTGGTGTATCTAACAATATCACAGACATAACAAGACGAAGATGATGTAAAAGATGTTGCCTGAAGAAAATGACATTAAAGACAACAAGACAACAAATTACGTAAAAGAAGTAACAAGTCAAAAATGATGAAAAATAAGTAACTAGATGAAAACAATGTAAAAGACCTAACAAGACAAAAATGTTGTAAAAGACGCAACAAGACAACAACCCACATAAAAGATATAAGAAGACGTAACAGGGCACATGAGAAAAGTGACATTAAAGATGTTACAAGATGTAAGTGGACATAACAAGACAAAAATCACACAAAAGACGTAACAAGATGACACAGGGAGACTTCAGTTAGTTAAATTTCCACAGAAACAGTTGGTAGAAATGTCCTTCAGAGGACGACTTTTTAAGTATCTGTACTTCTACTTGAGTAAAGAATGTCTGTACTTTTGCTGCCTCTGGTAGTTTGTGACATTACTCATTATTCCAGCTGATTTCCTTCTGCTTCTGCTCTCCTGGTAAGTTCTCCCCTCCTGTATCTCTCAGGTATATCCCCTTTGGCATCATGTTCCTGGTGGGCAGTAAGATTGTGGAGATGGAGGATGTGGTTCTTCTGGTCACCAGTCTGGGGAAATACATCTTTGCTTCAATCTTGGGCCACATCATCCACGGAGGCATCGTCCTGCCCCTCATCTACTTTGGCTTCACACGCAAGAACCCCTTCAGTTTCCTGTCAGGCCTCATCACGCCCTTCACCACGGCCTTCGCCACCTGCTCCAGGTACACCGTCACGTCACAGCGTCCAGGATGAACTGCTGACTGTAGTTTGCATTTCAAAGACAGAAATCTGTGAGAGTTAAAAGTCAGATGGATTTAACTGTCACCCCTTACCTTTACCTTTGGATTCACTCCTGCCACCCGCCATTGTGACAGAGTTTTTGAGCCAGGCTAAAATCTGTTAAAACATCTCTTTATCAAGTTTGAATGTTTTTCGAGGCAGAAGAGTGACCATGAAATTCCCCAGATGTGGTCAGTTTGTCCGAATAACATCTGTTTTGAAAGTTGAATCAATACTGATGAGTTAATGCAGAAGCAGCATTTTAATATATCAGTCAGTCATCTTCCTTCACTGCAGGACACATAATCTAATGAGTTACCAAATATAGTGTGACACCGGGTGAGATTGTAGCAGTTGTTGCTTGATTGTTGCTTGAGTTCACTTCAGTGTGAACAATCTGCTGGTGATGGCAGAATAATCATTCATTTAGTCGGCAGTTGTAGCAGATAAAAAGTAGTTAATCGTGAGTAGCAGCCATTATTATGGAGCATTACCACTACCTCCTGGGTCAGAGTGTGAAGTGCTTGAAGTTCATGCTCCTGAGAACCTGGAGATGTGCACAGTTACATAATGACTTGGATCTGCAGCCTGTGGAAAAGCGAGCCGGTTCTTAGACTGACACAACTCCGACAGGACAGCTTGTGGATAGATAGGAAATAGAAGAGAGAGACGGGGGGAGACACGCAGCAAAGGGCCGCAGGCTGGAACTGAAACCACAGCTGCTGCAGAGGACTCAGTCTCAGTACTTTGGCAGCATGCTCCACCAACTGAGCCACAGGGGCACCCCTGAAATCTGACTCCTGCAACTCTGCTGCTGCTGTACGGAGCAGACAGTTTTAATTATAGCGTCTGTCATACAACTAAGTATTGATAACATGCTAGATGGTGGGCAAACAAAGTAATTATGTTTGCCCAAAACACAACGTAACACTGGTAACGCCTACACCTACGATTAGCCAAGTTCCAACACTGCTGATATTGTGCAAAACACTGAGCAATGCAGCTTTGGGGAGCTTTAAATATTTAGTTTTGAGCATTTGAGATTCTGCATTACATGAATGATTTTATAAGTTTATAAATGAAGATTTAAGTTAATACAGTGTGGCACTGTATCAAAAGAAGGCCGTACATCTTCTTTAATGTCCCTGGCAAAGGTTGTAAATTAAAGCCACACGACAAATGTGCATATTCTCAATAGATGTCTTGCATTGATTTGGAGATAAAGTTTGAATGTAAGACAAATGTTTGGTGTTAGTTTCCCCTGAGTCAGAGCTGATACAGATGAAACAATAATGCTCTGTCTCTCTAATTCTCATCAGCTCAGCAACTCTTCCCTCTATGATAAAATGCGTTGAGGAGAACAACGGTGTGGACAAACGCATCAGCCGCTTCATCCTTCCCATCGGAGCCACCGTCAACATGGACGGGGCGGCCATATTCCAGTGCATCGCCGCAGTCTTCATCGCTCAGCTCAACAACGCTGAGCTGAACGCTGGACAGATCTTCACCATCCTGTGAGTTCAGGGGATGATGAACAGTTTTCTTCCATCTATAGATTTGTTTTCTCTTGTACCAGCAAAGTTAAGAAGACGACTTTCTGTTCCATTACATCTTTCATGTGATTATTTCATCATTATTTTAGGGTGACAGCTACAGCATCAAGTGTGGGTGCAGCAGGAATCCCAGCCGGTGGCATCATCACCATCGCCATCATCCTGGAGGCCATCGGCCTGCCGACCAACGACCTGTCCCTCATGCTGGCTGTTGACTGGATTGTGTGAGTAAAGCCTGTGAACCCTTGTGGTAGAAAATGAACAATCCACATCTGCAGGCACGATGCCAACATTCCAGTAAGAGAAACTAAACCCGGGTTTCCCAACTAACAGACCAGCGAGACTTTGAAAATTTAAAAGTCTGCTGTATTTTCCCCCAAGTAACACTGCGTTGCGTCATATCAGAACAAACACACACAGCAGCAGGTTAAACCTGAACACATTTAAATACATGAATGTTTTTCATCTGAAAGAACATTTCCTGCAGTGGCAGATTGGCCATCGGGAAGACTGGGGGATTTCTGATGATAATCTGATTGGCCTGAAGTGTTAAAAATGTTAAATGAAATGGGCGAATCAAAGAGAAAATAACACAGGCTAGCCTAAGTCCCTCAGAGCCATATTTGCCACCCTTGAGAACTCATAAACAGAGATGATTTCGATTGTTTCCTGCATTTTGACTTTTAAAAAAGGAAAATAAGACAATGAGTACATTGCAACTGTATTTTTATGTTGAATACCTGCCCCTCCAGCATGAAATTGCATAAACTGATATCGATCAGTTTTATTTCATTCATATATTATTTTCCCTTCCCATAAAAGAAAACGGATGTGACAGATTTTACTAAATACATGCCCCTCTGCTTTAAAACTTTCCTTAAGAAACAGGAATTCTTAGGAAGGCAGGTTTGGAGTAGCTGTATTGTTGTCTGAGTGGAAACAGTAGAGTTTTAGTCGTATAGGGCTTATACAACAGTGTCAGAACCAGGTTGTGATAATGAGAAGGAATAAAAGAAGAGAAATACAGAAGAATACAGGAGAATCCCAGGAGAGAATAGGCAGAGGGCGATGAAAAACGGGAGGCTTGGCACACAGAGATTTAACATTAACGCAACATTCAGTCGGTGCGTGGAGGGCGCATGGCCGAGCAGTGTGGAGAAAAACGATCAGTGTTGTAAAATGACTTACTCTGCATGTCATATGACAACTAACTTTCCTGAGCTGATACTAAAACTGGAGCAGGAGATATATAAGTATGGAAATAATCTGGAAAGTAAAGACCTGTAGGCTGTCTTCTGTCAGGTGGAGTTAACCTGATGCAGAGATCTGAGGAAATGCCAGGAGCAAAACAAACACTCCAAAAGTGTACAGAAATTATATATAAATGAATATTTATTTCTGTTGCCTTCAGGGATAATATGAACCATTTTCCTAAAAAAAAAACAATGTTTACACTCATATAAACATAAGTTCCCTTTGAATCATCATTTATGACTCATTGTCAGTGTGAGCTGGTGTCTGTATCTGCAGAAACCCTGCAGCGCTCGGTCTGTATTTTCTTATTTTCTCATTATTTTGCTGCTTAGGACACTTAACCAACCCAAAATGTCGGTATTTTACATCCTGGAAATAAGACTCAACAATCAGCTATCTTTCTGGTGCTTTCATGAGCAGCTCGGACAAATCATACTGATTCTAGCTTTAATTATGAAAATGCAATTGACTAACTCTAACTTAAGATGTTAGATTCCCGGCCAGAATTATTATGGCAGTCCGCCCCTGGTTTCCTGCTTCATTAGAACGGTCTCAGGTGGTGCAAAAGTCTGGCTTTCACAAGTCACTGCAGGGTTTCTTTTTGTTCTCATGTTGTGGAGCAAAAACATCACAAACATTCTGAGAACGCACTCAGAGAGCTCTTACCGTAGCTGAGAAACTTCTAGCAAGGACCCCCAACTTAGGAGTGAATTTAGGAAACTTCTCTGAGCAACTCTGAGCTTGAGAGGACTCATGCTTTCAAAGAATGTGATCGCTTGATCCAAAAATCAAAAAAAAAAAAGAAGAAGAAAAAAGAAGAAAAAATGCACTCTAATCTTAATCTTGAATGTAGTGACATTGGGCTTCTCTGCTGATAAAATTATAATATAAGTGTAATATAATAATTGCCAGACTTTAAAAGTAGTCTACAAAGTGTTTGACCTACTTGTGGAGCAGACTGTTCACAGATGTTGTGTTTACTTGCTTAAGCTTATTTACCGTGTTGGTACCTTTAGTACTTAATATATTTGATATTAACTGGGGAGGCCTGCTGTGTGAGCCTGCGTGGTGTGGACGTCCAGTGGAAATGAATGGACTGTGAAAGTGCTGCACTTGTTGATTTGTTGTGTGTCTGTTGTATCTTAGTGTTGTGATCACTTTCATGTTGGCATTAGACATTGTATTAGGTGGGAGATTTATCTGTTGAAAGTTTATCATAATTTAGAGCTGCAATAATTAATCAATTATGAATCAAGTATTGAAATAATCACCAACTTTTTTGATAATCGGTTTGAGTAACTTTTTAAGAAAAAAAAGGCTAAATTCTCTGATTTCAGCTTCTTAAATGTGAATATTTTCAGGTTTCTTTACTCCTCTCTGACAGTAAGCTAAATATTTTACGTCATCTTGGACACCGGGAAACACTGATCGACATTTTTCACCATTTTTAGATCAAACAGCTAATTGATTAATTGTGAAATGACTGATTGCGTTCAAATGTAGGAGGTAAAAGTAAAAAGTTGTCAGAAAAATAAATAAATTATAGATACCTGAAAACAGTACAGTAAGAAAGTAACTGTACATCTAATGTGTCCTGTTTACTAACAGCAATTTGACCTCTTTGTCCACTTTGCGTACAGGGATCGTACCACCACGGTGGTGAACGTTGAGGGCGACGCTCTGGGAGCCGGGATCCTCCACCACATCAACCAGCAGGAGATGAAGAAGCAGCAGGAGCTGCAGCAGCAGCAGGATGGGGAGCTGGCGGAGGTCCGGGTGGAGGCGGTGGCCAACGTCCAGGCAGAGGAGGAGACCTCGCCGCTCGTCACGCACCAAACCAAAGCCTTAGGGGCCACGCCGGAAGCCATCGAGTCTGTCCTGTGAACTCAGCAAGACTTTCTTTCCCCCTGATCTTTTGACACTTCTGACGTTGCTGCTGATGCACCATTCTGACTCAGTGTCCACTCAAAAACAACAAAACGTCACTGATGGTTTCACTTGTGAGGAGAGTGCCATCGTAACAGTCTGTCGTGCACCCAGTGCTTTTATTTTGAAATTCGATCACTTTGTCTTACATCTCAAAAACTGGGTTTCCATCCAAGTATTTTAATTCAGATTAGCGTAAAATGAATTTGGGAAATATTAATTTCCTCAAATTATTTTCACTTGAGGCAAATTCTTTTGATTCAAGCATTTTGCGATAAACAGTGATGGAAACACACTTTGTGTAAAATGTCCCTGAAACATTCCCATAAATGTTCTGTTTGTCTCACGTAGCTGACAGTACGAGCTCCATAACGGTTTGTACGTTAGAAAATCATCAAGTGCATTTCTTTGTTTTTGTATTCAGACAGCAAATACAATGACCAACACTAACTATACAACACTAACAACTTGCCAAATGCTGAGTCAAAATGTCTAACAGCAACCAACAGCTTGTTTTGTTGTAATTCATAGATGATTACAAGACGGTCCCTGACTTTTGTTTGCCAAACGTCAGCATAAATGTCAAACATTGACCCTTCAAACATCAGGTTAAGAATTTGGCCTACTTTTTTGGACAAACCTGTTTAAGTGTTGACACACAGTATGATGAAGCATTCTGTCCGAATGCTTTGCATTATGGTCTCATGTGGGAAAACCCATATGTGTTATATCCCCTGACTAATCCTATTTAACCCTGAGGAAACAGAACATTGAGGTTGTTTACACAACATGGTTCTCTAAATCTTTAATACCATGGAGAAAGACCTCATACAGAAGCCAGCTGCAAACATGATAAGGTTTTTTTTTTTTTTTATAATGTTTTCCCAGCTGGTATCAGCATTTGCCAAACATGTTGCACTAAATTTTGTAGTGACAGCAGTTGTTGTTTTACAGATTTGCTCGTGGATAAAGCTGCTGCTTTTACCGTTATCTCATTATTGAGTAATCTGCTAATTATTCTCACTCTTCATTTACTGTCATAAATGACAAAGAAAATCAGCAAATCCTCACATTTAAGAAGCTGCAACTAGCAAATGTTTGACAATTTTGCTTGAAAAATTACTGAAACGATTGATTGATTATCAAAATAGCTGGCAACTAACTTTCTTTTGATCAGCTAATCGATTCGCTGCAGCTCAACTCTTGGAGCCTGTGTACTAATAATGGCTACACGCTGAACACCCAGAGGTCTCAGCTAGCTAGTTAGCTCTCAAAAGTTTCAAAATACATCAGCCATTTTTAAATCAGATGATTCTGTTGCATAAATTTGTGTTTGTTGGCATATTTCTTTCCTATTTGTTACAAAATGCTTTCAAATAATTAATTAGTGTCCCAACTAATTTATGAAAGTAGCAGGTAGCTTTTTTGCTAATTGCTTTTGAGAAATATGTTAGCAGGATGTCAGTAAGTAATGTTAGCTAGTTTTGGGCTTTGTTTGCTAGCTAATCAGCCAGCTAAACCAATGTTAGCATGCAGCTATCAGTTAGCTACATAGATGTACGATAGGTACAACACTGCAGCTCAGTCCTGCATCCAATTTTTCCAAGTGGCCACTGGCGGTATTACAGCGAAAAATCCCAAAAACATTTTGCCCATAAGGCACCATTATAAAAGAGACATCTGTAAAAGTGCTGACAGGACAACTGGAACCGAAACAAGGTCAATTATGACTCTTTGTTTGACAAATCTTTGATCCATGGAGATTTTATATTTGTGAAACAAACTTTCTTCAAGCTGAGAAAAGCCTCGTCATCTCAATGTAAAGTCTATGGGCCAAGCTGGAAGTTGGGGGCGGAGCTAGCGGGAGAAACACTACTGCACATATTCAGTGGGTGACTTGTTGTGGAAGTAAACTCGGAAGCTAATAAAAATGTTTGTCGCCATCTTTGGGTCCAGTAGCCTGTCCATAATATATCCATGAGAAATACGTTAGCAAGGATCTGAAAAGTAACATTAGCTAGTTTGTTTTGGGCTTTCGTAAAGCAATGTTAGCATGCAGCTATCAGTTAGCCATTATTCACTATGTTAGCTACTATTTCTGTCTGATTTTTGCTTAGCTGACCTTATAGAGTGCTGATGACAGGAAGGGATGACATATTTTTGTAGTCCAACCCTAAAATTAGCATGACTCTGGTTCCCTCAACAAAAAGCCAATGGGATTTTTTTTGTTTTTTTGATTTTGGATTAGTGCAGAAAACTAAAAAGTTTATGAGATTGACATGTTTTGTTCAGCAAGATAATCTTTGCAAATAAACACCACTTTTATGATTTCTGAAGTGTAAAAACAATCACCAGAGGTAAAAAACTAACTAACGTTAGGCTATAAACAAACCACACCCCGGTGACATGTCACACGGTGATTGGTGCTCCCGTGATGATGTTTAATGTCCCAGAGGACCACTGTAATCTCATTTAGACACTTGTTAGCAACTGCCTTTTTAAAGACATGTAGAAGCTTCAAAATTAAGCAAATTTCTGCCTGCTGAGTTAGCTAGCAAATGTAACCAACTAAACATATAATATCAAAATATTAATTTATGGTGAAAATATCAGCTCCCAGACAAAAACAGGACAGAAATGAACATTATATTATAAATATCATATATAAGCATTTTATATTATAGTAAACGAGGAGCTACGTAAATACAACCTGCTGTAAAAACCTCCAAGTATGAAGGCATGTTGATGAGCTTATGGGATCCTTTTCAAGACATCATTACGGGACATAATTACAGTTTAGTTTGCAAGTACTGTAAACACACTTTGTCTGACATTGTGAAAACACTCCAGTGTCCCATTTATTAAAGAACAGATATACAATTTACTGATAAATCCCTGCAAATCTACAAGGAATTCACTCAAAAATCAAATGTTTAGACACAAATACTGACCAAAACGCCTGATGAGTTCACATCATACTGTTTGTCATTATTTTGTGAATCCATCCTTTGATTTCAGAGTGTTTGTTTCTTCTCAGTGGTATATTAACCTTCAGTAGAGATTGTTAATATTTGTCATTTTATTGTTTTTTAAGACCTGAGGCGGTGATTCAGTGCATCCTACTGCGTGTCAAAGTCCCTGACTTTTCACCAAGACCTCTACCTCTCTTATTGGAAAACCTTTACTGCAGATTTCAGCTCAATCATATTTTTATTCAGTCTGTGTGATTCTTATTAGCTGTGGTTGCTAGATCATTTTAAAGGGACATTGCCGTTATCATGGCTCACTTGGTGGGATTTTTTTAAGTGTAGCCTAGATACTGCCTGGTGTTTTTCCTTGATCTAGCGGTAAAAACTGTGAGAGTAGACTTGTGCCCTGTGCCATATTTGATGAAATGAAGGAGGAGAGTGCCAAATTTCTGATGGTTTAGCAGAAAGTTTGGGATGAAAGATGAGCCTGTGCTGCCCCCTGGTGGTGACGGCATTAATTTAAAAACTGAGGGAGCTCTGTTAAACCGTTTTTCTGTCAGTCTAAAAACCTCCAGCTGGCTTTGTTGGATGAAAACTGCCAGAATATTTATTTGATCTATTATTTAACGTCGTAGGGAATAAATGGTGATGACACAGCTCCAGTAATAAGTCATGTGACGAGTGTTTTAAAGTTAAAAAACCACTAAGAAGATGATGAAGGAACGTCTGTATGTGAAGATAAACTTAATGCATGTTGCTGTCACCTGCTGTCTGAGATGCTCATTATGGCGTGTTGGTGGTGCTGCTTCAGTTTTGGATCACTTGTTGTGTGTTGTGTGTGTGTGTGTGTGTGTGTGGTGTGTGTTGGGGTGTGTGTGTGTGTGTGTGTGGTGTTGTGTGTGTGTGTGTGTGTGTTGTTGAAACTGTCTGCTTTAAAAGAGAAAGTAAACTAGTATGTTTGACGATTTCTTACTCAATGTTTGAGATGACTTTTCTAAGCTAACAACTGCTCTGTTAACCTAGATTTTGTTCAGTATTTTCAGTAAAATCACATGTAATTACACATAATGTGGTACATGTACTATATAATGTTATATATTTGATATTAATTTATTTGTAATTGTTTTAACTTTTTGTATTATTTGTACTTTTAACACTTTTCTCTCTCAGTGTCAAATTTTTTATTGTTACGGTACAATTTTTAATGAATTCTTCTGATAACCTGTTGTTAGAAATGGCATTTAATTCCTGTTGTGTGTGTTTTTTTCTTTTTTCTCTTTTTTTTGATTGTTTAGGTATAGTTGCTACCTTGCCTGTGCCATGTCTCTGTCTAATACTGTACAACTGTTGGTCCTGCTGTCTGTCAACATTAAAGGTGATACAGTAAATTTTTCATGCAACTCAGATGAAGTGTTTTTTTTTTTTTCTACCCGTCATTATTAGCTCACAGAGGTGGTGAAAGCACACATAACTGTTACTCAAGCAGAAGTACAGATGCTTAAATGAAAAAAGACTCTATTCAGCTTCTTTACTGCAATGAAAGTAAAAAACCTCGGCTCTTGAACCAGAAAGGTAAAAAGTTGTCCTCTGAAGTTTTACTGACTGTTTCTGTGCAAAGATAACTGAACCTCAGTTTTTCTCCTCGCTTGAGTCTCCCTCTCTTGTCTGTTTTGTCTTGTTTCTTCTTCTACGTTGTTTTCATCTTGTTAGGTTGTTTTTATCCTGTTACGTTATTTAATCTTTGTTATGTTATTTTCTTATTGTTACATTGTTTTCATCTTCTTATGTCTTGTTACATTATTCATCCTGTTACGTCATTCATGCCTTCTTATGTTATTTTTGTCTTGTCACATCATTTTGTCTTTTTATTTCTTTTTACGTTGTTTTCATCTTGTTACGTTATTTATGCCTTGTTATGTTGGCAACCCCCCGTTGAGGCCCCTTCAAGCTGTGGTGGGGCCCCACTGTTGGCAAGTTTCAGGAAGATTTGACCCTGTACATTTAAGTGTAGTACTTAAGTACTAACCTAACTTTAAGTTGAACTTTAGTACACTAAAGCAACTTCCTGTGTCAAAGTTCGCTGTGCCACCAGGGCAACATCGTTTGACAAAATGTCACGATCTTCACAATACGACATTATCAGTGTCTTAAGGATTTTCTGACCACATTTGAGTTGGATTTGGTCAACCTGCTAGGAGGAGCACATCAAAGTCAACATGTCATTTCCTGTTGCCCGTAGGTGGCGCTACAACTATCATGGAATATTTTCACGCAGATGTTTTCAGACCAAGAATTTTTATCAGACATGTGAAGTTTGGTGCAGAATGGACCATTTCCACTAAAGTTATAGTAATTTCCTGTTTTCTGGTAAGACATCAAAACACTATCCCACACCAGGGCCACGTCCTTCAAAGTTCAAAGGGGCCCCACGTCGGCAGCCACCTGAAAAGGCATTTTATAAATACATGCTCCACCATTTCCTGTAGTGCACATCTACCTGTAGCAGGTTTATACATTAATGTACTGTTAAAACCAGTGCAACCAACCCTCATCCTTGATATACTGTCCTTTCTTCTCCTACTGATTTCTCTTGTTTCTTCTGCTTTCCTTTTAATGCAGCTGGCCAGAGGTCACTCACTTCGACATGGAGGTGTTCAGTGGAGGAGCAGCAGAGTCAGAAGGAGCAAAACACCTCTCCATTCCTGTTAAGAGGCAGAGACACACCAGATAATAGAGTGTTTGAGAGCAGATGATTAGACAAGCTGCAATGATGCCTTCTGTCCACCAGGTGTCAGAGTTCCCCCTCTATAAAGGCTTGAATGGACTGCAGGAACACCTGTGGAGTAAAAGCACATCTGGAGCATCAGTGACACGCAAGTAGAGAATTATACTCTGAATGTTTCTGCAGAGGGTCACAGAGGTCACCACCACAGAGGACAGAGTCTCGACAAAAACAAATTAATGCAGCTTTTAATGAGCTCCAACCTGATTACAATCAAAACTTATGACAATGAGCTGGTCTTTGGTGTAATAACATCCAGCCGTGAGTTGTAGGTTTTAGATTTCTGCTTAATAAAATTGGTTTGGGGGATTCAAATTTCAATGGTGGAGGTTATTCTTAATACTGAATAATGGATCAGATTTCGGGGTAACACACTGCCATCTGTTATCGGGCTGTTAAACCTGTTTCATCTGAAGAAATCTGATCAGTTTTGCTGGTTTACTGATCTAATTAACCCACAAATCAGTCATATTATAAGGTGTAGTTAAGCTACTTAAAGCCTTGTTGAACTATTGTTTATTTATCCTAATAAATAAATGCAGCTGAGAACTGCACAGCCTTAACTTCAATTTAAATAGTTCTAAAATGTGTCATTTTTCCACTGAGGTTTTGAACTGGAACATCCTGGAACATCAGCACAAGGTCCAGTGTGATTCTTGTGATTCCTATAAAGTGAGACTGTTCCAGCACTGATATCAGAAGGCTTGGAGGAGGCAAAGTTACATTAGCCAGTTAAAAAGAAGCAGGAGGAGATTTCTCTATACATATATTTTATTTTTGGAAGATATATTTTGTGGTTATGGTGGTGGAAACACTTTTATAACCATCATCAATGTCCATATCTCCCTCTGTCCACTGGAATGCTCCTTATTGAAGTTGTCCCTCATCAGCAGGAGCAAATATTGACAATAATAAACTTAATTGTATAACATATTTCATAAATAAGATGCAGCTCAAAATGTTATATTTTTTCTGGGGCAACACTTTATATGAAGGAGTGTGCATCAGACTGACATGACACCTGTCATTTATGAATGGTTAAGACTGTCAATTATGCCATTTTTAATGAGTTGACACTGATAGGAAACTAACACATGGTGACAACAGTCATACACATTCATAAAAATGTCTTCATGTTAGTCACAGATAATTGTTATGACCAGAGTTTCAAGAATTAGTTGATTAATCAGCTGCTTGATCAAAATATAATTAGCTGTCAACTATTTTGATAATCGACTAATTGTTTCAGTCACTTTAAAAGCAGAAATGTCATATTTGCTAATTCATCTTCTTAAATCTGAGGACTTCTTTGTCATTTATGACAGAAAATGAAGAGTCTTTTGGTTTTGGACAGTTGGTTGGACAAAAGAAGACATCGATACACTCGGCTCTGCAAAATTGTGTGAGCATTTTTTTTTTTTTTTTTTTTTTAAACATTTTATAGACCAAACGGTTCAATTAATCATGAAAATGAATTAACTGACAGATTGACCGTTATTTCACTAATAGGCCTGGATATAATTGTTATGTATTCATGTCTGATTTGAGTACTTTGTAGGTACACTGAGATGCCATGAGAACCGGAGCTAAATGTGGCTCTGAATCCTGTGCAGCGGTGAAAATTCCGACGGTCTGAATGCAGCAGGGATGATGCTGCTTGGATCCATGTTACCTTGTTAGCAGGTTGAAGCTAACTGAACCCCGGCGGTGCAGAGCGGCTTCAGAGGGATGTCCCACCCTTTTTAATCACTCCAGCTCAGCTCTCGGTGGGTTTTAACGGCTCCAGACTAACGGGACTAACGGGCAGAGTTTGTCGACATGACGACGCGGTCCGAGAGAGAAAAAGCTCAGAAACTGAACGAGCAGCATCAGGCCATTCTGTCCAAACTGCTGAGACAAGAAGACAACAAGTACTGTGCGGACTGTGAGGCGAAAGGTGAGACTGACAGGATGTCGTGTCCACATGCTGGTGTGTGTGTGTGTGTGTGTGTGTGTAAGAGAGGAGATGATGCGGCTAACGGCTCGTTAACGTTAGCAGGTTACTGTGATGTTACTGTGATGGGAGTCAGCTGTGCTCACATCCTCCTGAGCTGAACGGTGTGTGTTTCAACATTCACACCAAAGTGTGTCATCAAGATTTAGATTAGTGTCATCACGTGTATTTATGATGTACAATACAAACACACTTATTACTTCCCAGTCAATTCAGCCAAAATGAATAATATTGAGCGACATTTGTCCAAGTGACCACAAAATATACACAACTTCCGTTTATCGCTTTCAAAATAAAAGCATCGAGCTCCTCCAAAACTGACCTCTTAATTAATAAAATTAAGAAAAACAACAACAAGAATACTACCACTGCTTCTTCTAATAATAATGACAACAACAACAATAATAATAATAATGATAAAAAGACTGAAGAAGGAGATATGTTAGGCAGTAAGTACCATAAGAAATCAGCCATAACGGCAGGTTTTTGATATCAGAAAATCACAAATTGTAACTTCATTAACATCTCAGATGACTTTATAGTTTAGGTAACACTTTGACTTGCTTTATGCTTTACATTTTTGAGATAATTCTGCTTTATAGCTGTAATTACTCTATAGATTCTGGACAAATTATATGCCGAGCAATAGGGATGTGAAAATAACAAAAAGTCAGGGTACGGTAATACCACAATAAAAAGTCAAATTATATTCAAATATCAAGAAGCAAAGAAAAATAACAACTTGTAAATAATGTCCCTAAAAAATCTGAAATGTACACCATTTTCGCTCATAAAATTTATTTTTCCTTTTGATTTAAAGTGCTTCTCCTACTATTATCGCAATTCTAAAGGAAAGAGAGAAAGAAATGGAGTAAAGATGAAGGCATGTGAAACAAACACCACAAACGAACAGCCATAATCGAAGTTTATTGATATAAAAAAAAAATCAAATTGTCTGAATGATTTTGTCATAAAGTTATTGAAAACCCAGAAGAGTTTGCATTTTGTTGGTCAACATTTAGACTTTATTGTTATATGTTTGAGAGGTTTGTAAAAACTGCAATAACACTGTATCTTGGACAGATTATATGTTAAGTAAGTAAGGCTGAGGATCTTTTTGTGATTTCTGAGGTTTATGGTTTTGCCTTCTATCAGTGCATAATGACTTGAAGATTGTGTGTTTTTACTTGTGCCTTGAAAAAAAGTGTGCTTTCTTGAGTCATGCTTGGTGCTTTTAATTTGAAATGAGTTGGCCTTTAATTCCGGTTTTGTGTTGCATGGTTGCCGGTACCTTGTCGCAGGTTTTGCCCGACAGTATCGATGTCATGTCCTTGACTGGTTTATTTATGAGCGGAAAACGTGCAGTGTCCTGCGCAGGTAACATTAAAGCGCAGGTGTAGTTTGCTCGCTGAATGTCCCGCGTTAAAACAAAACCACGTCAGCAGCAGCAGCATCAGATGTGATCCGGTCTGCAGCTGCTGCAGCCAACACCTCCCTCTGACTGACCTGTGATGTCCCCGTGCAGAGCAGAACCACCCACCAAACTCCATTCAGAAATCTGCAAGTTTCAGATTCCCCTGTACAGACTCTGAGATAGAGTAAGATGGAACAGGTTCCATTAATGTTTAAGAGGCAGTCTTCAATTCGGCATCCGTCCAAACAACACACAGCAGTGCATCCCATTAAATATGAATTTTAAAATGTGCGTCCCTTAAAAATAACACTAATTTAATGGTATTTTGCACAATATATTCAGCAAAATTGTCACAGAATGGTGTCTGTTTCCTAAACGTTTTAACTTGCTGTGTAAAACTATGGAAGCCTGAAATTCCCAGACTTTTGAGTGGAGTGTGAACGGCTCATATCGGCTCTACCTATGACTGAGATTAATGCCTTTTGCGTCATCACCGTGCCTCTGCTGCCATCTGACTATTGTAATCTGTAGTAGCAGCAGAGCAGACCTCCCCCAGCCTGGGAATCGTTTGATCGTCATGATTTGCTGCTGATGCTGCATCTTTCTGCAATTTAATTTAAATGTCAGTCTTCGTCCTTGATGTTAATCTAAATGACATTTCATGATCCAGGTACATAGTAGTTTTTTTGCCATACAAACGCATTAAATTTATTATAAGTAAACTCTTCATGAATATTGTCATAATTAAAAAAAATCTTAACTGAGGATGGAGTTGCTCAGGTGTCATGTAGATTGAAACAACCACACTTTAAAAATGATAACTAGTAATTGTTGATCTCATCTCAAACTTTCAAGCTTTTGCCGCTTGCAATTTACAAAAAAATGATCTAGACATTAAACTTCTCTCTGTTGTTGTCCCTTCAAGAATTTTCAAATTACTATAAGAAGAATTTTTGACTTGCAGTTACAGGAAGTTTATTTTCCTTGTTGGAAACTCTGTTGATACAAATCTGGACCTAAGTTGGGGATTCTTGCAATTTTGATAATATTGCAAATAATTGTGCAGCTCTGAAGCATAGCAGTGCATCCACCGAGGGAGACAGTGAGATGTGATTACGTGTGAAAACTTGAAATATAGATAATTTAATGTGCACACTAGTGGTATTTGGGTTATAATTTTCTCTAACTTGTAATTCACTCCCCTTTTTACTTCTGAATTATTTTTTATTTTTTATAAACTCTGCACACAGTTAGGCTCTAATGAAATATCTAAATTCTCTTTAAAGACAGCATTTCGTTCCACAGGATCCTGGAGCCGAACAGCGTGCAGATTTCTCTCCTTTGTAACCTCCAGTGATATATTTTCGTCTTGCACTTGGTGATTTTTGTTTGCTTGCGTGCACACTTGCTCCCTCCTCTGAAGTTGTTCGTGATTAAAATCAACAACTTAACAATAAATTGTTTGAATTTATTTAGAGGAATGTAGTGACTTGAGTTTGAATGGCTGTGATTCAGCAGAACAAACTCCAGTGTTCTCATGTTAACCTCGACCTTCCTTCGCTGGAGATCAGACTGACACGACACACAGTGAAACACAGTGGTCAAGATGAATTTAATAATGTGGAGGATCATTTGATAACGGCAGCCTGTATTAACAAACCTCTGCTGGCACCTGCTGTGTGAGAGAATGGCTGTATTTGCTGTCCTGTGTTGTTAAATGTCAGATATTTTGCTTTGTGTGGAAACACTGGTTTTAGTGAGGACTGTGTGTGTGTTTGTGGTTTTCATGTGAGTTTATTTGCAGCTCTAATGGAGCATTCTTCCTGTAAATCCCTCGAAAGTTTTACAGCTGAGAGAAAGAGAACTATTGAATCTCTTGGCACCTCACAGTTTGATCTGATTATAAAACAATTATTGATCGCATCTTGATTCATCAAAAGTTTTGATTTCTTAGTTGCAGCCCTAATAACCCCTAATATATTTGAAATTTCTTAGAAATTACCTCAAATTACCTCCAAATTACCCACAACTTTCATGGTTAAGTATGTGATAATTAGCAAATACCATTTTGATGTAGTTGGTGGTAATTAAAAAGCAAAATATTTGAAATTTCTCTGAATTTACCTTCAGATTACCCCCAAATTTCATTTTGTGTTGTTTTCACGCAAGTGGGTGGTAATTCTATTTCACATATTTGAACTTTCTCTGAAATCGATCACAGATTTACCCCAAATTACCACCAACTATGTGAAAATGGTACTTGCTAATTATCGTGTATTTAACCATAAAATTTGGGGGTAATTTGTGTGTACTTTCTAAGAAAATTCAAATATATTACCTGGTAATTACCACCTATTTACCATGAAATTATGGGACCTGGTGTTATCATAATAGGTTTTAATCTTAAATGCCAAATTTAGCTTTATAATATTAACTGTACCTATCCAATGAATGCATAAGGTTATGCATTGTCAATGCAACTATCAGCATGTGGTTGTTGTTATGATCTGTCCACTAAGAGGAGTCCAGCATTACCACTAAAGATTTGGATTTACCGACAGGTGTTAGCTTTCGTGCTAAACCCTGTGATAAGGAGGAGGAAAACAAAAGTGTTACTTCTTTCCTGCTGCAGTGTCTCAGACTGGTGCGCTCTCAGGTTGCTTGTTGTTTTCGATTTATATTTGACTCCTGATATTTGTTCCGACAGCCTGTGCAGTGACACATCTGTCACCACAGCCAGAAGAGTCTTTAAAAAGCTCTTATTGAGTCCAAGTCAAGTCTGAAGTGGATGTATTTCTAACTCGTGTGACTGGACTCAAGTGTCTCTCTAACACAAATACAACATGTTTAAATTTTATTTTATATCCATCCTGTCACTGCTGATTCTGATCCACAATATAAATGACTATAGCAACTGATCAATTAAATAATTGTTTGTTTGTTTAATGACTTCACTGCATTAAAATCTGAGTCAGTCAGTGACTCTGCAGCCTGAGGCCTGTTTGCTCATAAAGGAGCAGCAGCATCATCCGGCCATCCCCTATGAGTCATGTCGACTATGTCACAGTTATTTTTATCCAAACAATATATAGAAGTTATGAAAAAGCCTCACGAGTCCCAGAGCTGAAAGTTGAAATCACTGTTTTCTTGTGCTGAAGTTTCATAACTAAAAGAGTGAAGCAACTTACTGTTTAAAAACCGGTTTCATGAAGAAATCTCAGTCTTTCATGGAACACGCGGGCCAATCTAAGTTGGCTTTAATGTTTTCACTGTCGCTGGCAGTCACAAAGTCAGTTTCAAGTTTAAGTGCAAAACAATAAAGACATTTAATACCAGACAGTTAACAGCTACAGAGACTGTAAAAGATTACTGGGAAGACAAAAGAAACAAGTCTGAAAACATCACATCTGTTATTAAAGTTCAGGTATTTTCTGTGTATTTTCATTTACTTATTAAGTAGTACTCAGGTTGACTTGTAGTGATATAACAACAGAAGAAAGTGAATGATGTGTAAAAACACGGTTAATTAACTTGCATAAGACTTGAATTTTTGTTGTAATGTGGTTTGAGTGGAATGAATTAAAATAAATGATGTGTTAGTTTGAATTTATTTGAACATCACTTTAAAGTAAACAAACTGTTTTTAAAGATTCAAAGATATTCAGTTTACTGTCAGAGAGTAAAGAAACCAGAAAATATTCACATTTAAGAAGCTGAAATCAGAGAATTTTTTAATTTAAAAACTTATCAAAATAGAGGCAGATTAATTTAATAGTCAATTAATCAATCAATAAATCATTGCAGCTCTAAGTGCTTTATGTTTGTTGTAGGTTTATTAGTTTGTCCAGCTGTTGCTTCCTTTGTTGTGCACAATTTATTTATTGATTAATTAATTAATTGATTGATTTGAAGACAAAAAATGTTGGACCCAGTGAAGCATTTTTTTTGAAGTCTTTTAAAAATTGTAATCCTACTAATAAGCCACATTTTTGTTAAATGTATCTGTAATCTGATTACATCTTTTTTACCTATAACTTTAATGGAATACAGTTACCTTTTTGGGAATCCAATTATGTAATCCCATTACATTTAACCTGTTACTCTCCAAGCCTGACTATAACATATAGAACACATTCATAAACACACATTTTTCCGCACTGATTTGTCAAAAGTGGTTAACGTTATGATGTTAGGATATTTTACAGTTTAATAATAAACTTTATTGTACAAAATGATATCAGGGCACTGAAACAGTTAAGTTTCAACAGTATTTTTAATAATTATAAATAACTCTAAATTAAAAAAACACAAATGGAGCAAAATATGTGTAAATACTTAACCTGAATTAAGAAAAATGAATATACATAAAATGTTTCCTATAAAGCTAACAAATAAAAACAATCTGCAATATGTTCTGTTTAAAAAAAAAAGTTTTCATATAGATGCATATCGGACAACATATATGCCAAAACCAGTATAGACTAATATGGCTGTGAGGCTAATCAGGCTGACAATATCAGTATTTATAATTTATATTTATGGTATTTGGGTTGAAATATTAATGATTTTTTAATGGACAGTCAGAGCTAATGCGTGTTAGCATCTTTTTGTCATATCCCTGAAAACATTTAATACACGTTTTTGTTTTGTTTTTTCTCAGAACACAAGTTTTTCTGTCCTAGCCTGAACTTGGACGTCTCCTGTGGACACAGAGTCTCCAAAAAAGCAGAGACAGAGACAGTGTATTAGTGTTTATTGATTTTTTTAAAGCAAGCGTTCACTCCGCGGCTGATTGACCGCTTAGATTACAGAGCTCTGCTGTGATTGATCAGTTTGTTTTAGGGTTTGGCGTGACCAAACACTGTCTGTCTGTCCTCCGGTCCACTCTGTCTGTCTGTCCTCGGTCCACTCTGTCTGTCTGTCCCCTCATCGTTGTCCCATGTCCGTCCGCCCTGCTGCAGTCAGTGTGTCGGGGTGTGGCCGTCCCACTGTGACCACTGCAGTGTGGTGACTCACCTTAGCTTCTCAGCTGTAATTCCACACTCACTCCTGTCTCCTGTCCACACACACTGCCCTACATTCTTGTGTGTGTGTGTGTGTGTGTGTGTGTGAGAGTGAGAGAGAGAGAGAGAGAGAGAGAGAGATGGAGTCCTTATTGATTGCAGTTCCATTTTCCTGTCCTCCTTGACATCTCAGTCCATCCACACTACTTAGAGTCCAGACTATAATTTTCGCCTTTGGTTTTAATACAATCTTTTCACCATGTGACTCAAATGCTCTTTCTACACACACACACACACACACACACACACACACACACACACACACACACACACACACACACACACAGTGTGCAGGCTGGCAGTGTGTCAGTGTTGTGATTTGTGGGGGGGTGGAGGGAGGGAGGAGGGGGCTTAGGGGACTCTGAGCTGGCACATGTCTCCCTGTGCTGCCACAGCAGATCTTGGCGAGTCGCCTGCAGGGCACTCGCGCTCTGATGACCTGGTCCTTGGCCCTTGCAGTCACACACATAAAATACTGGCACAGGCACCTTGACACACACACACACACACACACACACACACACACACACACACACACACACACACACACACACACCTGCAACTCCACACATTTTAAAGGTGTGAAGGACAGGTTAGCCTTACAGTGTCCAGAGGAGAAGACGGTCATCAGTGAGAAGCTGCAGCTCAGCCTGCAGAGGGCGGCTGCTCGCGCTCAATGTCGCTGAATGTTTGATTTAGAGCTGCAAGAATTATTCAGTTATGAACTGATTATTAAATGACTGACCAACTATTTTGATAATCGATTAATTGGTTTGAGTAGTTTTTTTTTTTTTTTTAAGAATTCTTGAATGTCAATATCTTCTGGTTTCTCCACCTATTTGTCTGAATATCTTTGTGTTGTGGACTTTGGGAAACACATTTTATGGACCAAACAAGTAATCAAATAATCAAGAAAATAAATAATTGTTAGTTGCAGCACTAATTCGATGAATAGTTTGGTATATAAAATGTCTAAAAATTGGGAAAAAATGCTCATCACAGTTTCTCAGAGGCCAAATTGACACCTTCACATGTCTCCTTTTATCCAACCAACAGTTCAAAACCCAAAGATTCTTCATTTACTGTCATAAATGACAAAGAAAAGCAGCAAATTCTTACATTTCAGAAGCTGGAAACAGCAGATTTTTGACATATTTGCTTGAAAAATGACTAGAATGATTAATTGATTTTCAAAATAGTTGGCAATAGTGTTGTCACGATAGTGGAGTTGTGAAAAATATCGATATTCAGTCCATTTTCTGGGAAAACTTAGCACCACATTGAGGGCATTTTATTTAAAGATAAATATAACAAAGCTATAACATGACAATGAGAAACCTAACCTCTTTAGAAACGTTTTTCTTGTTAGAATGGGCCTTTAAAAGTAATTAAATGTAATTAACCAACCTAGGAATTGAGTAAAGTCAATAGTATCAATGAAGTGAATGAGAGGAATGAGAAAGCACAGCTGGTATTAATGTGTCCATATCAGAAAATGAGTACTGAGTCTGTTTCTAACATTCAGAATTAATATGTTTTGAGAAATCCACATTTTTAGCAGCTAATTTGTTTTGATTGATTAATTGACTTATTGTTGCAGCTCTAAATGTTAGAAGTGTGAATGATACGATGCAAACTTTGTTTATTTCTATGTTGAAGCTTTAAATCAGTACAAAGGAAGGAGACTTCAAGAACTGTGTTGTTCTTATTCGTCAGCTAATGTTGATCATAAATCATAAAGACCAAAACAAAGACGTGTCCTTCAGCGTTCTCACTCAACATCTAATGGCTGTGATACTACAACAGTATAAGTCACACTGGTGTGACATTTCTCTGTACTTGTAGATTCAGAACAGGTTCATCTGAAGTGTTAATGCATCAATATTTAAAGGACCAGTGCGTCAGATCTAGGGGGCTTTATTGGCAGAATATGGCAGAAATAGAATATAAAATTCATTTTCATTAGTTTATAATCACCTGAAAATAAGAATTGTTGTGCTTTTGTTACCTTAGAATGAGCCGTTTATATCTACAGAGGGAGCAGGTCTCTTCCACGAAGGCTACCATGTTGTACCCAGGACGTACGAACAAACAGCGGCTCTAGATACAGTCACAGGTTCTCCTTCACCAGGAGTCTGCAACCTGCAGCTCTGGAGCCACATGTGACTTTTTTGCCCCTTTCTGGTGGCTCCTTGTGGCTTCAACAAGAAAATTCTTACATTCTCACATTGTAAAACTGAGAATGAGACAAAACACTGTCAATTAAAATGTGCATCATAACCTACGTCTACGACTCTACACCTGCACCTTGTTGCTGGAGGCTGGTCTTAAGTTTCCCTGGATGACAAATCCAAAAAAAAGAAAAATCTCAGAGGAGAATAGAGAATTTAATAGGAGCTGCTCGGCTTTTTCTTTTGGCCAAAAATGGCTCTTTTGAGAGAAAAAGTTTGCAGCCCCCCGTCCTACACATGTGGAAGGTGAGAGTAGGTGAGTGGTGGTCAGTTGCGATGTTCAACCGCACTACTAGATGGTAAATCTCACGCACTGGTCCTTTAAGTGAAGTTATTTGTTAACAGAACAAAATAAAACAAGTTTGGTTTTTTTTTTCAAGAGGAAATAAGTCTGGAGATCTTTGAAGTTCAGGTTTGGTAGTTTGGTTGGGATCACAAAAGTTCAAAAAATAAGATGATCCAGGCACTTTTCTGGCCAAACATTAAAAGGACTTTATTCAGATGATGATTTTATTGTAAAATTCTAAAATCATGGACAATGGTTGTTCATGTTAAAGTAGACTTGGGCCTTGTACAAGTATTGTCAGTGTTTTTAGAATTTCACTGTGAAACAGACATCTGAATAAAGGCTTTTCATAAAGCTTTTGTTTTTTGCCAGAAGAGTGCCTTCAATATTTTTTCTTTTCAAACAAGTTTTTATTTTATTGAGAACTTTGGTTTGCATCACACAGTGAATAGTGTAAAAATCTTAGAAGAAACCCCACTAATAACATTGAAGTCTTTTTATTGATTCTCCATGTGAGGATGGTTTGTAGATGAAAAGATGGCTGATTTGGCTCAGACAGTGTTCAGTGAGAAGAGGAAATTACCATGTGTCACCTCTGTCATCTTCCTCTAAAGATGGTTATTAAAAACCTGATAACTTCTTAATTTAACTACAAAAAGTCATGTGTCACCGTGGCATTAATGTTATTCTTACTTCTCTTATTCTTCACAGCAACGTGTAGACAGATATAGAACCGCAATAAATATATAGAGAAAGAGATAGAAAATAAAGAAATGTAAGAGTTATGTACAAAATGCACATCATGATAATTATATTAGTGTAAATAATGCTGTATGCATTGCAGACAGTTGAGTTATTGATCTTTCCTTTTTTAAAAACAATTTCCTGTCTGCACTCATTTCCTTCTCTTGTTTCTGTTAGACGATTGGCTGTTCACGTCTCACTCGTAGCGTGCACCGTTATCAAGGGATGTCAGAGGCTGTTTGTGTGCTGTCATGGTAGTTTGCATTTAATGCATTTAACTGATTTAATATTTTATTGATTTTATTCTCCTATTGGTAGTGATGAAGTGTCTGTTGCTGTTGTTTCAGCTGTAAATGATTGTCAACACTAGGGGTGAAAGATTATGAAGAAAATTTTATTCTCATTTTGATTGAAAAACACTTGAAAACAGTTATGATGTGTTATTTTTTTGAGTGATCTGTACTAAAAAAAGATGTTTTCTGAAATAGGGCTGCACGATTTGTTAAAAAATTGGGATATGCGATACGATTAGTGTAAGTGATCAGTTTTGCATCACAATTTTCATGTTCACTGACAAAAAGAATGTGATGATGTGATATTTATTGAGGTCTGAACCAAATAATCATGTTTTGTTTCATCTGGAGAACAAGATTTTTAGTTCAGATCATCTCCGCAGCACCACAGTACCTCATTATAATGCTGTTTTCTTGCACATTTTTTCTTTTTCAAAAAATTTCGATTTGGATATTGCACTTGGCAGTATTGTGATTTTACTGCTATTCTGAAGTCTAGAGGATGATGTGTTGGCCAGGACGCGTCTGCAGCGCCACAATATTTCATTTAAGACGGGATTTTGACACATTTAGCCTTTAACAAATGTTGCACATCCTGTGGTTTGATAAAATTTTGATAAATTGTTGAATTCTTGTCAGCACCCTGGTTTTGAATGACTCTGTTTTGTCTTCACTGCCCTCTGTCACCAGCAGATGGAATCCTATCTTCACTTTATCCACCCGTCCATTATTTCTGCTGAATTTGAAAGATGCTAAATCTCGTGGCAGGGAGTTCTGCTGATTCTCCGGTATAATTAATCTCTCTCCTATAGAAAACACTATCAAACAAGCCACATGCCAGGTTGTAGACTAAAAGTTGTTATTTCAGCTCTAGTATCTGGCGTTCCTCCCTGTGTGTCCATCCCTCTGGCTGATTCACTGTTTATTACCCCTGATAATGGTTTTATGTAGTATCCATCTGTCGTGATTTATAGACTGTCTGGACCATAATGTTCCTGAGTTTGTTTAAGAACCGACAATAAGAGCAGGTGACGAGTTTTTATTGGGCTTTCCTCTTCCTCTTGATATGCTGCGTGGTGAGGAAGACATTTCTCCATCCACTCCTCCTCATTACTGCTGACACTGAATCACACTAATGGACCAGCAGGGAGCAGCACCGCGCTGCTTTATTTTCCCCCTCCTCACTCTCTGATTCTCCCCTCTCCTCCGGCCTGAGCTGGAGATTTTGGCAGCCGTCCGATGATTTACTAAGCGAGCATTTTATTAATTAGGAAATGGAGGTTGTTAACCCTCTTTAAAGGGAAATACCGCTGAATTTCAGCAAAGGGATGGCTTATTTTCTTGCCTGTGGCGCCGTTCAGCCTTTACTGCGCGCTGTAATCTGTTGGTTTATTCCCAGAAAGGAATAAAAAGAGAAGAATTCAATTGGTTTCATGCAGCCAAACATCATTTAAAGACCTCATAAATATTCTATACAGAGCTCTGATGATGCTGAGCTTTCAAGGTGTTTTACAGGAGGACATAAAAGAAGCATATAAAAGCTAAAGAGCAATTATACTAAAAAAGATGATTCAAATAAAAAAGGCAGAAAGGTGGCTGTGTGCAGTAGCCAGAATGGATTTCTGGGAGTTGTGGTCCAGAACAGATAAAGGCCACAGTGTTATTTGTCCCACAGGATTTGTACGAGTCACGTTAGACATGGTTCAAGTCCACAAAGTCAGCTTCTTTCAGCCTTAATGGGATAGTTCAGATTATTCTGATACTTAACTGTACTTCTTTGTCAGGCAGCATTTTCTGACCAGAAACCAACATTATATGAGCCATATATCACTCTCACTCAAACCAACCAGACTCCATAGGCAAAATCAGCAATTTTACCCTGCAGAAAACTGGAGTTGTTGGTCAACCGCTGCCTTGATCTCTTAATTTGTTTGTGTTATTGTGTGACCTCTGTGTTTTTAAAAAGTTAGTTTGGATTCACTGAATGCACACAATAATGCAGACAAACTAAAAGATCAAGGCAGCGGTAGACCAGCAACCTCTGTGTTCTTGAGGCAAAATGACTGATTTTGCCTGTGGAGTTTGGTTGGTTTGGAGGGAGCGATATTTGGCTTATATAACGGCAGTTTCCTGTTGGAGAAGGCTGTCTGGCGGCAAAGTAAAGCGATGAAAATATTCTAAATATAGCATACATTTAAACTGATAGTGATATTTTTAGGTGGACCTTTTTTAAGTGTCTAAAATACATTTTGTTGCTGTCTCTGTCCACAGCAGTACATTCCTTAGCTTCAGTGCTGATGCACCTCTCTGTACTCCCTGCTGAAAGAAGCGGTTCCACTTTCTCATCTCAGACTTTTTATTCCCGCTCAGAAATATTGATCGAATAAGCTGGCAGGAACCACTTCAGTAAATACTGATGTTGCTTATTTATTTGTTTTATTTGCTGTGTCGTCTGAACGTACATCAGCGTGTGTTCTGCTGAATTAAAGAGGGTTGATCTCTATGGATGAGCTCAACACCTCACCTCATATCTGTGGTGGCCGTCCTCACTTGGCTGCCAGCGTCACACACTTTAACACACATGCGCAGACACACACACACGCACACACACGCACACACACCCGTCAGTCGTCGTCCTGTCCTCAGGTTGACAATTGGGGCTTTAATTTCATGCTTGGCTGGCCGCCCCCCCCCCCTCCTTTAGCTGTCACTCATCCAGGCTCCAGGGTTTGTGTGTGTGTGTGTGTCTGTGTGTCTCTCAGCTGGGATGACTCTGTTTGTGTCTCTCAGTGTGTTTGTGTTTGTGTGCATGTTGGGAAAAATGTATGTTTGTTTATATTTGCCTGCATTATTTATTAAAGTGTGTGGCTGTGATGTCATCATCGTGGTAGGAGTGGTTGAAATTACCTCAGATTTATATCAGTGTATTTATTTACTTCTTTTTTTTTAACAGTGATGGTATTTTATCACAATACTACAAAAATAATAAGGGATACATCACTCAGAACATGATTCTTTCTCTTGTCACTCTTCTCTGTTTATTGGTGATGTAAGGGAACATCTCAATGAAAGAAAAATAATAAAAAAGACGTGTTTATTGGCCCAAAAAGGAATGAAGATTAAGTATAGATAGTCGAGGGCTGGATTATACATCTCAACCACATTTATTTAACAGAAAATCCAAAGTACATAAATTTAAGGACAATAGTGTTCCACAGGTCAGGTCTATTAGTACATTTACATAGGCAGCTACAGTCACACACACATCACAGGACCTGAAATGACCTTTGTCTCACAATTGTCCCGAAATCTATTTTCAGCTGCCCCAAACATTACAAACATCGACCCCAAACTGAAGTTTTTTTCTTTCTGAAATAGCTTTTTCCTTAAGACGTTCCGTACAATAGATTCTACACAATTAAAGAAATTTTAACAGTGCAATTATTCTTTAGAAACTTTCACACACTGCACATTAGTTTAGTGTCTACTGACCATATAATACATAATTGGATATTTTCTCTGGCGTTTTTGTAATGGAAAGTTTTTCTGCTGTCCCAGAATTGTCCCAGACACCATACCTATGTGTCCCAGGGGCTGATTTTATTGTCTCCAGGACAACAGGGACATCCTTAATTTCGAGCGGTGACACAGCGGCGTGGATCACACAGCAGAGGCTTTTTCATGTAGTAACAAAACCAGCTGAGCCTGCGCTGCAGTATGAAGTTCCACAAAAAGTGACGTGATCTCCAGCATCAGCCTGTTTCAAATGAGGCTTACATGGATAGTTTTGTTAGTCCACAAAACACTGCTGGAGTTTCACAGGAAAACAGTGTTGCAGAATCTCACAAACAATGAAAGTGAACGATGACCAGTTTTCAAATGTACAGTACAGACAGAAAACAACATAAAATGCCTCCATACTGCTCGTCTGCTGTAATCCATTAGATTAAGACTTATGTTTTGGCTCTTACAGCCAACAACAGAGAAGCTGGCGTTTCATGTTACCTTCCACATCTTCCTGTTACACAACCTGCAGTTTGCATTAGGGCTGCACAGTTAATCAAAATTTTATCAAAATGGCAATATGGCTTTTGGCAACAATGCAGATTCTACAGACTTAAAAAAACATCTTCATTTGGTACAGATTCCTGCAAAAAAATCACACCATAGTCATTTTAACATGTTTTTTCAATCAAAATAAGAATAATGATGTAAAAATTAGAGTCAGTGTTGGCAAGGAAAATAGAAGTTACTGGATGTAACTCCAGTTCTCTGAGTATGTGTGCAGCCCTCTACTTGCCACAGTAAAGAACATTAGTTTTAATATGTTAAAACATTTATCACAATAATGACTGTATTGCAAAATCTGTGTCATGGACGTATATGACACTGGTGATGATGATGTCACTGGCCGTCACCGCCCAGTCCTACTTCTTCATGTTTATCTATCTGTCTGAAAGTGGGTGTGTCTCCTGTCTTCTGTCTCAGTGTACATGTGTGCATCTTTTTTGCAGGCGTGCTCATGCTCTGTGCAGGATGTGTTGGAATTTACCTTCATGAAAGTGCTTGAAAGTGTGTGTGTGTGTGTGTGTGTCTGTGTCTGTGTCTGTGTGTGTGTCTGTGTGTGTGTGTGTGTGTGTCGGTCTTGTGTGTGTGTGTGTGTGTGTATGTGTGTGTGTGGAAAGAGAAGAACTCATTTGTGTCTAATCAGGTCAGCAGTCTACAAATTAGCATTGGAGTGTTTTCTGTTCTGTGTGTGTGTGTGTGTGTGTGTTGGGACTGCAGGGCTCATGTCTACTGAGAGAACTCAATTCAGACGTCTATTTTTGTCCAAACTTCAATGCAGAGCGAGCGTAAAGATGAATAGCATAATAAAACAGTTATTGAATCTGATCTGATCTGATCCACATGCAGCTCCTGCTCATCACGTCCTGTTCAGCTCATCACACATCAGATGACTTTATTCATTCATTTGAAGACTTGGAGAGATCTTTTTAAGTCTGGAGGGTAAAGATCAGTTTTACACCTGCAAACCACAAATTACTGATGGACTCTGAAATCAGTGGTCATTGTTACAGAACAGGTCAACAGATAGAAACGAGCATGCAAACATGCAGAACATGAGCGGTGCAGCAGGTCAGCAGTAAATCATAAATCAGAGTGGCTTTTACCTTCCACAGCCAGTCGCTATTATATTGCACCTGCCACAAAATTTAACATTTTACTTAAGTGCATGTAATTCAAGCAGAGATAAAAACAAGCATTCTTCAGTTTAGACCCCCTGCTGCTGCTTTATTTGGATGCACTGTCATTATTTTTCAGGCATAATAGCAGTGCGATTGTTCTTGTTTTTTTTTCCTTTCCAATTACACATGCACAGAGGAAGTACATGTACTAATTAGACTGATACAGCTGTCAGGTGTAGGTTGTTTCATTCTGTCTATTTTATCAAAACTAATTGAACACATCCTATCAGGTAAAAGTCTTATCTGGGCAAAATGTGGCCTGGGGTAGGCCAGGTGTGGCCCTGGACCTGGGGACTGAAACTGTCCCACTGGACTGAAAGCCCATCGCATTGCTCAGAAAATACTCCCTCTCCCTGCAGTTGTTAGTGCAGTGACTGCTGGCCCTGTCCATGGTGCTGAATCTGCTGGAGTTTTTTTGCTCTTTATCGGCCCTCACACCAAAAGATATTTCAAACGGTTTTACTGTTGCAGATACATTTCTGGGGTAACCAGAAAGTCTTTTAATGTCTTAGCTGTTCTGACAAAAACAAATATGTTGGATGTTACTTATTAGATGTTAGGGTTATTTTTGGAGCAATGAGCATTTGTCTTCAGGGCTGTTGGACAAATGGACTTGCTGTCCAAAGGGACATTTCTCAGTCTGTTGGGGTTTTGGAATAATACAGTGAAGATTTAGGCCAAAAACATGGTGTAAATGATGTCTTTCAAGTCAATGTGGCATGTTGGGTCTTTAGGAGACTTGGGTTACACCAGACGAGCAGTATGGAGGCATTTTATGTCTTTATTCTGTTGTTTTTTTACATTTGAAAACTGGTCACCATTCACTTCTTCAACACTGTTTTCCTGTGAAAGTCCAGCAGTGTTTTGTGGACTAAAAACCAGAGTAGAGTAGATAATGACTGAAAATTCATTTTTGGGTGAACTTTTCTTTTAACATGGTGAACGTGGACCCTGAAATAATAAGTCTTGTTAGCTGATGGTCAAACAGAGGCTGAGTAAAGGAATAAAGGAAACCTGAAACCACCATTTACATGAACTTTATGAAATCTGATTGAGAGTAATCAGATTACACTAAGTGACTCAGAGGGACTGATGTTGGTACAGAACTCACCAGTCAGAGCATCAGAGAGCATCGGTGCAGGCTGCTCATCATCCCAGAGAGACACGTGATTGGCTGGTTGATGCAGATGAAAGCTCTCTACAGGAGCACACTTTATATTTAGAGAATAATTTGTGTGAGTCATTCGCTTTTCTAAACACAGTCAGACTCTGCTGAATAGTTCAATTGATTTTCTCACAATAACAGAAAGACTCAGAAGAAGCCAGCAGAGAATGAGAATCCATTATGAAAATCTACTGTTAAAAACATTTCAGTCTGGATTATAAAATGAGATGAGATAAGATCAACTTTATTGATCTCACACAGGGAAAATTCAGTCGTTACAGCAGCTTAAGGACAGGTAGAAAAAAGTGACTGATAAATACAAATAATAATAAAAATATACAATACTAAAAACAAGCAATGTACATTATATACACCTGTTACTTACACAGATAGATAAGAAAACTTTACTAAAATGAGTAAAGAATAAAAAAAACAAGATATAAAGGAAAAGGAGAAAAAAATGGGACATGCTTTTTGTAATTTGTAATCAAATTTATTATTAATGATTCATTGATTAATTGATTGTCAGCAGTTTCAACTATTAGTAAAGAAAAATGCTCAAAACTTGCAATAAGGAATATAAACAGCCTCAATATCCAACAAAAACAGGTAAGTTGAGCAAAATTAACAGGACATGTGAGAGACCTGATGACTGTACTAATAGTTAACTATATTTAGCTAACATTTTATATAATATGTTAATGTAATATGAAAGACAAACAAGAAACAACTCTGAAATGGCATGTTATAACTGAGTCAATAAAGATTTACAAAACTGTGCAAAATGTACATTAATTACAAATGTTGACGATAATATTCTGACCAGCTGCTTCAGCAGTTTTGCAGCCTGAATGCTCTCGCGTCCTGTAACATTTGTAAACAAGAATCCTGTCCACGTCTTTTTAAAGCAGAATTTGAAAATGTGAATGTTGTCAGGGCATAAAATCAATGATCTGTTGATCTGTACAAATCAAGACTGGATAACAATTGCAGAGCTGTTGGTGCTAAAAAAAAATCAAAAAATTGACCTTAAAACTGAAAGTCAAATGGAATCGTGGCACTCCTGTATATCAAGATTCAATGTTCAACTGTCCACAGTCACCAATGCAAAGTGAAAATATCCGTCTACATCATCAGTTTTTCAAATTCAAATAGCTTTACTGGCATGAACAAAAATATTTTATTGCCAAAGCAGTTTACAGAAAATATTTAATTTAAGACAAGACAAGTTAACTTTATTTTGAAATTCCCACAGCATGTCATTAAAGTCTGGAAGAATTCTGACTGGAACGTGTTAAATGGACAAATCATATCACCTGATATTGATCGATGGCCTATGAATTGAATTGAATCAAAATTGTTTTGTGGTCGACTTTGTGATATTAGCAAAAAATCGCATCATGATGAAACTTGTGATTTACACCCCTGCTATATAATATGTATAAATATGATGTACAACCTGCGATAGAAAATATTTCAGACTAGCTGTGATAGAAGTGTTGCAGTTTGTTATGCTGGTGTTAAAGTCTGATTGCTTTGCACCAAAACTTGATTTCCAGTCTCTGCATGTTTACATGTGTGATATGAACGTATGCACACATGTTCTCTGCATGTCACTGTACGTAGGTGAGGCCTCAGCTCCGTCTCTACGTTTGTTTTTTAGGATGTGTGTCTACAGAGGTTATCTAAGAGCAGACCAAAGTGAGGTCCAATCCATACAGATAGAGTCCAGCTTACAATGGCTGAGCTGCTTGATTTAGGCTTAACACTCAGTCATCCCTGCCTTAATGCTCCTTTAGGCCGTCTAGCGCATTAGTGCCACTGCATTAACACACTGATGCTCTTACCCGAGACCGGCAGGCCCACTAGACCGCGTGCATCCCCGCCGCCATCCGAGCGTCCCTGCTGCACCACCATGATGTAGCCTGGATCCATAAAAGTTGATCCTTTGCACTCTGTGTTCAAAGTCGCTTCCAATTGTCAAATTGACAGATAGTAAGCTTCATGCTCTGGAGAGGGACGGAGCCAGCGATGGTGCTGAGGGACTGTAGCCACGAGCCCATTAAAATGATTTGACTGTCGTTTCTGTGCCATCTCCTATTCATCCCCACGGAGGTTTGGCAAAGCGAGGGTTGTTTTTGTGCTACTTTTTATATGACGGATGAGGCATTTGGACCACACATTTCTGTGGGAGGCTCTTAACCTGATCTCACTCCAACAATATATTTTAAGGAGATTCCACACATATACATGAGCTGTTGATATTCTAGGTTTCAGTAATGTTAATGGGCTTTTTATGCGTCAAACAAAGTGCTTTGTCAGATTGTTTTACAGTGTCTGAAGTCTCCTTTCCGGTTTTGAAAATTGGGCAAGTCTGTGTCAGAATTTTCTGATTTTCTAAACTTCCAAGACAGAAAAGGTGACATGTAACTAAGTAAATAGTTACATAATAACTTTATAGATATGCAGATTTGCCAATGATGCCATCTGTTGAGGTCTAGTTGCTTTCTGAGCATGCTTTAGCTTCCCTGAAAGTAATTGGCAGTACTGCTGTGACAGGTAGAGACAGTTGTGTCTAGAAAGAACCCTTGATTTGTGCCTTTATTGTGCACATTGTACAAACTAATAAAGTTTTCTAACGAGACAATGCTTTGGTTAATCTGAGTAGGTTTAGAGACAGAAAACACTTGGTTAGTGTTACAGAGAAATTAGGATTTTGATTAAAATGATAATCATATTTTTAACTGTTAACATGCACATGTGGTGCTTTTCATGTGTTACGGGACATATCAGGAGCAAAATAAGCAGTAAACACCATATATGAGCATTTCTTGCTTTGAAACTGAAGTGAGCAAGTGACATCTTCCTTTTTTTGTCCAACCAACAGCACAAAACCTGAAGACTCTTTATTTACTGTTAGAAATGACAAAGAAAAGCAGCAAATCCTCACATTTAAGAAGCTGCAGCCAGACAAAGTTTGATATTTTTACTTGAAACGATTAATCAATTATCAGAATGATTGGCGATTTATTTATTTTTTTCAGATTGACTAAGCATTAAATCAACAAATTGTTGCAGCTCTACAGTGCATGAAACAAGAGTCCAGTTTACTTTTCCTAATTGACGCGCTCATGGTGTGTACAGCCCTGCAGTCACACATTTTTGGCTGCTAACGCCTAAATTCTGACACACTGAATCTTCTAGTCATGAACGAGGCTTTTTTTAACCTGCAGCTCTACAAACCTTAAGTAGTTAGCTAAAGATACACTCCTTACTGTTGGCAGTAAGCTAGTTAGCTGGACATGCTAACATTTGCAGCTGTCAGTCAGGCAAGTAGACATACTGTTCAATCCGTTCCTTATACTTTTGCTCTTGTGTTTTGGTTTTGTAAAAAGCTAAGAAGCTCTTTAAATGCAGAGTGTTACATATGCACACTGCTTCGGCTTGTGGAGAAATCCTAAATGCCTGCTGTGCCTCGTTACAGTTGCTGTTCAGGATAGAGGTTTAGTGAAGTCGATTTTTAGGCTCTTTGGTTTGTTGTGTTATCAAGGTGAAGGCCAGAATATTTTCAAGTTACTGAATGTTGTTTCAGCAAATCAGCAGGACTTCAAAATTTCAGACCGTGGCTCAGACCGACCCGTACGGAGCAGTTGCTTGTGGGATAAATCAAAATTTCCACCCTCCTCTCAGCAGACATTGCACGATTGTGTGTCAACAAGCATCAAAGTCTCGTCTGTGTCTGCCTAGAGCTTCTTCACGTCTTCTGGTTCTGTGCAGTGAGCTCGCGGCCCTGTTCTTGTTCTCTGCCAGGGCTTTTATGTAACCCCATGCTGGTTATTTTTTGCAGTGGCAAAACACTGGATACAAAATCCAAATCGGGTTGGTTTCACCTCTGTGCCATGAAAATTTGTGCTGCACATGGAAAGAATGGGTTTAGATGTGTGGTTTCACCCTCTCGTCATACCACATTTATGGATTATGTGGATAATTTGCTTGTTTTAGTTTTGAGTTTTTTGAGGATAAGGCTTTATGGATAAAAATTCTGACCCATGAGCCAATGAAAGCTTTTGAAAACCAGTCTATTAAACTCAAAGCTGCTTTCATTGAGCTAAAAGGCCTGTTTTTTACAGCATCTTTCATATTCAGAAATAGTTTTTTTTTTTTTTTTACTTAAAGTGATGTTTAATTACAGCAAATTAATCAATATATGAAAATAATTGAGAATGCATGCAATAAAACTCTTCTGTCTTTGAAATTTGAAACAACCTTACAACATAAAGTCTGTAGCAATTAAACTGACTTTGTATTTGCAGATTAAATGCAGCCAGTCTTTTGTACATTTATTGAACCAAAAATTATATCTGCACCTTTTCTTTAGCTTTAAAATGAGTAAAAACTGATTGTACTTTTATAGAGAAGAATATTTCTTAAACCACAGGAAGCGTAGTCAAATGATATCTATGAATAATACAATCCACACTGTGCTGCTTTTGTAAAAATCCCATTAAGATACATTGAAGGGATTTAGGATATTACTTCCTGAGCAGTTTTGATAAGAAAGCCTTCAGAATGTTTCCGGATAACCTGAAGTTGAAGTTGTGTACGTTTTGTGTGTGTCCATTTTTCAAGTGAGACAGTTTCACCAAAGTAAGTTAAAGCTTTGAATGTTTGTGCTGTTTGGATTTTATCTTTTAATATTAACTTCTCGAGTTTATGTTCAGCTCTGATACTGAACTGTACCTGCACCCTGCTGCTGCACCTTCCAGAAATCTCTGTCAGTCAGTTTGTCCAAACTGTGACTTCTGAGTTTGAGTTTCTGAGGCTGGGGACTCTTTTCTTTATCTTTGCAGCGATGGTGCTCACACTGATTACAGAGTTCTCACTGTGTTTGTGACAAACTTCAACACTTTACTCGGCAAATTCACACTTTGTGGTTGGTACAAAGTGTAAGTGAGAGTTAACTCTGAATTTTTGAGGGACTGTGTTGGTTTGAGGAGATTCAGACAGAATCACTTGTTTGCTTTTTCATTTCGTGAAATAATTTAAATTCATCTCCTCCTGCTGGACTTTCACTCACACAGTTTTGATTTTAATTCAAAAACTGAATCTACGTTACATCAATGGTGGAGATGGAATAGCTGTCAGTTAAAGGGACAGTTCTCATTTTTCTTCTTACCTGTTGTGCTATTTTATCCATCTAGATAGTTTTGGTGCGTGTTGCCAAGTTTTGGAGATATTGGCCATAGGAATGTTTTGGTTTTTTTTGTGCTTTCAGCCTCACATATGTCATCTAGTTCCATAATCAGTCCCTTCAGGATTTCACAGGCCTTTTTCTGGGATTGTTGCGGCCTAAAATGCCTGATTTCATGGCACAGTGTTTCTTAAAAATTGCGATGCATGCCGCAATACCTTTAGGGATTTTTTGCAATGAAATTGCAGGACCAAGTATTATTATTTGCAAGAAAAGAGTTTTATGAAAGGAGTTAAAAGGTCAGATCTGAATAAAAAGAGATCCTAACAATAACAAAGACATGGGATACTGAGCTGTGAGGCTTTGTCTTTTATTTCCTGCAGCAGGATGAAATATAAGTGATTTTTCATAAAATACAGGAGATGTTTGTGTATGTATGAATACACGTGTGTTGTGTAGTAGAATTTATGGTTTTTTGTGTTTAAGAAGCAACATATACTTGTTTATTTTCTGTCTCAATAAAAAAACAACAACCAACCAAACAGATAAATAAACAAAAATGATCTAAGTGGATAAATAGCAGTGTAAGTATGAGATAAAATGTGTATTTTAGATTTAGGGGTGAACTGTCCCTTTAAACTGATAACACAACAGGATCTTTACGATATATTTTTAAACTCGAGCAGCTTTAAAGCTGAAACCCACCTTTCTTTCTTTCTTTCTTTCTTTCTTTCTGATTTGAGGTCCTCGATGGGCATCATGGAACCTCGGTGTGTTCATGTGTATCCGCTGCGCCGGCATCCACCGCAACCTGGGCGTCCACATCTCCAGAGTCAAATCTGTCAATCTGGACCAGTGGACACCTGAGCAGATCCAGGTATACACACACACACACACACACACACACACACACACACACACACACACACACACACACACACACACACACACACACACACACAGACAGGACCAAACACAGACATTAAACAAACATAAAAATCACCACACATCAGTACTGTTCTCACTGCCTCTCACTGCTGTTGCTCAGTTTGCATTTGTGAATTTAAAATTGTCTCTGCAGAAATGAGGGGACACGTAATAACTATTACACTGATTATATCTGTGATTTCTATCCCTGATTTTCTGTCTGAGCCAGAAAACATAAACTCCAACCGTTTACAACTTGCTCCCTCAAGAATCAGATGTTCTCACTGAGACGATTTCAAACATCATTTACTTTTTACCTTTGAAATTGTAACAAGCTGTGCAGCAGAAACAATGAAGAAAGGCCAACAAAGTATAAAAGAGTTGTTGTTTTTCTTGTTATTTTAAAAATCACTGATGCAGCTCAGTGTAATTTCTGTGGCAGAAGATTCATAGTCAGTCCAAACACACAGAAGTCCCGCACACTGTTTTAACCCTTTTAACCTTCTAGTGTTGAAGGAGATTTTAAACATTTTGTCTTATATTTATGAAGTTTAGAGGTTTTTCTTCAGTAGTAAACATTTTATGGTGCAGATTTGCATGATTATGATCCCAAACTGTCTTTGCGTCTCCATTACAACAGGCCTACCAGCTTGAAGGTGTGTCTTTTAACTGATGATGTGATTTTCTCGAGTCCAGCGGCTGTAAAATGATGGATAAACACATTTAATTTACTCTAAATTCTGCAGAACAAAAGCTCTCATTTATTTTGTTATCTAATAGCTTTTATTATGAAGCAATAAAATCAGGATTTGTTGTGTTTTCATCAGCAGTAACTGAACACGAGTCCTATCAACGTGTTTAAATGTGATGCAACAAACTGTCTTGCATATCGAACCCCCCTACCCCACCCACAAATTTACTCATTAATCGTGTGTGTCCAGCTGGAGGCTCTGCAAGTGAGTTTCTAGATTTACTATCCACACGTGGCATTTATTTGACCCAGGCGAGTGGTCAAACCTTATTGTTGAGCCCTGCTGTCAACAAGTTTTAGACATGTAATGAAAAGCTTTCGATTTACAGGCAAAAAAAAGCAGGTTTGATAACCCGTAAAATTTAAATTAAGATGCTTTTTTTCCTCATAACAATGTACTGAATGTGCAGAACCACTGAACACATCAATTCACTGCATTTCAGTTTAGCCCAAGTTAAAGACAAAAATGTGAGGACTGCAGAGAGACGACGTGTTGACACGATGCCGTAAACCTGCAAACAAAGAGAGTGAAAACTGAGCCAAAACAATTTAGTTTTCAAAGGGTTAAAATAAACCTGCAGCTTGTCTGTATGTAAATAGGCACACAAACTGCCACAGAAATGCAGTGTTTAGTATTCACTGCAGTACTTTCACACACTCGGTGGATTGTAGACATGCTTATACATGCTCAGCAACACGCGTGTAAACACACACTGAGCTCAGGGAACATAGAGACGTGTAATTAGTGTGTGTATAGGTGTGTTTTCTGGGTAACTAGCATGTCACATTGATTCAATTACACAAAATAAATCAGGAGAACCTGTGTGTGTGTGTGTGTGTGTGGGGTGTGTGTGTGTGTGTGTGTGTGTGTGTGTGTGTGTGTGTGTGTGTGTGTGTGAGAGAGAGAGAAACTCACCTGAGCATGCCAGTAATTTATTTAATCATCCAGTTGTTAATACATCCAATTGTTCGTCGTGTGTGTGTATGTGTGTGTGTGTGTGTTTCTTGAAGGCAGTGCCGATCCATCAGCTGAGTGTGAGTAGAAAGGGTCTCACTCTGAATGTTAATCACTGTTTTCAATGACTAATTAATTCTGGATGGCTGATTATTCCGACTCCATCGCCTCCACTTCTCCTATCATCACCCCATTTATCACCCTCCTCTTAATTTAGCCCTGACACATACGGCCAGTGTGTCTCTCACTCTGTGTATGTGTGTGTGTGTGTGGTGTGTGTGTGTGTGTGTGTGTGTGTGTGTGTGTGAGCATGTGCACAGGAACAAGTCAGTGGGTGAATGCAAATGTGATGAATGAAAGAACTTGCTGTGTGTGTTTGACACGTTCTTAAAGGTACTTTAGCGATTGCCTTGCTGGTATCAACATCACAGTCCTCTTTGTATATTTGTTTGTTTCTTTGTATGTTAGTTAGTTAGTTTGTTTGTAGATGATGAGGGGCGATGGACCATTTTCCCGTTGCCAGTAGGCAAGTTTGCATTTCTGTTTTTTTTCAGTGTAGCTCATGTGTGCAGAAACAGAAAGTTTCTTTCTCTGTTTAAGGTATTTGTGAAGTCAAAAGTCTTTGTCTTTTTCTTTTCTTTTCTCTCCTCACAGAGTATGGTGGACATGGGAAACAGCAGGGCCAGACAGCTGTATGAGGCCCATCTACCAGAGAGCTTCAGACGGCCGCAGACAGACCAGTATCCTCCTCCTGCTGCTTTCTGTGTCTTTGTCTCCACTAGGATTGGACGATATGTTTAAATTTTCCAATTGAAACATCGTCAATCGTCAATCGTCAGCCCATCAATTGGCAATCAATTTTTTGTTCCCATTTCAGTTGTGAATTACACATATGATGTTTGTAGATTTTATAAATCAGGAAAGTTGCAGTGAACTATATCCCCAAAATACCACAGTCACATGATGCCTGCCGCGGGGTAGAGTTCATTACTGTCCTCACTGCAAGTTTTATTTTGAAGGGTCAGTGTATGGATCTATATCAGTAATAGATCTATCTGCAAGTCAGGAAGGCAGCCTTTGGGGATTGGGACTGCCAGTGAATGGCTAGCGACATGCTAACAACAACATTTTCAACACAGAAAAGTGGATTAAAAACTACAGCAGACATTTGGTGTTGGGTTCTCACTCTCAGTAACATACCGTCTTACCTGAAGTGTTTTATCCAGCATCTCCTGGTCCTTTTATCAGCCAGGAAGTGAAAGAGTGAGCCAGACCCCTTGGTCATGTGACTACATCCTGATATGAAAACACACAGGCATTATTCATCGGCTGGCGTTAGCTTTTGGAGGGAGAAAGTCCTTAAGTTCCTGACGTGATTCTTGTGTGTGTAGTCTTTGTAATTATGTATCTTCACAGTCTGATATTTAAACGACAAGCAGCAACTTTCTTGACTTCTAAAATTATCTTTGAAGTTGACAAACATCATATGTGTAATTCATGACAAAATTCAAACGGCATAAAAAAATTATTTGACTCTTTCTATAATAAGGTTGTCCACTGGACAGGGAGGGACATTTACATAAAAACTCAGTTTGTCATTAAACACGTCACCGTACACTGGTGTGAAAACTCCCTTGAGAAGTTGCATATAAACTGCTGTTCTCACAGTACATGTGCATTAAAACTGCCTGTCACCAGACATTAGTACATGTTGTAAAACCCTCCGTCACCACACATGTCAGCATAGATTTACATAACCAGCTCCTGTATCAGCATATATGTCACCCCTCAGTATATTTACATACAAACTCCTAATGTCAGCATACATTTGCATGAAAATGACTGTGGCTGTGTCACGTACAGATGGGTGAAATGAGAGGAAAAAAACTGCATAAATTATATAATTTTCCATTCATGTGTTTCCTTTCATTTGTCTTGCTTGTTAGTGATGTTTTGTTTCACCACAGCCTGTAGAACAGCTTCAGCCCAGCCTCTGGTGAAAGGATGAACAGCAGTTTTCTAAAATGTCTTACCTCTTTTGGTCTTTTGGTTGTATTCCATTTTTATAGCATTTAATGACTCATCGTGCCCTGCTGATGGATGTTGTCCTTGTGGAAGATCCCACTCGCATTAGGATAGAGATGTTTCATTGTAGGATAAATGCAGTTAGATTTTTTCTTTGTGTCTCAGCAGCGAGAGCCGTGGCCGAAGGCTTTATGTCCGTCCCATTCTCATACTCACATGCGATATATCAAGAACTCTTTGGAATTTCTCCAAACTTGGCACAAACACCCACCTGAACTCAAAGATGAACTCGTTGGATTTTGGTGGTCAAAGGCCTCGTTGACCTCACATCCACCCCGATTTTATGGACATGACATCACAGGAACAGCTGGAGGGAATTTCTTCAAATTTGTCCACTTGGACTCAAGGATGAACTGCTTAGGTTGGTTGGCAAAACACATGTTTGGCCACAACTCATAATTCATACGCTAATTACCACTAAATTTCACACAAATATCTTCTGTGATAAAACAAATAAGCGGTGACATTTTATATCTAAAAGGTCAGAGGCCGACTTTAAGGTGACATCATCATGTTTAGCTCTCTATCAGTCCTCTGTCTTCCTCTGCAAAAAATAGTCTCTAAGTCAACAGGGGTTGAGGCTAACACAGCTAACATTAGCTGTAGCAGCTGTTGGTAAGCACAAACAAGAGAAGACCTGAAGATATTCAATAGTTGAAGACGCCTGCTGTCAGTGAAGGCAGCATGTTTCTCACTTCATTATTCAACAGAATCAGACATCAGTGTACTGATAACTTTCATTTTGCCAAAAATAAAAATATTGATCAACAAGGTTATTAGTGATAATCAGGAACACAATCCAGGCAAAATAAATGGTAACAATGAGGAAGGAAAAATTAAAAAGCCTTTATTATTACTGGCTAGTGCTAGTGCCTGGTTTGCCTTCCTGATTATCCTCTTATTTCCAAGAGCACCCAGCAAATTGTTCATCTACACTTGAACATACAGAGCAACCAGTCATCTTTCTTTTTTCAAGGTTATGAGTGAGCTGTGATCAGTTAATAAATTCTGTAAAATTAGTGGTGAATGACACCGTTATCCAGGACTTCACAGTGTATCAGCGTTCTGATCAGTTTTACCATTTTTGAAATCTGCAGTTGTCCTTTTTTCTTTGTCTAGACAGAGAAATAACCGTATCAAAACTGAGCCATTTTCATCATCAGACTTCAGCTCCGTCTGCACGTCTCCAGTCATTTCCAGTGCCAAATAAGAAGTGACGGGCTCGCTACGTCAGCGCCGTTCCACACGTTTAAACAGGACACCTCTCTCGCAGCGCTTGTGTGTGAGTGCACGTCGATGTAACAGCACTTTACAGTTTGCCCTTTTCCACGATACAAGACGAGACAGCTGTGTGGTTAACACAGCAGCATATGTTCATATTTCCACCAGCAGACTGAAATAAATAATCTCCCTGTTTGAAATGCTGCTCTAATACCCTATCTTGTATCTGGCAGGCCCATTTGTGCGGGTGGTCATCATTCTTCACTCTTTTGAAGTCCATTAGTCGTTCTGACAGCAGCGCCGCTGGCTGAAAACAGCAGATAACAGACCCAGGATTAGAGGAGCTACCGCCTGAATGTGTGTGAGCGTTTTCTATGTGTTCATACTCACACATCACTTCAGCCCGGCTGTTTACTGTGCTTATGTATGTAAATGACAAAATGGAGTTTGATTCCCCCGCCATGTTTGTTATTTTGTTCTCAACTCCTACACGTGTGTGTGTGTGTGTGTGTGTGTGTGTGTGTGTGTGTGTGTATCTATGAATGTTTTCCTGTGTTTTACATCACTGTGGACTTATTCATGTTGTTTTAATTTGTTGATATTGTTTTAGAGTTTGACTGAATTCTTCTTGATTCTTGAATACCACTAATTATGGCTGCCCCCAACTAAAGATTTTCCTCATTAACCAGAAGTCGTCAGTTCAAGCCAACAGTTGACTAGTGCACAATATTAATTTAATTATTTAATATATATTTTGGGGGCATGAACTGAGCAGGATGTTAAATCAGGAAGCAAGGAGACAAAAAACATTTATTTCAACACAATATAATCACAATGGCTTATATTTTAAATTTCACCCATGAATAGCACAGCTGTAACATTGGATGGATGTGTTTACATTCTTTCACACACTCATAGAACTGGAGTTACTGTCAGTTAACTTGTGTCTGGTCTCATCAGTGGTTTAGGTTTAGGAGTCTGCTGCTGTGCAGTCCTCATGTTTGTGGTCTTTCATTCCCTCTGACAGAGCGGTGCTGTTGTGGTGAGAAGCTTCATGTTGTCTTCACTGTCAACAATCTTCTCTGGCATCAAATACGTGCTGAAGAAAACAGAAGCAGCCGGAGCTTCTTATTATCTTCCTGTGGTATCTCAGCAGCTGCTGAAACCTCAGTGTGTAGCTACATTTTTTTAGGAGGAGAACATCAGCTGAGGAAAAGCCTGTGACGTACTGTAGCTGCAGTGACAGTGTGGGGAGGCTCTAGAGCTGCTCTGTTCTCTCTACCAGTGAAGTTCAGGTCAGTTATGTTTCCGGGCAGGATGCTCTCTATTGCTCCTCTGCAGAAGCTAAAGGGCAGTTCCATTATTTTTTGTTTTTTTGAGGTTTATATCGTTATGTACAGTGCTTTGATGGCCAGTGCCACGCAGAGCAGCTGATACCTAATTAATAATGCAGATGTCATGATGTTTTCAAATAAAAAAATTAGTGTAAAATTCCAGTTTTCCATTCACAATGAAATTTCTCAGCCAGTAAAATGCTTTAAATGTAATTAATATTAATGAAATAGAAAAATATGTTTGCTGTAGATTTCAGAACGAAACTGGAATTCAGGGGGAGTATGAGCATAAGGTAACAGTGGCATAATATATAATATATGATATAATATAATATAATGTAATATAGTATAAAGTGTGTTTGTGTATGTGTATGAAGCAGCTGCCCCATTACAAACAGAAGAGTGGACAGGCTGTGCTGCTGCTGCGTTATTTTCATCCATGGAGGCATGATGGTGTCCTACGACCAGTTCATCTGTGTGTTTCTGGGGATGGCATGAAAATAGTCTGATTTAGCTAAGAAAAGTACTTTGGATGCGTTGTGCTTTTGAGCCTGGAACTGCAATGGATAGAATGTGCACCCTGGCACGATAACAACGATCTGTGTCTATAATGGCGGACCGTGGACACATTCTAATCCTTCATGGTCTAATACTGTCCTATCGCACACTCCTGTTTACAGTCCGGTTATATCACTGATGCTCTGATGTTAGATGGGTACCAATGATCTGTACTGTTTTAATGACTCGCTGCAGAGTCCTGTCTCGGGCCGTGCACATCCTATGATGCTGTTTGTGATGTTTCCAGTCAGGATGCTTTCAGTTGCTCCTCTGTAAAAGTTAATAAGAACTTGGAACATGAAAATTCTGTTCTGCTGCTAAGGGTGGGTGGAAGCTAAAGACACTGGTGCTGATAAAACTTAAAACACAGTCTGCAGTTCAAATCAGTTCCATTTTAAATTCTGTTTCAGTTGTGGGTGAATTCAGCAACTATAGCGTCATGTTTGGTTCTCAACGGTAATAATGACATGTTTTCATTTGCTTCATGCAACTAGCCTGCAACTATTTATCAATTAGTTGTCAAATATTAAATTGGTCGCTAACTTTTCTGATAATCGATTAATTGGTTTGAGTAATTCTTTAAGAAACAAAGTCCTCATCCCATTGACAGATTACAGTATCTGGCAGTGAAAATGATCGTTAGCAGCCACTGTTACGTGACTCTGACTGGCCTCTTGTCAAAGGCTCATGGATATTGTCATATCAGAAACAAATTTGAAATAATTAGCCATATTATTATGTAATATTAGCCATATATATACATAAATATAAAGGATTACTGCATCATCAGGGAGAGTCCCGTGTTTCTCTGTTCAGTAACACCAGGGATGTTGTTTGAGCAGTTGTTGTCTTTGTGCCTGAAATTAACTTTTCAGAAATGTTTACTCATGCAAATCTTTGTAAACTCTGCATGTAGCATCTTCACAATCATGTCCATTTTAAATTGCTGACATCCTGTGTGTGAGGTTTATTGAAAAGAATATGATGCAGTTTAACAGTAACATTGGAACTAGAAATAATCTTATCTCCAGTGTAACTGGCTACCTCAGCACTCAGTATTGATGCAACATTAATGCACCTAAATGCTGATAACTGCAGCATCTCAGTAAATATAAGAAAACATGTCAGCATACATGCTGTAATGTGTTTTTTTTCAGATAGTAACCAGTATAATGTTATGTGTAGTATGTTAAATATGAGATCAGTTCAGCTGAGTCTCATCAGAGTTGGACATCAGTGACAGGACAGGATGTAATTTATGTCAAAGGTCAACAGTAGGGACATATATCATCCTCTCTGGTCTGTTTGGTGTTTAGGTGCTTCACTGATGAACCATCTGTCTTCATCCTCCTTATGTCATGTGTACATTACCTCCATGTCATTTGGATCACTTTTATCCACTTCAGTCTTTATAGCGCCGTGTTGAGTGTCGTATTGTAGCATCCTGTCTGCTCTGATGTTTCTAGTGAACAGTAATAAATGAGCGCCGTGTTTGAGATGCAGCTCCAGCAGCAGCAGCAGCAGCAGCCTCCTCCAGTCTATCTCGGAGCTCGACTCGTGCGGGTGGTCATCATTTTTCAATCTTTTGAAGTCTATTACTCGAGCAGACAGAAGCGTCGCTGCTGAAATAGGGAGATAAGAAAGTCGGGATTAGCGCAGATGCAGTGCCGGAGTGTGATGAGGGCGTGTGTCAGCTGGAGTTTGTGGGGGTGAGGTTGAGTGTGAGACAGTTTTGAGACAGTTAACTGCCAGAAGATTACTGATCCATCACTCTGACTGAACAATATGAACTAATGTCATTGATATCATCAGGAGGAGATACAATTCATGTCTGAGCTGACTTTCATCAGGGTTCCCACTGATTTGATAAAAGTGTTGTACAAAGAAAATCATGGAATTTGTGGAATTAATACTCCAAGAACATCTTCAAATATTATGGATGGTTTGAGGAATATAGGCTGGGTTAAAAAAAAATTCTGATTCAAATTGATCTTCGTTTGAATGATCTGATATCAGTTCATAAAATCCGAGATCGATCTTTTTATACGTGCGTTTTCCTGCGGATGTGTGAAGCTTTTGCAGCTGTGCAGGGGCTTTGTTTCTGTTGACGTAAGCTAGGTCGCTAAAAACAGAAAACAGACTTTAGTGATATTTACCTGCATCATTCCAGTGTATGAGACGGGCATGAAACTTTCTGCGGCTGTGACGTGCAGCGAGTTGGGCTCCAGATATCAGAAGGTATAAATTACTACGGGTGCAATACTTGAATACTTGGAGAAACTTAACAGATTTGCTGCTTTGTATGCAGATATTTGTGCTGCACTGCTGGCTTGATGGAGCGATTATCTGAGCTAAAAACAGCAGATAGATGTGGCAAACTTAAGACAAAGGAATTTAATCTATCTCACAATCAGTCTTTTATTTTGTTTGCTACCTATTAACAATGTGGCTCAGATCATTTGACTGCAGCCAGTAAAAGCTGTTCCTTGTACAATTTACAGCATTATTTCTGTGAGAATCTCTTTCATATCCAACCAGCATTGGTATTATAACTGAAATATCCCTAAAAGAATCAATATTGAATCAAATCTGGACCTTGTGAATCAGAATCAAATTGATTCGGGAAAATCAGTGATGATACCAGCCCTGTGTGCAAGTAAAAACAAAGGAAGATATATTTTTTAAGACCAGATGATAGTGGCGTACACTATTTGATTGGAAAATCATGACCCATTCCTAGAATATACCCGAATGACCCGTTTACAGTTTGTTGGACCACATCAGCTTGTCAGTGTTCGTTGCAGACACGAGCAGTTTTGATCACGTCTTCGGTCCAGTCAACACGTTTAATAGCTTGCAGCCGTGGACGCTGCCAATTGCTCTGAAACGGTCATGATCCGGTCAGAATTTTGTACAGCTCTATACAACTGATGTTTAATTCAACATTTGCAGCTCGATAACTCGTCTAAATGACTCGGGGAGATAATACTTCTGTTGCTGAAATGTGGGCACAACTTTTCAATGATGTCGGCCGTGCAGGGTCTGTAATTATTTTTTAAACATTGTTGACATACTGTAGGTTCTTCACATTTGTACATTTTGTTCGGCATTTTTACCTTTATTTGGATGTTGCGGACATATGACACTGTAAGTGCCTTAACCTATATGCTACGAGGAAACATGTAAGTTCTGTATGACAAGCATTTGTAGAATATTTAATTTTATCTTGCATTTGAGGTCTGATAGGAATTATCACTTTAAAACCCACTTTTAGACGAGTAGAGTTTGGCAGTAGTTGTTAGGTGAGTGCAAAGTTTCTTAATAAGTCCTTCAAACTAAACAAAATACGTTGGTTCTCGTTGCCTTTACAATATAGAAAGGTCATGGTTTGGGTTGGAACATCAGATCACATTTTCAACACTTTTCTTTGTGCATGTCATGTGCTCTTTTTTTATTTTCTCAGTCTCAGTTTTTCACACAATGTTTCACAATGATTTCTAACTTACTCATCCATGAATTCAAATATGCACCCTCATATCCGTGTCCGTGACCCGCACCCTCATAATCGCTTTTTTTTTCCAATGCTTGAAATGTATCAGTAAAATCAGGAATCAGTGATTGCTTCCAGTGTTTTATAGAACTACAGTATGTTAATTATGTGAGTGTATGTGCTGCATGTGTGTACAGTGTTTGTATGTTGTTGTGCAGTATTTCAGTCCTTAACCCTGACCTTCAGAGCAGTGGAAGTGTTCATCCGGGACAAGTACGAGAGGAAAAAGTACTACGACAAAGAGGCTCTGGCTGCAGCTCCAGTGAGTATCACTGTCACCTCCTGTTTTTTACATTTTGGGCTCCGTCCTGTCAGTCCATGTCACTGTTAGAATGGTGCACAGAGCTGCCATGGTTGCAGGCAATTTCATGAACGTGTTCATCGATTGCTGTTTGTTGCATATGTTTGATGTGAGGCTATTTGATGCCAAAATCTGCTAAAGACATAAACCAACTCAAATGCAAACTGACAGCTCTTCTTTCCCTTTATTCTTTGTTGAAATGTGACCAAGTGTTTGTCCCAACCGTTGAAAAATGGCAGCAAAATCTGCATACGCAGGCTTTTATTTAAGGAGACTTCACATTAATGATCAAATATGAATGATTTCCCATCTTTTGCCTCTTGGCGAGAGGCTGAAAACGAATGCTAAAAGGCTAGAATCAGCATCAAAGAGTGTGCGCATGGTTTTGGCTGCTGTTGTGTTAAAAGTTGAAATGTGCTGCTACTTATCATATTTGGCATCTTTTCCTCACACAAGACATTTGAATGAGTTCCAGCTCCGACTTCTCTGTGCCAAGGCCTCATGGTCGGCTTCCAGGATCTCTCATCGAGCCTGTAAAGTTTATATTTTTTACAGTCACCAACCTTTTCTGCACTTTAATCTATCACACTGGAGATGTTTTCTGAGCTTAAATGTGTGGAAAGGCAGCGAAATCCCTTTCAACCCTGATTTGAGCCCAAACAACACAGTCTTATTGGATCTGATAGCAGGAGTTGGTGCACACAGAGAGAGAATAACCTTTCAAAAACACTGTTATCTTCTGATACAGGTCTTTATCAGTGAGTAGAGATGTCTGTGTACATGTTTGTGCGTCTGTGTGTGTGTGTGTCAGTGTCAAGACTCAACCTTGTGTTTTGTGTGGATGATGGGAGAGAGAAAGGATGTGATGGTGTAGGTGTGTATGTGGGTGTGTGCACATCTCCTTGTCTTGTTTTCTGGAGAGATTAACTGTGTGAGGTGTGTTTGAGCGTTTCACTGAGTGGGCTGCTTCTATACTGTGAGTTATGCATCACCATTAAAGGTGAAGTTTACCACGTTTTATGTGCAAGTCCAGTCAGTTTTAATAGTAAATGTAGTGGAGATGCACTGATTCCAATTTTCTTGGCCGATTCTGATTTGCGTTTTTTTCAAGGGTCTGCCGATTCTGATTTTGGCCACTTTCGATTATCAGTCTTTCTCAGAACTATAATTGACAAAATACACAAACATTTTTGCAACTTTTCATCTAAAATTAAAGTTGGATGTTCATATTAAATCACTGACCATTAAATAATGTTTACATTTTCTCCATGTACTAGAGGAAACATGATCTCAAAAGATCTCGCAGAATTAGCAGGGCGTGATTGCACGTGATCTCATGTGGGAGCAGATGTAAACAAATCAGCGACTGACAATTTGCTGTAGTAAAACTTTGCAGTAAGAAAAACAGAGGCAGAAGTTAAATGAGTCTGGATGAGAAGATGTTTGAGGAGACGCATCAACACAGGTAGTTTATTCTTCAGCCACAACAGGAGGTGAGATTTTAACTGTCAGTCTGTGAACAGCAGTCTGCTGCTGGCTAACGTTAGCATGAAGAGCTAGAAAGTTTACTGCTGTTTGGCAACACCGTCAGCTGCTTGGTCTCCTTGTAGGCTGTCCGTCTTCCTTTTCTTGGAATCTATCGCCAACACTGACTTAATGCCAGAATGTGTCTGAGTGTGTGTGGCTGTGAGCAGAGCTGTTGTGGCTGTGACGTTACGGTCAGTGTGTCTGCTGCGTGTATGACGTGGCCATCGTGCAGAGCATGTGGGTGAATTTGTCCGGTCCAATTGCTGGATGGGGCCCGTCATGCTGAAAACCGGCCAGTTCTGGTCTCTGGACGGTCGATCGGTGCATTTCAGCATAATTTTCAGCATAATTTCAAAATCTAAACTCCTAATAAATCCATCTGCTGACTCTGAAATCTGATCAGAGAACAGTTGTATAATTGAACTGTTGAAGCCATGTATTCAATAATATGCAAAACATTTTGTAGCCACATAAGTGCAGATATTTTCCATGATTAACAGGTCAAAAGTTGTTCAAACTCCTGTTCTCACATCCCACTCTATATACTTTGTCAGATTACGTTTGTGACGGTGATGCCACATTAATAATAATAATAATATCTGATCTGACAGATTATGCCCATGCATCTAATTCAGATTCTTAGGAAAAGTTTTAAGATGAACTTTATGACAAAAGCTAACTGAAACTTGGAAGAGGAGTTTTTGTTTCTGTTGTTATAGTGACGTCAGTTAGATTTGGTTTGGTCAGAGCTGGAATATTAAATTGTCCATCTTTGCTCACTACATCTGAGCCTTTCTTACCTTCAGGTCAGCAGAAACTACAGGTTATATGAAATGTTTAAAATACAGAAATGTGAAAATTTTGGCTTTTTAATCGGTATTGGTCATAAGAAGCAGGTAATCCATTGCTAATGTGTGTATTTCTGTCATAGGTGATGTGTGTTTGAGCGATAAAACAGAAAAAACAACAAATTAAAACAAAAATGTTGCAAAGTTGAAAGGAGCTACCGGCGGCTGTATCTGCATGCACACTGTTAATCTTCCCCTGAAGTAAAGTATCAAAGTTTTACGATACACAAAAACTCACACGCACTCAGACTGACCACTAAACAATTTAATACAAACAAAGCTTTTTATTACACTTTCACAAGGACACACACTCACTCAAACTAAGAAGGATACGAGCTGAAAGGAAGGTAACACAAAAACAAAAAAAAGTGTGAAAAACAGATGAAAACATAAACACTAAATGTGTTACATAAATGCAAAATGTCTTGTTCACAGCAGTCTGTCTCTGTTCCTTCCTGTCATTGTCTCTCCTTTTGTTTCCTTTTGATTCTTCCTCTTCTTCGTTCTGTTTCTCGGTTCGTCCTCCTCTTTTCTTTTCTTTTCTTTTCTCCTCTCGCCTCCTGCCTCCCTCTGTTTTCTCATACTTTCCTCTGAAGCGTTGCCAGCAGCCAGACTGTGATCTAGGATCTGTTTCTGCCACCCACACAGACGGCTCGGCTTTTATATGCAAATTAATTATTAAAAACAACTCATTATCACTTTAAGCAGTTTCGTGCAGATGGAGAGAGAAGAGGAGAGGGCGGGCTACAGTAACCCTGAGCTCTATGTGTGTGTGTTGGAATGAGAATGAGGAATTTGTTGGCTGGAGTTTTGTGTCGAGCTCATATACAAAAGAAACAGTGTGATCTCTTCACTGTAGTTACATCATCGTACTGTAAAGCTTTTGTTTGGACGACATCGGCAGTTAGTCAGTGTTAATACAGTAACATGATAGATACACAATGATGAAACTAGATTGACTGTAGGCTGAACGATTTGGGAAAATATCTAATTCCGATTATTTTTACTGATGAAGTGTGATATGATTTGTAATATTAGATTGTTGTTATTCTCATTTTCATTGAAAAAAGGTCTGATTTTTGCAGCGACCCGTACCAAGGTAGAACTGCAATGATTTGTTGATTAATCAATTAGTTGTCAACTATTAAATTTCTTGGCAACTTTTTAGATAATCAATTAATCTGTTTGGATCTTTTTTTTTTTTCTTTTTCTTTTTTTTTTTAAGAAAACTGTCCAAAGGAACACTTTGCACATTTGTCAGATGAGACAGGTGCGTAGGAGAGAGGCAACTAGACCACAAAGTTGCAAAAGGACTCCCACACACGGTCTAACTTGCATTATAAGATTTATTTGTGACCTAGACCTTCATCAGGCAAACCTTTGCTTTTTGCTTTGATTGCCTGATGAAGGTCTAGTACCAAAACACCACAAATAAATGTCCTTTTGTAAGAAAATTGTCCAAATTGTCTGATTACAGCTTTTGAAATGTGAATATTTTCAGGTTTCTTTACTCCTCTCTGACGGTAAACTGAATATCTTTCAGTTGTGGACAAAACAAGACATTTGAGGACGTCATCTTGGACTCCGGGAAACAATGATTGACATTTTCTGGACCAGATAACTAATCGATTAATCATAGAAATGATTGAGAGATAATAAATATAAGCATTACTTCAAGTCCCACAAAGATGTTTTCTCTACAGCACCACAATAATTTTACAAAAAAAAAAAAAAAAAAATTAGTTTTATCAGATATTTCACCTCCTGTGATTAGAAAATTGCAGTACGCCGTATTGCAGTTTTGATAAAAATGTGATTATTGTTCAGCCGTAGTTAAAATATGCTGAAATCTTCTGTAGGACTGAGTATAACTGCAGAGTTGGTGAAACTTCACTTTGGGTTCATCACTATGAGTGACTACTTTCATATTTGACCCATTGTTAATAGATATTTATTGATCAATGCAGCTTTAAAAGCATCAGGCGATTTGACTGAGTGAGTGGAATCGTCTTCAAAGACTCCTCAAACCTGAGTTCTTTTATTTCTTTGTTTTGTGATAAAACTATTGAAATGTTCATCTGTGACATGCTAAAAAAATTGCTCACATTAGCTGACATTACTTACAGAGGCTCCTCACTTCCAACCGAGCATTGGTCATCAACGACACCTCTCCATCTCTGAGCTGTACTTTCTACCTCTTTCTAGCTGGTTCCCTGCCTCTTGATCTCTGCCCCGGTGTCCCGCCCCCAGCTGTTCTTGGGCTGTCCTCTCTTCCATTTCCCCTGCGGGGTTCCAGGTCACGTCTTGGTGTGTAGTGCTAGATGTCTGTTTCCTCAAGTTGTGGCTGGTCCAACCCCCTTAGGCCTCAGGATCTGTTTCCCTCCCTGCCATAGTTCCGTGTTGCTGATTTTGCTCAGCTACCTGATCTTGAAAATTCACTTTAAGCAGCTGTTGATGAACGTCTGTGGCTTGTGGCTATTTCCTTAGAGGACCAGATGTTGGTGAGGGTGATGAAGCCTGCTCTAGCTTTGCCTCCTACTGTAGCTTGTCTGTGCCACCTTGCACACCTACAATGCTGCTGTGGTAGAGGAACGAGTTGACTTCCTGTATGGACTCACCATCTACTATGACTGGGTTGTTGGTGGAGGTGTTGATCTTCATTAGTTTGGTCTTCTTCATGTTCATTCTCAGCTCTGTCTCAAGGGATGCAGTCGCCAGCTTACTTACAGCTAACATTAGCCGCCATAATCTACTGTCCACACCCGGCTGATTAAGGTTGTAAAAGCAAAAGCCCTCAGTGTATTAAACTGTGCAAGAGTGGGTTTAATTGGTTGTCAACTCAGCCTTTAATTTTTAAGAGGAGAGATTTGTATTTCTTTTTTCAAAAGTCTTTTGTTGAAAAGCATGCTTATTTTCAGCAGTTGGAATTTGAAAAAGGCAGTTGTTGTTGTAGTTTTAGCATTAAAACTCAAACTCGGGTGTTGTTGGCACTTAGAAGGAAAGGTTTTAAAAGATGCTTTCTCTTCCCATGAAGGTCCAGATTCTGTGTTTGGACATTTTAGCATTTCAATTTAGAAGCGATTCTGCAGAACATATTTATTTGTATCCTCAAATACAGTATATGGCATTGAAAAGCCGAATTAATGCAGATAAGGACTGCGAGATCTAGTGCATGTAAGACTTTGAAGTGCTGATTTCTTCTGTTAGTGTTTGTGAGATCAATGAAGAGAAAAGTCTTCGTCTGTAATGGACAGTGTGCAGTTCTTTGTAGTGGAGGACATTAGTACATCCACTCCACCTCATCCACTCCACTTCCACTGCCCATGCTGCATGAGCTCATTGTTCTCCCATGAGTGAATTAATAGGTGTGTGTGTGTGTATCAGTATAGGGACCACACATTATTTCAATGTTACTGGAATCAACAAGACATCAGAGTTCATCTTGCAGACCCTCTGTGATGAGCCCAGTGATTGGCCTAAAACTGTCACAAGTGAGCAGCACGCTCTCCCTTCAGGAAGACTTTGCTGATTTTCAACCTTATTTGCCTGAGTTAGTCACAGGGATGTCCTGTCTGCTGTGTCCACAGTCGTCTGCAGTGCTCTGCGTGTTCCTGCAGCAGCTGTGGCAGCCTACTACACTTCTGCTGTCCTCCGACTGTTGTATCCTGACGTCAGTGGACGGCAGAAGAGCTACAGGGAGAGTTTGGCTGAGGTCAGTTTGGATTTTTGTTCAGCAGGAGAAAACAGATTGGCTTTGGCTTTGAATAGTTTTTAAGAAGACTTTTAAGAAGACTTTTGTTATCAATTCTCATTCTGGTTAAGTCTAATGTAAGCAATGGATGTTCCTGGCAACTAATTTCCCTGTTGATTAAATGCAAAATTTAAATTAGACTAGTCGACTAGTCTAACAGTAAAAAAAAAAAAAACACTTAAAATTGAGCACAATTTATTAATTGATATTGTTAAACTCTGTCCGAAAAAAATACTGTGTGTATTAAGAGCCATTTGAAGCCATTAATCACAGTCTACAATCACCAAATCATATTTTAAATGCCGCTGAAATGTGTGGCACTTTGCGGTGTGCAATATGAAGATTGAATATTAACCTACAAAACATGACAACTGCTGACTAAATGCTTCACATTTTCAGACTGAAAAGGATCTCATTGTCTGTGGGCAAACAACACTGTTTACCTGGAGCTGACGTTAGCTGCCAGCCTGCTACACAGTGTGGCTAACGTTAGCAGTGCTAGCAGCAGCAGCCTGCTCTGCTTGCAGGTTAATGTCTGTGCGCTATTTCCATTTTCTATATCAAAACACTGACAAACCGCTGGATTTCCGAGCTGTCATCATCTGTTAATTCAGTGGTTCCCAAACTTTTTCTGCTGCGCCCCCCTTCAGAAGCTGAAAAAAGTTCAAGCAGACACGTCACAATGAATTTCTAATAATGAATATGTGTGTGCAAAAGATGTACATGCACATAAATGCTGTCAATTTATCAAGAGTATATCTTCTCTTTCTGACTCCTTTATTGTGGATGCATTTGAGATTGTGAGCAGATTTTTGATGCCTGCTGCAACCATGAATTCACAAAACAGCCCAAGGTCACTGATCTGACCATGACTCAGTATTTCTTTAGAACACAGTGGAGTTCTGGTGCAGCTTAAAGATCTAAAACCGTCCCTCAGCCTCCATAATTCATGTTTTATTAGTCTCTGTGTAACTATTCCACTTTCCTTCAGCAGTGTCCTCCGTCAGAGTACAAATGAAGCTGTTAGAGGTCCACCCAGCGGACAAGCCTCCGTTAAGATGTTAACCATCTCTCCGTCTCACTATCAGCAGATAGCCAGACACTTCAATCTCTGAGCCCTAATATCTATTCAACCTCTGTTCATCCTCTTTCACCCGGCTCGCACCACTCCTCTTGTTATCTCTCTGCCCCCCCTCCCTCGTCTGTATTCCTTTCACTCCTCCCTCTTACCCCCAGTCTCTTTTCTCTTTATCTTCATCATCAGCCCATCTGCGCCTGTTTAGTGCTGTTTCGACATCTCCGGCAGCATCAAAGTCGGAAGAGGAGGAAGTTTTGAGAGAGGAAAAAAAAAACCTAAAAGACATCAACGGAATAAGTAGGGGGGAAAGAAAATGCTCTGAATTCACATCTCTGCTGCGCTCCGTTCACCACCACAGGCAATGAGAGCAAGCAGCCGTTTGATGCCTTAACAGTCGAGGAGGGAGGGAGAAGGATGGAAACGGAGAGAGATGAAAACTGGAGAAAACATTCTTCTGTTCTGCCCTCAGAAAGACACAGTCGGTGTTAGTTTCCAGCCTGAGGTGGTTTAAAGAGCAAAGGAGGAGGAAGACAGCGAGGAAGGATGATGATAATGATGTCACCTCTTTCTGTGAATTCACTCCTCGCTGCCTGGTTTTAACAGCTCGGTGATGAGAAGTGCTTGGTGTGTTTTATCAGCAGTCCAGAACAGTCACATTATAGATCTGCATCCCCTCAGCCTCATTTAACCCTCTGACACACAAATGCAGCAGTGTTACACACTCTGTTAAAACTCTGTAGCCTCGTTCCAAACTCCCCGACTCAACACCAACACCTACAACTTGTTTGTTAGCACTTGAAATGGTCCTAATGAATAATGAAGTATAAATAAACTTCAGTCTGATTATCAGGTCAGGAACAGCAGGGTTTAACAACAACGTGAATGAACCACACTGAGGATCTGATTTACAAAGGTCCTAAATAAAGAGGGCTAGAATGTGTGTACATTCTGATATATTGTGTGTTTTGTTGGTGACCAGTGAAGAATAAGTGCATAAATGACAGCAGGTGCAAACACTGTGGAGACAGCAGTATTTAAATGAGGGTTTTGCGTGTTTTACAGGTTTTCGCCACAGAAAGTAGAATGACTGCAGGCACAAAATGAAATTGTAGGCGTTAGTGGAAGAGGCAAATAAACATCTTGTTGAGCTACAGTGAAAGAAGAAGGCAAGAACAACAGATGAAAGAAAAAAGAAAAGTTGAAAAAAAAGAAGAAAAATTGGCTTAAAATAAAACCTCTTCAAATGTCTTCAAAAAGTAAGTTTTTTCTTTTCTTTTGGCTACTTTCTTTAGGCAACAGTGGCTGTGAATGTTCAGTTTCATTTAGCTGCAAATAGGCTGCAAGAAATTTATGTTCGGAGAGGTTTGGAGACAAAGACGACGGACGTGTGGTCCAACCCTCGACTTGCAGAGTAGGATGTGGGAGGTGCTACCAAAAGTAGGTCAAACTGAACCACCGCTTGGTGTCTCCTTGAGGAAATAAGGAGAAACTCATCAGATTAAATTCTGACATCTAAAACTGCAGCAACGTCCCTAAAAATGTCTTTTTGGACGACAATTGCAATCCAATATGTTGATTGTAAACCTCCACCACAGCTAATTTTGACCCATCACGCTTCCTGTAGTTTTGAACACTCACATTTTTGGCTGCAACCAGCAACTCCAAAAAAGAGTTCACAATGAGATAATTGATTAATTGACCTGTAGTTGCAGCTATAAATGCATGCATTCGCACATATGTGGTCGCAGCTATTCCGAATTCATGCTTGTTTAATAAGAAGTTCCCAGCAACATTAGCAGTGCGCACAGTGTCACTTTTACCCCAAAATAAAAACAGTAGCAGAGTACAGTCAGTGTAATATGAACAGAACAGTTTTCCAGCCTGCTGTCTGCATGAATTTAGTCCAATTTAGGTATCAAGGCCTCCAAAAAACTTCATTCTCCTTATTTAAGTAAACCAACCTGCCATTTTTCCAACATTTTGTGTTTGATGAAACTGGTGCTGCTGGTTTGTTGTCATGAATCATGAGGTCGGATAGTTGAATTTTCCATCCTTCACCAGTGTGTGGATTCTTTTTTGCCATGAAGTTTTTATTCAAACCACTTTAGACCATGAAGTTATTTTTTCTTAAATTTTCTTCACAGCGTTTGATTTTGACAAAAATCAAATTAAATGCTTCGCTGTAGCTTCACATGACTCTGTGTTCCATAAACATACTCTCACTTTTCGTGCTCATAACAGAAAAAAACATACATGTTTTTAACTTTTTAATGACCTGATTGCTTTTCTTGTTTCTTCTTGTAATAATCAATGTGTTCAGCTGTTGTGTGGAGAGGCAGTTAAGTGGAGACGAGGCACGAGTCTTGAGGGAGGTAGCTGAAGCTGTGGTGCATGTAGGAAGGCATCGAACAGCCAGATGGCAAAGAATAAACAAGGAAGTGATGAAGACGAGGCCAACATAGCGTCAGCAGTGTTTAGTTAAATCTGCTAACTGACATGTCTCATTACAGGCAGGAAAGATTTGAGCAGCTCTGTGGTGACGCAGCTGATGGGATTTTTGTCAGATTGGATTGGTATTGATTTTGGAGACGGATTGAAAATGGCAGTAATTATTGAAAAAAAGATTGTGTTCATTTTTTTGGGTAATGGCCTGCTTTCATCATAGATTTTTGTGCAGGCACCAGCCAGGCTTTTCACCGGCTAAAAAAAACAAACAAAACAATACTTACACAGTTTGAATCCTCCGGAGGCTCCTGAACATGAAAGCGGTAATATGCATGCAAATGTGGAGTTGGGAATTATCTTTTCTTGACTTTCTCCTGTCTGAATCTCCCTCCTGTCTTCAATCATTCTGCTTCTCCGTCCATCTGGCTCTGTGATAATCTCCGTAAGTGCACAAATGCATATTAAGCCTGGCTGCCTCACATCTGATGCAAAGAAAAGTTTGTGCACTTGAAGCTATAATTTCTGCATTAAAATGTCTGAAAACACAACCAGTAACATCAGGCTTCATGATCAAACAGAGTTTACATCACGTCATCAACACTTCTGTCTGTATTCGCTCGCCTTTCTTGTGCTCGTACGCATGAGCACTTTTTCTCACTCTTGCTCTCACAGTTAAACACCCTCGTGGTTTTCCAGCGGTTCATACCAGACTCGCAATCTAATCCAGCACTGGTTCTGGTGCACAGACTCTGGTGTCTAAAAACTGTATTGACAGGAAAGAGCGAGAGGAGAGAACAATGATATATGATTTAGTCCGTGTCACCCAGCTCTAATTTGTTTAGAAATGAAAAACAACACTTAATGTGTTTTTGAGGCAGATCTGGGGTGGGGCTGCACAATTAATTGCGAAATTATTGAAATTGCAATATGGCCAAGTACAATATCCAGGTATATTAAGGTTTATTTATCTGTGAATCTCTTGAATTTCATGATGCAATCTGCATTTTACCTCCCACAGTCACAAATAGACTGTTAAATAAACTAATTCAAGATTGAAATTTCATCTGATGAATTTAGAACAGAAATTGAGATATTTATGTGCTTTTATACGTGCACCCTGCACTTGTTGTTATCACATGGAAGCTGCACACGATTTTCAGCAAATGAGCGCTTGCTAAAACTCGTCTTTTTAAATTGATTTTCTCCAAAACAATCGCTTTTGGTAGCCACAAGGCCAAATAAAAAGTTTCCTGTATGAAAGTGCCAGATTTTCCAAAAGCAATGAACAATTTGTTTCTAAAATAAATCATGTGGCAAAAATGTGTCTGTATTTTGTAAAAAGATCCTCAGTTTCAAACAATTTGAATTTTCTGGCAGTTTAATAAATTAGTTTCACAGGGTTAAAGCTGTTATAATCAATATTTTTTACAAAAATCAATTGATAATGTAAAAAACATGCAACAGTGTGAAAAAAGAGAGAGATGAACAGATAATTCTCAGCTGAATCTGCAGCTCCTTTTGGTTTTATGGCGTTTTTTTAGTGAATTTCAGCTCATCGTTTAGCTTTTCGCTCCACAGCTTTACTGTTTTGGTTCACTCTCATTGCATAGTTTTTTTTCTCTACTTTTCTTGTCTGCAGGGTCAGAGGAAGACATGACTGTTTGATCACCACTTCCTCCTCCACAAAACACTCCGATGAGCAGAGAAATAAAAAAACGTAAAACATGAAAACAACCGGCTGCTGCTGCTGTTGGACTGCAGCGTTCGATTCAAGCCTGCTCTTAGTGTGTCTCACAGGTCAGCGGCAGGTTAATAGAGGTCGTCCCTCCACTCTGTAGCTGTGTGCGCGGGTGTACGTGGGTGTGTGAGACCCTACTTTGACACCGTTCTCTCTGAGCAGCCGTGGGGTTGAATACAACCTTGGCCCGCAGCATCTACTGAAGCGAGGAGCGCCCCGCTGCCGTGGAGAAAATCCTCCTTCATTCCCGTTAATTAACTCTGCTTCTCCTTCCTCCGCCACGCTCCGTCTTCTGACTCTGTTCTCCTTGTTCTGTCTGTCTGTCTTCATCTTTTCTTCCCGTCTTGTCTCTGTCTAACCCTCCGTCTGAAATCCTCTTCTTGTCTTCCAGCAGAAGTCATCTGAAGCTGCTCCTCCCTCCACCTCGCCGTCCTCGCAGGCTGACAGGAGCAGACAGGAGGTGCACGACTTTACTCTTTTCTCTGGTGTTTTGTTGTGGTTGTGTTCAGTTGTCTTGTAGATATGTTGTGCTGTGAAAGATCAGAACAGTTCACAGGTCAAGCAAACACTCTTATTGGCTAATTTACAATATAAATTATCCATCATAATTAGCGACAGTGCCTGACAGTCTTTAATTTTATCCTCATAGATTATTTAACCATATAAAACTGTGTCAGACTTCTTCTTTGACAGGAGGACATCCCTGACAGTCACTGGGCTGGAGTTATACTCTGTGTTTGAAACTTTTATTCAAATGCAAAATAAGTCATAGTTGGGTGATTCTGCTAAACTTTAAGATGCAACTATTTTTATAATCGATTAAACCATTTGAATCATTTTTTTAAGAACAAGAAAAGTCCAAATTCTCTGATTTCAGTTTCTTAAATGTGAATATTTTCTGGTTTCTTTCCTCCTCTCAGACAGTAAACTGAATATCTTTGGGTTGTGGTCAAAACAAGACATTTGGGGATGTCAGCTTGAGCATTTTTCTCGTGTTTTTGGACCAAACAACTAATTAATAATTAGTAAATTTATAATTAATAGAGAATATGCTCAACAGATTGATGGATAATGAAAATAATTGTTACAGGAAAGACTTGAAAAATAGTTTGGACCTGTTTTTCAGCTGACAAGATTGTGACAGGATTAATTAATCAATTATTAATAAACCAAATTGAGTATTTTTTTTAAAGAAAAAAAGTCAAAATTCTCTGATTTCTTTACTCCTCTCTGACAATAAACTGAATATTTTTGGGTTGTGGACAAAGCAAGACATTTGAGGACGTCATCTTGGACTTGCTGACATTTTATTGATTGACTAATTGAGAAAATAATCAACTGATGAATCAACTGAAAATAATTGTTAGCAGCCCTAATTTTCAACTACGTCATCAAATCACCAGGTACAATTGTTATTTGCCAAACAAAGATCAAAATGAGGCCTTTCAGAGCTTGACTTGATTCACGGGTGCCTTCACAGATGGATAGTTGCCACATAGCCACTTCACTGGATCTTCAGGAACCTGCAGGTGACGTCAGGATGACTGTGTCCATGTCATATACAGTATATATATACAGTCTATAGTTTTACACACAGCAGTCTCCATCAACCACAGTCCTTTGGTCCTGTGCACACGCGGGGTCAGAGCTCCTTTGAGTCGCGCTCGCCACGCTGACATGAACTGATTAAATAAGCAAAGTTGGAAACGGAGCCAACATGATGTGTGGAGGAGGATCCCAGCTGTAATTTGCTGTGTTTTATTAGCGAGGATCAGATGGGAGTATAATAGCCCGCTAATGCTGCTGGAGCAAATTGGCCAGAGCTAGCCTCATTAGCTCGTGGTTAATAGAGTCAGAGACTTGTGCCAGAGCCTCAAAGATAATAAACTTACTGATGAATACGTCAACAAAAATGCAGCCAAAATATAGCCTGCATATGTGCCATACGCACTGTAGAGAAACAGCCAAGAATATCAATCAGTTTGAGCAGAATAAAGGCCAATAATTCTTCAAGTCTGGAGAGAAATGGGTACCACTGTACAATAAGACTACCCTTATAAATAATTTGTAAATGCTTTATACTTAGGTTATTAATTAGGTTGTAAAGACTTAATAAAAACACATTAAATAAAAAAGGCAGCAGTGATCTGATGGTTGCCAAATAGTGAGTCCACATCTGTCTGCGCTGCTCAGCGAGCTGACTTCTCCTCCATCAGCAGTATTTATTCCCATGAAGTTACTAGAATTTAACGACCATCAGCAGATCTTAACAGTCAAAAAGCTTCATTTGGCATCAAATTAACAGGTCAGATCACCAGATTCATGCACGTTTTCTGCATGCAGTTTTACACTTTATAATAAAGCTCTCTTTTGCCAGTTATAAAAACGAATAATGATTAACTTTGAAAATGATCTAATTGTGATTATTTTGACTGGTATTTCAGTTTGTCATCAGAATTCATTCTTAGGTCAAAATAAAACAAAAGTAACTCAAAAGTGTCCATGTTTGCAAGCAGCTGCTGATGATACTCCTGCCAGATCATCAGTGGTTTTTTAAATGATCAATACAGGGCTGCAACTAAAGAGTATTTTCATTGCATTGTTGATTAATCTGTTGATCATTATCTCGACTAATCAATTAGATGTTTGGTCTCTAAACTGTCAGAAAACGGTGAAACATGTTGATCAGAGCTGAAGATGACGTCTTCAGATGTCTTCTTTTTTTTTCACAAGGCGAAGATATTCAGTTTACTGTCAGAGAGGAGTGAAGAAACCAGAACATATTCACAGAAGCTGAAATCTTTTATTTTCTTATTAATTTTATTTGTCTATTAGATGTTCGTGCCCTTTGTTTTTTAGTTACCTTATTTAATATTACCTTTGTGCTTATTGCATTATTTAATTTCCTAATGACTTCAATGTTATGGTCATGAAAAAAAACCTTGAATGCACAAGTAGCATGTTTGTAAAATTTAATTGCTCAATAAAAAAATATATACAATAAAAAAAGAAGCTGGAATCAGAGAATTTTCACTTTTTTTGTTTAAAAATGACAAAAAACAACAAATGAAAGTATCAATAGTTGACGTTTAATAATTGATTAACTGATAATCGTTGCAGCTCCACTCTAATAATAACTTTATTGTGACTCAGTAATTTTTTGTGGCCATAAGTTATTGATCTTGTTCCTTCATCTTATTGAAGTGTGGCCACAACCTGATGATCTTGTTCCTGCACAGTATTCATTTCTAGCAAATGTCAAAAATAACATTTTACTAAAATGTTAAATATTAAAATGATTATGGTGTGATTTTTTGTGAGGATCTGTATCAAATGAAGATGTTTTCTTAAAGGGACAGTTCACCCCAAAATCAATAGTACATATTTTTCCTTTTACCTGTAGTGCTGTTTATCCATCTAGATAGTTTTGGTGTGAGTTGCAGAGTTTTTGAGATATTGACCAATGTCTGACTTCTCTCCAGTATAGTGGAACTAGATCGCACTGGGCTTAAGAATAAGAAAAATAAGAAAAAAAGTCTCTTTCCAGAAATCATGACGAGGTTACTCGAGATAATCCACAAACCTTGTTGTGAGCAGTTTCATAATGGAACTACTTTCTTCCTGCAGCAGAAAGAAAGTAGTTCCTACATGAAGTCTCATTATAAAGTTGTGCCAAAAATCTTGAGTTAAAAACCAAAACAAAAAAATCCCCTGTGACGAGTGTTGACATTTGACCCTGTTTCTGTGTGTGTGCTGTGTTTTAATATTTCATTCCATTAGTCTCAAGTAAAATAAAACACTGACCCAAAGCTCACAGAAGAACACTAATGTTCTTAATGTTGATTCTGATTTGCGTCACTGTGAATATTGCCGATTGTTTTGTTTATTACTCTGAGGATAAATGACCATCTCAGCTTGAATAACTATAAATACGTAAACAGGCAGTAAAACACTGGCGTTGAGACCAGAGACGGAGGGAGACGCAGACACAAACCGACCGTTATTGTTTCCATAATGGATCGACTGTAGCTTTTCAGCGGCTAAGCTAAAGCTTCTGTCTTTGGCGTCCTGACAGTCATTAGCTAAAGCCTGTTGGTGGCTGGCATCAGCGCCGCCTCATTTACATACAACAAAGCAAGAGAGAAGCATTAACCTGAAAACACTACATCAACTGTCCGCTCGCTAATAATGTCTGCACATTAAAACAGCATTGTGAGTGCATTAAAATCACATTAAGAAACAAGATCTAATCGTTTCCAACCTGCTACGAGGTGCTGCAGATCTTTACCATCAGGCTTCATGTTTCCTCCTACAGATTTTTATAATGGTTGTCCACTGGTGATTTAATGAAGAAGAGCGTCTTCTCTCTGCATGCTTAAGCACTGTACATGATAATTATGGTATTCCAGTTGCTGAATTTACTTACTGCATCTCTCCTGTTGAGTGTAGGCATATAAATTCAGTATAAAATGATGTACGTTATATTCAGATTAAGTGTAGGAGAGAGTCAACATTTTTCACTCTGAACTCGGAGGTTTTTTGTTTTTACCAGTTTAATATTGTCAGGAAAACATGTTAAAAGTGTTATAACCAGAAAACAGTATGATTTTCTTCCCCCCTTGTTCAGAGAGAGAGATGGAGGGAGAAACATGGAAAAATATTACCCTTAACCTGATTTTTTAATGTCTGTGATCTGCAGATCTAGACAGTGAAACTGTAGTGAGAGGTGTTGCTGATATGACTGTCAACAGATTATTTTCATTGCTTATGTTTGCTGAGAACCGCACACATCAGGCAGAAAAAATAGGTGAGACCCCAAATCTGTAGGTGAAGCGTCGCTGCATGAGCCGCGCTGCTCAAACTGAGCTGTGTCACTGCTCTAACCTGTTAATATGGGCACCCACATAAAAAAAACCCAACGGGTTCTGCAATGCACATGCGCTGTTCTCGCAGCCAGTGTGGCCCAGCTGTGAAGCGTGTAGTCGCAGTTGTTACAGTGTGAGCTATGGTCGTAACAATCAGCATTAAACAAATAGTTTTAATTGCAACTCGACAATATTCAGTCGAGCAGCTGTTGATTTCAAAAGTTTGTGATCAGATAATGTATAAAACGTAATAATATTATTAAAAATTACTGGATGTACCAGCTGAGGCTTTCATGTTCTTTACTGTTGGCAAGTCCATTAATTACACCTAATCACACTGCAGTTGGTGAATTTGGCTGATGGAAGTTGTAAAAATAGCACTCGACCTAATCTGATTTAGAATATAACTGAATAACATCAGATTGAACACAGATTATTGTCCAATACGTAACATGCTTTTTTGGGAATCCCTGTGTAATTGAACCTTCTTAAGTCCTGCCCCTTTTTGCTCTGTGCTCCAATAACAGTTGAACTTTGGTCAGCTTTCTCCTTTCCTGTTTAGACATGCTATGTTGGCTAGCTGACTAGCTCGCTAATGATTGATGTAGATTACTTTGCTAATTAGCTGGCATTTTGCTAACATTAGCAGGTCTCCAAGCAACATCTTTTAACCATCTTCCAAGGAGAAAGTTGACTTTGGTTCTGCAGGGTACCAAGCTTGCTTAACTGTTGTTGGTGCACCAAGCGAAAATTGGCGGGATTTAGGAGAGCTCAACTGTGCAGTGATCCCTGGAGTAATAATGTGATATAAATGAGGTGCTTGCTTTAGAGCAGAACTAGCATGCATGACATGAAAACTATGCTAACTGGTGAAGAACAGACACATGTAGACTTTTGAATGGATTTTAGTTCCACAACAAACAAACTAAGCCTGTTACACATTTTCACTACATGATTATCATGGCCAAAGAAGTGAGTGCTGTTGAAAAATGCCAATGTTTTACACCATCTTTTCTTTTTTCATCACAGAAGGAGCGTGACAAGAAAAAAGAGGAGAAGAAGAAAGAGAAGGATGCTGATAAAGTGGAGAGACACAACAACATAAAGGTACAAGAGAAAGATTACATCTAACCTGGAAATAAGTCATTTTTTTAAATATGAAACTACAGTCTTAACCACCTCTGTCACAAACTAAACTCTACATCATGATTCAGTGAGAAGTGTTGGAGGTTTCCATCTTTTTGTCTGTCGTTGAATTAAACTTTGACCGTGAAAACTGGTTTACGAGTGCAGCTACAGTAACAAGAGAAGTAAAGCAGAGACGCCGCCCGCTGACATCGATCGTGTTTTATGTACACGGCTGTTTAAACATCGTGAAGGCCAGAATGAGGACAAGTTGAAGAGCTGCTATCTCTGCGTGTGTGTGTGTGTGTTTTCAGCGTGGTGTTATAAATGCATGATGTGTGACAACACAGAGGGTGAGAGTGTGTGTGTGTGTGTGTGTGTGCCGTCGCTCCACCTCTGTGGTGTCACAGGAACCGAATCCTCCAGGGAAACTCCTCATAAACATTCATACTGTTCACAGATGCTTTAGTTTTGCTCCGTGCATCAGTATGGATCATTTCTCATTCACGCACAGGAGCGTAAACATGTGAAAGACAACAACTGTGATATTGTTTATGTGCTGTGTATGTATATACAATATACACACACTTTACTCCAGGAAGAATCTATCTAAGGAGGGTGTGTTTTTTTTCTATCTATTCATTCAATGTAAGTATTTAAACACAAATACTATCATATATCACAAACAGAGAAATAATAGATACCACTCAAACCTTTTTATTCAAGATTCAAGACTCAAGATGTTTATTGTCACACAGATTATCTAAGTACACTCTTATGAAAAATCTTTGCTGGGAAGCTCCATTATAAAAGAGTAAGTTAAGTAGCAAAAATGAAGTAGTTATGTATCAAAAGAACAATAATAATAAGATGAAATATACAGGAATAGAATAAAATGTGCATTTATAGAATAAAATTTGGGTTGTCTGTCTGTCCCCACAAAATATTTTGGCCAAAAGTCAAGAATTCATACAGTAATTTTGTCAAAATTACACACAAATATCTTGATTTAAATTTATTTATTAGGATAAACCCTTTGAGGTGCAACATCTTGCTTTTGAGGGAGTCCCAACATACAGTATATCACCATCAATACATGATAACACAGGACTGACAAAATACAAAGTTGTACAAAGTACAACTGTCAAAACGTGCAGAGAAACAACAGACAAACAAAACGAGTAAACACAAATAATGACAAGCCACATACATCAATAAAACTGTACAACAACAAGGCAGCCAAAGTGCCAAATCACATCAGATTTAGGTGTCAACATACAATATATACAATATATACAGTGACAGCATCATTGATAACAAAGACACGTTTAAACATACTGAGTGATTAAATGGATCTTATATCTGCAGGTAAATTATTCTATTCTTTTGCAAACTGTCTCCTTAGTACAGGGGACAGAGAGACGGAGCTGAGCAGAGCACCTGACTGGATAATTAGAGGTAAAAGGTGCAAGATACTGCTGTAAATAAGAAGGATAATTAAGATTAATGCATTTAAATATATGTTGAAGCCAGTGAATGTCTCTTCTTACGTGTAGAGAAAGTGCATCATACATTGTGCAGTGATGACTGAAAAAAGGACACCCAAGTATAAATCTGCAGAGAATATCTAACAGGATAAAATGATGAAGTGATGACATTTTATATCCAAAAGGTCAAAGGTCAGCTTCACTCTGACATTATAAAGCTCAGTCCTTCATCCTGGAAATATCATAAATGCATCTATGGTGAAACTAAAAGTTTTTAAATACCGTGTTATGTCACTCAGTGTAATAAGTGAAGCTGCTGCTGTTGGCAGATTGTTGGCAGCTAAATTTAGCTTTTTAAAAATGCAGATAGACTGTTAACGCCGACTGCACCGGGTAAAGATGCCCTCACATCAAGAAAGAAGAAGAAGAACTTGCATAATGTCGTGATGTAAAACTCTGCAAGTTGATGGAAAGATAAATGAAAGACAAAATGATTGAGCCAAGATAAGTGTTTTGAAATGAATGACTGATGCGTTTTGACGAGAATATGATTCCAGCTCAGTCTGACGTCAGAACGAGCTGACGTCTGGAACAGAGTGGATGTGTGTGTGTGTGTGTGAATGCATTTCCTATGGAAGATAATATGTGTGTGTGCTGGAGCTGTGGTATGTGCTCATGTATATCTATACTGTGTGTGTGACTGCATCTGTGAAAGAGAGAGAGAAAGGGGGAGGGGCAGGGGGAGGAGGAGGGGACTGAAGGACTGAATGTGTGTGTTTCTGGGTCATGGTTAGTAAATTCAGAGTATTTCCATGGCCTGTGAAGCGTTGAGGGAATAATGTAGCTCTCAGCAGTGTGGGTACTGCTGTATATATATATGTGTGTGTGTGTGTGTGTGTGTGTGTGTGTGTGTGTGTTCCCTCTGCAGGGAAATGGAATGAGGGCTGTGGGCAACTGGACCCACTGAGAGTGAAATGTACTCTGCAGCATTTACATTTCTTACTTCACCTCCATCTGCTCATAAACTCCACAGTCTTTTATTACCTATTAAAATATATCGTCTTATTTCTGTTCTGCTGCAATATTTCTGTCCTGACTTATTTTTGCACCGATCTTACCGTCGCCTGTGCATCTTGCTTCTCCTGTAATGCAGAATTTGGCAGGTTACAGGTTCAGGACGTTGATTCTTGTTGGTCTGGCAGAGGGCTGCAATGACTATTTTAATTGTTGAATATTTTCTTAATTAATTCATTTGTTGTGTGGTCTATAAAATGTCAGAAAATGGTGAGAAATGTCATTCAGTGTTTCGCAAAACTCAAGAAAGATATTCAGTTTAGTGTTAGAGATGATTAAAGAACCCAGAAAATATTCACATTTAAGAAGCTGAAATCAGAGAATTTTGACTTTTTTTTTCTTAAGAAATTACTCAAACTGATGAATTGATTATCAAAATAGTTGCTAATTAATTTAATAAACGATTAATTCTTGCAGCCCTAACTCTGATAACCAGGATGCAGATGTAACCAAATGATCAACTCTCCCTTTGGCTTTTTGTAATTCACTCTGTGTAGATTCTTTTCTTTTTCAAGCTTTATTATTAATTATTATTTTTAATTAGTGTCCAACCAGAACAACAGTTTTAGTAACCAGCCACCAGAGTCAGAGTTGAACGAGTGGATCCAAACAGATGTTCTATGACTGTAGTGTAGCATCAGAGCAGCAGACACACAGAGTTGGTCCTTGAACTGCTCACACAGCTCTTCTCTGCCAGTCTCTGTGTGTGAGAGATAGAAAGGAAGAAAGATGCTGCCTTGAATCAGAAATCAGAAGGTTGCAGCCTCTCAGTTGACCTGCAGATGTGCCACACACTGATGTGTGTGTGTGTGTATTGGAAGAATGTGTGTATTTGCATGTGTGTGTGTGTGTGTGTGTGTGTGTGGTGTGTGGTGTGTGCGGCAGAGATATGTGGTGTCGTTCATTTCCTTTTCTTCCTCCTTATCAGCTGAGCTCCTGCTGTCGATGAGCCCCAGTGTCAAGGAGATATTTGAGGACATTTCTGGTGTGTGTGTGTGTGTGTGTGTGTGTGAGGGGAGAGAGAGAGAGACTTGTTAGCGTGTGTATGCTGACGTGCTGAAAGCTGTTTAATCTCCAGCATAGCAGGAAACATGCTGACAGCCATGTTTCTGTCTGTGTCTCTGTCTTTCTCTCTCCTCTCTTTCTTCTGACTCTTCTCTGTTGTCTCTCACTCACTTCGTCTCTTTCTCTCCTCCTGTTTTCACCCGTCAGTCCTCCGTGTGCCACTCTATCATCATGACATAACCCCACCATGTGACAGCACCTGCACTGTGATTATTTGAACTGACCCTGATCATTTTGCATAATCGTTAGAATCATTTCACCTGTATAAAAACATCTGGATGAAACAGAAATGTTCTGTGTCGTTTTCCTCTGCTTGAGGTTTGACTGGCGCTCTCGATGTGCCCCCCTCTTTTTAAAAATATTTTTTGGCCTTTTTTTTTTTGTTGATTTTGATAGTGACAGCTAAGAGCAGACAGGAAGCGGTGTAGAGACGGGGGAGCAAATGCAGCGAAGGCAGGAGTCAAACCAGTGGCTGCTGCAGAGGACTGATAACTTCAGTACATGGCGTGTATGTGCTACTAACTGAGCTACCTGAGTGCACCAATGCGCCTTCTTCTTCTGCTGTGGTTTAATGGTACCTGTGTGAAGAAGTAGCGCCACCAACAGTTTATTTCAAGGTGCTTAACTTCTAATATTTATATAATGGTAGGGGATGGAAACTAGGGCTGCACAGTTAATTTCAATATTATCAAAATCCCAATATGGCCTAGTGCAGTATAGAAGCAGGTCAGGTCATTTTTTAATAAATTAAATATATGTGAGAGAACAGCATTATAATGAGGTACTGTAGTGCTGCAGAGATGCCCTGGTCTAAAAATCTTGTTCCCGAGATGTAAGAAAACATGTTTGTTTGGTTCAGACCTCAGCAAATATCATATCATCGTGATTTTAATAGTTTTTCTTTCAGTAAAAATGAACATTGTGATGCCAAAATGATCATGCCCATTAATTGCATTGCATATTGCAGTATTTACATTATTTACATTATTATTTACATTTTCTTTTGCTTATTTTCTATAAATTTGTTTAAAATTTGCCCTACATGGTTGTGGAGGACAAGGATACAGTTTTGACAGTAAAACTGTCACAGCCATGTACCACTCTGGAAATGTTGGTACCCTGCTGTTAATTCACATGTGTGTGTAGGTCTGATATGGGGGATAGTTAATGTTAGCTGGGGTTAAGCACCACTGTGTGTGTCCCCTCAGCATAACTTGGTTTTTCATGACTTGCTCACCGAGCTCTGGTGAGTCTGCACCGTCTTCTTCACCGCTTGGTGGCTCTCAGGGTCTCAGGACTTTTGTTAAACTCAAATACAAAATAACTTCTGCAACACAGCGTACATTGTTTATTTTGATCATTGCTGCCTTAATTAAGTTCTATCTTATTTTATTTGTCAGTGTTCATTTTGACAAGAATTTTAAATTTGGTTGCAGTAGACTTGTAACATTATTGTTATCAGACATTGATAATTTATTTATTACCTGACAGAACAGGTGTTTTATGTGTGACTAAGGTTTTCTGCTGGTTGGTTCTGTTAAATTTAACAATATTTTAATGGAGGAAGGCAAAAAAAAAAACACACCTTGAATCCACAAAGAACTTTGAGCTTTATATGAACTCTCCGGTGAAGAACACACTTTTTAAGTGAGCCGGAGTTATTAGTACTTTGAGATGCTGATTACTGTGATCTAACTTACATTGTTCACCTGAACAGAGACAAATATTTTGTCTCGTCTTAACTCGTCAGGACATAATGAAGAGAGACAAAATTCTTTGACGTCTGTCTTGTCATAGTCACTCAGTTCTTTCTGTATTTCAGTAATAAGCTTTGCATATTTAAGTTGTTGTCTGTGTCATATCTGTCTTGTGCAATTTTTGTTTAAAAAGCCTAAAACAGAAATATATGAACAGAAAAAGGCAATTAAATCATTTGCACTTGTCGCAATAATTTGTATGACATTTAATTATCAGCTACAATTGTATGATCATGACAGCCATACGTGCTTTCAAAAATAAAAGCATCTTTGCATACAGATGATGCACTGTTTCTGTACATATCTGTAGGAGAGATGCACAAACACACGATGGTTTGAGGACGGAACGGTCCGAGCTTTAATCAGCAGAAATATTTCATCTCCTTCCACTTCTCTTCATTTCCTTTCTTCTTCAGGGAGGTTTACACAAGCACAAGTTTGGCTTTTCTTTTTCTCGGCTTTTATTAAAATTCAAAGAAAAAAACGAGTGTCGGATGCTGTGAATGCAGCAGCTTCTGAACTAATTATACAGAAGTGAGTCTGAGGGAGGCCAGACTGGAAAACATTTGATATTAGAACAGTCCAGTGAAACCAGACTGTGATGATTAAAGATAATGATGCATTCATGGTGTGTGTATTAAATGTGATGAAACTAGACTGCAGTATCGATACTGAAGTCCAGTTAGGGTAACAGTCTATCTGATGTAGGGATTAATAAATATTGTTCAGATCAGACCTCACTGGCTGAGTTTTAAAGGGACACTCCACCTGTTTCATATCACATTTAAATAGCTGAGGACTTCAGCTAGTTCCGATTATTTGAAGTGAGGTTGTATGAGGTACTAATTGATCAGTGAGGACAGGGTCAGCAAGAAAAGGTGTTGTAGCCACCTAAAAATCAGTGTCAGTTTAAGTGCACACTATGTTTAGAATATTTTCACCGCGTTACCTTACTGTTAGACAGACTTTTTTGATGGGAAACCACTGTTATAAAAGCCAAATATCACTCTCTCCACACCAACCAAACTCCATTGGCAAAATCATTAATTTTACCTCAGAGAAAACAAGACTTGCTGCTTCACTGCTGCCTTGATTGGTTAGTTTTCTTGTCTTATTGTGTGACTTCAGTGCTTTAAAAGGTTAGTTTGGATTCACCAAAGTCACACAATAACACAAACGAACTACCAGATCAAAGCAGCAGCTCCTGTGTTCTGTGAAGTAAAATGACTTATTTCATCTATGGAGTTTGGTTGGTTTGGAGAGAACAATATTTGGTTTAGATAACGGCAGTTTCCCATCAAAAAAGGCTGTCTGATAGTTAGGTAAAGTGGTGAAAATAAAATCACATCATATGACAGTTAGCTTAATATCATTGGAGTTGGACAAAGACAGATCAATGTCAGATGTCTTGTTCTGGGTGAATCAGATAAAACACCATATTTGAGGACATTTTCTCACACTTACAGAGTGCGTTTTACTTTATTATTTTTATATTTTGTAGACAAAATGATTAACCAGTTAATGTAGAGATTCTCTTCTGATTAATCAGTCATGAAAATAATTGTTAGTTGCAGCCTTAATTATTTAAAAAGAGACCAAAAGAGTCTCAGGTCAGCACGAACACTAACACACAGACTAACACATGTTCAGAGAGGACATTAGTGAAGCTCAGGAGCCACTAAATGAAAAACAACATAAATATAATTGATCAGTTAATAAAAGACCAGTCATTAGGATACATCCCTCCTTCCTAGCATGCGTAAATGCAGAGGCGTTATTCATAGCAGCCGTTTTCCTTAATGAAATAATTTAAAAATAAACGCTGTTGCTGTAGGACTCAGTTGGCTCTGCCTCATAAGACTTTTAATTCAGAAAATGATTGAGGCGTTCATTATTTCCCTGCAGTTTTTGCAGCAGTGTTGGTGGGGGGTTATTTGGGTTTTTGATTGCCCATCCATTTCTGTTTTGATTGCACTTTAATTTTAGTCGTGATGCAGCTCGTGTGTGGAGAATCGAGTGGGGATATTTGGGGTGTGTGCTGTCGTGTGTTATTTGAGGACAAGCAAATAAACTGACAGAAGTTTTGTGATCAGAGCAGCGATGTCAAACTTTGTCAGTCACACTCATCTTGCAACTCACTTGTCCAGTCAGGCAAGTGGTCAAAAAAAACAGTGAGACTTCTCACTTCTTTCTCACTGGGTTTGGGTGTTTGGATGAATAAATCGTCTGTTGGCGATTATTATTATTATTTTTTATCATCCAGCAGCACCGTACAAACCCAAACAGCTGGAGCTGAGTGAGGAAGAATGAGAAGGAAACAGCCTGTAGAGCCAGACGTTTTTCACGTCCAATGCTTGAATTAAGGATTTTTTTTCAACTTACTGATTATTGGAGCAGTGAAAAGACTAACAAAGACAGTTTGGTTGAGTTTTACCTTGTTTTTCTGTGTTTTATGAGCCAATTAAGCTCATCTTGGTTTGGCAAAAGGAGAAACTTGGATTCAGAAGGTGTATGGTTGTATTTTTTTTGTTTGATAAGGAAAATTGGAGTGAAAATGTTTCATTTCTTGACACTTAGTGAGTTTATTTTGTTTATTGGACATATGTAATGTTGCAAATGTATCACCAGTCACTGGTTGATGCCTCTGCTATGACTGCAACTAACTACAATTTTCATTATTGATTAATCTGTTGATTATTTTCTCAATTAATCGATTAGTTGTTTGGTCTGTAAAATGTCAGAAAATGTCGATCAGTGATTCCCAGAGTCCAGATGACGTCCTTAAATGCCTTGTTTTGTCCACAACCCAAAGATATTCAGTTCACTGTCAGAGAGGAAAGAAACCAGAAAATATTCACATTTAGGAAGCTGAAGTCAGAAAATTTAGACTTACCCAAACGATTAATAAATTATCAAAATAATTGATGATTAATTCAATAATACATTAATAATCAATTAATCGATTGATTGTTACAGCTCTACTGTCCGTAGCCCCTTCTCCGGGGCCTTGCAAGTTCTTTTACGAAACATGAACAGTGAAGCAAGTCAGGTTATCTCCAAAGTGATCACCACAGGGTGTCATGTTCAGCGCAGACTTGAGAGTGATTCTTCTTCAACAGAAGAACAGGATTGACCTGAGCACGCAGCACTACACCAGCACAGCTTGTCAAAGGCATTATTTCATAACCACTAATAAATAAAACAATTTGTATTTGTAAAAACTGACTTTGGGCAAGTTGATTTCTGACCTTGTGCCCGGTCACATTAAAGTTGAACCCTGCATTAGAGACTTAGACTTTGACGGATGAAAGTGTGTCTTAGAGGATTTTAAGACAGCTCGGTGATCAAAAGGTCGGAGGTTCAGTCTCACACGTTCATTCTCTGCCATGTTTCTCCAGAAGGTCATGGACCTGAACTCTGAGCTGCTGACCTGAACCTGTTCAGATGATTTTACTCTGGATGAGAGTAACAGCAAAATGCTTCAAATCTAAAAATATAAAGATCCAGCTCTTTACTTAAATTTGCTGAACATTTAATCTTTTCACTGTGCAAAAGCACCATTTATTTTGCAGTGAATGAGTTATTCAGTAAGAATTCAATGCACTCGTCTCATTATTTCAGAATCCTCTACCTGTTTTTGTCTGCGCGTCCACACAGACAGCTTCAGTTTTGATGAGACTAACTGAATAAAATCAACAAAGGCTATCTGCTGTTTTGGATGCCGACCTCTTGAATTAATTCTGAATCTTAAATTAAACATTTAGTACATTAAGTGTTGCTAATGCAGCCGTGTTGCACTCAGCACAGTGGGCTACACTTCATCAATATCAGCAAATTGAACTAGACAGCACATTGCTCTGAGGGAGGCTATATCTGCTGAAATATGTTGATTTTATAATTGATTTTGTCTTTTTTTACTTCTTTAATCAAGCGCACTAAAGTGTAGATTTTTTCCCTTGTGTACCATAACACAGATGTTCAGACAGATGTTAGGCAGTGTTGTTCCTTTACGGCACGTCAGTCCCATGTGAGAGTGATTGAAACCTGCATGCTGTTACCTTACCTCAGCATTTCAGGGACCAAACAGTGGTGATGAGGACTGAAGTGAAGTCATGGCTCCAGAGATACAGAGCGACATGTCAGGTCACATGACATCAAAGTGAGATGTGACTGGATCAATATTGTAGATATTGTAACTGTTGGAGACGGGGAAGTGCAATCGCTGAGCCGGCTGTTCACATGAGCTGCTTGAATATTAATATCAGAATTTACGGCCTAAATGTTTTATTCTTGGAAATGTTTAATTTTATTCAACAGATACGGTATTTTGCAGCCCAGTGTCCGAGGAATAATATTGGTTAATATTGGACAAATCCAGCGGTCAGCGATCAGTAACCTGACCAGATGGTTTGTTACACTGGACCATCTGGGAAGCCGTCCGTAGAAAACAGTTTGGAAAAAGGTGGGCACGGGCTAAGTTCAGCCAATCCCATCAACTCACCGAACCGAAGGTGAAGTCAGCCTGATGATGAGTGAAAACATCTTTTCCATCGACAAAAGCTTTCAGTACCGTTTTTGCTCTTCTTTCAGTTAAGAAATTCTCTCCAGTTCTGATATAACTGATGCTATCACAGTATCTACGCTAACCTCTTCAGGAGCCGCCATTGTTTATTCGAGACGAGTCATTTCCATGGACACTTCTCGCTGTCAGCGCGCCTAAAACCACGCCAGTAGCTGCCAGTAGTCCTTCCAAGGACACTGATTGGCTCGCACCACCTCTGGTGCGGACACAAATGGACAGCTTGGAGCCTGACAAGATGGATTCTCACGTGATCTCGTGATCTCATGCAGTATAAAGCGGTCAGTGCCAATGCAGGAAGTTGTAGATAGATGTGTGGTTGATATGTTTTGCTCAGTAGAGACTGAGGAAATCTCCAAACTTTTGTTGCTAAAACTTGGTGGAAACAATGAGTTTTGTGATGTTGACCCTCTAAAAAACTGGCTTAGTTTCACCACCAACTGGCACTTGAAATTCTGTGTTTCCCTCCTCTGTGAGTCCTGCAGGCCTGCTACTTGACCCTCAGCTCTTATGGTCCAAAGGAGGGAGAAGCAAAGTTCAGCTTTCTCTGTGAAAGATGCAAAGATGACGTCACCTTATTCATTACATTTTTACATGAGCCCTTTTTCATTCCCTGTTGTTTTAGCTTGTAAGGAACGCCTCCCCAACAGTATTTTGACCTTCAAAATCCACTCCAGTTCTCTCCTTACAGACTAAATAAATTCTTTTTGTGCGTTCAGCTGAAGGGCAGACAGGGTGATGTATCTATTAATTGACAGGAGGAATGTTGAGCATTTAAATGAAAAATTAACTAGGAGAATTGACTTCTGCTCAGCCATCTTAAATTAAATGGTAATAACATATTCAGCATCTGCAGTCATGGAGAAATCTCCGTATTCGAGGGCATCGTTTGATTTAAAATGAAATGTACAGAGCAATACTTGAGGGAGGCCTAAAGATAACGTGGATAAAACTGGATACAGGTGTTGATCTGCATGTAGACAGTCATGCACAGACTTGCAGCCCAACAGACACACTAGAATATCAAGTAGTTGTCTTTTTTTTCCATCTCTGTATTCAAATGAACCGATTTTATTCAGCTTGATTGGGGTTGTCAAAGCTCAACTTTGTCTCCTTCTCCACACTTCCTATCCGAGGCCTGTAGGCACTAATTAGACTACAGTGCTGATCGGCATCTGAATGTGGTGTGTGCGCTTGTGTGTGTGCTACTTGTGTCCTCGCAGAGATATGAAGCTGAGTAAATCCTCTAAAATGAAGCCGTTTGGCTGCACTTAACCTTTTTCAGGCTTTCACTGTTAAGAATAAGGATTAGAAACACAGGACATGTTTCATGATGAATCGCAGACCTGTCAAATTGTCTGTTTTTGTCAAAATTAGTTGACTGATATTCTGAGACTGTTCTCAGCATTAACATGTTTGTTCAGATGACTTGTTTACCTGTGAAGGACTTCTTGTGGCTGTTTAGATTTGAGCTGCCCCCTGGAAGTCCAAATTTCAAATAATCGGTCAGAGACCCCTCAGTCGTCTGAGATTCTTCCAGTTGAGCAGTCTTCTCTTTCTCCTTCTGCGTACTTATTCTGCCAATAAATCCCTGTAAATCCCTGTAAATCTAACATACTGGACCTTTAATAAACCTTTCAAGTACAAAATCAGCTTTCATTATTTGTAGAGCTGTACATGATGTGTACAGGAGGCCAAAGACCTTCTCCACATAAGAAGAAGTTGCAGTCTTTGTAGTCTCACAGCAATTCATCCACAGTGTGTGGAGTGAAGAGACCCGTCCTAAAAGAGTTCATCCAGATGGAGACCAAGTTTGTCTTCCAGAAACTCCCGTTCACCTTTGCTATTACAGCCTGGAGACTGAAAAGGGAGGGTGAAAGGTGTGGTTGGTAAACAAGTTTCAGCTCTTGTTTTTTATCTGCATCATTGTACACAGAGCAATGCAACATCATGAGAGGCTGTAAACTTTACGAACTGAGACTTTAAATCACCACAAAACTGATAGAAACGAAGCGCAGCTGACGCGCTGTCAAGACTCTTCACCAGAGCGCACCGCAGGGCAGCTGACGCGCCGTCAGACGCTTCACCAGAGCGCACCGCGGAGCGCGCAGGGCAGCTGACGCGCCGTCAGACGCTTCACCAGAGCGCACCGCGGAGCGCGCAGGCAGCTGACGCGCCGTCAGACGCTTCACCAGAGAGCACCGCGGAGCGCGCAGGGCAGCTGACGCGCCGTCAGACCTTCACCAGAGAGCACCGCGGAGCGCGCAGGGCAGCTGACGCGCCGTCAGACTCTTCACCAGAGAGCACCGCGGAGCGCGCAGGGCAGCTGACGCGCTGTCAAGACTCTTCACCAGAGCGCACCGCGGAGCGCGCAGGGCAGCTGACGCGCCGTCAGACTCTTCACCAGAGCGCACCGCGGAGCGCGCAGGGCAGCTGACACTTGTTTTTGTCTCTGACAGGCTCAGATTGTTCTTGTTAGTGTCTGACAACATGATGGAAAGGATCAATACAGTCAGAGAGCTTTTTTTTTTAAAGAAGAAGAGACGTTTGGTTTAACCAGAAACAGCTGATTTGTTGTTCCCACCCAATTCAGACTCCTTTTGCAAAACATTGTCATCTCTGGCTTCATTCAAACTAGCCAGAAACTAAATAAAAGTCAACAAAAACATCTTGGTTTGTCTTTCCACTGTTCCAACAATCACCAACTTTTGGTTTGGTTGAAATAAAAATTGGGACAAATCATGTCGTATCTAAAACACTTCAAAATTATTAGTTCTAAGGATTTATATATATGAAATATCTGTAATTTATGAAATGCTTTGGTTTGCTTCAATTTCTTTAATTTGTAAACTAGAAAACACTCAATCAGGCATGAAAAAGGTCAGCTATACCCTAAAGACCCCTCTCTCACTTCCTGGTTTAAAAAAGGCGGGAATACTGCTCAAGCACTGGTAAACTTTTTATTTTTAGACAAATTCATGAAATAATATTTCTATCAGATGTGTCTCAGCCATAACATGTCGACTCTGTAGCCCTTCTAAATCAAAGCTAAAAAAGAATAATGGCTTTAAATTGAACACCACAAGACTCAACTCCGTCAGACTGAAAATCTAATAAAAAAATGAATCACAAGGAGGCTGGCTTGTTACAAGGTTTAATGGACAAGAGTTTGATTTTTTAAAAATATATTTTCCCGCATAATTGAAGAGTAAAAATCAAAACCCCCTCAAAATACAGTTGTGTCCCAGTTCTCAAGAAGGAGTGATTTATGACCTAAAATTGCGAAGAGACAAGTGGCTGACAGAAAGTGCAAAGAGAGGACGGTGTGTACTCCACACCGCTTTTCAGGCAAGAAGTGACTCCATTATCTCTCGAGCTGCTTTCAGTCTCTCCTCACCTCCATTCATCTCCCCCTCTCCTTCATTTGTCCCTCCCTCTGTCCCTCTCCTCCTCCTCCTCTGTCTTTCTAGCTCTGCGTGTGTCTATCTGTCTCTCTACAAACACTAAATCACTGTCGTCCCGTCGGACCGCTGGCGTATGTTGTCTTTTTCTTTCAGCCCATGAATAAATTATCAAAGAGAACAAGAGGCTGCTTTCCTTCATGGAAAACACTGGTGCTCGCCTTTGTTGGAGATAGAAATGAAGGAGTGTGTGTGTGTATGTGTGTGTGTTTGCACGGGTGTGTGTGTGTGGATGTGTTTGTGTGCATCTTTGTTCATTCAGTGCAGGGATTTGGGGAGTGTGTTATCGCTAGGTGCTCTGTACATCTGGACTGAGTTGGGCTCTCAAAGGTTCCCATGATTGGATGTGGCACACAAACACACACACACACACACACACACCTCTGTCTCTCTCTCACACACCGCTGCAGCAGCAGTTGCAGCAGCTAAAGCATATCTGTGGTCGATTGGAGTTAGTTTGAGCGGATGGTGTGAAGGGCAGCCAAAGGAGCAGCGTTCTGTGACTAATAACGTGACACACACACACACACACACACGTAGACACATACACACACACACACGACACACACGCACACCACACACATAGAAGCTTTGCTCTCTGAGGTCTGGCAGTCAAAGGATCGATAGCGTAGCCACAAGGAGGCTAATCAATAAGCAGGATTTGCACCGCTGGAGGAAGAGAATCAAACCTGCTTCCCAAGAAAACACACACAAGACAGATGCAATCATAAACACACACGTCTATCCTCCCTGCTATAGATGCACAGGTGCACAAACACACACACGCACGCACACACACACACACCGGCACGCTCCTCCCATCCCAAACACACAAACACACCCCCACCCCCCACTGTGATGCAGCAGAGCCTATATACCTCTGAGACAGTTATATCCCAGCTCACCTCTCCACACACACAGTCTGCTGAGCTCGCTGGTGTTTGCAGAGCTCAGGGGTTTGTCAAATATATCATACAACAGATTTATTGTCAGCCATAGATTTGTGTCAAGGCCCTGCTGATGTGTGTGAGAGAGATGGTCCATAACCTGTTTATTCTGACAGTGATCAGTAAATATTGCAGGGAACAAGAGACTGTTGCTTTTTTTCCTGTAATCTTCAATATTATCATTATTATTATCATTTAGTGTTTTAGTGGTCTGATAATTAGACTGAATGATCTTTCACTTTCTCGTCATAATTCAGCCTGACGTCCTGTTTAATAATGAAAAAGCACATCAGACCTGCATGAATCACTGAAAAGCATGTGAGCAGTGATTCAGAGGCTTGGAGGCTAACATCTCAAACAAGTGTGGCTATTAACTAAAGGGCAATGATTAATCAGTTAATTAATTATTAATCAATTATTGAATTAATATCAACTATTTGATACTTGATTAATCAGTTTGAGTTTTACTTTTAGAAAAAGAAAAGTCAAATTTCTCTATATTCAGCTTCTTAAATGTGAGTATTTTTTGGTTCTTAACTCCTTTATGACAGTAAACTGAATGTCTTTGTGTTGTGGACAAAACAAGACATTTGAGGACGTTATTTTGGACTTTGGGAAATGCTGGTCAACATTTTTCACCATTTTCTGACATTTTTACAACTGTTAAGTGAGAAAATAATCGACCAGTTAGTCAGCTACAAAAATAATCATTAGTTGCAGCTGTAGTAAACCGAAAATCTTTGGGTTTCACCATTTTCTGGTATTTTATAAACCAAACAACTGATTAGTTAAACAAGAAAATAATCAACAGATTCATCAACAATGAAAATAATCATTAGTTGCAGCCCACACTGCATCTGAGTACAGGAAACAGGAAAGGAGAAAATTTGACTGAGGGTCTGAGTTTGCTCAACTGTGATTGGATCACAGAGCAAAAAAGGGGCGGGAATTAGGGAGGATCAATTGCACAGGTGCTTGGCACAAGTGGCTAGAGCTGCAACTATTAGTTGATTAATCAATCAGTCAATAGAAAGTAATTGCCAGATATTTTGATAATCGATTCATCGTTTCAGTCATTTTTCAAGCAAAAAGTCAAACATTTGCTGGTTCCATCTTCTTAAATGTGAGGATTTTCTGCTTCTCTTTGTCATTTATGACAGTAAATGAAAAGTCTTTGGGTTTTGAACTGTTGTTTGGACAAAAGAAGACTCTGGGAAATTGTGATAAGCATTTTCTCCCAATTTCTTTTGATATTTTTGTGGACTAAATGATTAATTGATGATGAAAATAATCAGCAGTTGCAGCTCTAATGCAGGATGTTTAAAAGCCCTTTTTCCTGAACATTTTGTTGAGTTTTTACCTTAATTTCTGTAAATGCATCTAAATTAAAGTAATAAATAAACTACCTCAGTCTTTGCTTTAATACAACATGGCAGCTGTGTGTTGAATCTTTTCATCACACAGGCATGTTTCACAGGTTGGTCTTGAGAACAGAGATGCAGGTGAAAAAGTAGTTTGGGACCTTGAGTTAGTTCTTAAGTCAAGAAAGAGCAGAGCTTTGTCCTCAGCTTCCTCTCCGCTGCCTCCTGTATAAGTGAGTAGTTCTTCAGTGCAGTAAATATTCACTTGTATTCATGTGCAGCAGGGAGGTGAAGGTTAGATTTCTTTCCCAGCTGCTGGCTGCTTGTTTTCAGACCTGACCTTTCAGAGAACTTGCTTCTAACCTTGAAAAGACTTTTCCCTGAGTTTGTTTTCAAACAGGTCATAGAAAATCATTTTAAATTAGAATCTGGTTCCTCCCCCATCATTAAGTTTGTTATTAATGGACTTTTCTCATCTATCTGCAACTCAAAGTGCTTTAAGACTACTTGTCACATTAACCCACTAAAACACAAATTCACAAACACTAAAAACACCACTGACTCAGAGATCTGGAGCAATTCGGTGTTCAGTATCATGTCCAAGGATTCATCAACATGCAGGCTGGAGCAGCCGGGGGTCAAACCACAGTCCTGAGCCACATCCACCCCAATACTGGCCTTAAAAATCCCGCTGACATGATACATATGGGGCAGATTGTCAAGATAACTCTTTTAGATCACATCCTGCTCATATGGTGCACCTATTTAACAATTCATGCCAAGGAAAAATAACCCAAAATCAATTTCTTTGTAGTCTTATATCAAAATCCAATAATACTTTGTTCTGAAACAAAAAAAACAAAGGTTCTTATGGGTGCTGGTGCTGAAAACACTTAAATTTTAATGTCGTGTTGTTGAGGCTTGAAAAGTGCTTTTTGGATAAAGTTCCTGAAATTGTAATGGCATAATAAACACAGAAATAAAAGAAGTCAGAGAGTCTAATTGCTTTTGCCCTCCATCATGAAACATCATTGTAGTTGTTTGTAGCTCAGCAACATCTGATTTAATATGAAGAAGTGAAGTAATCATTTTGAGTACATGTAAATAAATATGTAAGCCTAATTTACCCCAGCTGTAAGGTGCTGGAGAAGCTTGAAAATGCACCTTTAAAAGTGCTTGAATTTGACTTTGGAAACATCCCTGAAAACAGGCTTACGTGGGCTTGATTCAACCAGTTCCAACCAATAATATCACAACATCCACCCATCGGTTTGTCGGTTTGTTGTCAACTTTTAGCAGCACAGGGTTTAGATTCATTGGTACAAAATAAGAATACGTACATTGTACAAGTGTATACAATAAGTAAAAACTGGGGAGACCACCTGCAATCAGACTGAAAATGCTGCACAGCAGAGGCCTTCAGAGGTCCAGATTTTTGTACCAGATCTGAAATGGACTCACGGACAGTCAGACAAAATCCAAATATACTTGAGGATAATTAGAGCTGATTCAAAAAGTCAAAATGTGGCTGACTCAAACAGACCCAAACAGAGAGAGAGCGAGAGAAAGAGAGAGAGAACACCAACTGGCAGCAACATGATCTGCCATCAGTTAATGAGCAGCGTTCAGACAGAACAGCAGGACGTGTCAAACTTCCTGCTCCTCAAAGTTCACACTCTGTCCGCCTCAAAAACACACTTTTGTTCTTTAATTATTCGGACTCATCACATGATGACAGCAGATAATGAACCAACTCGGATCGTTCTTTGAAGACATGGCACAGGGACAGGGTTGGGTAGTAATGGAGTACATGTAATCAGGATTATGTAATCAGATTACAAAATATAATGCAGCTCCAGTTTTTCATGAGTTGAATTAAAAAAAATCTCAGACCTCTTTTGTGCACAAAAAAAGGTTTATTTCTCTCAAATTTTGTTCAAACATTTCTCAAAAGCTTCTTTGCCATCATAATCCATCCACCTGACAGATGTGGCATATAGAGATGCTGATTTAACAGCAGGATTATTACATCTTACCATTTTGCCCTTAAATGTCTATTTTTCCTGATCAAATGTCACATTTTAGTGTGTCCTTTTATTGTGACCAGTCCAAGACACACCTGTGCAATAATCCTGTTGCTGCATAGAGGATCTTTCACTTTAACTCATGAAAAATGGGAGCAAAAACAAGTGTCTGTTATTCAGAAATAACAGATCATTGCTGTGGATGTGCGTCTGATCATAGACTCTGAAGGAGCAATGAAATCAGTTTTCAATCAATAAAATCAGGTGTTTCAAGTCAAATTATTGATTTATTTTAGTAACTGGTGAAGGATAGTTGATAGTTGAGCCTCTTTCCTATTTCCTCTCCTGAATATTGAAGTGTGAGGTTGGTGACTTTGGTCAAGCCACCAACCCAAAATGTTGGTATTTACAACCCCGACTCATCAAACACCAACATTTTGTCACCGCCCTCAGTGTCTCACATGTATGCACATGGTACCTTGTATAAGGCCAGTTATTCATGCCAGTATCAACCCATATGTGGTGAGCATCCAACATGTTCTCATCGCAGCTCATCAACCTCCAACGCTGCTTTGTCACCGGCTGTCTGCGTCTCACACTAATGTACAAGGCAGCCTTTTGCATCTGTATGAGGCACTGCTAGAAAGTCTTTTTGAACACATCGTTAACATTGTGAGACGGTCACAGTTTAGTTAGGTTTATAACATTATGTGCATTAAAACTTAGTGTTTTTGTTTCACATGGGACATGAACCCCAGTCTCCTGAGTGAAAGCCCTGTGTTTGTTAAAACCATCCATCCACCTCCTCCTCCAAACATGGACTTCTCCCTCTTTAAATGACATCCAAAGCCTGGTGTGTCTATTTCAGCTGCTAACGTAGACAGTGCGTGTCTGTAGAGTCACTGAGGGGGCTGCAATAAAATGTTGGTATTTGATGAGTTGGGAATGAGAACAGGCTGGTAATTGAATATTTGTTTTGAGTCATCTTTTTAATGAAAAAATGTCAAATTCTCTGATTTCAGCTTCGTGAATGTAAATATTTTCTGGTTTCTTCACTCCTCTCTGACAGTGAACTGAATATCTTTGGGTTATGGACAAAACAAGACATTTGAGGACATTACTATGGGCTTTGGGAAACAGTGATCAATATTTTTCACCATTTTCTGACATCTTATGTACCGAACAAGTAACTGATTAATCAAGAAAATGACTGTGACCTTCCTCAATGAAAATAATAATTAGTTGCAGCCCCAGTGTAGATGCAAAGAATAGAGACTCTGGGTTTGTACTAAATATATTTGACAAATAAAGCCCTCCTCCCCTTCAGTGCTGTCACCATCTCATTCACACTCCAACATAATGTCACACACAATCACAGGCTCATTCGCACTGATTGCTAATTCACACATCTGACTATCAGATGCTCAGACAGTTGCTAAAACATCAGCTATCGTACAAACAAATATAATTGCAAACATACACAGTCTATCACTTGCAGACGCTGTAATTACACTCGCTCTCACTTTATCTTCCTTAAGAAACTTTGAGTTTTCAGTTCCTTTTAACTTTCTCCATTGCACATGCACAGACACACACATACCAGAGTTTTGTGTTTGTTGTTGAAGGCACAGAAAAGTCAGGACACCAGATGTAAAACACCATAAATCCAATTACTTTATGCAAAGTGGTGGAGGTTGGTTTCACTGCAGCAACATGAGGTCCAACGCTGCTTCTTCTCTGTTGGAACAGGACATGAGAGGCTACGTGGGAAGAGACGAGCAGAAAAGAAAAAAAAAAAAAAAACAGCCTGACTAAAGTACAAAACACCCTCACGGACACACAAACACACATTCTTGATCTCTAAAGGTTAAAAACCTGAAGGAAAATTCTCTGTGTCCTCAGTGTTCCGTGTTAGCACCAGTATGCTAATCCAGCTTGTTGTGTGTGCATTTCCCCAAATCCAACTGTGTGTGTGTGTGTGCGTGTGTGTGTGTTCCTTAAATCCATGCCTAAATCCATGTGTGTGCAAGACTCAGCTGTGTTCCTCGAGACAAGTTGAGCTTTGGGTGTGTGTTCCCTGAATCGGAGCAGCTGTAATGTGTGCATGCATAGGCGCCTGATCAATGGAGCGAGTGGAGAAAATGCATCTCCATTATTCAATTAGGGAGAGCAAAGTTTTAGTTTTGCTGCACCACTTTCTGTCTTCTTTTTTTTTTTTTTTGTTGAATTTGTCACATGAAAATTGCATAAAAGGTATGAAAGACAAGTGTATAAAACAGACAAGAAAACAGTGTTTAACACAAACTATATGCAATTCAGCACAGCTTTGCAAAGAAAGAAACAGAAAAAGAGAAAGAAAAAGAACACAAACAACACAAAGAAAAAGAAACTAAACTAAAGAAGCGTGCAGAGGTCTGCTTGTGCCCTATCAGAGTGACACATTACATCTGTGCTAGAAAATGCGGGTTTAAAAGAGAATCAATGAGGAAATCTCAGGACTCTGCAGCTAATGATCTTTAGCAAAGAGAGCAATATCTCTGAAATGATTTAACCATTCTTTTTTGATGAGCGTATTATGGTCTTTTTGGCCGCAGTTAAACCTGCAAATATGACTTTTCTAACAGCTAACCTGGTGTTATCACTGAGAGGGGGGTCATTGTGAAGCAGAAATAGGGTGGGCTCTTTAGGAATCATTAATTTCAGGATCATTTCAGAAGATATTTAGCCTCCTTAGACCAGAGATTAGATACAGAAGACATGAAGGTATGTACATCACTATTCTAGCTGTCTGTGAGCTTTATTTTGAAGGGCCTGTACGGTGTGGCGTGATTTGGCTGTCAGTCACAGAAACCACATCTATTCTTCATCAGTCTGCACTGTCTCTCTCTCATCTTTCTTCTAGTGACATCATTTTTTTACTTTATACGTTGTTTCATTATATTGTTTTCGTCTTCTTACATCTTTTATGTGGTTTTCGTCTTGTTACATTGTTTACATCTTGTTGAACCTGTCTTTTCTGTGTCATTGGAAGGCGGTGCACAACGATGCAAAGTGAAAATAATCAATAATTCCCTGCAGATGCATTAAAACTAAAGTAACAAGCCTGTTTTGAAAATGTGAGGAGTAGAAAGTACAGATGTTTGTGTTCAGATGTAGGAGTAGAAGAAAAAAGTTGTATAAATACTCAAGTAAAGTAAAGATGCCTGAAGAACATACTCAAGTACAGCAACAAAGTATTGATATTATTTTGTTTTAGCCCTGTCCATTTTATTATTTTGGATGTAGTCGGTGTAAATGTACTGCAGGTAGCTGTTTCTTGACTTTAGAGGTTAGCAGTTGTAGCGATGCAGGAAATTTGTTTTAAATTACAAATTTTTTCTCTCTTGTGGTGGACTCCTGGAACCCCTGCTGAATATGTATTTTTCCAATTTTGCTCCACCAGTTTAAGACATAACCAGGTGCTTGTGTGTGTGTGTGTGTGTGGTGCGTGCGTGCGTGCGTGCGTGCGTGCGTCGTGCGTGCGTGTAAATCCAGCAAACAGATTCTAACCTGCTGCTGGCTGCTGCCACTTTCTCCAAAACACAACCTAACAAGAGTCTTGATGCTCTGAAAGCTCTGCTGTTTAGTGACAAATAAAATTCACTTGTGAAAACACCTTAAAATACCCTGTTTAAATTGGTCTGTGTGTGTGTGTGTGGGTGTGTGTGTGTGTGTGTGTGTGGTGTGGTGTGGGTGTGTGTGTGGGTGTGTGTGTGTGGGTGTGTGTGTGTTGCCAGTGTTTTGATTTGATTAGGTATTCTTTCCCTGAACAGCACCGTCACGCATCGGCTGTCAGACCACACCGTGACCTTCCTCAAACACTCAAGAGTGTGTGTGCGCGTGTGTGTGGATGCAAATATTTGTGTAGTGTGTGTGTGTGTGTTTGGTACAAGTGTGTGTGTTGTGGTTGTTTTTGGATGTTTGCATACATTAGTTGAATTTGTGTTTGTTTTCACCTTTATATGTATGCCTGTGTCTCTTTACCTGATTGTGTTTATGTCTTCGGTGTGTGTGTGTGTGTGTGTGTGTGTGTGTGTGTGTGTTGTGTGTGTGTGTGTGTGTGTGTGTGTGTTAAAACGCAATGGCTTCTCCATGACTGTCAGATGAATGTAACTGGGTGGAAGAGATGCTTGCGTGTGGCAGCTTAGGATCTCCTCTCTGTGACAAAACCTTTTAGATTGTGTGTGTGTGTGTTTGTGTGAGATTGTGTAAGTGTGTGTGTGTCAGTGCCACCAGCTGAGTGACAGATCATGTTGAATGGTGCAGAACTGCAGCAGCCCGGCACACTTAACAGCCTCTGACTTACTGCTGTGCAACACACACACACACACACACACACACACACACACACCACACACACACACACACACACACTCACACTCACACTCACAGGGGACTTTGTTCTGTGTTTCTGGGCAGAGCTGTGGTGCTGCCGAATTTATGATATGGATATCTCAGTCTGTATTGATAATGCATTTTCAACACACTTCTTCTTTACTCCACACACACACACACACACACAGACACACACACACGTCTGGCCTCCTGCACGCTGTCTCCTCCTTTTCTCAGTGTGTCTCTTCATTTTTCTCCTCTTGTCATCGACTCACTTCATCCTTTGTTTCTCATCTTCTTCCTTTTCTTTCTTAATTGTGACTCATCACGCTGTGTCCCTCCTCCCTCACTGTCCTTCACTTCATCTTCCTCTCCTCATCGTCCTCCTCATCATCGTCACCACTCCACCTACTCTTCATCTCTCCTCTCTCCTCTTAATTGCCCTCTGCTCTCCTCTGTCTTCACATGTTCCTTTCTTCCTCTCCTCTCGCCTCACACTGACCTCCTCATCCTCCTCTTCCTCCTCAGTGAACTCTGGTTCTCTGCTGCGTTCGTCTGTCTTCAGCATCGTTGTCTCATCCAGCCGCTTTTACTTTCATTATTCTCTTTTATAGTGTTAATGAGGCAGCTGTCAGACAGTCCACAGCCTGCAGTACTACTGCTGTTCTACTGAGAACCCTTTTCTACTACAAAGGTTTTATCTAAAACCAGCCCAGGTTCTATAAATAACTCTTTTATATTCCAATGGTTCTATCTAGATCCCACCTAGGAGAATGTACTGAGAACCCTTTTCTACTACAAAGGTTTTATCTAGAACCCACCTTTATTACAAAGGTTTTATAGAACCCACGCAGAGGGTTCTACTGAGAACCCTTTTATATTCCCATGGTTCTATCTAGATCCCACCTAGGAGCATGTACTGAGAGCTCTTTTCTACCACAAATGTTTTATCTACAACCCACCCTGGGGGTTATACCGAGAATCCTTTTGCACATTAAGGGTTTTATCTAGAACCCTGCTCTATTACAAAGGTTTTATAGAACCACACAGGGGGTTCTACTGGGAACACTATATTATGGTACAAAGAACCGTAGATGAAAGAGTTCTTCAAGGATTTTAACAATTCATGAAGAACTCATTTTTTCTTTTCTGTGGATGAAAAGGGTTCTTAATGGAACCTTTAGTCTTACAGTACCTTGACAAACAAAGGGTGCTTGAGAAGCAAATGGTTCTGGGCAGAACCTCCGTGTTTTTAGAACCTTTATTTCTCAGAGTGTGTGTCTCATACCAGTCCAGCTGATCAGACTGGTTCTGGGCTGCTTCTCTCTTCATTTGAGCTGAATACTGAAACTAGAACTGTTCTGTTTGACTGTTCTGCTACAGAACAGTAGCAGCTGCAGCTCTTAGTGCTTCCTTTGTTGCTGTCTGTCTTATGTTCCCCTCAGTCATCCTCATGTTTATTCTCCTCTTCGTCCTCCGTTTCCTGTCCCTCTTGTGTTCGTCCTCTGTTCTCCTCCTCCTCTCCCTCGCTCTCGCTGCTAACCAATTTGCAGGCCTCATCTCCCTCTCGTCTCCTTCCACACTATTTGTTTTCCCTCTCCCTCTTTTTAGTGTTGTTTGCTCTTTGTTTGTTCCATCACCTCGCTCTGCCTCTCCTCAGAGGATAAGACGTTTGTTTCATCTGCCTCTCGTTCGTGTGAAGGAGGACACTGGATTGCTGTGTTGCGTAAGGCTGTTGAGTACAGTCTCAGCGGGTTGCCAGCCTCTCTGTGCAGGGCGGGAGCTGGAGGTGTGTTTTTGTGTACATACAGTGTGTGTGAGTTTTGTTGATTCCAGGTTTCATCATTCCTGCAGTGGCAGCCGGCGATGCAGTGCTGCTCCCCAGAGTTTGAATGATATTAGCTTTTGAAAGTCAATACTAATATTTTTGGACTGAAGTTGATAGCTGCTGTTTTGTGCCTGTGTTCAGTTTTTGAATTTAACTTTCTCACAGTTTAAACTGTTTTAAGAGACATTTTGTCTTAACTTGACGGCTTAAAGACATGAAATGTGATGATAAAGACGGGATATTATGCAGCAAAGGTCTCCACACCAGGGACGCTGTGACAGATGGTGCACATCTTAAGGCCTCTTTGTTGCAATTTCTGGTTGTTTCAAATGAAAGTTGTCAGCTTTGAGAGAAATGTGGTGAAATATCTGGTTTTCAGTCCAAACTGGTCGTCCTAGATCAAACTGTGAGACGAGTCCACTGATCACTGATGTAAAGCTTTTCCACAAACAAAAAAAACATAAAATTAAAGTAAAATATCCTCATTCAAATAAAAAAATTAACAGAAATTTTCATTAACGCTTTTACAGAAAAACTTTAATTTCAGGTTTTTTAGTTCTGTACAGATTTTTCCTGTAAATTTACGGGAATGCACTTTTACTCTGAACAGTAAATTTAGACTCAGGAAATGTGAGAACTTTTTCCTGCTGACCAAAGTGTGCACACACGTACGTCTGAGCTGAGTAGGTTTAGTTTGGAGCCAACAAAGTGTTGGAAGTCCTCAAAAGCACAAGTCTTCCAGCTTCATTTTGGACATACTGCAGACATAGTTTTTTTTTTAAACTTTCTTTTCCACGTGCTGAATATAGGAGTTATAATATTCAAGGAAGGATGAAATGGAAACATAAAAAACTCCTTGTACCTGGTTGTCAAAGCTCAGATTTGAAGGACAAGGTGCAGACCTGAGGAAACCTGAGAAACATTCAGTATGTCCACTGAAATGTTAACAGCTATATCACCTTTGTCAGGGTGGAACACAGGGCTGTTCTGAACAGTTCAAAACTTGATTCTGTTTGAACCTGGTATTTCTGCAGTTACACATAAAGATTAGATCAGATTGCCCTACAATAATATTATTAGTATTATATAATTAGATTCCAGTGGTGGCTGCACAGGATTGTTTCTGACTCGTGTGATCCAAACATTTCCAGTAATTCCAGAGTGATCTTAAGTCCAGACATAAATGTTTATTGAAAAAAGATGGATGTAATCATTTCCAAAATGTACAACATGCACAAAATATTCTGCTTCAATCCATGCACCTGTATTATCGTGCAGGTAGAGCAGTGAATTACATTTATATTGACAAAACTGACAAGTTTTGATGAGGAAATTATGCTACCCTACAGTTGCTTTCATTTAAGAATAGAAGTATATATAATCTGAGGGAAATTATAAGAAAAGGTTCATTTGATGCTTATCTGACAATAAATGCTGAAAAACTCAGATGCAATAATATTCTAAATAAGAGTATGCATTAATGTTGATTTATTAAAAGTGACTTAAATTGATAAAATTCATAAAACATGACAGCAGACAGTTGAAGCTTCATTCAAAAACCTCAGCAGAAGCTTCAAATGTAAAAAAGAAAAGACATTCAATAGTTTTCTATTTTTTTCATCATATTCATGGAGATATCTGTTGAAAATCATCATTACTTTAAGGGTTAGAGACGTTCCCTGACCTTTAAATTTCACTGTGAACACCAAATTATTTTCTCCTTATTGTTGTCATCCAGCTGCCTGGACAGCAGCCTCCTTTCTCCTTGTTCATCATTGTTTGACATGTTGCTGTGCGGGTGCTGGAACTGATAGAGATCTAAAAAAGCTAAATGTCATGTGTGTCTGCTCACCATCCTGTTTTCCTTTTGAGTACTGTCCACTTCATATAGGCTTCACACAGAAACATATATTCCAGATACACAAGCTGCCACCTGCTTTCAAACGGCTGCTTATCATCTCATGAAGCACTTTTTATAAAAGCATTATCGCTTGCTTTGATGTAATTAGGATGCCACAGGTACCCGAGGGATCTTAGGTCCAGTTTCATGCACCTAATGAATATTTATACACAGTATTACCATTTCTGGCAGCTAGCTTCTCTATCTTGATTCATTCTCTGCCACACGAGTCCCTTAACGTTTTTTTTTTTCATGCTGGTCGAGACATGAAATAAGAAAATATTTCAAAATACTTTTCAGTCATTTTTGTCGCCTTGATCTTCATCTGGAAATGTTGGAAATCTCCAGTGATCATGTGAATGTATATGATTCAATAACAGCTCACTGTATTATTGAGCCTTACACATCTAACTGTAAAATAAAAGAAGGTATTCAAACAGTCAAAAGTCAGTTTTATTTACAGAGCGCCAAATCATCAAGAGCAGGTGCTAAAGTGAAAGTCGTGAGGAAAAACTGCAGTTTTATATCATGTTATGACTTTTAGAAGAACAAGAAGTAGATTTGCATTAATGCTACAGTATATTTTATCACTAAACTGAAGCAGTAGTAACCTTTTCAGCAGGCAGAGGTTGGAGGAGGTAAACTGCTGCAAAAATATCCAGATCTTGAAGCAAGTGGGAAAAATGTAAATGTAGTCAAATAAATGCATTTATTTCTACTCCAAATTCTTCTTCTTTTAAGTTCCATCATTCAGCGTACAAATAATCACAAAGACTCAAATAATGGTCCACATCAGCAACACAACATCGATTTCATCTGTTAAAATTTTAGTCGAGATGTGCTCACCACTTTGCTGCAGAAATCCTGATCTGATTTGAGTTTGGAAGTTCATCCTTTATGCACTTTGAGCTGCTGGACTGCTTTTTTGTTTTATAGTGTTTTTCTACCTTCACAGACACAGCGCTTTACAATTAGCCTGTTATTCATCCATTCACACGTACACCTGCCCATCGGGAGCAACATGGGGACAAGGACACTTCAACACATGAACACCGACTTTAACTGCTGAGCCACAGCTGCCTCAGTACGTCTCTGTGACAGTAACTTAACAACGAATGAAAAAACAGCAAAGCTGACGGACTTGTTGTAATGTCACAGTTTTCATCAGCAAATGGAAGTGAATGTTTGACTCTATGACTTGGACTGTGACCTCTTCTCCTTCAGCGCTGTGACCAGTTTCTGCCTCAGTATATGCTACTTTCTGTTAGTGCGTTAATGTTGATAAAATAATGAGAAGAAAATCAGAGATTCATCACAGACCTCCTAGAGTAAATTTATTTTAATGTTGAACTGTATGGTGCATAATATAAGATAGCATTTCTGTCACAATTGTCATACGAATACGAATACTTTATTGATCCCCAAGGGAAATTCATTAAATCATGTCAATGTCATTAAGTCATGCCCTTATCATCATATTAATCATTACTAACAACACCATATTTAATTAAAAAAAATAGTAAACACTAATAATAGTAAAACACAAGCATAAAAGTAAAATCTAATCTAATTTAAAATCTTTTTTACAACATGTTATTAATCATTGAGAGCTTTGGGATTTCTGGACATCACAAACACAGACTCTTAGATCACCTTTTTAGGTTCAATAAAAGCAGAATTATAGTAATTTCCATTTTTTTGACAATTAATTGGCTCATTATGCTAACTACTCAAACAGCACAAGATGCAACTCTTAGCAACAAGGCTTAATTTAATCTGATAAGCCTATAAATGACATTTTAATCATAAAAAGTTAACAGGAAATGACATTGCTGGGTTTCATATGGCCATATAGGGGTTTCTAGTAGACGATATTGATCAAACCACAATATTAAATTCTCCTGAGAAACACCCACACCTCCATTAAAGTGTATTTGCACGAAAAGAGCAACAGGAGAAATACTTTATGACACGCCTGTCCACATGATTTCAGACATCTCAGACCATGCACAGTGTTACAAAAATGAGATTACATAGCCTTTCAATGCTACATCCCACACAGCTGCTGTGAGACAGAGAAGAAAGGAAAAGGAAAATCCTAAATGTCACTCTGCATAAAAAGCTTAAATTCCCCGCTGTATGTTCACAAGGATTTGTATAGACATGCTGCCAATATTCTTCTCCAAACGCTGGCAGACATGTTGGGTTTTCCAGTAGTTATCCGGGATGACACGCAGTGATGCAGCTGACAGACGGCTCGTGACAGGCTGTGATTGGGTGTCACGATCAGTTGTGTTTGAAGGGAGAGAAAGTGGAATTGGAGGGGAGGCCAGCAATCGATAAACACTCGCCACCACCAGCAGCAGCAGCAGCAGCAGCAGCAGCCCTCCACCCCAACAGTTGAATGGAGCCTCTTGTGATGAAGGTGGTGCTAGTTGGGATGAAATCCACTGAGCAAACCAAACCATCTGATGACTGCTGTCACATTAGATTGCTGTCAGACACACATGAGACAGAGCAGTCAGCTGATGGCTGTCACACTGAACGTCTGCATGGGGACAAAGTCAACTCTTAAGTTCATCCCTGATGGACTCAACAGCTGCTGAAGTACAGGCCTAAATATGACTTTTCAATCATAAAAGTTCATAGGAAACAACATTACTGGGTCCAGTAGAATCATAAGACTTTGGCTGATAATGATATATGTTTGAGCATTGTGCTTGTATTGATCATAAATCAAAGAATCGAGGTGATTTAAGTCAAGTGAAGTCAGTTTATTTATATAGCAAATTTAAAAACAACAGGAGTTGAGCCAGAGTGCTTTTCAGTCGAGGCAGGTGGGATAATATCTGCCTCAGCACAGGTCAGTAATAATACAGAGAAGGCAAGAGATGCTGTAATGCAGTAGTACAGAACAGTCGTCCTCCTTTCGTCCTGCCAGAGTCTTGAATGTAGCATCCTGTCAGCTCGGAGTTCGATCCACCCATCCAGTGCAACATCTTGATCCAAGATGATGTGGTGAAGCAGATGTCAGTAAGATGTATGCACAACAGTCTCTGGTTTCCTGTTGTTTGTCCAGCTTGAGTCCCATTTCATCTGTTTCATTTTCCTTACCAGCCTTAAGTCTCAGCTGTAGCATGGCTCTTATCCACTCTCCTCCTCACCTCCTGGGGTGGTCTGCGTGGTGCATCCAGCTGATCTGACTGTTCAAAAGATGCCAACAGCATTTGTTGATCATCTCAGGGTCCGCTGCTCTTTAATCCAAACCCGAAGCATCATTCTCGATTGCCTACATGTGTAAGTCTGTCATAGGTGATGCGTGTTTCAGCAATAAAGCAAAAAAAAGGAGAAAAGTAGCGAAGTCTGAAGGAGCTACTGGCCGCTGTTTACATTTGCAGCCACTGCACACTTTTAGATCATAAAGGAATTTTTGCAAATTTTATATAATATTAATTGACCCTAATTCTTTGGATGCACCAATCTCATTTACATTAACAATGCTGGTGCAGATGCTGACTGATTAAGCGATTTGGGTGTATCAGCCATACGTGATGATGACATTAAATACGTCTTTTCATCACAGTTATTTTGATATTCAGTCTTTCTTTTAGTATTTGAATCATTCAGCCATGGTGAGCTAAGAGATCCACTGAGTGAGGTTCACACATTTTAAATTTGAGAATAAAAACTGGTAAGTGATAGGTATTCAGTATCAGCGGTTAGTTGAGGAATCAGAACGTGTATGAGGAGAGAAAAACATGGACCAGTGAATCCCCACTAAATTCTACTTTATTCAGGCAGAATAAAATCTGTGAAACAAGATTGAAAACCATCATGTGACATGAAACCTTGCTTCAAAAGCAGTGCTCAAGAATTTCTAGTAGGTTTAAGTGGGAGGATCCGCCAAAGTGGAAGCCAAACCTAAAATGAGATACTGCCTTTGAATGAATAAGTGCTGCTAGAAATGGAGCACTGCGTTAGTCCAAACAGGATCCTGGCATTGCACTTACATTAGCTGATTGGCATCAGCTGCATCATTCTTGCTTCATGCATCAGCCAGAGGAATAACTAGTAACATCCAGTTATAGTCACACAGGTCTACATGGTGGCATTTATAACCTCACACTGAATCACTGACTACTCTGTCACTGATAAAACTTCTTCCACAACCTCCTCATGTGCCAGGCTTTTGCTATTGTTGACTTTATTGTTCATGTATGTTCCAAATGGATTCTTTTAGAATTTCCACAGATAACAAGGGTCTGCACTGATGTCCCTGTGCCACAGAGACACAAACCCTCAGCTGGGACTGAGTGACAAAACATCCTGCAACATGTCTGCCTTTAGTAGAGAAACTACGATATCAAATCTGCTTAAAATAAAGGTGGTTAGACTTGACAGTGATCCTGACAACTCACCAAAGACACAGTGGTTCATGGACATTGACATGTGGACAGGATGTCAGGATGGACAGCCAAATGATATTCTGGTTGCATATTTTTATTTTCTGACATTACTGGAGAGACATGCTGCAGCACTGATAATACGCTATTGTTGCATGGAATATAAATAAGAGATGCTAAATATTAATTCATTAGTAACGTTAGTCAATGCAGTATATAACTTAAGCGGGGTCTTCATCAGAGGTCCAGGACCCCTAGGGGATCCTCAGAGTTTCTGCAGGGGATTGTCATGTATGAAACTCTGACATACACACCACCTCAGAATCCGCCGGTGAAATTGCAGATAGTGAAGCTAACGCTAACATTAGCTGCTTCAGCTGCTGTGACTTAGCAAATGAACGACGAAACGACGACAAACGAGAGAAAACCCAAAAATATACAGTGTATACGACAAAGTCTCTTTACAATTTAAAAAATGATTACAAAAGCAATTGATGAGATATGTTAATCAGATTTGTTCTATGTACTCAGTGGTTATCAAAGTTTTTAGTCACATTGCATTTGTGTATTTCAGGTACCCTGTTGATGAAAGAGGTTCTGTTAAATAAACCCCTAAAAAATGGCTACTCCTCAAGAAAAGGCACAATGTGTATTGTGGTTTATTGAAACAAAATCAGATACGCAGACTCAGCGAAACTACAGGATTAAGTCTGGAAGACATCCACCGTCACGTCTGTCAATTCAATGCAAAAGATCACTGATGCCATTGCCACCATTGATGAGGCTATGCTACAGCGAACATGGCAAGAAATCAAGTACCGTCTTGATGTGCTTCATGCAACTAATGGTGCCCATAATTAAGGGTAAAAAAGACAAATATCACTTTTCATTTTGTAATAATTTCCACAGATTTGTCTCTTCATTTGCTTTTGTAATATCCATCCATCCATCCATCTTATTCCGCTTATCCGGGGCCGGGTCGCGGGGGCAGCAGTCTAAGCAGGGATACCCAGACTTCCATCTCCCCGGACACTTCCTCCAGCTCTTCCGGGGGGATCCCGAGGCGTTCCCAGGCCAGCTGAGCGACATAGTCCCTCCAGCGTGTCCTGGGTCTTCCCCGGGGCCTCTTCCCGGTGGGGCATGCCCAGAACTTGTAAAGAGATTTTATGGACACCCTGTGTGTGGCGGGGGTCCCTGCTCCATCTGTCTATCAGCTAAAGGGTCCCTGGGTTGAAAAATGTTGAAGACCCCTGACTTATGATTTTTCCCTAAAATCCAACATACCTCATAATAAAATTGCAGCTGCCATCCATGATTCACCGCCTGGATTCCAGTTGTTTCTGTGAACTGCAGCAACAACGCTCTGATTTCTTGTTGAATTTGTTTGTTCAGTCAGTCACACAACAGTTCTTTTTCATTTTTGATGTGTTTTGTGTTTTCGTGTTATTCAACATGAATGCTATCATCGCCACTCAACCACATACATATCCTCTATACGTTCACCAAAGTGCAAGCCAATATCTCACGGCTCACATGTATTCATCTGTGTGCAAAACATCCTCTATAACCAACCTAACCAATGGAGGCAACAGCTACTAGTCAACCAGAGAGACTTCACAGAGTGTGGGTGGAGAAAAAGGCCATCAGTGAATCAGGGCCTTTGCTGTTTCACGCTCTCATAATTTCCACAATTCGGCAACTTGAGTTTGCTTTTATGAAAAGGTCATTAAGGGCGTAGAAGTGGCCTCATTGTTGTACAATGAAATGGATCAGATATGCAAAGGAAGTCTTTTATAAAGTACCTTGGTCGTTGTAGGATGGTATTGGAAGCTATAATATCTTGTGAAGTCAGTTCACTGAGCTAAACTAGTTTTGTTGACGCTGTGATACCTGGTATCTCAGGCTCCTGTACGGCTGCACTTCACTGTCAGTCACTATGAATGCACAGTACAAACCAACCTTTTAGCTGCTGTACACAAACGACCTTCCTGCTGCGATTCATGCCGCCGCTGTTCAGGCTTCTCTGCAGTCCCAACACACATCAATTCGCAGCCAATGCATTCTTGATTAGGCGTGGACACGGTAATTGTTTTCATTGCCCTGGATTGGAACGACATTGAATTTAATGTGGTCCATCGATCTTTTGTTGGGGGGAAATTGGGTTTGTTACCAGCGTTGTAGATCTCTCAGTGCCCACGTGTTAACCTTTTATATTCTCCCTCCCTCACCACATTTTTCTCTCTAACTCCATCCAGCCTCATCCTCCCTTCTTCATTATCCCTCCTCATCCTCCTACCCTTTGACTTCTAATGTCTCCGTCTTTCTCCTTCCCTCTATCTCTTTTTCATTTTGTGTTTTCCTCCCACACTTCTTCTTTTTTCCTGTTCTGCTCCCTTAATTTGCTTTCAATTTAAAAACTCAATTAGCATGATTGCTTATCAGAAACATCGCTATGGCAGTTTACCACCAACAAGCAGCTGAAAGGTGTAACCAGCAAATATGTGGTACTTTTACTTGATATATTAGATAATTAGATTGCTATAATTGACTTTTGTTGGATTATTAATGGATTTACACAAAGAAAACATTTAGAAGGAGCACTCTACGTTATTTTGCCTTCACTGTATGTTTGCTTTACTATGGAGCATAAATATGTGTTTTTACTTTCTACTGTCATTGCCAGAAGCTGCAGAAACCTTTCAGAAAGGTAGATCTCTGCTTGGTCTGGAAAACAGTGCTGTCTTTGTATTTTTACTGCTGTAAACCAAATAAGCTAGTTTCTAACGTACATATCACAAAAAATGCGGAGTGAAGAGCCTCAGAAGCTTCTTGTCTTTAAATCAAAAGAACCCTGGTTTGTTTTCTTGTGAACAGTTAAGTTTACATTTCAGGATTCTCCAAAATGCAGTGAATTATCTTTGAAATTCTTTGCTATTTTATACTGTGCATCTTTTAAGTTGCATTTATCGGTATTTTTAGACCACCAATGAAATGTCACAGGTGTTGCTCAATGCCTGCACAGAATTGTCACCCAACCCTGCACCCTTCTCACCTGTGAATAGCTCTGATAAACTTACTGTGTGCTACCTGCATACAGCCTGGTGAGAATTTAGCAGCTAAACAGCCAGATATTTTTCTCAGGAGTTGGTGGAGACCAAAGCAGAGCTAAAAGGAGGAAGAAACATTGTGTGTCGCTCCATGTGTTCCAGACATGACACAGGCAGCTGTTTCAGGGCATGTTCAACAAATCAGCTTCATTATGTGATAATTTGTCATTGTTGTTTTTAGATCTTGTTCCTCTGACCTCAAGTGGCCAAAGTAATGTATTAATTAATGCGACTTTGTCATCAGTTATATCAGCTAGCAGTCTTTTTTCTTCCTGCCTTTTGTTTTGCATTGCTGAGCTTCTTGGCACAAAACTGCAACCAACTGTCAGTGGAATAATGTGGAACTATCAGCAGAATTTTTATGTCGCTTGTGTGCATATTTGCATGATAGTAGAGCACAAGATACAAAACAATGCTCCACAGTGTCACTAGTGATCAAAAACTCAACAGGCTCCCTTTAAACAAGATGACTCCCCTTTGAAATGTGGGATAATGGAGTTTCTTTCTTTAGATCAGGCAGAATGACCTCAAACCTCTTATATGATATACCTAAAATTGCAGGACATTCTTTATGGCCTGCATACTAAAACCATAATTTACAGAATCTAATCATGATGAATGAGATCTGCAGTGAAAATGGGTTCCTATGTATTCTGTAGCTGTGCTGAGGCAGGAGCCTTCATCATATGACCAGTGGGTGAAACTGATTATCTAATATTCTACTGTTTAGTGAAGGTCAGTCTTACAAAGACTGGTCGAATCCTCACACATGATTGCAACAATTCCAAAAAAAGAGAGACTTAACTTGCATTTGCAGATGCAGCGACAAACTGTGTTTACTGACAACGGTTTTCCAAAGTGTTCCTGCGTTCTTTTTTAATTTACATTTTACACAGTGGCCCAACTTTTCTGGAGAAAATTGGGCAATAATATACTAACCTACATTTTCTTTATCTTTGTCTTTGTCTTTGTCAGCAGTCAGAGTCCAGATCCAGTCCTAAGGAGAGCACAGAGCCGGCTGTGGACCTGCTCGGCCTGGGTAAGACACGACAAACCTTCTACTAACTTAAAGTATAATAACCCTCAGACAATATAATGACTTGTCAGACTGTATTCAGATGTATGTAAATGAAACCAATTATCCTGGGTGATGTAATAACATTTTTCGATTTGATATTTTAATAATTGCAGGTTCAATAATGTGTGACATTAGGAGGGGAAAGGTTTAATGCTGTCAGGCTTTATCTGACTCATGTTCAGAGACCTCATTATACCGTCTGGCAGTTAATACATCACTGGTGGCTTCAGACCGCCGTGTCTGACACAACTGTGTTCATGTTACAGTTAAAGCCATCCAACAGTCCAGTCATGTACTCCACTATCTAATTATGTTTCAGAGTCCAACATGGAAAGAAAAAAAAACTTTGGGGAAAGTGGGCAATATCAATTAATCTTCTAACTGGAACATATTACTAGAAAATTATATTTTACACCCTGTATTACTCATTTGAGGAGATAATGGACTTACCACCTTTACAAAAATCTAAATCTTTAGACGTTCCAGTAAAGTTTTCCAGGATCATTTGGGGGAATCTGTCTTCAGCTGGTTTAGTTTTTGATTTAATTAGAACAAAATAATTGGCTTAATAAAGCACGTCAGTGTGAACTCAGAAGGAGCAACCTGCAGATCAGATACTGAGGAAAGAACCTGCAGAGCTAAGACGTATTTTCTTCTGGTCGCAAATTGATCTCCTCCTCCTTCAGCTTGCTTTAAAGTTCAATCCTTTTTACCTTTGACCGGTACAGTCGTGATGTTCCGCAGTGTCCGTCCAATTACAGAGAGAGTGTGGGATTGACCTCTTATTCAGGAGAAATAACTGCACTGTAAAATGTATATATACACGCAGTGGAGAAGGAGGGATGCTGCCAGGCAGCAGAGACAGAGGGCAGTGACACTCAGGTGTGAGATGAGAAGAATTTTCACCTTGCAGAGTTCTGTTTTTAGCCTGCGAGCCAATCAAGCAATGAAATGTGTCATGGTTTAAGGTTTTTGTTGGTGATTTTCTGTTTTATTTTGTGCTTCTTTCCTTCCCTCTTGACTGTTTGTCAGTCCCCTGTGCTTTGTGGTTTATGGTTCATTTTTGGACTTTGCATTTGTTTTATACACTTTTGCCTTCTTTGGATTTGTTTGCCTCTTTGGATTCATCTTTGGTTTAGGACAGCCAGTCTCATGTGCAAGTCTGTGGAACATTTAGTTATTGAAATACATTTGAACTGCTTCTGCTTTGCCCCTGTCCAACATCTTGTTTTATTTGACACTTTATGACAGTGGTCAGTTTGTACTGTCGTAAAGTGTCAAATAAAACAAGATGTCAGGATCCACAGACTTACACGCGACACTGGCTGATCTAAACTAAAGATGAATCCAAAGAAAGCAAAAAATCCATAAAACAAATGCAAAGTCCAAAAATAAAGCATAAGTTTAAATAAATCCAAAGCACAGGGGATCGACACAGAAACAGAGAAACACAAGGATTAAATAGACAACAAATAATCAGACACAGGTGGAACACATGGTAATCAAAAGGATGGGAAATGAACAAAGACAGGAAGTAAACTCATAGAAACAAGAAGGAAGGAAAGAACCGCAAAATAAAACAGGAAATCACCAACAAAAACTCTAATGACGTTATGTTCACAAACCTGCCTTCATAGTTTCCAGTCCTGCTACTTTTCACCACAGCGTGTAAGTAAAGGCATCAGTGTACTTCAAAGACTGAGGTTACTGCTTTGTCACACAGCGTATGAAACCCTGCCAGCCCACCATGTAGAGGGGGCTGCATCCGACACATTTCCAATTCATTTCATTAAAAAATCATTTCATAAAAATTCTTTCTGCACACTTAGGCATATTTGTGTCAGGATCTCACAGTTTTCCCTGTTCGTCCTGCTGATGCCTCTCGTCTTACTGCCTGTATCCATTTTGTTGTATTAAAGGTTCAGCAGCTTTTAAAAACTTGGTTCTTTCCACCCTGTTGGTGGAGCATCCCGCCACACCGCAGCTTTTAGACATTTTTTCGGTTGTTGCCAGAAGATGGAAAGTTAAAAAAGGCACTTTCATGTGACACAAATGTGAAGGAGAGCGATGAATTGTTGTCCCGTCCTGTGTGGGCGGGACTTAATTGCACTCATTACATTTGCATGGGAAAATGAGTGCTACACCACGACTGCCTATAAAGAGAGACTGTCTCAAAGTGTGTGCTGTTATCCCCATTTGTGTGATTATCACTTCATGCCTTTCAAGTTTGACCATTTGGAACAGCTACTGTATTAACTCTCTTTTTGTGTTAGACGCCACTTAGTACAAACCAGTTCACTTCAAGCATATCCTGGATTTTGGGCTTTTTTCTTAAAATACGCTGGCTTGTGTGTGTTAAAAGTTTGGTTTATTGACATTTGTATGACTAGTTTTGTTGCCCCTGTTGGGGCAGGATCTCTTCCTGTCACCTCACACTGTCACTGAGTTTGGTGACCTCAGCGTTCTCCCCACAATGACAAGAAAAGACTTTAAATTTGGAACCTGAGAAGTGGACTGGACTTCAACCAGGCAACAGGTCTAATCAGTCATAATGACTGAAAACATCCTAAAAAAAACCCCAAAAACTTTTGAACGTTAACCGCCATAATTTCAAGGTTAGGAAAACACTTGGATTTAAATATTCTCCTTGGATTCTTCTGTTTGATTTTCAACATAATCTGATGTTTCATTGACACAGTCACCCATGTAAGCCACAGATCTTTTTAATTTTTGAAATGAAACAATCTCATCGTCATATTTGTCTTTCATAGCTGGATAAGTCCTCTGTTAATCTCTTACTGTGGAAATTAACAAACATTAAATAATCATGATCAGAACAAACGACATGAACAGCTGATGAAATAAACAAAGGGGCAATATTCATGGACTGCTGTGGATATTAATTAGTCCTCTCCTGGAAGTCGCAATATTGTGATGACAACAATTAAGACAAATTCGTCCAATTCGTGTGACCTGCACAGTTTTGTCCAGTCGCTGCAACTTTTCCACAACCAATCACTTTAGCTTCCTGTGAGTTCCACCAGTCATAACAGTCCCACATGCAAACAACTCAGTGTTTTATTATTAACGATATTTTTTAATTTAAATTTTATGATCTCACAGGTACTGAAAAGAACACAAGGTTTGTCAGTGTTATTAACATGTATCAATCCTCTTTTATATTTTATAGTTTTGTGCTGATTTGACTGAAAGAAACTAAAAAGATTTAGCTTCTTTGTGGACCCCCCTGCACTTTTTCATTTACAAATAAAGCAGAATTTGTTAGAATTTTTGTAATCCTGAGCCTTTTTGATAAGTTTGCTAAAAACACTCAGAACAGAGTGTGGTTTTATTCTCACCAGAACAAGCTGCCTTTGATTTTTAATGAATTATACAAAATAATTAAATAAATAAAATTCTAAACTTTGAAAGGATAAAGTACTTGTTCCTGCAATTTTATTACAAAAAAACAACTAAAAATCATTGCAACATACATCACAATTTTTTGAATAAAAACTGCTGGAGGGACTGATGAACAAATCTGAAGCATTTGTTTTTATAGCAAGAATTTAAGTGTAATAATAAAGGTTTTGACAGTCTGGAAATGTTTAGTTTTGGTATCTTTAAAAGTGCTTGAATTTGACGCCTGGAAAGCTGTATGAGTCCTTGATTTTGTGTATAATTTGCCAGGATTTTTTGTTGTCTGTTTGACAGTGCTGCAGACATTGATTTCAAAGCTGTAAACTGATCAGGTGGTCTTTACCTCCTGCACGCATGCATTTTAATGGCATTTGTGCTTAATTGAGGAACCCAGCAGCCGAGTAGCTGGAAAGATTGAATGCACCGAGGATATGACATTCAACAAAGGTCACAAGCTGGATTCAAACCTGTGACATTTTGGGTACACAGTATGTGTCTTGGCCCGTTAACTGCCTGGAGATTCTGCTCCATGCTCGCTGACCTGAAGACTAAAAACACGGCAGAAAAAGGCACAGTTGTTTCGGGGTTTTCACCATGAATGTGTAATATAGAATCAGCCTGCGTTTCCCCAAAACAATCCGGCGTCGTATCAGACCGAGCTGAGGCTAAGCTGTGCTGACAGAAGAAAGAGCCTGTGGATACAGCATTGATCAAACATTCCCAACCGCAGCGTGGAAGAGTGAGAGTGGACGCCCTGCTATAAATAACCAATGCTACACACCTTGCAGCCATGTCGAGTGGATGAGATTTCACACATAATCAATAAGTCAAATACGTGGCAGTATGCCTTCAGCACTCACACATCCCCTCGTTACTCCATCCATCCCTCCCTGTCTCTAGTTACCGAACGCTGCAGCTGTCAAAGAGCCACTTTCTGCCTTCGCTGCTGTGACTCTGTGTTTCTGTCAATTCTTCTGCTCAGTTTTATTCAGTTCAGCAGCTGTGAAGGAATCAAAGTGTGACACCATTCAGATAAACATTTTTACACAAATTATCCTTCTATCCCTGCTTTTTTCTCCTTGGTTTGCCAAACAATTAGGCCAATATTGGCTTTTTCTTAAAGGGATAGTTCTGATTATGTAAAGTGTGGCTGTGTGAGGTACTTATCAATAGTCAGTGCAGAAATGCACTGACTACACAGAAGTACACAGAAGTTAGACCAACTTCCTGTGTTATGTTGAAAAATCAAAGTTGAAATCGACGTGCCATCGGGCAACACCCTTTGACAAAACATCACGATCATCACAATACAGCATTACCAACATCTTAAGGCCTTTCTGACCATATTTGAGTTGCATATGGTCAACCTGTTAGGAGGAGCACTACAAAGTGTAAAACATGTCATTTCCTTTTGCCAGCAGATGGCGCTATGACTGAATGTTGTCATGTAGATGTGTTCAGGGCGGGACTATTATCAAACATGAAGTCTGGTGCCACGCCCACACCCTTCAAAGTTTACAAAGTTTTGAAGTCGATCTTGAAGCCATTCTGATTAATTCTGTAAGAGGAGTTTGTTAAAAATACAACACATGGAAAATGCCAAAATTGACCACAAAATTCAAAATGGCCGACTTCCTGTTTGTTTTAGCCAGTGGGTCCAAGAGACTTTTTTGTTTGTCTAGCCATAATACATTTGCCTATCAAGTTTTGTGTATGTGCACAATGATTGAATTTTGTGCCAAGTTTCATGCAGTATCGAGCATGTTTAGCCCCTCAAAAGTGTGATTGAAGATGGCAATGAAAAAAAAAGAATTTCAAAAATTCTAATCTGGGCAAATCCATTAGGGTCCTTTCACCATTTGGTGTTCAGGCACTAATTATACCAAGTGTGCACAGTTGTAAATGAGTAAACTCCCAAAGGACAGAATTTAAAAAACTCTTATTGGTTTGGGCATGTCAGGGTTAAACATCTCAAAAAAACACCAACCGGTTTTGATCCACACTGGATCTTCTTCAGCGTGTGAATGGAAAGTGGAGTGCCATGATTCCATATATAGACAATTACTGGCCAGGTGGTAAAGTCACACCAGCCAATCACACACTGAAGACGCCTCATGTAAACAATTAGCGACCATGTGGCTGAATTTCACCAGCATATCACGCAGTAGACCTACAATAAGTAATATATGGCAGAACAGTCCATATTCACAATAATAGCAGTATAGAAAAAACAAATAAATACATAAATTAGAAAATTAACATATTAAAATATTCAGAGTGAACCTCTTCATGTCCCTGACACAGCCTGTTTTTTTATGCTTCTACTCAGATATATGAGAAAACAACGTATTAGAAAGATATTAGACATGTATTAAAAATATCTGCACCATGTTAACTCAGATTACCCATGTAGAGATGAGATTAGAACGTATCCATGAGCTTTTTTAGTGCCGTGGACCTCTATTTGAGAACCCCAAATAATTCAAACTATCACTTCAAATATCTAATATAAATGAAATATTCAAACTTTTTTTGCATTTCGGTGTTTGTTGGTTAGCTTTTGTGTCTCATGATGATAAATGCTGTCTCAGATGTTCCATCCTGCCAAAAATAGATCTCCTCAGGAGCTACTGAATCAATTTCAAAAACTTTTTATTGATGTAGCACCTGTCTACTTGTTTCTGTTTTTCTGTCTCTGTGTCTCTTTCACTTCTCTTTCTGTCTCTCCCTCCTGTAATGGTCCTGACAGGCTGAATTTACGCTCGTGTCCAGAGAGAACAGGCAGGATTCTTCGTCCGTGTTGTCTCCTCAGTTGTAGCAGCAGGGTTTCACTTTAACTCCAGGTGAAATGCTGAACTTATTCTTGCCTCAGTGTTTTTTAATTGGGAGAACAACACATTTTATTGTTGTGTGGATGCCAGGGGGACAATTTTCTTCTCAGTTTTTGCTTCAATTCACTTAATTTTCGTTCAAACCTTTTCTAAATGCATGATCAAACATATTGATTTTTTTTGCTTCTGGCATCCTCACCCCAGAGAGAGTCAAAAAAAACAAAAACCAGAGAAATATGGGAGAAGATGTACAGTACACAGCTGGGTCCTACAGTGAAGATCATTAACAATGTATGCTTCATGCTCCAGCATGCTGAGACGACGAGTCCAGGCAAAGTGGGCTGAATTTGAAAACACTTTTTTTTTTCTCTCTGTTTTGGCCTCCATCTGTCTCCAGAGTGGATGCATCTTAAAACACGCGCTGCATGTTTTAGTGTGGGCCAGAAAAACAGGGGCTGGTTGTACAAAACACCTTAAACTTAAAGTCTGAGTTAAGGTTTCCTTAAAATGAAATCAGATGCACAAAACACTCTTAATTCTTCTAGTGCAGGGCTCATTGCATGGGTGAAACAAAAGAAAAGTCTCCTTCAAAATCAATCCACAAAACAAATGAAGTGTTAAAACATTTTTTCCATGTAAAATAAACATTTTAATTGTGTACAAACCTGACAGTGAGCCTTGGATTGTTTAAATTTTTTATTGAGACTGTTTCACTCATTCACTCTGTCCTCTGACCTTCATCAGAGGACTAAAGTAAAGTGACCTTCACAGTCTAATTCATATCTACAGCTTAAATACATTAATGGGTAATTAAATCAAGAACTTAATAAATAACTGCAGAGATGAAAATGTCATCTTTACTTCTGTGCATGCATCAGAAGTACATTTGTAAACCTTATGTTTTTTTATACATGGATTTATGAATTACTTTTGTGTGCATTGAAGAATACTTTTGTGGAGGAAGGCATTTATATATAAATGTCAAAATATATTTTTAGTGAATCCTTGTGCGTGTCTTCATTAGACCGATCTGACTCCATATATTTGGGGTCAGTGGTCGTCTGGGCCTTCAGGGCAGTTTCTCATTTTGTGCAGCTTTAACTGTAGATGTGTATCCACCGTTTCTGTCTGTTGGCTCATGTTTGTTTCCATGAAACTCTCACTCTGATTACATAATTGTTCGTCTCTGAAAATTGGAGAAATGGCTGAAAAAGGCTGTTTTTCTGCAGCACAGACTCCCGTCAAAAATCCATTAACAGTGTTGCATCAAAACACCAACATCACAACAAAAACTAGCACATTATCTGTTCACTTCTACTACTTCCTTTTTTTCACCTGTAAACACACTGTACCAGCAGCAGGTGATTTTGTGTCCCAGACTTCTGTCTCGATAAAAACTCCAGCAGCTAATTACTCCGGTCACCAACTGGGCTTGTGTCCCTTTTTCTGGAGTCTCTGCTCTCCTCACTTCATGCCCTAGTTGTGACTTGTGTTTGGGGGAAAAAAGTGGGTTAAATTAACATGCTTTTGGGTTTATGGCTTCCCAGTGAATTTACTTCCTACTTTTTGACAGGGATGGAAAGTGTTTTGACCACTGGGATAACATAATCATAGAATATTATCATATGTATTTGTATGAAATCTAATCAGAATATTGCATTTGCAGTATTCATTGCACACAATTCCACACTGTCCTGTTCCTTTAATGAGCTACGCTACTCTTATCACAGTATCCTTCAATGATTAAAAATAATTATTTGGACGGTCATGATGAACTGCCATCAAGAGAACATACACTGCTCATCACACTCTCTGATATTTTGTTGGACCACCTTTAGCTTTGATTATGGCATGAATTCTCCACTGCATTGTTTTGATAAACTTATGTAATGTCACAACATTTATTTCTGTTCAGAGTTGCATTAATTTTTCACCAAGATCTTGTATTGATGATGAAGAGTCAGACCGCTGTGTAAAGTCTTCTCCAGCACATCCTAATGATTCTCAGTGGGGTTCAGGTCTGGACTCTGTGGTGGACAGTCCATGTGTGAAAATAATGTCTCATGCTCCCTGAACCACTCTTTCACAATCTGAGCCCCATGAATCCTGACATCGTCATCTTGGAATATGTCCGTGTCATCAGGGAAGAAAAAAATCCATTGATGGAAAAACCTGCTCATTCATATATTCAGGTAGTTCAGATGACCTCAGTTTTTGGACACAAAACGCTGCTGAACCTCGTCATCTGCCTCTCTTCTTACCCTGATGCCCCTCATCACTCTTGAACAGGGTAAATCTGGACTTTGATTTTGCTCCAGAGTCCAATCTTTATGCTCCCTAGCAAATTGAAGCCTCTTTTTCCGATTAGCCTCACTGATAAGTGGTTTTCTTAAGGCTACACGGTTGTTTAGTCCCTTCAGTTCTCTTTACATTGTGTGTGTGGAAATGTTCTTACTTCACTATTAAACACAGCCCTGAGTTCTGCTGTTGATTTTTTTATGATTTGATTTCACCAGTCTCCTCTTCCTGGAAGATGATGGTTCACCACTATCCTTCCAGGCTTTAATAATGTATTGGACAGTTTTTAACCCAGTTTCAGTAGTTTCATCACCTTGGTTGTTTTCTTTGCTTGATCCAGGACAATAATTTGACCCCCCTGCAACATCTTTTCCACGACCACAGGATGTGTCTTCTGACATGGTTGTTTAAGAAATGAGAAGCTGCTCACTGCCTCAGTTAGAGTTAAATAACTTGTTGCCAGCTGAAACATATTAATCACTGCAGTAATTATCCAATGGAAGGCTCTGACCTGTTTGATTAGTTAAATCCAGGCAGTGTATCTTTGTCATAGCAGCCACAAAACTCTCACAGCCCTAGACAGTGTTTAGGAGCAAACTGTAGCAGCAGTTTTTTTTCAACAACTAGTCTGATTAGTTTCACTGGTGTTTGTGTAATCCTGAAACATTATGAAAAATTTGAAAAAATTGTGAAAATACAGAAATGATCAATAGATAATCTCAGTATTTCTTTTTAGCTTTGGTGAGGCCCTGACTGCACATCAGTGGTCTTAATCAATGCAGACATTTTACCCCTCGCGGTGGCGGCCGAGTCCTTAATGTGACAGCCCCTCCTGCTGAATGAGGTCGCTGTATTCATTGACGATACTGGGAAGCTCTGTATGAGTCTGTGTGTGTGTGAAAGTACTTGGGGCAGAGGGGTTCGGGGTGATTATAAAACGCACCCCCGGCCTGAACTATTGGTCTGTTACCATGGTGAAGTGGAGAGTGCTCTCAAGAAGCGGCTCCATCCCGTGATAAAGGATGGTGGGCACATTGCCCGACATGGCAGTGATGATGGTGATGATGGGCCCTCTTCTCCCTGCGGCTCATTTCCATGGCAATGGCTGAATGAGTTCTTGGTAAGAGAGAGATGGGGGGGGATTAGAGGGGTAGGAGGGTAATTGATGCACATGAAATCCCATTTTTCCTCTCTTCTATTTCAATATGTAACAATGTGTCTCACACCTGTCACTCTCGTCAGCCGCTAAACTAATAATCACAGCCATAATAGGCTTTATTCTCTGAGCACTTTTTACAGCAATTTACAAAGTGATTTAACCAAAATAAAAAACCAAGCTCATAAATACACATGAAGGCACCACAAGATGGATTTAGAGGCGACCAACAGTAGTTTCAGGATTTGTGCAGGTGCTGGAAATCTTCTGAAAATGCTTGAATTTGAATGCAGCGTTTTCAAGGTTTGAAAAGTGTTTAGATTTTGGATAAAGAGCCTGAAACTGTTTGGAATTGTAATTGCATTACTTTCATAATAAAACTCCACCTGACTGAAAAGTTTGCCAGATAAAATAATAAATTAAGACAGAGAGTCTCATTGACTTTGGCACAAAATGACTCACTCCTTGAACTTGCTTCCCGCTGTGTGTGATCTGTCAGGGTTTTTTATATGACCAAATCCTCGAGCAGCCTCCTGTCAAGTCTGCAAAAACAAGTGGAGCTTTACACTCACTGTACATTATCCTGCTTGCTGCATGGTTTCTTACAAAAAACAGTATTTTGCACACATTTACGTGACACGAAATATTCATTTTTAAATCATTTTATGACTTTATTTCACAATAGTGACCTGTTCACCATACATTAACACTGTACATGGTTTTTACATGGTTATGTACCAAAAAATCTCAATAATTTGACACAAAATATTCTTTTTTAAATGATTTTAGTGATTTGACAATGATTTCCTTGTTGTTCCAGAGACTATGATCAGAACTATGTCCATAACAATGGTCTATTATACATAGCAATGGCCGGCTATAAAGAAATAACAGACTTTAGAATGTTGCAATTAACCAATCAGAACTGAGTATTCAACAAAGCCATGTAATAATTTAAGAGAATCTACCCTCTTGAGCCATGTAAGTAAGCCATAGAAGGGAATTTTGGATTAGGTTAATGTTGGCTAGAAGTTTGATTAGCTTATGAATTTGCAGGCTGAATGATAGTTGATTTTTTGGGAGGGATTGAGGGTGATACAATGGTAGTACGTACTAATATTATATGTCAATACAGTATTTCATTTAAGGAATGAACCACCACCAAACACTTTTCTGATGGAAAGCTGCTGTTATAGTAATGGAATAGCTCTTCCTCCAATCCAACCAAACTCCACAGGCAAAATCAGCAATTGTACCTCATAAAAACATGGGAGTTGTTGGTCTACTGCTGTTATTTGTTTGTGTTATTGTGCAACTTCAATGGTTTAAAGGACTTGACCAAAATCACACAATAACACAATCTAACTAACAGATGGAGGCATCAATAGACCAGCAGCTCCTGTGTTCTGTGAGATAAAATTACTGATTTTGTCAATGGAGTTTGGTTGGTTTGGAGAAAGTGATATTTGGCTTATAAAACAGTGGTTTCCTGTCAGAAAAGGCTGTCTGACAGCAAAATAAAGCAGTGAAAAATACAAATCATGTTTGAAATAAGGACCAAATCCTAGAACAGCCTCTTGTAAAGTCTGCAAAAAAGACGTGCAGCTTAACACCATGGGAGAGTCTGGACTTTTGAGCCATGTAAATAAGCCACAGCAGGGAAATTTTGGTAATTTGTCAGTTCAAACCAAAAATATTCAGTTTAATATGATAATAAATAAAGAAAAGTCGAAAATATCCATATTTGAGAGGCAGAAACAGACTTATCTGCCTTTTGAAAGAAACATTTTATCAGAATATTTATTAATTCTATTATTAATTCTTTTTTACCACTTGGCCAACCAGATTTACTTGCTCAACATGGCGTTGTCCTCGCCTCAGGCTGTAAGATGCTGGAAAAGTTTGCCTAAAAATGCCTAAAAAGTGCTTGAGATTTGACTGAGGAAAAAGTGAAGGGAGCCCGTAGCTTAAATATTAGCATGAAAGGCGTCACAATTAAAGTAATTCTTTGAAAATGAGTTTTAATAAGAGGTCTTTCCAGCCTTCTCACAGTAAATGGTTTTCTTTGTACCCTGCTGTGTGGCTGAAGGAACTCCGTCTTGTTCACACTTTAAAAAGGGCTAAATTATGGATGTTTCATCAGTGTGGTTATATAAATGACCTCCGCTGCTCGCTCGCTCTTACACACACACAGTTCACTCTCTCTGCACACACACTCCCTCTCCTCTCCTCACCCCCCCCCCCCAGTCTCTCTTTCTCTGTACATGGTGTACTGGGAGATTCTTCTTCTGCAGCTTCAGGGTTCTCTCTCTGGACAATATGGCTTTTTCATAATGATACTGTAGTTTAAATAACTGAAATATGAGTCATATTTTCAATTTAGCCAACATACTTGCCAACTAGTCTGACTGCTGAAGATTTCCTTTGTCTTCTTGGGAAGTGACCATCAAATAAAGCTCTTACTTCTTATTTTGTTGGTTTATTTGACAAGGATGATGCATGCAGGAATCATTACATTAAATAAAAATGCAACTGCTGCATGAACACATGACTTCTTTCAGTAGCTAATTTCCAGTCTTTGCCCTGGTTAGGTTTTTAAGGAATACAACAAAACCAGACTAAGAATAAAACAGACATAGACAGACAATCACTTCAAACATTAATTAAAAATACAATGACAGATAAACATTGAGACAACAAAAATACAAAAGAACAATGTCAAAATATGACGGTAAGCGTACAAACTATCGAGACTCATCACTTTTTTCATCTTTTTTCACATAATAGCCTTTGTTTGAGCATTTTGAGTTTGTTATTAGTGATCAATTTTAAGATGTCAGCTCCATCAGATGGAAAATGTGGTGGAGTTCACGTCTTACTGAGATGACAAAATGTTTCATTTTTTTCATTTTACAGCATATTCATAGTGTTCTGTTTTTAACACACAGCCATGAGATAGATGTTGATTGATCTTCTTTACGACTCTCTAAAAGACATCAAATAAAAAATCCTCAAAAGTTGAACTCCAGTTGTATTTCCTGAACTTTAAGCGTTATCTTACACCTGACACAAAGTGGCAAACAGTGCAAAAGTTTCTGACCAATGAAACTGCCATTTTCACACCCAGCACACACGTTGTGTTCTTGTGCCTACATTGTTCTTAAAATGAGGTGTGGTCGGGTACATTGTTGGCACTTTGATATCTTGACCAACAAAAACCTGGTCTGAAGTGGATGATACTGTGTTTACCTGCTTTTTAAAAGGTGCATTATTCAGATAGTAAGATGCATCTACACAGGCAGGTTTACACTTCTGCTTGTTAAACACACAGTTGTGCATCAGTGCATTTGCTCTTGTGTAGTCGAATGGAGTTGTTGATGGGACACTGGGAGACAGAGGGTCCTCTGTCTAAGGACCACGTATCTGTCCCTCAGCAAAGAAAGACGAATGCCACTGAAAGTTTTCTTTGCTTATCCCACCGGGCTGGAACGGACATCTGTAATCTCCTGTCAGATGATTTGTAGACTCATGTTAGCTGTCCATCTGCTGTCAAAGTCACTGCTGTGCTGTGCAAGAAACTGCAGGTACACCTGGACTTTAACGGGGACACAAGATGATACACTGATTGGTTCAATTCACGTTACACCCAAAACACATCTTTGATTAATTAAGACACTAAATACAACCCCCTTTGAGCCTCGGACCCAGATTGTGCACTGTTTATCGAGCTAAAGTGTAGCTGGATACGACCTGAATGTGCCGTCCACTTCAGACCACATGCAACAGTTTAAATAGGGCCTGAAAATTTGTCGTCAAGGTGATTTACTTATCATTTACAGCAAGGTTGTAAAATGAGATTTTGTTGATGGATTGAAGAAATAAAAAAAAATATATTGAACAACCTAATGTGATTAATTCTTCAGTCTCACAGTCTGAGGGAAGAAGCTGTACATGCCGACTTCACAATAAAACTGATTCTGATGAACAAACAGCAGTTTGAGACAGTTGATTTGATATAATTTAATATTTATATTATATTTATTGAAGTTGTAAAGCTAAAGACGCACAGTTGTAATAATCACATCAGTTGTGGCCTGTTCCATTTTTGTGTCCTGGTAAACCAAGTCAGTGCATCAGCAGGTCACAGTGCACCCTGTCAGAGCAGGAAACACAAGGTTGAGCTACTAACAAAAATAGAATGCACCAGTCAGCCATTATCCCAGAGTCAGCATGTACAATACCAGGACTCTGGCATGGGCACATATAAATGGAATGCAGCCATCATTAATCAGTGTTATCACTCACACCTGTGTCCTTTCTGTGAGTAAAATATCTGCTGTGAAGAGGGGGTACCCCCCCCCCCCCCCCAAAAAAAAAAAAAAAAAATCAATAAATAAATTTTCAGTCAAATAAAAATGATATCTGTGTCCATTTTCATATTTTTGAAAAAAAACCAAAAAACTTTTGTCTTTCAGAGACTGAATGTGCCTTTTTAGAGTTGTACAATATTCGACTTTTTATTAATTCAACTGAACTTAAAAACACCTGAAACTAAACCGTCTCACTGACACAATGTCAAATATATTTGCAATTACACACAATTATGATTTTTTTTTTTTTCCAAGGGCAAAAGGAGAAGGAGAAGGAAATGATTTTCAGGGCAGAGCTAAAGACTGGAGGCGTGCAGTCGTCAGAATTTTCTTGAGGACGTTCCAATTAACAAGCGTGAAAATTGTAAATGGAGCCGTATGGGGCATTATGGAAATGTGTGTGAATGCATAAATCTTATAAATACCCTTGCATATGTATGTGGAGGTCATATTAAATAATTCCTGTTGGAGTCGGTTTTACTGTTTCTGTCTTTGTAATCTCCCTTCATGTCTGTTCATTAATTCTTATTTTTTAAATCATGAATATGAACTGGTTCATTCTCTGGTCATTACAAGTCTTGTGTTGTTTCTAAATGAACAAAGTCATGTAATATTACGTGGACGTCCTAAATATGTTTAAATATATGTTGAGACTTCACCACACGGTGCATTATGTAGCTGTTCTGGAGCTTTTGATCATATCAGATGGTTTTCATCAGTAATCATAAGATATAGGTTCAGATTATTCTAGAAAAGGATTTTATTTTTTTTAGTGCAGAGAGAAATCTGTGCCACGCATCTTCAAAAGTCTTAAAAAGAGGTTCTTGTGTCGTGATCATCTTTGAATGAGACTATAATCATGAGTAACACACTGTACTGTGCTGTCAAAGCATTTATGGATATGAACTTCATGTAAGATGTACACAAGGTCAGACTGTCTACTGACAGAATATACCAGCGTGGGACAAAAGGTTGAAATCGATGGATGAGCTCCAGAGTCTTCATGTAGGAGTTTGCTTGTTCTTTATTTCCATGTAGACGTTCCTCAGCTTATAGTCTAACCTATAAATTATTGTGCATGTTATACAAGTATTACTTAACCGTGATCGTCCATTTGTTAATGCTCTTTGTGACCTTTATCATGAAGTTAACAACATGTATCCTTTAAGTAAGTTCATGAATGCATCAGCGTGCTAGAAAAGGGACACCTGCTAAAATAATACTCTATTACAAGCAAAAGTCTTGGTGTTAGAAATATACTTAAGTAAAAGTACAAAGTATTCATTGCAAAACTACTCAGAGTATTAGTTACTTTTAACCATTGATGTCTCCGTCCCTTCTCAACACTAGGGCTGCAAATTTTGTGCGTTTTCCTGAACCAGTAGTTGAAAATGCTAACAATCAATTAATAATTAGTAATTTATATTTTTCCTCATTTCGAGGTTCAACCTGGCATTTCAGTGTGACATAAGTCAGCTGTTATGAAAACGTCTTAAAGGGATCACATAAATATGTCAGTTCACCTGACTTGTTTGCTTGAATGCCTTTGATTTTGTCATATATACTGTATATCATATATAAATTATTTATATGTTCTGTCTGTCTGTCTCTCAGATGCTCCTGACGGTGGTGGGAAGGGCTCTGGCAGCTCTGCTCCAATCAGCGACGAACTGGACATCTTTGGACCAATGGTCTCCAACCCTCTCCCCTCGTCAAACAACACACAGCAGGCTCAGGTAACACACACACACACACACACACACAGAGTCTCAGGCTTTCATCATCAGCTTATCACCACAGGCAGGCTGCAACACAGGGAGTCTGCGGAGACTCCCATGATGTAAACACACACACACAGACACACACAGGCATATTCACAAACATGCCGTCTTCCCTTTGCGTGCCGACACACACTCTGTGAGGATCATATCAAAGCAAACTGTCATAGACTCTCCTTTATTGAATTAATTTGACCAATGTCCTTCAGAGAGACGGAGATGCAGAGAGGAATAAACTGCGACAGTGAAGAGAGCAGCTCTGTGCTACCTGCTGTCAACATGATGTTTAAATCTAACGCAGCTGAACAAATAACACAAGGCTAAACTGTGCTGGCAAATATGGGGAAAGATTACTGCAGAAAATACTCAAATAAACACTTGCTTTTTGTCGCAGCTCTGCAAAGTGACAACAAGATGAAAGATGGAAAGAATGAAGGAAAAAGTCAAACAAGAATTTTTTTTTTTTTTTAAATGGTAAAATGAACAAATGGAGGGAGACTGTGTGAGAACTCTGTATAAACGATCAAGCTGGTCTCTTTGTGTAACTTTCAGACAGACAGCTTGCAGCTCGGCTCTCGCTGCCCGAGATGGAGGCTGTTTTCTCGAGTGAAGTGCGTCAAAGAGTCGGTACATGGAGGATTGACTGGGTCGTGCTTTTCCACATGTAATTTCAGGGATTTTTTTCAAATAAGTTGCCAAAAACACGACCTGCTGCCACATGACTATTACTGATGTTTGTTCTGATAGTATGCTTGTGTGGGGTAAAGTGTGAGACATTTGTCTTTTATTTTGAAAGGCCAACATTATCCAGTGGTGGTCTGTTGTTGTCAGACTCTGAATGTGACTCAAGAAGCAAACAGAGAGATGTTGTGGATCATATTTGTTGTAAAAGTGACCTGAAGTTACTTTCTCTTCTTTTTAGACAGACTGAGATTCACTCCATCACAGCTTTAGCTGTTTACAGTGGTTTTAGTGCTGCTTGTTGTTTTGAAATATGTCGAATTGAACTTGGTCTGAGACGCTAAAAATTCCACATATTTGGCACCAAATTAATGAGGAAATTGTTCTCTTTTTTTAATTGGAGAAGGACAGTGCATTGTCTTCATTTTCCTGGAAACAAAACAAAAAACAGGATGTCTGTCTGAATGAGAAGAGAGATTTTAAAAAATGGAGAAAAGAAAAAGGAAAAAAAGAAGAATTGGCTCGGCTGGAAATGAGGACACACACACACACACACACATTCATTGCAGACACATGTGACCTCTGCTTCACATATAGATACAATAAAAAGAAACATATATGCAGCTGCACACTGGTAGTTATGGAATAAATACACAGAAAACAAACAGGTGACGTGCATTTCATATGATGGAGGAGCAGAAAAACATGCACACGGTAGAAATCCACAGTGACTTATTCCTTGGCAGAAAATTCATTCTTTCACTCTCTGACCTGTTCCCTGGTTTCAAATTGTATATCTCACTCTGACACACACACACACACACACACACACACACACACACCACACACACACACACACACACACACACACACACTCACACTCACACTCACACTGAGCCTCCTGGGACCAGGCAGTGGCTCACTGGGGACCCAGGCATGAAGAACAATTATGGGTCTGGTGTAACTGCAAGCTCCCCCCCGACACTACCAGCCTCCCACTTACCCTCTAATCTCCCCTCCATGCTCACCTCCTCTGTGACTCCATCTACTGCAGCTCTGTGTCTGCCGCACACCTCTGCTCATCTCCATATTTTCCATTAATCCAAAATTCTCCTCCTCCTTTATGTCTTTTCTCCTCTGTAAAGACCTGGACACTGCAGTCCTCCCTGTTTGGACAATCATGAATGCAGAATCAGCTGAAATCAATTCATTTTCTGTCGGGTTATGAAGTGTTCATGCAGGATTGCCTGAAGCGGTTTACTTCACAGTAATGACCCCCTCACTGTACATTTTAAAAGTGATTTTATTGGTTTAAAAATGATTTTGTTGCTCCCCCAGAGTTTATGATCAGAACAGTCTGTTCTTCATAGGAATGGTCTGTTATTCAGAAATTTCAAACATAACAGACCTTATAATGCCTCAGTTAACCAATTAACATCAAGTATTCAACAAAGCCGTATTGTTATTTGTAAATATCGTTTATACTGACATCCAAGTCATAAGTATGACTGGTAACTGTAGGTTTACTGTAAGACTCGCTATATCCAACTTGACACGTAAGTGTGATAGTGTCAGTGCACATTATTTTTTAACTCTAACACTACAATCATACATCTTTCATTTTGAGATGACTGCAAGTCATAAACATCTTTCCTGACTTTACCATCTATACCATTTGATGTGAAGGCAACGCAAGTGTCCTGTGGAATTAGAAAGTGGCACAGACTATTTCAGTTATTCAGCCAGTGCTGTTTGCTGTACAGTCGAGATGGTCCAATCATGTCTTAATAAAATATGATCGACCGATAAATGTCATTTGAAAGGACCGTTTCTGACAGTTAAAGTACAGTAACTTGCAGCTCTACTGTCTAAATTAGACACAACATTTTGGCACTTTGCAGCTTCAGGCCAATGTTTAGCAACAATTGAACCGACTCTTTATGAAAATCTTTGTATCAGTCGTGTGATTTAAGAGTCATCATTCCAAAAAGGTCTGTATGTTTTTACAAATAATCTAAGCTGTTAATATTACCACACTGTATTTTTTACTCTCTGTAATGGTCTGTCCTCTCTCTGCCTACACCTGCAGTAAGACAATGTCTTCTTCTGCTCCATTATTCCCTCCATATGTCCTCCCTCTCCACTGTCCCGTCATTTTCTTCCCTCTCACGACAGTTGCTCACCGTTCACTCTCTCACAAGAATGTATTTTCCTTGAATCTGCACATACAGCACCACTTCTCGTCCTTCATACGCCCTCTTGCTCCTCTCTTACACTCCTCACCTCCTTCCCTTAACATCCTTTACTCTCCCTCTTATATGTACTCTTACTCGGGCCTCATTAATCAATGTTAGTTATGGACAAATATATGCACCGATCAGGCATACTGTACAAAGAGTTTGAGTGTAATTTATGAACTCAGATTTATGCTTAAATATGCATAAATATAGACACAGCCGATACCGTGCTGGTTCACAACACCAAGAGGGAAACAGCAAAAAAAGACTTTTTTTTTGTACAGTTCTCATACAGAACAATCGTTGACACAAGAAGAAGATGGAAACAGTTTAAGTCATGCACAGTCTCTGTCAAGTCTTTAAATCTACTGACTTGAAATTTCCCCCTGTTTTAAACATCAGCTTGACTGTTGCAGTGCAGGTTATCAGTAATATAAAAGCAAACGCAGGACTGTGTGCAGAATCGTGATGAAAAACTCAGTAGACATTCTGATGTCCACTGGACACCATCTTTTTTCCAGCAGTGGACAAAGTGACAGGACTAGAATTTCACACCTACCATCAGCTGCATAATGCATGCTGTTCATCATTTCAGAGGCTCGACGATGCAAATTGTTTTCCTACAGCACAGCACTGCACAGCAGGCTGTCGAGAAAAAGAGGTCCACACTATCACCAGCGTCTTATTACTATAAGTGCACCATTATTCAGGAGCAGTGGTGGAAGCTGTGTGGATACAGTGGGGGAAAAAAGTACCAAACATGAATACAAAAGCCTAAATCTTTAAACTTTAAACTTTTAAAATAAACTTGATTTAAAAGCACAGAAGTATCATCAGCAAAATGTACATAAAGTGTCAAAATAAAAGTCCTTGTTAGTCCCATTAACTCTTTCCTAGGGATAGGTACCGAATTCGGTACTTTTTTATGTACCGACCGAATTCCGTCGGTACTACCGAGTACCGATTCACGTGAAATCAAACGGTACCATGTTTCGGTACCTAAACGCATCCTTGTGACTGTAAGGAGTGGAAGAGTAGGCGATTTTCCATGCCGGACTTGAACACAACTGTTACCGGCCTGAGCATTCCCCTTTAAGGAGGTGGTGGGTAATGTAGTCCCACGTAGCCGTGTTGTTGTAGTGTGTACGCCCGCAGGTGTGTGTCTCCCTCTCCGGTGAAGTGTGTGAGAAGTAACGCCAGCTCTAGCTACTGTAAGTTGTATAGTCAGTGTGGTGAAGCTCAACTCTACAGCCATAAAAGTACTGTGTTGTCACGTCAGAGTGAAGGAAAGAGCTGAATAAAGCCCCGGTCCGGTCCATGTGTTCAGCTATCGCCTCTCCTCTCTGTGTGTGTGTGTGTGCGCGAATAGCTTGGACTGCTGGTTACCAGCGCAGAACAACAAGCAAGTGCAACGAATTAGCTTTATAATCAGCTGCTCCATACCACGGTTAGGAGATACAAAGCTGAGGAGGTAACACAACACAGGCTGAAGACTGTACAACTTTCGACAGCCTCAGATCTACGGCTACAACTCCTGTATTCAGCACCGTTAACATGCCTGCATCCGTTAGCGACGCGTCGTCTGCAGCCAGCAACGTGAGAAGAAATGGCCTTAACACTTCGTCTGCTCCAAGTAAATAAGCCTGGTGACGTTAGCTTGGCATTTTAACTTGTATTAGTTATCGTTATCAGCTCGGTTCCTCGCACTTTGTAACGTTAATATTTACAAGTCAGAGGGAAAGGAAAGGAAGAGGAGTACGTGGAGCTGGGTTTTAATTTGTGCATTATTAAGAAAAAACACTGTGTTGTTGTAGTTAAGGGTTTTCATGTTGTTCATGAAATTTGTGAAACAACTGCGATGTTACAACACAAACAGTTGGATGTTGTTTTGCTATATTTGTTAAAGTTTATAAAATTTTTGAGATTTTATTATTAAACAAATTAACATTTATTACCACACAAGCACACACAAAAGTACCGAACAATTGGTACCGTTGAGTACCAAAACCGATTCGCAGGTACCGGGTATCGGTACCGTATCGGTTCAAATGTGAAAGGTACCCATCCCTACTCTTTCCCCACCAAAGACGAGACATTCTGCTAGTTGATGCTGTGACGGATCATCTGACAAAAATTTGTCACTCAAAGAAGAAGAGAACTGCCAGGATTCAGCAGCAGAAGAAGAAGATGATGTTATGTAGCATGAAAACATCGTTCAGCTACTTGTGAGCGAGGCAGAGAGTGCCGCGACCCGGGCACACAGCGAGGCTGCTCGTGCAGTCACCAGGACTCACGCTGCAGCCGGGGCCGAGAGCACTTCAGCTCACATCACACACAAAATACGAAGTGAAAAAACAAACAAAAATGAGAATGTGAAGCCAATATTCTGCTTAAAAATGTTTCGCCATTTTCAGTTTTTTGTCTGAAAAGTGCAACAAACCAACATTCAAGTGCTTATAAAAAAAGAATGAAGCGCGAACAAAACATTTTTGCGTCTGAAACTGTCAGATCTGTTCTTTCTTTTGATATTTTCCATGATAATATATTCATAGAACTGAATATTCTGTGGGTGTTGAAAAAACAGTGAATTTTGTCAAAAATGCTGCTCCGCTGGCTGGCAACTTTTTTTTTAAATCACTGGCAGGGAAAGAGTTAATCATCTCATGACTTAAGGACTGAACAACCTAACCATGTCTAAGAATACTGCAAAACTAATTTCACCTCGAGCAGCTACATCAGTGTAATGCTTCTTAACACAGTGATGCATAATAATTTTGTATATAAATAATTTATCAGTCACAGGAACAGTTTTTCTGCATAATAAGTCAATTATGCTGACGATACTTCTGCTGAACTAAATGCAGTACTGTTGTACTGATACTTGTGTCATTTATAAACTAACTAGAAGAGGTCCAGAGTGCAGATCTCTGATGAAGCACATGCTGCAATGCCACTAGAACCAGCTGAGATTTTTGCAAAGTATAGTCTAGGTTTCTTTAAAGGGGCAGTTCACACCAGAGTTTTGGAGATAACATCTGCCTTCCCTCTAATGTAAATGGCACTCAGCTTGTGGTGCTCAAGTTGAAAAATGTAAAACCAGTGTCTCTTTCCAAAAAATATGACCCAGTTACTCAAGATAATCCACGCACCTTGTGGTTTCATGTTTCATGTAGGAACTACTTTCTAGGAGAAAAGAAAGTAGCTCTGGTGGATTCTGCTGCAGAAGGAAAGTTAACAAAACAGGGATTTATTCATCTTGTATGGTGTCTAACTTTAGTGGATCACAGCATAACGAAGCGTAATGAAACAGAGCTTTTCTGTGTCCTGCAACACACAAGGTAAGCCTTGTTTTTAGCCTAGCAGTTGTTGACGACTTGCGGCCCCAATCAGCTCTTTAGGAGGGGTGAGGAGTCAGCAGTCGGTATAAAACAGAGCAATTAATAACCAATAAAATAGGTTTTTCAAAAATCACAAAAAATATCAGGCTGATGGGTCCAGGATTGTGAGAGATTAGCCAACCTATCACTGATATTTATTTCTTTTTCTATGCACAATCTTAAACTGCAAAGTACCTAAAACCGACAAATAAATGTGGTGGAAATTAAAGTTCAGTATTTCCCTTTGAATTGTACTGGAGCCTAAAGCAGCATAAAATGAAAAGACTACCTAAAATTTATACTTAATCCTTAATTAAATGTACTTTGCCTCTTTCCACCACTGTTTTTCCACATTAAAAAATGATAAATACAAGTGACCATGGGACAGGCCTTTGAAGTCTTGTAGTCATTAGATTAAAAATGATATTATAATATTTTTCCCTGCAGCAGAGTCGGCCTGTCTGTTCAGACCTTGGACAGTTACACAACACTTCATACGCCCTCCATATCGCGGCTGTTTGATATCAGACAGACGGCTCTCACATGGCCGTCCGCCTGTGGCAGAGCTGTCTGTCTTGTAGACTCTGTTATTTGAATGTCAAACAGGACATTTTGTTTCCTCTTTTCAGAAGACGGAGCTCACTGCAGCTCCCGCAGCCCAGACTGTTTTATTCTGTGTGTGTTAAATACACCACCGAGGTCCAACCACGTCTCTTACAGATCTTGCTCGTCTTTGTCTGAGTCGTGTCCACTGGAACGTAAAGACGTCCACTGACATTTCCCGCAGCATGTAAAGGGAAGGCAGTTACCTCACAGTATGTGGACAATAACTGCCTCTGCCTCGGTGTCAGGGTTAGTCTGTGACTGCCTCCTCAGGTTTGTCTGTCTGTAACCAACAAGTCTGACAAACCACCGGCCTGTGCATGTTTTTGCTTCCTCAAGGAAGAAGCACATTATTGTCTCCCATTTGTCTTGGACCAATTAGAAGCTGTAAGTATGTGAGTTCACACTTGGCATGACAATACGTCTCCAGAAGCGTCTGCATTGACCGCTGGTGATCAGATCTGACTTTCCTGCTCTATATGCAAGTAAACACTCAGGCTATTAAGTCAGCTGAATGTCCATTACAGTGCATTTTGCTGTTCAATATTTAGATTGGACTATTTGTTAAATTTCTCTTAGTTCAGCACCACACTAAACTCCTCTGTCAGAGGAGCCTCATGTTTTATCTACGTTGTCAGCAGCCTGACAGGAATGAAGCTCTGTGGTGTGCTGGGATTTTTACGACTTTAACTTTTTCTGACTGTGTGGAAATCAGATGTTTTCACATCACAGATGACGAACAAAGACATTAATGACAAGTCAAAGAGGGTGAAAGTGTGCATCCCAGCGTACCACAGAGCCTCTCTGCTGTCTGCTCCTCACAGCAACACGATGTGTTTTTACAAGGAAAGAAACAACTTCATGTTTTAACAAGAATTAACAAGAATTCACCGTAGCTGTTCCACTTCCCTGCTCAAAAATGCAAATAAACATGTTTGCAAAATGCACTGTTGTTATTTTAAGCCTTTATTTGAATAGGATAGCTGAAGATATGACAGGAGAGAAGAGAGAGAGAGAGTGGGGGTGACATGAAGCAAAGGGCACCATGTGTTGTTTCTAACCAGTGACTCAGCAGCAGCCAGCATGCTGCAACAAACTGACACAATGTTTTTTCCACAAAGAAAAAAATAACTCAGCATTTGCTTAATTTACAAGACGGCCCAAATAATTAATTATTTGTCATAGACAGTGTTTCACAAAGTTTTTGAAGTTTCTCCTCACTGAACATCTCTCACAATATCTGCTGATGGTAACAGAGCCCATACGTAATTTTTATCACAGTAAAACTTTTAATGTGGACCAGGACACATTTGTGTTCACGCTGCTGAACGAACGTGGTCACGTGAGGTCCAGATCACCTCTGAATGTGGTCTGAGAGATCGGATCTCAAATCCATCCACAATGTGTGAGAATGAACGCACTAATATCCACAATATCCTCAGACTCCCTTTAAAAAAAATCACACAATTTGTTGTGTCAAACTTTGTGAAAAGACAAATATGACAAATACGACAAATTCTTAATTATTTGGGCCTTCTTGTACATTTGGCAAATGTTATACATTAAGCTATTTCTTTCTTTGTGTATAAAACATTGTGTCCATTTTTTCAGTGTTTTGTCTTCTACTGTTGGTCTGTCGGTTAAAAACAACAAAGCATTCTGCAAATGTGTTTATTTGCACATAAGAGTGAGATGAAACAGCTGTGGGAAATTCAGCTTCTTGTAAATTGGACATTAAATGCAACACATTAAATTAACTAGTTAGATGAACACAACTGCTTTAAGTCAGATGTACTTAATAATCTGATTACTTTCAAATCTACAGTTTGCAGTAAATCGAACTGAAAAGTTTCCATTTTTCCAAATCAATTAGTTGCTTCACCCAAAAGTAAAAGACTGCTCCTTAAACAACCGGATAGTATGTTTTCAGGAAAAGTATGTTTTTGTTGTAATCTCAGTGTGTTATTTTAGTTTGTTAAATATAATCAGTGTAATTGTTTACGTTAGCTTAACTTGGTTCAGTGAGTTTACGAAAACTTAAAACAACACAATTCAACCAATTCAAATGAACCATATATCTAACAAAATATTTATTTGATCACAAAATCTAATTTTGTCTTGCATATTTACCTTCTTTCTTGATCACCAAGGGAAGGTTTAACAGGATAAAACAATAATGCTGAAGACGGTGGATTAAGTGTAATAGGCTGCAAGAGTGTCATAAATAAGAGTATATGTTGGTTTAAATGCACAGTATAAATAAATAAATGCAGTTATGACACCAGTGTATCCAGTGTGTTGCACTGTTGAATTGTTATTACACAGAGCATTAAACAGGTGAATTATTGCACAAATAACCATTTTGTCTGATAAATATTGCAAAGATGAGATGATGAGACTCAAATAACTATTTAACTTCAGCTACTCATGAAAAGATGAGTTTGTTTGAGGTGCCGTTTGAAAAGATTCATGCAAAGGACTGTGTGCAGCTCCACACACATTTTACACGGTGTGGGTTTACTCTGACACTTTGACCCCAACCTGGCGGTTTGGATGGCGGCCGTGACTGCAGAATCAATTTGCCAAATGGAGATTCCTGATCTAAATGTCCCTGTTACACACAAGATGCACAGAGCCAGCTTTGGTGATCAGAAGAGTAAATACAGTCATTCAGTGTGCAACTTTACCTTCAACATTTACTACAGCCTCAGCACTTTGGCTGTGGCCAACGTCATGTGGGAAAATTCATTTTAAAGTGATTTAAAGCCTTTGTCATGGAGACAGAAAAACTCCCTGAAGTAGGCTTGATTTTAGCCGAATCTTTGTGCTGAACAGCCAAATGGACAGTAATGAGCGTTCAACTGACAAACTAGCTCTAATGTTAGTTACACACTGAACGGGGAAGTGAGATCCAATCATGAGTGGTCACTTGAGACACATCTGGAGATGCATTGTGATGCAGATGTGAGCTCACATACTTCGAGCTGTCCCCTTGTGATCTGATCACCCAAGTGGAGGAAAGTCCATGAACTCACCTGCAGCAACACCACCACAGCGTCAACCTTTCCATTTTCCTCTCCTATACATACACACCATACACACACACAAGGACCACACAAGGAGTTTTGACAGTCAGTACGCATCCACATAACCTTGCACACACACACACATACGGAGGCCTGAATTTGGGATTCAGCAGGCGGATATTGCTTTACAGCTGTGATTAGCTGGGTGTGTGAAGAAAGAGGAAGCTGGCAGCCCGCTGATTCGTGCAGCTATTAACCGGCATCGGGGAGCGCTCGCCTATCTGCGAATACGTCAATTACAAAAATACGATTACAGCCTTGTAGGAGGGGGAGGATTTGTGTTATCCCCAGCTTTTCCTCTTCTTTCTCTCCCTCTTTCACAAACACACACACACACACACTTTCCTCTCTATATGTTGTCCTCTGTCTCTAATTCACCCTGTCCTGAATGAGGGAAATGTAGTTATTAAATATGTTTTACCAAGAAGACTCTTTAATTTAACTTGAAGTGGTGACGAGGGAAAGACGGATAGAAGGAAGGGGAAAGAGTGCAGATGAAGAAGTTAGAGGAGGAAAATCCTGTTTGGAGCAACAGATGGATGGAAAGCGGGATGAGTGGGTGGAGAGCAGGTCAGGTGAGAAATGAACAAATAAAGGAAAGCGGTGGGTAAGGACAGGGACACCCAAGACGTGGAGCATGAAGTCCAATAAGTGCAATGGTGCAGACACACCAGAGGCAGCGGCTTGAATCACCGCAGCCAGTCTTATTTCTGTGTGTCTTTCTGAAGCCGCCTGGGTCACACAGGTTACCCAGTTTGTGAGGAATCAATAAGAGATCCAGGGACAGATTTACTGAGGCTTTTACACCGTCATGATGAGACACAGTCTGTCCTGAACACATGTGCTGTCTCCGTCAGACTGAGGCTGCAGACTGACTGTGTCCTTTGTGTCTGCAAATACTTTGTGAAGAAATTTAGAACTCAAACTTGTTTAAAACGTAAATAAAAACAGAATACAGTGATTTGCAACTAGTTTTTGACTTGTATTCAACTGAATACAGTATAAAGACAAGATATTTAAAGTTCAATCTGATTAACTTTATTGTTTTGAAAAAAATATGCACTCATTCTGAATTTGATGCTGCAACACATTTTTAAAAAGTTGTGAAAAAGGCAACAAAAGACTTTGAAAGTTGTGGAATGATCAAAAAACATCTGTTGGTATGAGGGTGTGTTAGTGCCCATGGCATCATGGGTAACTGTCACATCTGTTGAAAAGCTGAAAGCTACATTTTTTGGTTTTGGAGCAACATATGCTGCCACCCAGGTGATGTCTTTTTCAGAGACGTCCCTGCTTATTTCAGCAGACACTTTGTCCACGTGTTCCAACAGCGTGTCTTCATAGTAAAATAGTTCAGGTACAAGAGTCGAGAAGTATTTACAAATCATTGTATTCTGTTTTTATACGCTTTGAACAACATCCCAACTTTTTGGGAATTGAGGTTGTACATGTATTAACTGCTTTGTATTATCAGTGTGTAAAGTGATTGTAACATTGTATGTAACTAGGGATGGGAATTGATAAGATTTTATTGATACCGATGCAGTTATTGATTCTGCTTATGTTCTTTTTCAATCTCTTATTGATTCCTGATCATTTTTCTTTGTTAAAAAAAAAAGTAGTCTTACACAGGTTTTCAGGGTCAATGCAACTGTTTTATTGTCCTTGAGTCTGAATGCAGGTACACAAGCGTGCAAGAGCTCCACTGTTTAACTGTAGCAACAGTCTTTCATCATCTAAAATGGATGAAATGAGGATATTTTTCATTTTCATCTAGTTTTTCTTCATCAAAGACAAAAGCTGCTCAGCTCGCCTGCGTGACGTTAATGTTATTATACCATAAAGTATTTACCCTCGGTAGCGGCTGTGCTGCTCGGTTGGGAAGCAGTGACACTCATGTAGAGCTGCAACTTTGATTATTTTCATTGTTGATTAATTTGCCTTATCTTCTCAATTAATTGATTAGTTGTTTGGTCTATAAAATGTTGTAAAATGGTGACATATTAAAGAAAAACATAACAAAGTTTCCTGTAAACCTGTCTGAGCCAACATCAGACTTATTTTATTTCTTTATCTGAAAAAAGTCAGGCTGCAGCTAATAATTATTCTCATTATTGATTGATCTGTAGATTATATTCTTGATTAATGAATTTATTTGTTTAAAATGCCAGTAAATAGTGAAACATGTTGATTGTGTTTCTGAGATGACGTCCTCAAATGTCTTGTTTTGTCCACAACCTAAAGATTTTCACTTTACTGTCAGTGAGGAGTAAAGAAACCAGAAAATATTCACTTTTTGGATGCTGGAATCAGAGAAATTTTTACTTTCTTTTCTTAAAAAACGTCTTAAACAGATCAATTGTTGAAAATTTCTGATCGATCAGTCAGCTCTGTACTCGTGTGTAGTGACAGATGCTTATGCATTCCTGGAGTCTAAGCTCATGTTGCACAGAAACATTTTTCTTACTTGAAATGATCATTTTATAGATATTATAAGTAGCATTGTTGTTGTTCTTTGTGAAATGAAGCTTCAAAGCATTCGGGTCAGCACTCTCATTTGTGATTGAGGACTGAGCAGGATGAAAGAGAGAAGAAAAAAAGAAACTTATTGGGAAAGTATGACAGCAGGAGGACTGGAGAAAGGAGTGAAGGGATGGAGGGATAGTGAAGTATGATTGAAGAAGAAGGGATGAGGGAGGAAGCGAAAGAGGGATGACTTCAGTTTGTTGAGCAGAAGAAAAGTCGAGGGAGATATGAAGAGGCAGCAACAGATTTCTTCCCTCTTGTTCTTCCTTCTTTCATTCCCTCTTTCCATCCTGTTCCTTACTGACACTCCTTCTCTTGAATTCAGATTTCCAAGGCGAGGTTTGCTTTTGTTTTCAGTAAATTAGCACAAATCCTCCACCCCACACACACACACACACACCACACACACTGTGGTTTTAAAGCCACAGATGGTCTATCAGAGGGGAGTGTATGAGTGTTTCAAGCAGTGATGGAAAACCGTAGGGAGAAAGATGTCTGTGTTTGTGTTTGTTTGTGTGTGTGTGTGTGTGTGGTGTGTGTGTGTGTGTGGCTGTAGAGGTCTATGAATAGCGACAGTGAGGAAAAGGCTGTCAGAGTGGTAATTCAGAGCTCTGGCTGCACCCATCAACACCAACATTAGCTGAGAAGAATGGAGCCTTGTTGAAGAGGCTTTCTATTACACAATGTGCTGCTAGGAGCCCTGCAACACATCACACACTATGTGGACGCTGTGTGTGTGTTTATTCTTCTCAGTGTGAACAAAAAAAAAAACATAGATGCACATGTGACACACTCTGCCTGAACTTCTCTTCCTTCAGCAGTGAGGTTTGAATGTTCTTTCAGTGCAGATGGAGCTGATGCTCCTGGAGTGTCTGCCAGTCACAGACGGTGGGATGAGTGAAAGACCAGTGGAAACTGTTTAGGTTTAAGTAACTGCATTCATGCTAAAAGAGGCATTAATTTAAGAAATACGTGCACCAGTATGAGGTAGGCCTGAACCATTTCGAAGAAATATTTAATTGCAATTATTCTGACTGATGTTACGATGATTTATGATATGAATTTTTACACTGTTATTCTCAAAAATAATTATGATGTGTTTTTTTCAGGGATCTGTACCAAACAAAGATGTTTTGTGAAGTCTTGAAAATGATTTGTAGACCAGTTTGCCTCTGCAGCTCCACAATGTTTAATTTAAAATGATATTTTGACATTTCACCTTTACCAACGTTTTCAAAGACCACTAGATATCAGTCTGTCTGTGATAATGCAGTTTGATATCAGAGGAGCACAGAGACGTCATTATTTCTATCTGTATCTGTTCAACCAACAAAATGATCTGTCTTGGTATTTGTATTCAGATAGAGGAGCAGAAGTGGAGGTGGTTTATGGCAGAAGTCACATTCAATGGGGCAGATGTTTTATTTTCTAACCTGAAGTAAGGCAGGGATCTCTTTGCCTGAAGTATAAACTACTTGTGACTGAATTAAAGTACTGTAAGGTTTTGGGTAAAGCAAGAGCACAGGGACAGCTTCGTCTGCGTAACTTGATCCACTTCAATGTCTGAATCCAAACTGACCACTGACAACAGAAGTGGCATCTCACTTCTTACAAATCACTCCACCAATCTTAATCATCACTCACATTATATGCATGAAAGATGTGCCACATTATATAGTTCCAAATGTAAATTATGTTCACTGTATACAGAATTTTGTTACCATTAATTAAATTGTGGAAACTCTAAATAATGAACTGAGAAGAATAAGGTAATCTACTGAATACATCTTCACAAAAATAAATCTCATCTTACTAATATTCATTGGCAGTGCAATTGTTGTGCCTTTAAAGCTTCAAAATGATTAAATATTGGCATATAATTAATTCTGGAATATATTTCCACATCCTCATACTGTACTTTTTATCTCTCTCTTTCTCTCTTTTTGTTTCAGACTTACTAAAACTTAGTTAAATATTCCGTCTGAAGCCCACCTCCACCTCTACTTTAACTGTAAGACACTGAAAAATCAGATAAACAAGTATCCTTCAGTTTAAGGGAATAATCTCAAATGAATCAGATTCATAAACCTTTTTCACAACAGATATTTTCACTTATCTTAGCAGGAAAAGAGCAGTTAGAACCAACTGACATCAACAAAGTCTTATTCCAGCATTTAATGTAATGCACTACAGTAATTCGCAATATTAGTAGTTCCATTTAGAGTTTTAAATGTCCTCAAAAATGCTGAAAAAAATCTCTGCACACCTGAATGCGTGACAGGTGCATCAGAGGAAGATGCAACTCAAAATATTCATATAACCTTACATACCCTGCAAGTCAAAAAAATGAGAAAGCAAGTATCATCATTTATCATCGTAAGCATCGTCCTACAATAAATACATCTGTCCCAAAAATCCATTAAATGGTCACAAGACATGAATGTTTGAATAAATCGAACACATGTCAGCACATCAGTTTGCATCCATATAGTTTAAACAGTAAAGGGGAATTCTAAAGGTGAGGGATGAAATATTATGACTTGTTCAACTGGAGAATATTCTTTGAAAATTACAGTGACAACTTTAGTGAAAATTTTAGAAAAATCACATTTGATGCTTTTAATCAAGGCTTTGCAGAAAAGGGAAAACTATTTTATGATATTTAGATGGGGTGGGTTATATCTAATAAAATGGAAGGCTTCATTTATTAGAGATTGTGTACTCACTCATCCCATCAAGTAATCGTTTTCTGTTTGTTGCTATCATCTACCATTAAAAGCCATACGACCACAGTAGGGCTGGGGCGATTCATCGATCTAATCGATTATGCTTATTGTGCGTCGATGCATCGCGCTGTGCCCGGTCAGAGCACGGATTCACCCAGAGAACAAGACTCACTGCAGGCATCTAAAGTGTGGAAGTTTTTTAGACCGAGACACAACAGTTTGTTCTTTAGCTCCACAAACTGGACATGACTTATCACAGCAGGACAAACTGCTTCACACGAGTGCTGGAAGTGAAGCAGCGAGCGATCTGTCCTCCTCCTGCAGCTGCAGCATCGTCCTGTTGACTTTCTGTCAGCACCCAAACACATTACATGAGGATTATCAACACGTGGAACATGTTTGTTAGTAGAAGTCACTTTAAATAGATTTTCTGCAAGTCTGTGTTAAAAGTGATGTCTGCACCGCTGCTGTTAACTTTACACCATGAGTCATCAGATGGTGTTATTCTGCCGTGTTGTACTTTCTGTTCACTTTATCAGCCGTGTATGAGACAGAAATGGCTAAAACTGACATTACAGACTGTCTGTAATGCATTTCAGTGTTTTCTTTGGCTCCCACTGATGCAGAAATACACTGCCAGTGATCACCTTACCTGCATATGACTCCAGTGATGAAATTACTTTGAGGGTCCAGTATTTTTCTGATCAGACGTCTGACATGGACTCTATTAAAGGAGGTGGAAATCAGACAAATTTTTAAAACATGCCACTATTATCATTATTCTAATGTGCTTTATGTGTCTATTTTTCAGGATTATGATTGAATAAAATATTGAAATATTAACGAGACAAGTTTTTAATATTTATTTTAGGTAAATTAATTGTTATATATTTGAATAATGCAGCCGTAGACCACGGCCACATGTCCAGTGATGCAGTGAAAAGTTGGTTACCATATCTTATTACAGTGTTAATTAAACTCTCCTCACCTCCAGCATTTTTTAATTGGTTAACAGTCCACATGTTGCAGCTCTCTTCCTAAATCACAGTGGCTGACGGTGTTATCACACAGTTCAGAGCTGCTACACTCTGCCTGAGTCACGCCGTCCATTCTGCAAATACGTCTGGAAGACGGAAGCTGAATGGCGGGCGATTACTGCAGTTTGGGGGATTTGAAGTCTGTTAAATGTATTTTCCAACTTTGGGAACGAGCTTAGCGGCAAATAGGCTTATCCCCCTCCCTGATTGAGTCATGTTATAGAGCGTGTTGACATCAGACAGATCAGGTGAGGACAGTTTGCTGCCTGTTCTCACCTTCTATTCACTCTCCTCTGTTCAAGAGCATCATGCTAATGTGCTGCTGCTATTAATAGGAAGGAAGCTCCATCCTGCCTCCGCTCCGTCACACACCTGACTCACCTTAACTGGCTTCACTTGAGAGAAAATGGACCCTGATGTGTGTGTGTGTGTGTGTGTGTGTGTGCTGGCACGAGTAGCAATCCATCTTTCCTCTGCAGCTCTGTTTCTGTTTCTGTTTCATCTGCCTCCTTTTCTCTCAGCTCGTTCTCCCTTTTCTTTTCTATTTTCTTCTCCTCCTTCTCATTCTGCACCTGCAACGATTAGTCAATCAATCGATTACTTGACAACTATTAGAATTAATCACTAACTATTTTGATTAGCGATGAATTTTTTTGAGTACTTTTTTACTTTAAAAATGTCCAAATTTTCTGATTTCATTCTGTTTTTTTTACTCATCCATGACGGTAAACTGAACACAGCTGCAACTAACTTATTTTTATTCTTGATTAATCTGTGGATTATTTTCTTTATTAATTGATTAGTTGTTTGGTCCTTAAATGTCAGAAAATGGTTAAAAATGTTAATCCGTGTTTCCCAAAGTCCAAGATGACGTCCTCAAATGTCTTGTTTTGTCCACAACTCAAAGATATTCACTTTACTGTCAGACTAGTTTTTTTCTTCAGAAATGATTCAAACTGAATAATCGATTAATCTTTGCAGCTTCACAGCTGACACATTTTGAAATATTTTCCTGTAATTTGTCATCCTTCTGTAGAATGCTGTCACAAAACATAAATTTGGTTGTTTATAGTTGGCCAGTTTTCACCGTGACCGGACGGTCAGCGTCACATATCTGATTGTGTACAGGTCAAAGTCACACACATGATCAACATAATGGTCACATCATGCGCACAGCGACACAGACAGTAACATCACAGCCACAACAACGTTGCTCACAGACACACACTCAGACACATGGGGGCATGAAGTCAGAGTTGGCGATAGATTCCAAGAACAGGATAAAGAGAAGTCAGCCACTCTACAAGGAGATGGAGCAGCTGAGCAGCTGACGGTGTCGCCAAACAGCGGTAAACTTTCAGCTCTTCATGCAAATGTTAGCCAGCAGCAGACTGACAGTTCAAATCTCATCTCCTGTTCTTACTGGAGAATAAACAACCTGTGTTGATGCATCTCCTCAAACATTTTCTCATCCAGACTCCTTTAACTTCTGCTTCTGTTTTCTCAGTTTTACTGCACCGCGTCAGTCTTACATCAGCTTCCACAAGATCACGTGAAATCACGTTCACCATGAGATGTCTTGAGCTCCCCTCTAGTACAAAGTCTTAATATAATGATACAATAAGGCCTAGTTATTTAACAGTCAGTGTTATTATGCACATCCAAATTTACATTAAAGAAAAGTTACAGAAATGTTAAAAAATCAGCCAAGAAAATTGCAAAAGGTGCTCCTCTATTTATAGCACAGTAACATCCGATTCAGTGTGATGAAAAAGTGAAATAATACATTTGAGTTCATGTGTATAAATCTGGAATAAACCACTGCTGTAAGGTGCTGGAAAAGCTTGAAAATGCGACTTGAAAATCCTTGAAAAGTGCTTGAATAATGTGACTTTGGAGAAAATGTAGGAACCCTGCATGTCTGTTTCTCCTCCCTCCCTCCATTATCTCCTTCTCTCCTCCTCCAGTCAGAGGGAGTCAGCAGAGAGAGACGGAGAGGAGCAGCACTGCCTGCTAAACAGCTGAGCACAACACACTCGCAATGTCTGTGTGTGTGTGTGTGTGTGTGTGTGTGTACAGAGTTTGTTTGTGTGTAAGTAAGAGAATGTGAGAATAATGTGTGTGTGACTGGTTTTGTCACAAGTGTTTATTTACCAGAGTGTGTGTCTGTGTATGGGTGTGTGTGTGTGTGTATGTGTGTGTGTGTGTGTGTGTGTGTGTGTGTGTGTGTGTTTATCACATTGTCTCTCCTTATCTTATTCATGAAGTCCAGCTGACTGTTGCCTCCCATTTTCCCTCTCTTTCTCTCTCCTCTCACGTCACACACACACCACCACACACCCACACACACACACACACACACACACACACACACACACACACACACACACACACACACACACAACACCTGTACGGAGCTCTTAAGCAGGTGTTACTTTTTTGTCAGCTCCATCCATTAGACATAATGTGTATGTGCCTGAAAGGTTTTTTTTTTAAAAATGAAAAGGTGCATGTGAGCGAGACTGTGTGTGCGTGTGTGTGCGTGTGTGCGTGTGTGTGCATGCGCGTGGTGTGTGTGCGTGTGTGTGTCCTGTCTGCAGCAGTTCATGTCTACCTCTCTTTGCAGCGGCCTAATTAATGTCATCTGTCTCACTTACAGTGACAATGCTTCTCCTCTGTTGTCTCCTCCGTTCTTCTCTCTCTCCTCTGCTGTCCTTTATTCACTTCTTGCTCTTCCTCCTCTTTATTTTTATCGTGTCTCTTTCCCTTCGCCTCTCTCCTGTTCACCTGTCCTGTCTCATCTTCTCTCACCCTGAAATACACAGTGTGTGTCACTGAATATTCTCCCAGTCTGCATGCACAGGTTTGTGTTGCCAGTGTGGATTTAAGACCAATATAATTAACAAAACAAAAAAAAATGTCAGATTCATTTTGTGGTGGGTGGACCTTGGATTATCTGGGGCAGAAAACTCCCCTGGCAGACAACTTTGCACATTTTAAAGTTAAATGCATCAGTCCTCTGTACTATTAATATAAATTTATTGAATAGACTATTTTATATAGAATCTTAAGGTGAATTTTAACATTAACACAAATATAAATGATAGAAAATATAAAATGTGACATTGACATGAGCTTTGGCTCTGCTGCCTGGTACTTTGTAATGATAATTAAATAGGTAACACTTTGATTTCTAGGTCCCATTATTTGATTGTAAATAGGTGATAATTACCAAGTAATATATAATATAAATTACTTAAAAGTATCCACAAATTACTGACAAATTACACCCAAAATTCATTGTTAAGTATGTGATAATTAGCAAGTACAATTTTCATGCTTTTGTTGGTAATTACAAAGCAACATATTTTAAATTTCTTAGAAGTTACCCACAAATATCACGGTAAGTATGTGATAATTCACAAGGGTTCACAAGGGAGGTGATTTGTGGATAATTTCTAAGAAATTTCAGATATATTACTTGGTAATTACTACCTATTTACAATGAAATTATGGGACCTAGAAATTAAAGCTTTTCCTTAAAATACTACTAATAACACTGCCTCCATATTGTCCAGTGTGTCCAGCTTCTCAACATTTTAAATTGAGTATATAATTAATAGTCAATGTCAGTTCTTTCTATCTTGCATTAGTGAGAGACAAGATAATTTGTCTTGTTTTAAAATGATGTGCATTATGCATATATTTTGTCTGCACTGTGTCTCCACAGAGGTTCCTGCTGGAAAAGCCTGAGTTCCATTTCATGCATCACATGTGACCACATGTTCATGTGCGATGTGGTTATCTTTTCTGTTGCACGCTGGTGTTTATCAAACATAGTAAATATGTTTGATGTTGTATTTGACTCTAACTTTTCTCAGGCACAAAGTCACAGAACAGCCAAGAGATGTGCTGTACACTAGCACATCGATTCAACTGTGGTGTCTAGAGAGGAACTTGAGATTTGCCAAATCGGTGCAACTGTCACGAGATTTAAACATGCAGTTTCATCATTTTGCACGCCATTCTCAGGCTGTGGGTGCATCCAAACTCTCTAACTGCACTACACAATAAATTATAATTATTATTATGACTTATTTATTCATCTATTTATATATTTTTTGTTTTCTTAGTAGTATAAAGGGAACATAACTAGCATTTCATCACACAGCCCTGTTAAATGTGATACATAAATTAACTTGTATTAAACTATATTTATTTATCCATTTATATAATTTTTGTATAAATTTTAGGAGCAGCATACTAGCATCGTGTTATATAAACCTGAATGAAATGATAAATAAATGATCCCTGCAAAAAGCCAAACTTAAGGACTTCTCTGTGAATGTCTACTGACTGGGAGAGAGAGACGCTTTGCTGAAGCGATGGTGCAAAACAACATCAGAGATCTTTTATGATGTTACAAGAAATGTAAAAATATTCCCAGTTCATTATGAAACTGTGGTGAGACAAATAGGTGATTAATGAGAAACACTGAATGAATGTTTGTGAAACTCAGTCCAAGAGAAAAACCTGCAAGAATGAAATGTTAAACGACATGAAGTCCTTTATGAAGAGTCAGAGGCACTTCTTGGTACTGACCAAAAAACTACGTGGTGGTCAGCACACACCCAGGTTGGAGAAGCAGCAGGAGTACTGGTGTAGGAAGCCCAGTAGTGTACTGCTGTGGACAGGGTTAATCAATATATAGTTTAAGTGTACACTATATTTAGACTGTTTTTAACCCATTTACCTTGCTGTCAGGCAGACTTTTCTGATGGAAAACTGCTATATTAGACAAATATCGCTCTCTTCAGACCAACCAAACTCCAACTCTGTGACGTCGGTGTTTTAAAATGATAGTTCAGTCACACAACAACACACATAAACCAACAGATTGAGGCATTGGTAGACCAGCAACTTCTGTGTTCTGTGAGGTAAAATTAGTGTTTTTGCGTATGGAGTTTGGTTGGTTTAAAGAGAGTGATACTTGGCTTTTATAACTGCAGTTCCCCATCAGAAAAGTCTGTCTGACAGCAAGTTAAAGCAGTGTAAATGTTCTAGATATACTGTAAACTTAAGCTTATATTGATTTGGACCTTTTTTAGTGTCTAAAATACCTTTTGTTGCTGTCCTTGTCCACAGCAGTACATTGCTTAGGTTTTATGCTGTGCTGCCCTGCTGCTTCTCCAAACTAGGGGTGTGTCGACTGCCAAACAATCCAAACTGTCCCTTTAATAACCTGACAGAAGAGCAATATATAAGTGCAGAACTGTTGAGGATCCTGGATTGATCCCTGAGGAACGCCATGAGTGAAATTGGCAACAGAAGATAGCTCTATTTGACAGATAGGAGTGTAGCAAGTTGAGAGCTTTTAGACCAACCCAAGTTTCAAGGTGCTGTGAAATGATGGAGTGGTGTACTTTATATATCAAAGGCCACACTCAGGTCTGTCAGAACCAGAATGGAGCTTTTACATTAAAAGCCTGCAAGAAAAAGGAGATCTTGTGCCCTTTTAGCTACTGGAAGGCTTTTAATGTGAAGTGTTCACAGCAGGCACTGACTGCTGGTAAGGTTGCTGACAGAATTAGTGCTTTCGAGGTAAATAAAGGTAAAAATAAAGGCTCCAGACATGCTTTAAGATTATATTTTATTTTCCAAGGTTCCTAGTTCTGGCATATTCAGCTCTGCACTGTGCTCTATATGCATGCATAACGTGACAATGAGCAGGTCCATTATGCACCATAAGATAAAAATATGTTGGAGTGAAACTATGCATATTTCATGACATTTCTCCTCATCCCCCCCCACTCCCTCTGTGTCCCTGACAGTCTGGTTCCAGTACAGCACCACAGGCGGACCCCTCCACCTCCTCCTCTGCCTCCTCCTCTACCTCCACCACTACCACCACGAAGGCGGAGCAGAAGAAGCTTTTATCTAAAGACTCCATCCTGTCTCTGTACGCCAGCAGCTCAGTGGGCAGTCAGCCGCAGAGCCAGCAACAGCCTGCTCCGGGACAAGGTAACACACTCAGACTCACACACACAGACAGACACACATACACATTTTTATTAACCCTGTATCAGCCATACTGAGTCATCGCCTCATCCTGCATTCGAGGAACTGATGAGCTAAAATCTGTTCACACCAAACTATTTTAGAATACTGCTTTATTTTTGGTTAATATATGAACACAATCTGTTCAACTACAGGAAATAACCCTAGCTTGCAAAGACTTATGGGTATATTGTCACAAAAATAACCTTTTGTTGGCATCTCAGCCAAAGCTACTGTAGTTTATAGCTGATGTGCAACAAACCAACCCTGCCCCACCCCAACACCAGGTAACACCTTACCTATCCAGCATTTTACCTGATTCCAAACCTCTTCTACTCCAAGTGGCAGCAAGCAAGGTTCTTTACATAGTTTAGCCTTTACTGCACCCACAATGCAACAGTGGTTGCTATAACTTATCTGCTATGGGTCCACTAGCCTTATCATGAGAGCCACGATGGGTGTGCTCATAGCAATGACATATTGTGTGATTGCTGCAATAACTAACATGCCCAAGTCTGCCTCAAAAAATCTTCCACCAGTTTTTGCTAAAAGACATTTGCCTCTTCTGGCACATATTTAATCTAATTTTCACCAGACTTGGTACATGCTATATGTAGATGATGGCAAATAAAACTTAATTATTCACTGAGTAATGAACCCACAAATAATTATCATCCAGCTCTGCAGTTTCTTTAGCTTTAGCTTAGTTAGCTTTATGGTGCATTTTGGCATCTTTCAGCTCATTGTTTTGGTTCTATGAGCGGCAGCTTTACTGTTCTGGTTCAGTCTGACTGCTCTCACCAATCTCATTTCTAGCAGCAGGTATCTGCTCTGATAAACCCACTTTATCTTACTGCTGAGCACCAAACAGCAGACGGGCACAGTTAGCAGGTAGCTGGTGAACGTAGTGGAGCATTTGGCAGCTAAAAACCACATATTTCCCTCTGGAATGGGTGGAGACCAAAGAAAGAGCTATAAGGATATATGGTGATATACTTTATATTTGGCATATCAACTTACTAAGGGGATTAAATGTCAAATGTGTTTATAGGTTGTTTTGCTGCCCTCAGGTGTACTAAGTAATTTATACAGGTTTAAAAGTAGCACCATTGCATATAAAGTCATTGTAAGATAAAAAATTGACCCTTCCTAAGCCCCGCCCCTTTTGGAACCTCAATCAACTTTCTCCTTCCATGTTTTGTCCACTTAAATATGCTAAATTCTAGTCTCTCTTTGAAAAGAAAACCTGTAAAAGCTTATCTGCATCAATCATTGGCTAGTTAGTTAGCTAGTGTTTTGCTCTCTAGCAGAACGCAAGCTATCTAGCTAGCTAACTACATCAGTCATTGGCTAGCTAGTTAGCTAGTGTTTTACAAACATTAGCTAACTTAAAATGTGACTATAGGTCACTTTTCCAGGTCCCCCAGCAACATCTTTTAACCATTTTCAAAATTTGGCTTTCCTTTCAACATAGATGAGCCGAGCGTAGAGCCTATCTAAGTACAGGAAACAGGAAAGGACAAAGTTGACCAAAATTATGTTTCAGATTCATAAATGTACAAAGAAAAAATGGAAATGAAATGTGACAAGTGGCATTGTGGGTGAATTTTATGATTATTCCGACCTGTCAAACAAAGTCTGCACAGACTCACTGTTCGTACATGGTTGGTGTGAATGTTACTGGCTACAGGGACTACTAAAACAATCCAGTGGTTGAATTTTCATTTAATTTATTTCAATTATAAAGACAACACACATTAATTTGCATTTCTGTAAATGTACCAGTGTTTGCCAGCTGGACAATTTTCAACTGCAGTGTTTTGAAACCTTTAAAATGATAAAATTCACAGAACAAAGAACAACAACAAACAACATTTTGGCACAAACAGTCATGCAGGCAACACCAAGCAACAACACACAGCTAAACAAGACTGGCTGTCATATTTTGTTACAAGTGGACATGCAGAGCAGTAGAGAAAACATTTATTTTTCAATACATTTTGTGCAAAGAAAGGCTTTCACTAGAACCCAACCTTTTTGGCATGAGACCAAACTCCCCTGGCACGGTGTTCATGAGTTGTTTTAGTTTTTAACAAAGAGTGAATTTCTTTGCCAGGTTGATTAATTTCCATTCATTTTATTTTGACTAGTTGAATAGGTAAAACTGTCCAGAAGCTTTTTAGAAAAACAACGAGTAAACAAAACTTGTATACCAACTATGCATTTCCTCTTTACAGAATACAGTTAATCATCCTATTTTTTGTCATTGCTGTTCAAGGTCAAATAAATAGTAGCTGTTGAGGTGAAAATCCTCCATAGATACCATTAATTTAAATCCACGGACTGACAGGTCAAACAGCTTGAATGTGATGTACATGTAGCATGTAAACAAGCACTAAACACATATAGTGTCTCCTAAGTGGTGAAAAACATACAGTAATATAAGCAGAAGAGCACTCAGTGAGATGTAGGTGTTTGTGCACAGAGACACACACCTACACACTTTCACACACATACATCAGAGGAAAGATGCATCATGAAAATGGAGGAGAGTGAAGGCAGATGAAAGGTCAGCGTGCTGAAAAGCAGGCAGGTCCACTCCACGCTGCATTTACTGGAGTCCCACTGCAGCAGTAAAAATAGAGAAGTGTCTGCACATTCACACACTCATCTCACAGCTTATTATGTGAAAAGACTCAAGTGCCAAGACTGTTTATACGTGTGTGTGTGTGCACGTAGGCGGGTGTTCATACATACATACACATGCGTCAACCTGAGCATGTTTGGAGTGTGTGGGAAAGCTTTAGTGGTCCATGTTTTCTGAATAGTGGAGGACAGTGAGCAGCAGGCACATGTGTGCATATTGATTATCCTGCTGAATGATTACTCTGATGTATGGAGGATTAGGAAGGAAAATCCAGATGAAGGGCTTTCTGCTGCCTTATTGTCCGCTCTGAATCCAAATAAACGCTGATGGAGATCAAAGAGAAACCTCGCCAGGCTAATGCCCCAAATCACTGACTTCCATCCCGAGTGTGTGTGTGTGTGTGTGTGTGTGTGTGTGTGTGTGTGTGTGTGTGTGTGTGTGTGTGTGTGTGTGTGTGTGTGTGTGTGTGTGTGTGTGTGTGTGTGTGTGTGTGTGTGTGTGTGTGTGTGTGTGTGTGTGTGTGAGAGAGAGAGAGAGAGACAGAGAGATAGCCTCTATAATGTAACAGGATTGATGTGTCTCTAAGTGCTGCTGATAACAAAATGATCAAAATGAGTACACTGAAGCTACAAAATATTATGAACCCTGTAGGAACTAAGAATCCTTTACCCGGGTTGGGTACCGACTGAATTTCATCAGTACTACCGAGTACCAAAACATGTTAAAGCAAAAATATGCAACACTTCCACATTAAAATGTCTAAAAACTGTTGTGAGTTCTGTACTTACATTATCCTGATGTTTCCAGCAATGATCACACGCAAAGAAAGTTGTAATTTATACAAGGTAACGGTGCATTTCTTCGCTAGCAGTTGCTAGCTCGTTGCCAGTTGCTTTAACTTTTGGGAAAACATATGTCAGCTACATCAGAGGATGAGAAAGGAAGTTGTCAGCGTGACTAGAAGTAATATGAATAAAACTTTAAAGCTACTACAAAGAACTTTCAAATTTCGTTGATTTTAGAGCCCCCTGTGGACAAAAGCAGTAGTGTTTCTGCCGCCATAACCACAAAATAAAAAAAATAAACCACTGGAACTTTAACTGGAAAAATGTAAACACTTCAATCTGACCCGGTGGCAGACATTAAGAATTATAAGTGCACAGAGACAATCAATCTTCTCGTGGTCTTGTTTCTTTGTGTAATAATGATAATAAACTTTATTTGTATAGTACTTATCATTCAAAAATTGCTGCCCAAAGTGCTTTACAACAAATAAATTAAATGCACCAAGTAAGTCACATAAAAAAGACATTGAATGAAGATAAAGGCAGGGATATAAAGCCATAAATAAATAAGAAATAAGATAAATAATAAAACATGTAAAAATAAGATAAGATGAGAGTAATATACACAGAATGCATCCTTACATGCATAAACCCCACTTGATAATACTAGTTAAAGTAAGATATAAATAGGGATAAAAAGATAAGAGTATATAGTATATAGGATACACAAAATCAAGGAAAAAAATACAACATTTTAAAAGAAGGTCGGTCATATAGAGGCATCAGTATTAAACTGAGATTGTTTCATAACCAGTTAAAACTCACTGAAGTAGTTTTAATATTATCCATGAACATGGCAGATCGATTTTTATCTGTCATGCTACTTCACAACATCATCAAACTATGTCTTTTGTTCCTGTCTTAATGTGAGAGACCCCTAGTGGCAAAATTTAAATATTTAAATCAATCATGCCAAATTTCAGTGCCTGAGAAAGCATCTGGATGAGAGTAAAACTTTGGAGAGAATTTATCTTGTGCGCTGTGTAAAATGTTCTAAATAAATAGCACAATATTTTAATAAATAACATTGAAATTAAAAAGTTTGGATTTATTTTTGGTTTAGATGTGAACAGTATACCCAACCCCAGAAGTTACAAAATATTACAAACAGTCCATGAATCTTTTGCTGATCCTTTTGATTTCCAAACCAGCTGAGGATTTTAAATTTGAGAATTGTGTTAAAAGAGGTTATATTTCAGTTGGAAGTCTTGAGCAAAGTGTAAACGCAGTCACTGTAGCGGGCTAATATCAGAGGACAATTTGTCCATTTAATGAATATATCTCCTTTCTGTCCCTTCAGGTCTTTCACTTCCACTGCTGATGAATTCATGTTTTATTTTGCCACTTATCACATTCCCACAGTGGTGTCTTGCAGCGCTGATGGGCAAATGGGTTGATGGTTGATATATATTTTCATGGAAATATGATATTCGGCAGCTTCAGATTCATCTTGAGAGGCAGTAATCAAAGGTTTTTGCTTTTTGGTGTGATGAAATCTGCCCAGTCAAGCAGACTTCTAAGCTGTTTGGTTTAATGTTTTCATTTTCACTTTTATGTTAGTTGTGAAATTGGTCTTGCTTTTACTTCAAGGCATCGCCAGACTAATTCTCAAGTGTGAATTAGTCTGGAACCTATTGGACGGTATCTATTTTTCATACCCTCATAACTTCCTGACATGTTACAGGGTGCATGGTGTTATGGCAGTGATCGTGTGAAACAGCTGAACTCGACTGTACTCTGCTGTATTGTAGTTCTCCCTTAACGTAGGCGGAGCTGATTGTCATAACGAAGCAATACCTGCAGTTGGGAAACAACACACACGCAGGAGCTCTGCTTCAGCCTGAGAAGCTGCAGCTTTGATTCACTGAAGAACTTCAATTGTAAATTTATTGTCAGACGGTGTCAAGTAGTCTGTGTTTGCTAACTTACCTTTATCAACAGGATTAAATATAAAATACTCCCAAACAGGGAACTTTTTGTCTCTTTCACCAGGTAGTCCTGTTTAATGTAGCGGTGCTTGGTCCATTTCCAAGCAGGGCACAAAATGTCAACCATGTGGTTACAAACTTCCTCTTATTACAGCTAAATAGTCTCAAAAATATGTTTTTGAACACATTTGAGGCATGAAATAGGACATGAAGTAAGTGAATATTGATCAATACTCAGTTTGATCTGAGACTCGGGAGCATAAGGTGTTGTGCTGGATGGACCTGCTGACTGAAAGCAATTGCATAGAATTACAACCAATCAGAGCAGCAAAATGTGTAATGTGACAATGCAAATTTAGACCAGAGATGCCCCACTGTCAATCATCATATAGAACCCGCCCTATACTAAACAAACACTTGTGATTGGCCCAAACTGAGTCATGGCTGGTGGTAAATGAAAACATGAGCTCTGCAGATTTGTGTGGTTGTTAGGCTGCTACAAACTGACTTTAGAGACAAAATCTTTAATATGTCAGTCCAAGTTGATTTTGAAGTCCTTGGGCCCGATGTGAACGATCTATAGTGCATGGGCTAAAGTGACCAAGTGCATAGGGTGTAGTCAACTCCACTTAACTATTTAAGTGTTACATAAGTGTCATCACCCATTCCCTTTAACAGCCAGGTGCACCTGCCTCTGATGCAGTGCTTTTTAAATGATGGATTCTGCAAGTTTGAGAAGTGAGATGGAAAATACTGCACTATTGACTTTAGATCAGATTTTTGTTGGTCAATGGCACAGCTGCTTTCTGCTGCCTCAAGATAGCAATGCACTTACAATGCGCCTGACCACAGCTCATTGTAAAACCAACCCACCCATGGGTGCTCAGAGGGGCGCAAGTACATTAGCTACTTACAAGGTTGCTGGGTTTGTGTTGTGCGCCGCTTTGCGCCCCTACAGTTGAGCCATCAGGACTAACCTTGGTGCCAAATACAATGAATTTACTATGGCTGCTTCACAATAAAAGCCACCTTGTGTTTTGTGAGTTGAATGCTTCAGGTTCCGCTTACTTCATTTGTGCCTGTAGGTAGATTTTGTCTGCAATAAAAGAGAGAGAGAGGTCTTTTAATGCGAGGGAGCAAAACAAGATGTTTGTGGTCTGAAAGTGAAGCGTAAGCAGTGATACCTTTCTTGATGAGATGTGTTAATGGAAATTAACTTTGTGCTACATGCTGAATTGTTTCCAATGAATCCCTAAATTTGAATCTCACAGGAGTGGCGGACTCCGCCACTAACAATGAAAACAACTATATGGAAAAGCAACAACAGGCAGTAAATATATTGAATGGCTGTGGCACAAAAATGCTTTGTACAAACAGTATCAAAACTAGGTTGTGATCTAATGACATTCTTAAGTATTATAACTTTAAATCTTTATTAAAAACACAACTTAAAAACATCAAATAATTCCTGCTAATTTTTCAATTTGCAGTATGTGTATTTCTAAGACCCCTGGATGACTTTTTGTTTTATTTTATCTTGGATACGTTTTATTTATAAAGCACTCTTCAAGAGAGGAGCAAAGTGCTTTCCTCAGAAACTGAAATAAACAATAACAAGACACAGTGGCTGTAGTGGCTGTACAAAGGGTTTGAAGTGTTTTGAACATTTTATCTGGGTTATGTGGAAGTTTTATATTTGGATTTTAAAAGTAACTATTTACTCTTTAAATTAATTATTTCCCTACATATCTTGTAGTGAATCAAAGCAAAGCTGGATTCACTGCAGTTTGTGAGGAAAAGTGTTTATTTACTTCAGCACATCTCTGTTCTCTCTCATGTTCAGTTGAAAGTCTGCTCAGTGGTAAGAAAATTAACACAAAGTCCTGCAGAGCTGCACAGTTATATATAAACCGAACTCTGCGTGTGCTGTTCTTCACTCCAGCAGGAATGTACATGGGCCAGCCTCAGATGCAGTTCACTCCGCAGGGGTTCGCTCCAGGGATGGGCGGAGCCGTCCCACCCACCACCATGATGGGCGGAGGGGCCATGATGCCTGGCATGACGATGCCCAACGGCGGCTACATGGGCATGCAGCAGCAGCAGCAGGGCGCGATGCCAGCCAACCAAGGGCAGAACATGTACAGCATGCAGCAAGGACAGCAGCAAGGACAGTGGAACATGAGCCAGGTAACAGAAATATATGATATCTATCTAAAATGTAGGCCTACTTGGAGTGGTGCTGATGATTCTAACATTTAACTGACTGTAATTCCACCCCGGTTTCTCTGCACATTAATCCCACAAGTATTTCTAGTAACTTAAAGGGATAGTAAAACATATTTTAGCCACCTAAAACAAGGCTCAGTTAAAGCCCACAAAATATTATCAAACTCTGCAGCTCCTGTTAGCTTTACAGTGCATTTTTGCATCTTTCAGCTCATTGTTTTGGTTTTTACAACCGTCAGCTTTACTGTTTTGGTTCAGTGCCACCGCTCTCATCAACCTTGTTTCCAGCAGCAGGTATCTGCTCCGATAAACCCACCAAACAGCAGACAGACACGTTTAACAATTAGCTGTTGAACACTGTGGATCATTTAAATCCAAATGTTCGTGGAGACCAAAACAGAGCTATAAAGATAGAAGCCAATACAACTGTTTGCAAACATGTTTGCCCTATCAGCTTAGTAAGGGGATAAAATGTCTGGTGTTGTGTTTATGGTTTGTTGTGCTGCCCCCAAGTGGCCAAAAATAATTTAATGCAGCTTTAAAAGCAGCATAAAGTCAATGGAGTTGAGCCTAGGGCTGTCATGATGTCAGATCTTCTCTACACAGTTATCATGCCCAAAATAACTAACAATAATGATATTATTGTGATATTGTTAGAGAATCTGGGGAAAAAAGCTGTCAGTTACATTAATCTTAAACTTTGTTTACTGTGCGTTTTGTCTCTTTTTAAGCTCCCACACTGGCGAGCTAACTTTTTTTGGGTTAGCGTAGAGAGTCTTGCTCTCATTCGTCCTCTCCTTTAACATGATTTTGCCTGGTAGTAGCTAGCTTGCTAGCTTCCATCCAGCGTATGTGTGTATGACCGTAGGTGCCTTTCTGTAATGTAGCTAGAGATGCACTATACCATTTTTTTCAGTTCTGATGCCATTCTGATATCTGAATTCGGATAACTGCTGATAGTAGGCCTTACAGTTCATTACAACTGTATTTTAGTAGTCACTGACTGCTGCCTAAAGGTTGTGGACTAGTTGAAGAGTCACAGGAGATTATATTTTTTCACTCAGTAATAATGACCAGTTCTCATCTTAAAAGCTCTCAAATATAACTAGTAAATAGTTATCTAATGTAGGTGGGAACAGCGCCGGGGTAGGTGAAATAGCAGAATCCTTGATTTGCTTTGAGAGGCTGTTTTACAAATGAGCCGCAACCTGATTGGACTAAACCCCCAACAAGATGGTCTTAGCTGGAGATACTGTTTGACTGCAGCGCAACTGCTTTCTTGGAGGGACAGTGGAAGTGTTTCTCTCTCTAAATAGCTGATAATGATATATTGATACCAGTGCTCTTTTTTTCTTGATGTTTATGATTATTATTAAGATTATGTCAGGCTGAAACTGAACTTCAGTCGGGAAAGCTTGTGTAGTTTGTGTATTGTAACCTGTGCATTGGCGTACTCGAATCATTGTGGGGCACTGTAGGATTCTGTCATCTGTCGAGAGTTGGGACAGAAAGTGCTGTTTAACCTTCAGTTCACACTGCCTAGTGTAGTTTTTATGAACAAAACAAATGGCAGGCACATGGCATTACAGTGTTGAGGAATAAAATCAAAACACGGATCAGTGGTGTGAGTCCAATACCAGATGAATGCCATCAGTAATATGGGGCTCTGATACCTGATATTGGAATTGGATGACTAAGTGCAGCTAATGATAAAATGATAAGTGATAAGTGTCAGAATACACTGATCAATCAATATCAGTTTAAGTGTACGCTATATTTAGGATATTTTCACCGCTTTACCTCACTGTCAGACAGATTTTTCTGACAGGAAGCTCCTGTTATATAAGCCAAATATCGCTCTCTCCAAAGAAACCAAACTCTGTTGAGTTTATGGTCTACTGCTGCCTTGATCTGCTTTTGTTTGTGTTAATTTTGACTTTGGTGTTTTAAAGTGTTAATCTAGATTCACCGAAGTCACACAATAACTCAAACAAACTAACAGATTCAGGCAGTGCTGAACCAACACCTCCTGTGTTTTCTATGAGGTAAAATTACTGATTTTGTCAATGGAGTTTGGTTTCATTGAGAAGAGTCTCATTAAACGTCTGAGTCTCATCATGAAGGTCTGCCTGACAGCAAGGTAAAGTGGTGAAAACATTCTAAATATGGCGTACATTGATTAAACTGATTTTTTAGGTGCGGACTCTGTCCACAGCAGCACATTGCTTAGCTTCCTACACGGGTACTTCTGCTGCTTCTGTATACTGACTATTGATAAATACCTCATACAACCACACTTCAAAAAATCTAAACTATCCCTTTTTAATAAAAATGTCATAAATGTAGTGTCTTCCTCCTGTGACAGAGTTTTATTACCCTGGTCCTAAAAGTTAATATATGGTCTCACACAATGTTCTGCTCCCTGATTTTGTCCAAAGCTCAGTGCATTAATGACTTCACCCCTTCAGCCTCTCTAAAAGCCCAAGACAAGCAGTTTAAATCAACTATTCAATCTTTTTTTTTTATATATATATATAACCAAGGTTAAGTGTATAATAATATGATGGACTTTTTTCTTAAATTCTGTCAAGTCATTTTCCTGTCCCTTTGTCCCTAATTCCAGTCCAGTACCATGAAATGATCAGCAAGGACGTAATGAATTCACCCACATTCAGTGGGATTCTTTGATGCAAGGAGAGCGGTGACAAAATCATTTAAAAAACTTAAAACTATCTGGGAGTGACGCAGGGTGAAATAATAAGAAGTTAGATCTTTTTTGTCATTTTCAGTCACGTTATGAGGTGTAGTATTATTCCTAATCATGTTCAGATGGCCAGTAGGACTGTAAGGAGCCAGTACTGGTCTTCTTGTTAAAATCCAGTCTGTTCCAGTCTGTGCTGCCCAGCTCTGATATGACAGATGTGATGTGTTTGATTGATTTGAAACAAACAAAAGCCCAGTAGGAGAGCCTGGCTCAGTTATTCCTTGGTGGAGTCTGAACAACAGCGAGCAGACACAGTGATGATTACAGAGTGGATTTACAGAAGAAACCAGCTGTGTTCTAGTTACAGCAGCTCTGTCAACAGGTTCATCTGTTCTGAACATGTTCTACCTTCTCTTAAGCCTCATTTACACCTGATACAAACGTACAGCTCATTTCATTTAAAGCCCCACTCCAGTATATTTTGGAATTTTTATTTTTCAGATTATTTTCATGACAGTGTTGATTTCAAGCATGCTGTTTGCCAAATATGTTTTAAATAACTCAATTTTGTGCTCAATGTTAAAAAATTTAAGACATATGACTGTTGTAGAAGCTTGAAGTCAAACGTCATCGTCCAAACCTGCGCAGGCGCTCAGTCATACCTTTTTGTCACGCTTGCACCCTTGTTCCTTGAGCCGCTCTCCGTCCTGCGGGTAAAGACATGACATGAGCCAGAGAGTAAAGCACCTGGAGGCAAATTGTGTTTTTGGGCAAATGTATTTATATTATTTATGAAGCAGAATCAGAGAATTTTGACATATTTTCATAGAAAAATAAGAAATAAGCTCCAATTTCCATATTCACATGCACACGCATGCACACACACACACACAGAGCTCCTCTCAGCTCACCGGAGCAGCTCTGTGTCTGTTTGTCTGTGACTCAGTGTGTCTGTGTTGATTGGCTGTTACTCGTGACTTCTAGTGTTGTGGGCGGGACATTGAGCCAGACTATAGAGTGTTATAGTGTATTATACTGCACATCTATTATATGTACTATAGTATATACATAGTACAGCATAGTATAATAAGGTATTCGAAGTATCACAGATCAAAGCCAAGTCTTTTTTGCTGACACGAAAAATGATCCGATTTGTGACTCAAAACTGTGATACGATCTGAACTGTGAATTTTGTGATCCGTTGCAGTAAGGATCTGAATATTTACTGAATACATCTGTGAGTTTTCTGAAGTCCGTTACCTGCTGCTGAAACACACACCACTTATGCCCAGTTCTCATCATATTGTGTGTGTGTGTGTGTGTGTGTGTGTGTGTGTTGTGGTGTGTGTGTGTGTGTGTGTGTGTGTGGTGTGTGTGTGTGTTGTGTGTGGTGTGTGTGTGTGTGTCTGCACTCAGCACTCAAAACTGTTGTCAGCATCTTGACAACTGGGGAGGTTAATGAGAGATCATAAATCACCTCTGGAACACACACACACACACACACACATTGTGCAGGAAGACATAATGGAACGGTGAGTTGATGAACGAGTGCTGGGTTGCATGCATGTCCGGGACACACACTCACACACACTCAGCCACAGCTCTCAGATGACCAGATAAGCGAGCAGCACTGCACCAGAGCACATTAACAATAGATAAGACCGGATGGAAGGAGGAGGGCGAGCAGGAGAGCAGAGGAGGTAGATAGGGGGCAGGGGGTGAGAAGGTGGGAGGTGAGGAGCGGTGGAAAGCCTTTAAGAGCAGAGTTGAAGGTAAAAAGTGAGGGAGGGAAGCCTGGGAGTCAGGATAAAGGATGGAGAGGAGCTCCCTTGCTCACAGGCTGAGGGAGTTTCTGTCTATTTTTGCTCTGATGAAACACTCTCTTCTCTCCCTCCCTTTTCCTCCCTCCCTCAGATGACCCAGCAGATGTCAGGCATGGCGATGAGTGGCGGAGCTCCAGTGCCGACCACTTTCAGCCAGTCAGGAGGGGCCCCCGGCACAGCCGGTTGGCCCACGGCTGCACCGGCGGCTTCCGGTCAGACCCTCAGCACTCAGCTGTGGAAGTGACGAGAAGGAGGTCCAGAGGATGAGTGGGAGGAAAATGACCCACCCGTCTCTTCACAGCTCTAAATAAAGAACGCACAGCGGGGGTCGTCTGACTCCTGGACCCGACACACCTTCACCGTGGTTCCTTTAAAAAAAAAACAAGATGGAGTAGGGAAAAAAAGAAAGACTGGCAGCTGTCGTTTACAGTCTTTGTTCATCTTTCCTCTTCCCTTTTGATTTTCTTCAAGCCGGGCTCAGACTACAGGAGTTTTGGACCGTTTTACCTCAGATTTATCCCTCCTGACAGCCGGAGAAATTATCTGACAATGTGAAGGGTTACAGATCCAGTGTTCAACTTCCCAAACTGCTCACAGACTCACTGGGGCCACCGTGATAACATCAAACACGGTTTGCAGGTTGCGGCATTAGGACGAGAGATGGAGAGCAGGGCTGAATCCTAAAGTTAGTATTTACATGCTCAATGATTAGAGGAAGCAACAGACTTCAGGGTGAGCCCAAAATACAAACAAAACTACTACTACTACTGCTATTCAGTTTAAATTTTAACAAAATGCTAAAGAAAAACAGGAGAAAAACATTAACTAAAGTTTATCCCTGAAGCTTTGTGCACAAAAGGTAACTTTAGAGCAGGTAGCAAATTAACGCAAGCAACAGCTGTTAAGACAGCACATACAAAATAACGTAGCTGGGAGGCTAATGCTAACTAGCTAACACAAGCAACAGCAGTCAAGGCAAAAGGACAGCTTGACGTGAGCAAAAGGAGCAAAAGCTAACAATTAAATAACAAAAGCAACAGTAGTTAGTAGGCTCACAAATCTCAACACACAGAGTTGTAGCCCTGCTGTCTACCAGCAACCCTCCATGTCCCCTCGAAAACGTGGAGGCTAAATAAGCAGTAATCAGCCAATCTGCAGCCGTTCTATCACTGAAGGTCAGCCAATCCTCACAGGAGGAGAGCTCTCACTCTCTACCAAAATACAATACATACAGCTGAGGGTCATAACAGTTTGAGATTTAGAATTTAAAGGGATAGTTCAGGTTTTTTGAAGAGTGTTTGCATGATGTACTTATGCACAGTCAGTGGATGACTTCAAGAGATGGTGGTCAGCACGGTCCGCAGTAAAAGGGGAGAGAAACACTGTACTGTTGCAGACGAGGTCGGCAGCAAAACATTTGTTTAACCACATAAATGAAGGGCATACTTAAAAAAAATCACTTTCTGTTAAATTGTAGAATAAATTTAGATTTTTTTCACCACTTTACCATAGTTTTCTGTCTTCATAAAGTAAGGTTTCGGTTCTCACTTCATTTTATTGCATAATGACTGTTGACAACTACAGTTTTGTAGGCTGTGTTTACTAAATATTAACATATATATACGGCTGCCAGGACATGTTTGTTTGAACAGCCTGGAAAAACATACGTATGAACCATCTTTAGGAGAGTAAAGTTTGATTTCAGTCTTATTTGCGGATATGAGCGCAGCAGAAGCAGGCGTGCCAAAGTAAAAGGCAATCTGGTGGCAAAATAAAGCAGTGAAAACCATCTCCATCTGCAACAGTACAACACTGAGCTCCGGTGCTGGGATTGCTCTCCCCTTCTAACTGGGACCACGCTGACCGCCATCTACTGACAGTAATGCACTGACTCATACAAACCCTGTTTAAAAAAACCTCAAAGATTCAAGTTCATCTAAAGAAAAAAAAAGTAAATTATCTTAACAAAACAGTATTAGTTTGTAAAACTTTTTTTAAACATAAAAAATCTTTTCTTGTTTAATTTCTGCTTTTCTCACTGCAAAGATATACAAGTTGTCGCACCACGTTGGTCTCCATTTTGTTCACGTCATCTCCCCGATGAGATCAGGTGAGGCTGTGTTCGCTCTGGCAGCATAATCTTAAGAACATCCTGCGGTGTGTGATGCACCACCATTTTCAAAGACAGAAGAAAATCAGCGCACTTTCTCCTTTTGTGCATTAAGACAACCCGATTTCGACTTTAAACTCCTGTGGTCTGAGCCCGGCTGTAGTTGTTGTTGTCTGAAGAAAGAGACAAAAACAGCAGAATCGACAAACAGAAAGCTGCTGGACCGAAAACTCAGAGTGTCTGTTCTAGTAATATTATATCAGTACCAAAATGGATAGTTAGTGATTAGTCTTTCAATACCTACAGTAGATATGGCTATCTTGTGGTTGGTCTATGCTACCCCGTCCTCCCCCCCTCCCCCCTCTCTGCTGTGTATATTGTACCCCTCGTCCTCCCCCATCCTCCCCCTCCTTCCCCCTCTCTGTAGGGCGAGCAGAGTCTCGTAGCAGATAATCGTCTGAACAGTACTGTATTTATGTGAATAAGATGTGAACCTTCCACTTTTTCAGAGCCATAGGAGAGAGATCGATGCTTCTTCTTCGACTCTCTGTGACTGTGTTCGGTTTGAGTTCTCTTCATCGTGTGACGCTCCGCGGAGGGAGACGTTCTGGAGACGGCGAGGTTCTCCGGTTTGAAGTTACCGAGACTGACGTGGGCTTAAAAAGCTGCTTATACAGTCAATGTTACTTTGCACTGATTCACCGAGTCATTGTTACCTAATCAGACCGTTTTCCCACCAAGATGTCTAAAACATTCTGAGTATAAAGTCAAACAGTGTCTCATTACAACCACGTGTTTTGTCCCACAGCAGCCACCGTACCACCGATCAGCTCTACAGCAAAGATCTGACACACCAGTGGTTCCTAACTGCGACAGAAAATACACACGAGGGGAGTTTAAGATCACTGGAAATGAGAGAAAAAAAGACATTCCTTGTTTTTAATTGATGTTTCTGAATCTCTAAAAACTCTTCAACTTAAAGAAAAGGTGCTATCATGATCACTATTGTGATAGTGATACTGAATTCAACTCCAGCTTTGACAAGTAGGTCCCGGCAATACAGCCAAAAAACACAATCCCCCACAAATGTTTCAACAACAAAACATGACCGAAACATCTGTATTTTAAGGTTACAGCAAAACAGTTGAGCAGAATTAACCAAAATAATCGCACCACCTGCAGGACTGTCATTTAGGGCTTTTCCACTGTTATTTTGGTGCACTGAGTCAAATCATGCAGCATCAATTAGCATTTGCACGACCATTTCTAACACACCAAGCTGTACTGAGTTGTGCCCGAGATGGACGATCTCCAGAGACGGGCCAAAGCGTACACACCACATTTCCTAATTTTGCTGCTTCACAATAAAAGCTTTTAGATAACAAAATTACAGCTGACTTTTTGGCAAGAATTTATAGGAAATTAAATGTGTTTTTCACCATTTTATAGCCATTTGACTTAAGACAAGTGCATTTTGCAGTGTTATTAATCCATCTAGATAGTTTGGGGGTCATCCTCTCTCTCCAGTATAATGAAACTAAATTGCACTCAGCTTGTGATGCTCAAAGTGTCAAACAATCTAGATGGATAAGTTGCTCTGCATGCCAGAAGAAATATGTATTTTTGATTTTGGGGTGAACTGTCCCTTTACAGACACACCTTCAAGTTGGTGGCCCTGTTTTAATGGAGATGCAAAATGTGCACAATTTTGTGACAGTTTCTGGATTGAAAGACAAGTTTCCTCAAAATGGTGTGCAAGGAGTTTGGAGATATGTTGTCTCTCATTGGGTGGGTGTGTCACAGCTGTTAACCAATCAGCAGCGACGTGTGTAAACACCGCCATATTAAAAAGACATTGCAGTGCAGTGCAAGATTCATACAATTCTCATGTTTGTCTCCGAGGTTTCAAGCTGGAGCTGGAGGTCTAGCTTCGTGTAAAGACTGACAGTTTGTAGTTTACAGAGTTCTGGACTGAAACTATGTTTATCACAGGACCGGACTCGTCCCTGCTTCCAGTCTTTGTGCCAAGCTGAGCTAATCACCTCTTTTCATCTCACTCTCTGCAAGAAGTTCCAGCTCAGACCAAACAAAGTGATAACCAAACACTCCACAGCTTCATCTCTAAAACGATGGATAGTATCTCATCAGCAAACACAAATGAAAGCACAGACCAGTGTGTAAAGACGTTATTCAATCCAGCCAATCTGTAGATCCATCTTGAGTCACGTCAGTCCTGAAACTACAGTATTCACATCACAGTTTAAGACACTGCTGTAACTCAAGACAGATAATAAAGCCACTTATCTGTCATGCTACAGTTAGACCGATAATACCCTTTTTGTTATGTTGTAATAGCTGAGTTTTCATAGACATTTTACACATAGTGTAAAAACAAAAACTAATTAATTCAGTTAATTGCCCAGCCTGAGTCACAAGTAGAAGTTAGTTTGCTCAAAAGAGTCCAAAACAGTTGGGAACCACTGAAGTATAAACAGTACACAAGCTGTCACAGCACCGTCTGTCCAGTTATCCAGAATCAATAGTTTTATCCAGATCTGTTCCTCAAACTGCTCGCTGGTTAAAAACAAACTCCAAATGTCAAAGATTCCCTTTATGTGTCAGTAATTGCCGGGCGTCCCCTGGGTCCCCTGGGTGTCTTTGGTATCTACGCTGCGGTGTTTTGAAGTGTTTTGAGACCAAACGAGCTGGGTTCACTGGAAACTGGGCCCCGACCTAGTTAAGACATTCCTTGCTGTCGAAATGAACCGTTTCCCCGACGTTCCCCGAGGCGAATGAAAGCACTACTGGAATCACAGCGGTTTGTCTTTACTGCACTTTAAATAGCAGAGCAGGTACTGTATCTCTCACTGTGTTGTGGTTTTGTCGCTCAGATCGTTGTCAGGGAGCAGCAGAGATAAGCGAACTGTCACTTCACTTCCAACTGCAGGGTAGGATTTCCACAATCTGTCGTTTTTTAGCAAATAAAAAAAAACTGGACAAATGTGACACCTAAAATGTTGCTCCCTTCATATATGTTGCTGTAACTGTTTGTTCTGCCATCCGCCATCTTTATTGTGGTGTTTTGTTGTGTGCAGTACAAGAGAAGCACAGTTAGTCTGAAGCAAATAAACCTGGATGACCAATCAGAGGGCTAAATGAGGCAGGACGGGAGACAGGATTGGACAGTGATAGTGAAACGGGACCTGAATGAAAATGCTGGATGGGTCCTGTCACCACTGTCCAGTCCTTGTTGACTGAAATAAAGAAACATACACAGAAACACAAATTCCAAAGAAGTTGGGATGGTGTCTAAAATGTAAAAAACTATTCACTCATTCTGAATTTCATGTGTGCATGCCATGTTTCAAAAAAACTTGGGACAGGAACAACTACAGACTGAAAGTTGTGAAACGCTCTGTTTGGAAGATTCCACAGGTAAACAGGGGACAGTATCATGACTGGGTATTACAGGGGCATCCTCGAAAAGGCTTCACCACTTTGTGAAAATAGTGCAACTGCAAATAGCGCAACAGTTTAAGAACAACATTTCTCAACACACAACCGCAGGAATTCACCATCTACAATCCATAATGTCATTAAAAGATTCAGAGAATCCAGAGAAATCTCTGCACAATATGGGGCAAGGCTGAAAACCAACACTGAATGTCTGTGACCTTTGACCCCTCAGGCAGCACTGCATTAAAAACTGCATTAAAAACCCACATCATTGTATAAAGGATACTACATGGGCTCAGGAACACTTTAGAAAACTGTTGTCAGTAAACACAGTTTGTCTCTGCAGCTACAAATACAAGTTAAGACTCGACCATGCAAAGAGAAAGACATATATCAACAACATCCAGAAACACTGCAGACTTCTCTGGGCCCGAGCTCATCTGAGATGGACTGACGCAAAGTGGAAAAGTGTGCTGTGGTCTGACGAGTCCACATTTCAGATTGTTTTCACAAATCATGGACGTCATGTCCTCCAGGCTAAAGAGGAAAAGGACCATCCAGATTGTTACCAGGTACATACAGGTTTTGGAGCCACATATGCTGCCATCCCTGATGCCTTTTCTGAGACGTCCCTGCTTATTTCAGCGAGACGATGCCAAGACACATTGTCCACGTGTTCCAACAGTGTGTCTTCGTAGTAAGAGTTCAGGTACTAGACTGACCTGCCTGCAGTCCAGACCTGTCTCCCATTGAAAATGTGTGGTGCATTATGAAGCACAAAATACAACAACAGAGACCAAACAGGACTGTTGAGCATCTGAAGTCGTGTAAGAATGAGAAAGAATTTCACTTTAAAACTTCAACAGTTAAACTGAGTGTTGTTAAAAGAAAAGATGTATCACAGTGGTGAACAGGCTCCTGTCACAACTTTTTTGGAACATGTTTCAGGCATCAAATTCAGAATTAGTGTATATTTACAAAAAATGAGAGAAATGAGTTTGAACATTAAATATCTTGTCTTTGTACTGTATTCACTTGAATATAGGTTGAAAAGGATTTGCAGATCATTGCATTCTGGTTTTAATTCTGGTTTTACACAGTGTCCCAACTTTTCAGGGTTGTACACACACACACACACACACACGCACACAGTTTTGATCACACTGCCGAGCGCCGATGCAGAGATTCATGTCCGCGAACACACAGGGTCCTTCTGCCATGCAATAACTGTAGCACTCTTATACACGTGGTTAGCGTGAAAAACACAAACATATTCAATAAATCTAATGTCCTCCAGGTTTATTTCCAATGTGTTTACATTTTCTGGTGCCTAGTACAGAGAAAAAAAAAAGTGGTTTCCGTGCATTTAAAAAAATTATACAGGAACTTTTCTGTGTTCATCTCTGTCCAATGACTCTTAACTGTAAAAGTACGGTTTTATCTTTTTGGAATTTTGCTCCTTTTTTCTGTTCCAAGTTTTACAAGAGGGTCATCTGAAATAAAGGCTGTTGAATCCTGGATTTAATCCTGTTTTTATTTCCTGTTTTTACATCATACACCGACACGTCCGTCTCCTCTAAACTTCAGTGAACAGATCAGAACAATACTGCCATTAACACACGCTGAAAGAAAAAGCTTCTTTCACGTCTGAGCCGTGAAACGAGCGGCCCGTCTGATGTGCTGTTTATATCCCGTCTGCTCGGTTCATTCCTTTTTATTCCTCCGCTGGCAGGTGCGTTTACTTGTGAGGCGAGTTTTCTTTGTTGTCAGCCTGCAGACTGCATTATTAATGGCAGCTTGTCAGGAGAGATGTTACTTCTTTCTTCACGGGGGCCATTTTCCAAACCTGATCACACACTTCACATAGAGACTGAGAGGACGGAAAAGGTCGTTCCGGTTCACTACAAACGATCAGTTCACGATGATGCGGAGGAGAATTACATTGAATTTATGCATCAATAAATCATCACCACATTAACTCTGAGACATTAATGTGATTAATTTAAACAAAGAAGACCAGAGGTGAGGAATCTAGATGCTTGTGTCGGTCAGAGGCTGTTGTTCTTCAAAAAATTTGTCAGAGGAAAAAATTCCATTCCAACATTTTAATTTGCTCAGTGTAAACTGGATTATTGGAACGGGGTTTGGAACAGATAGTTCAGTGTTTTGGGAAATATTCTTGCCATCTTTCTGTAAGTGAGATGAGAAAAAATCTATTTTGTGTGCATTAAGTACAGAGCGGGAGTTGTGGTTAGCTTAGCTTAGCACAGGAAAACATCCAATGTTGTCTGACTCTAAAGCTCAACAATACATGCATATACGAAATTGTGACACCTCCAGTACTTTCTACTGACTATTAATACTTTAGTTTTAATGCATTTGAGGGGAATGATTGATTATTTTTATTTTGCATCATTGTGCATCGCCTTCCCATCATCAAGACTGACTTCAGCCCAAATGGACGGGGAACACAGGAAAGACAATTTCTTGGTGTATCCATCAGTGCATAACACACACAACAGACATAAAAGACGTAACAAGCCGAGAAAGACGTAACAAGTCAAAAAATTCCATAGAAGACAAGACGAAGACCACATAAGACGAAAGACGTATGAAGACGAAAAAGATGTATCAAGACGTAACAAGGAAAGAACAATGCAACAAAACTAAGACGCAACAAGACAGAAACGACGTATCAAGACGAAAAATGATGTCAAAGAGGTAACAAAACAGGGACTATTTCGTGTTCAGTCAGTAGAAATGTTCTTCAGACAGTGAAGTTTCACTTTTATATTTCGAGGACATTTCAGAGCCTGTGCTTCTTCATTTTTGCAGCAGTAAAGAAGTCGAATCAGTGCTTTGACTTTTACCAGTCTTTTTTTTATCCAAGTATCTGTACTTCTACATGAGTAAAGAATGAGCCAATCACAGCATAGTAGGGCGGGACTGAGAGGAACAGTCTTCAGGGGATGATGCCTTTGAGCCAATACTAAACAAGCTAAATGCTGATGCCAGCTTGTACTTAATGCACAGACAGGAAATTGGTCTCAATCTTCTCATCTGCATGAAGAAACAGCAACACAGTCCCACTGTTCTCTGGACCACAAGCCTTGTTTGTGTGGTAAATCTATCACAGATTCACAGTTAATTTGACAATGATGTATTAATGGTTAAAAATGACAATGATTCACATGGCACTTTTCAATTCAGCAACATATTTTTTTTACATTTATACTTTACTTTTTTTACATCAGCAAGCTGTGGATGGAGGAAATGAGTCCCAGTCATCCCAGTTTGTAAACGAACATATTCAGTGCTGTCCAGTTCTCCAGTCTTGAATCATGCAGCTCCTCAGAGTCTGTCTGTCCGTCCGTCCGTCGTCCGTCCGTCCGTCCGTCCGTCCGTCCGTCCGTGGTGAACAGAACAGATTGTATCAGCCCGACAGGCAGAAAAAGAAGCAGGGTGCTGTCATTAGTCCCAGCCAAGAGATGACAGCCAGCCACAATCAGCTTCTGGTTTTGGAATCCGCTGCTCAGCTCTTCTCCTCTTCCTCTCCTCTTCCTCTCCTCTTCCTCTCCTCTTCTCTCCTCTCCTCTTCCCCTCCTCTTCCTCTCCTCACACCTCGATGACCACGGTGTCTTTCCGATGTTTGGGCTCGTTTGCGAGGTGCGGTTTCTCTGTGCGCGTGTGCCAAACCAGCACCTGAAAAAGGGAGGAAGAAGAAGGGTGAGAAAATCTGCTGACAGTGGAAACGTTGGTACTAAATAAAGGATGAACAGGCTGTTCTCCTCAGATAAATACAGCACAGATGCAGGTGGAGGCAGAGCTTCACTGATACCACCAAAGACTAAAGACTTCAGTAGAAATATTTTGGATTAAAGCCACTGAAACCTGCTGATATTTTGTTGATATTTTGCAACATCACGGACAACCTAAAGAACCTAAGAACCTAAACACACAGTACAGTTGGGGATTCTTATAGTGACTTTAGGAGCTAAATACATACATAAATAAGTAAATAAAGTTGCTTTTAATAAAACTTCCAGCCTATCTGATCGTCTGACTGCTTGTATTTCTTACATGTTGTTTAAACAGAAACAGAACCACTGGAAACAATCTTAAACCCAACCTGCATGAATCAATTTTCAAAATAAAAAAAGACAGTCAGACCCGAAACACACCAGCCCAGACAGAGAGAGGACACCACCGGTGGAAGTGAGACTGTGCCGATAATTAGTGAGCAGCTGTGAGCAGAAATACATGTAATTTTACCTGCTGTTCACAGATCACGCTCTCTGTCTTCCATCAAAGGGCAAAATGTTTCTCCTGTGATGGTAATTACATGTGACCAGAGCTGATAACGAGTCCTTCAGATCCACTTGGGAATCAAAGATCAAGATCAGAGACCTGCAGGATGACGCACGCTTCAGTGCAGATCTGACAGTTTACACCCCTGAAGCTGAATATTGGACAAATCTCCTTTAAATTAGAGGTTGCTGGTGACTGGCTGGTATTAAATCAGCACCAAAATTAGTCTTCCACTGTACGTTGATCAGCTGTTTATAAGACTGCCTGTCTTACACCAGGCTCCATTCAAATAATGATCAATTTAACTGTTGTAAGAAATCATTAATAATCTTTTAGAGGGAGTAGATATTTATGACTCATAAACACACACACACTCATTCTGTGAACATTCTGCATTAATTTTAACTCCGTCTAAAGTGGGCTTGTGCAGATGGGCATTAGGATCTTACATTGACGATTGAACTTATTACGAGAAGATGTTGTTGAATCTGCATCCTATGGTGCAGTTAGAGATGTTTCTAATGGATCGACACGTCTGCACGCTGAGCCCCGTTAATCAGGGTGAGTGATGAGTGAATCAGGGCTGAACAATTTTGAAAAAATATCTAACTGCGATTTTTTTCAATGATATTTGACAGTTGCACAACTGTGGTTGTACAAGCCACAGATTGAATGGTGAGAGAGACCACTGGTTGCAAGAAAGAGACAAAATGTTATTTCCTGATTGCTGCACCAATATACACTCCCACAAATACCACCGCACAACCCCACAGCTAATCCCCACAAGGCATGAATGTGAACTTTATAGCAAACTAACGTTACATGAATACAGATAGCAGCACTGTTTGTCCAGGACATCATCAACATGGTTCAAATTACAGGGGAGCTCAGCTCCCCTTAAAAGGACATGAGCTCCAATGAAAGTCAAGTTTGAGATATTCAGGGGTCCTAAAGCATCATCCATTTTTAAGCTATATTTTATTTCCTGAACATTAAGACTGCTGGGATATATAATAACAGTAAATGTGTCAATGTTGTGTGTTTATCCTCTTATCACATTCCAATTTCATCCTCCGATGTTAAAACAAATGTCTCAGTGGCATTAGTCTTGACAGTCACAAAGATCAGATGATGATGTTGATATCTGATGCCAGGCTCCATAAAAGCCTTAAAAGCCTTGAACGGTACAAGAAGTCTCTTTAGTTCTCTGTAGTTTAAAAGAACACAATGTTAAATGAATGTTCAGCTTCATTGTTTTTATCATGTGATGTGTGATTCTCGAAGGGTAAATATGAGAAGCAGAGAAGCGTTGCCTGTGTCCCTCTGCTGATTTTGTGATAAAAAAATATATTTTTAATTTTTCAACTTTTGCTTTGAGTGTTGTTTGATTTTGAAACAGTGGCCTTATTGTTATAGCCTCTATGAAAAGAATAAAATGTCACTGATAGTTAAATAAAACTATCTGTGGTATTAAAGTAAAACATTTTCTGCAGTAAACATGCAACTGAACCAGTACAGATTTGTACGTGTCCTCGATAGCCATCCCTTTGTGGCTGTTACATTTCTCAACACCACTGATATGTCGCTGTGGCATGAGCCATAGCTGTTCCAATATCTGAGGTCCCAAGTGATCAGATCATATATTGGCGATGACGAGCAGTCAGATCGAGTGATATCAGGTTAGAAATGATCCCCGGTCCAACATGAAACAAGCAAACAAAAGCAAACATCCCTCACGAGAATGTAAAAAAGAAAACATGCTGGCTGCAGCACTGTTGGAAAAGCCGGTCATTTTATGATTTGTTACAGTAAATATATTACAGATTTCTCCTTTAATGAAAGTCTTATAAACTGGTCTAAAGTGATAGTTAAGTTGTATTTTCCTTGTTTTGCAGTAAAGTCTTGATTCCTTGATGATGCTCTGATGAATTATGTGTCAAATGAAAGACTCGTCTGTATTCTTTGAAAGAGACTGTATTGAACCTCCTGCTGTTGAACATGATGCTCAGCGGTCTGCCAGGAGGGATTCCTCACACAGGAAACAGTCTGACACCTCCTGAGATGGATCAAATCAAAGGCAACACACACCTCACTGCAGCTGTTTGTCTTGTGTTTGCAGCCAATTTCACAGCAATATATTGGTGAGAAAACACTGCAGCGGACACACAGATTAATATTTTCCTGGACAGAGCGGCGAGTTTCACTCCGCAGAGATTCAGGTGAGGGTATTTGGATTAGGAATGATTTTTTTTTAGCCAACTAATGAGCTTATAATTCATGTGTGTGACATTTCTGTGTCCGAAGCCACACACACACACACACACACACACACACACACACACACACACACACACACCACACACACACACACCACACACACACACACACACACACACACACACACACACACACACACACACACACACACACACACACACACACACACACACACACACAGGCTCACGGAGGCGTGATTTATTGCTGGCTGCCGTCGTTTCTGGGCTTCTTCAGGTGGAACATGTCACTTCCTGCACACTGTGCTGCTAATTGGCCCACTTTGCATATCTAACGAGGCTAATGTAGCAGCCACTAAAGCATCACTCCGGAGCTGTGGGGAAAAATGGCTCTGAACGTGTGTGTGCGTCTGTGCACATGCACCAATTATGCAGTCAGAGTGAACCTCCCCTGGACTCACACTCTCCTCTCTTTTCTCCGTCTGCTCGAGTCTCCTTCTCCCAGTTTGCTCTGCATTTTCCTCATTCATCACGTACACTTTTCCTCTTCTGGCTTTGCTTTCGTTTTTACCTCCTGCTCTCTTTCTCTTCCTGCCTGAGGCAACTTGGAGACAAAAAGCCTCTTTTTTCTGCCTTAATAGCGTAAGGTGAGGACAGGCCAGACTCTCCTCATCAGAGGAGGAAGTTGCAGAAAAGCAGAAGGACAACTGGGTAGCAACAGTTTCTAGTTTTACCTCAAAATAACATGCACGCTGGATGACTTAAAATAATACTGTAAAAACTGTAAAAAAAAATAATGGAAACTTAAATCCCAGTTTACTGCAACTTGGGTCTTATTTTTGTTACTTTGGCCATAAATTATGTTATGAAAACTTCAGAAACACTGTTCCAAATGACCTTAAACATATCTTGAGCATTTCTTTTTTGGATGTCCTACCATACAATGTACAAAGAGTCTCTGCATTTAACCCATCCTAGTATTAGGAGCGGCAGGCAGCCGCTGTGCAGCACCCAGGAACCAACTCCACCTCTGCCTGCCCAGTCTATCTGACGTGTACAGTGTGTCAGAGTAAATGAGGCGGTGTCCTCTCCTGTTACTACTCATACTGTGGCTCCCCAGGGAGCACTGTTCTGAAGTGTGCAGGAGCAACACATGTGATCATGTCACTGTGGAGTTTGCTGATGATACGGCGATCATTGGCTTGATTCAAGATGATAATGAAAACAGTTATTGGGTGTTTCAACACCAAGAAAACTCAAAAAATCATCTTTGACTTCAGGACTGTAACACCCACCAGCAAATGACTATTGATGTGGAGGGCATTGACGTGGTAGATGAATACAAATATTTAGGAACAATAATAGATTCTAAACTGTCATGGAATTCAAACAGATGCTATGTATTATAAGAAAGGTCTGCAGCGCCTATATTTTATGCAAAAACTCAGACAGTTTAGAGTGGACAAACGCATATTGGTCCTTTTCTACCTATGCTCCTTTGTGGAGAGCATTTTAACTTCCTGTTCTGTGGCCTGGTATTTTTGCTGTGAATAACAAAAGCAAACTGCATAAGACAGTGAATTCCAAGTTAGTTTGCTGGACAGCAATATGGTTGCATGACGATGATCTTGAGTCCCAAGTGGTGAGGAGAGGGCGGGCGATTATTAGAGAGGAAGCACATCACCTATTTAGTGCATATGAGCTGCTACCATCATCCGGCAGACAGTATAGGGTGCTGTCCCTCCACACCGATCGAGCTCAAAGATCATTTGTACCAACTAGTATCATATTGCTGAACAAATGTCACAAGAATTGATGATTGCTGGCACACGATAAATCTATCTATCTATCTGAACCACCTTTATTTGGAGATAAAAATGTGTAGGTAATAATAAGTAATAAGTAAAAAATAAGACTCAAATCAATCAAAACAATGACACTACAGTAGGTCCATTAGTAGCTGTTCTGGAGCTTTTAATCGTATCACACTCTTCAGCTCAAATTTCCATTTCTTCTGAGCACTTTAAGGACTTGAGATGTTTTTGTCGGCTGCTGTTTCCAAGAATAAACTTTCAATCTCAACACCCGAGTTGTAATAAATGAGAACTCTCCCTTTAATGGGACGAAGAGGAATCCATTTGTAATGATCTGAGGATCAGATCCTCCAGACCAGACCTGCTGGTGGTCACAGATGCATTCAGCCACATTACCAAGAAGCTTGAGAGCCGATGCAAATGAAATAGACAGCGGTATAGTCTTTCAGTTCCCGTGTCCCCTCTCTTTCCTCTGAGTCATTCTGTCTTCTTTTTTAACTCCTCCTTCAGTCATTCTCCTCTTTTTCTCCAAACAGCCCTTTAACATCCCCTCCTCTCTTCTCTGTCTCATTTTCCTCCTGTGCTATCATCTGTCTCCATCTGTTCCTGCCGTCCCCCCCTCCTCTCTTGTCCTGTCACTGCTGTCTGTTGCCATTACTCTCCTGCTCTAACTACATCACAGCTCCCGTCAGTCGTCTCCAGATACTGACCCGGCCCATCAGAGGAGCTGTTTCTGCCCTCCTTTGTCAAGGTCAATATTCAGATCTGTGATCTGATCCCAGATACCGTCCTCAAAGTGGACAGAGTCTGGAGTCAGGGTGTGTCACCTCTGCTGATTTCCATCACAGAGCAGCTCAAACCAACCAAACAAAGCTTGAAAGAACAAAATCTGTCGAGCACAAGCAGATATTTACAGTCCTGTCAGGATTTTGCTTCACTGATCAACAAGACTAAGAACTGTGCGAAGACTGATGGTATTTTTATGTTTTATTCTTAGTGAAATGTCACTTACAGGAGAAGTTAAGGCGGATTTTCTTGGGTTATTCTTGGGAGTTGTGAGTCTGTTTGCTAAATCTTGTAACAGCAGCCCTCAGCCCTTCTGGAAATAATCCTTTTTGGATTTCTTTTTTTTCTGTGGATTTGAAGAAAGCTTGATTGATTCTCCAAAAATGCAATACTCCAAACAAGGATGAGGTCTCTTTAAAGAAATGTATGTTTCATATTTTGGAAAATACACTTATTAATTTTCTTGCTGAGAATTAGATGCGAGGATTGACACCATTCGGCTATATGTCCATTCAATATAAAACTACAGCCAGGAAATAGTTTGCTTATCTTAGCTTAGCATAGTTTAGCTTAGCATAAAGTCCACCTTCTGCACCACCTATTTAACATTTTATTTGTCATTTATTAATCTGTGCAAAAATAAAAAATTAAAACTAACAAAAAGCGGGTTTGCAGGGAGTTATCTGCTGAACTAATGTGTTCCAGACCATGTCAGAGGTCAGAATTTCCCAGCTGAAGTTTCCAGCTTCCAACTTCAAAGTGTACCAGGTGCATGACGCCAAAAGTCAACAAAAAACAGGACTGACCGAGTCAGAAAATCCCACCCTCCAATGTTGTCTTAAACGCAGCATTAGTCCCTCTTAAACGAGGGATGTGTGATAAACACTGGGCCAAAAAAATATTGCCAGATTATGGAAATTTATATTATTTATTATTCCAATAATACTTTGTTCTAATAGTTAGATTTGGTTCTGTCAGAGCTGTGGATTATTAAATCATCCATCTTTGCTCACTACATCTGAGCCTCTCTTACCCTGAGCTGTGCATAAACTACAGCTTATATAAACTTTTTAAACTACAAATACATGAAATTATTATCCGATATTATAGTATATTGGCTACAACAGGCAGGTAATTACTGGGTATTAAAACAATCCATATCATGCCTCCTGATCTAAAGCCATAAATGATCACTTTAAATGACTGTAGACCTGAACGGGCAAACCAAACACTGGCTCGAGATCGGCCATGTGCATTTTGCACAAGTGTCATAGTGGCTGTAGGTTCTCATACATGCAAAAATAAAATTACAGAATTAAATTGAAATTTCAAGTCCTCAAAAAAAAAAAAGACTTAATTACAGTAATGCGAGTAGTTGTTATTGGTAACTTTCACCCCTGCAAATGAGATAAAACAGTACTATAGTGAGCTTTAGTGGTGTTGTTTGGTGTGTTTTGAACTTTGGACAGAGTCGGGCTAGCTGTTTCCATGTTTTATGCTAAGCTAGGCTAATGGGACCAGGCTGCACTATCGATCTTTTTGAGAAAGAAAGCAAGAAGAAAGCACTTTTCCAAAAATGCCAAACTATTCCTTTAAGATTATTTATGATATACATCGTTCCAACTGCAATTTTAGCCACATTTGCTAACTAATACTTTTTTTTAAAGAAAGCAGAACATAAGACACTTTATTAGATAAAACTGTAACTTGTGATATGTTATGAAGCAGAAATTAACCTCATATATTATATTATATTTACTGTATTGTCGTCTGTGTAACTTCATTTTTTTTCCATTTGCATATAGAAATAGGCACATGCAGTTGTATAATAGTCAAAAACATCTCAATAAAACAATAAAACGTAATTTTCTCTGCACACACGTCTGTTATGAGTGATGATGTCATCTCTGACTGCACAAGAACATTTCATGATGACATCATGTTTTCTTTCTGCACAACAGAACATGTCAGGTTACGAGTCCTGATCTCTGGATAAACTGAGTCACTGTCTTTATGACTGATGATGTCACGTCCCGCTGCTTTTGTCATGTGACATGATAAATGCTGATGTCACGTCTTTGTGTCTGCGCGGTGCTGGGTGATGACTGATGATGTCACAGCCTGCTAATGGCCTGTATTAATATCAGCGGCAGGGCTCCTCCATTAGTGTAATGGGGCTGATAATGATGATGATAGTTTGAACACGGAGCTGTCTGCAGCCGCGGCAGCAGCAGCCGCAGCAGTAAATGATGATCCAGCAGCTCCGGGGGTCTTTATCGTATTCCCCGCAGGAAACATTTACCCATAACCCACCAGGGACTCAAAGTGCGACAATATGACCTGAGCACATACGGAAGGAAGTTTAGTTTTCAGATTTGTTGATTCCAGATGAAGCAGCTGCTGCACTTTTCTCCACAGACACTGAACATACTGATAATGCAGGGACGTGACTGCAGCATAAAATAAATCACTTCTCTACTGGTCTAAATATTTATTAATAAAAATAAAAACCAAAGCCCTGACACACATTATCTGGTAACCAACTGGTTATTCTTTTTTTTTTTTTTTTTAAAGCAAAATGATGTGAAATACAAGAGACGCCTATTATGTAATGGTGTACATTCAACTATTGAGTCTGTTTATTGTTTATATTGTATATATTGTTCCAATTTTGAATATTTCTCCTGTTTACATTGTTCCTATTTTTATATTTCCTCCCTTTATTTTGTTTTACTGTTTATTATTTACAATTTTTTATTAATGCTTCTTTTTGTTATCCACTTTGATGCTGTTGTGGGACTAATAAAAAAAAATCTTCTCTTAAAATGCACCCCTTTTGTTAAACTGTCATCCATCTCATCTAACCTGCATCTTGTTGCAGAGGAAGTGGAGAGGCAGAGAGGTTTTTTTAGTTGAATGTTAGTCTAGTCTGTCTGACTCTGACTGAGGTTTGTGACAGTTAGACTCAGTGGTCCCGACCACAGCTCTGAAATCACCAGTTGTGTGTTGATGAATCCATGGAGCTGTCCGTGGTGCTGAAGTAGCAGACAGATTTATAATGTCTGTCAGTCCTGCTTTTCTGTCAGTTTTGTCACGTCTATAATATTTTGATTCTACATCAAAAGCTACCAAACCAAACAATCATTCATTAGTCGGTTCGCTAGTTGCAGGTGAACAAAATGAACCGGGTCCACCCATCCTGTTAAAAATGAACACATCACCTGCTGCCAACATTCATATCCTTGGCAGCATGAATGTTCTGCATTATGACTTATGAGATATCCTGTGTGTGTACTAATGTTGTTGACTCGGGGTGACGTACATTTTATTAAGTGTTATGAACCAATTCTGACGTGATTGATGCTCCAAGAAAAGGATCATCTGGTCATGAAAATCATTCAGTAAAGGAATCAAGAACAGCTGCACCAAATTTCATGGCTGTGTGGCCAATAATTGTTGACATATTTGGTCTTTACCAAAGTGTCTAACAGGCCTGGCCTGGTTTCAGACCCCTGAATTGACACCTACATTTAAGTCTTGAGTTGCAACCCCAGATTAAGCCGATCACAGCTTTGTGTGCAGGATTAAGAACAAGGATGTCACCTTTCTGTGTCAGACACAGAAAAACAGAGAGTCAGAAAATGGCTCCAAATGATGTTGACAACTGTGGATAAAAGGATGCAGCTTTGTACGTAGATTTATGAAACTAACAACTTATGGATCTGCATATTTGCATCTGGATGCTGATGTAGAAAATGATGTTAATGTGATGGATATGTTGGTCACTGCTGACTGGTTAGCACTAAATAGTCCCTTTTCCCAAACAGGAAATGGCTAATGAACATGATGTCACTCTGAATAACGGTGTGAAATAATAGTAATCTGATTAAAAAGTAATTTAAAAACAGTTTAAATACAAAAACAAGAAGAATTTCCACTTGCAGACTTGGTGCTTGTTTGGATCAACTGAGGTTGTGACAATTTTAGCTCACGTCTTCCTTTAAAGGTAAAAACAAAATGAATCCATTCCTCACAGAAAGTCCTTTAAGGCGGCTCTGTGATGGCTGTCAGGAGGATGAGTGGCTTCATAAAACCAAGTGCCAACAGGGTCTGTGGTGATCTGAGATGAGCTGCATCGATCTGAACTGTCTAAGCACACAACTAGAATTGATGGCACTATAACACCATTTCTATCCAATCCGAGCCGTGTGTCTAAGTTTAGCCTGTGCCACCAGCTTAAAGCATGAGTCATGCTGTCAATAGTGGGGAGAGATGCCCCATGGTTAGTTACTGCTGTGATGGCGGCCATCATTATGATTGCAGTTTAATATATCTGCCACCAGACACACAAACACACACACATACACACACAAGTGCAGATTAAGACGGATAAATTGGGTTTTTATTAAACCCCAGTCTGTGTCATCACCTCCAATATGCAGGTCACTGCCGTCTGATAAACTTATTACATCACTGACGAATCCTGCCGCCATAATCAAACAGTGAAATGAAGAAAAATCACTTTCATTTTAGAGAGAATACAAACTGCATACTGTCTTATTGTTTAAATGAATTAAATCTTGCCTGTACACATGAACTTTGACCATTAAAACACAATTCAGGGAACACAAAACTACAATTTCTTTTATTTCACAAAAATACCTATTTGGGTTATGGCTGCACAATAATCGAATATTAATCCTGATCACAGTTCCTATTATTAAATGAACATGATCGACTGCGATATTCATCTTTAAAATGTGTGCCACGCTCAAAGAAATCTCTGCTGCATATCAAACCAAGCACTTCCTGAAATAAAAGTCAGCCACCCTGCAGCAGTGGACTGTGCAAAATGTCCCAGAGTAGAAGAGTGACGTACAACAGAACAACACAAGTCCCTCGAAGTGAATCAGCATCCGTTGTTTGTAAGTATTTCAGATGTCGGATGAGTGATGTTCAGCAAGAACAAATCACAGAGACATCAAGACTGCAGGACACTTAAGTCTCTGCTGCAAAAACATCACAAACTGCAGCACGATAAAAGCCAAGAAGAATAACAGGGCTGCACCTGACAACTATTTTTAATCAATTAATTAACCAATTAATTTAATAAAAAAAACAAATAAAACAGAGTTAGCGTTGCCTGGTTACTGACCCGGGTGCAGTTGTTGGCCTTGGGCTCCAACTCGGTGACTTTGGTGATCTGCTTGAGGAAGTCAGACTCCTGCATCCCCGGCTGGGAGCCGCGCCGCTTGAACTGCGCCCGCGGGTTCGCCAGGATCACCTGGAGGTTCACCGCAAAACCTGCAGGAGACAGAGGAAGAGGAAGAGAGGATGAGAAGGAGGAAGAGTTGGAATAAAGGGTGAGGAGGTTTGCCTGCATGGATTAAAAGCACATTATGAGTCTATTATAATCACAGCAGAAAATGAGTGAGTGCATTAGTGTATCTAATGAGTATGATATGGCTGATATGAAATTCATTTGCGACCACAGGGGTCTGCTGCCGTTCTCCTGAGATAATTGTGCAGCAGATGAGAGTGAAAGCAGGAGAAAGTCAGAGGTAAGTCAAAACGCTCATGATGACGGTGTGTCGTAGGAGACGAGAGGTGGGGATTAATGGCTGCGGCGCCACCAGATTTAATCAACCTGATTAGAAAAATTGGTGGCAGTGGGAGAAAATGTGACACCATGTAATTACTGTGAAATCAGAGAGATATTAACGGTCCTCTAACCAGAAATATGTCGGGAGAAAAAAAGAGATTCTGATGGTGAGATTAATGTTCAAATCATTTTCCATAACTCAAATCTTCACTTCATGTACTTACAACAATGTGAACACAGAGGATGAAGCTAACCCTGCTGCTGCTAGACTTAAAGGGACAGTTCAGAGTATTTGAAGTGGAGCTGTATTATCAATAGTCAGTGCATTACCTAATACACACCCCCAGTTTCTCCAGCTGCAGACAGAGTCAGCAATAAAATACATTTAAGCCACTTAAAAATGGTCAACCTAAAAAAAAAAACATCATTATCAGTTTCACGTCTTTACCCTGCTGTCAGACAACCTGTCTGCCAGGAAACAATGTTTAAATGAGCCAAATATTGCACACCAGAGCAATTTTAATAAAATTTAATTGATTGATTGTTCAGCCCTACACTTTACTTTCAAAAGAGCCATTTTGGGAAGGAGAAGACAAAAAAACAAAATCTGGAGATGCACCTCTTAAATTCTCTATTTTCCCCTGAAACTTTTCTCTTTTTTTGGACTTCCATGGTTAGTTAGCCAACCAATGAAATTTAGAGCAAAACAAAACTTTTAAAAAATTCTGTCAGACTAGGGCTGCACAATTAATCACAATTGCAATAGAATCACAAAGTGGCTACGTGCAAAATCCAAACTGCAGAACCAGAACCAAATCGCATTTTTTTAAAAAAGGAAATATGTGAGAAAACAGCATTTTAATTAGGTACTGTGGACCTGCAGAGATGACCTGACCCGACCACAAGTTCTGAAAATGATGAAATTTGTAACACAAAACTCATCAATTCCACTAATTGTATCACAATCGCAATTTCAGTCATACAACCCCACTTAAAATAATCCGAACTGCCCCTTTAACCTTGTTCCCTTCAACACGTGTGTGTGTGTGTGTGTGTGTGTGTGTGTGTGTGTGTGTGTGTGGAGAACACGTCATTCACACATGCGATGTGTTGTCTGACCCTGAGGCCAGAGGTCTGAAGGTGACACATGACGTGACTCTTTTACATGTTTTTGCCTCCACGTCCAGCTGACTCAGAGACGGAGCTGCGGATCATGACGGGAACAACAACTGAAGGATGTCATGGACGGAAAGAGAAAAAAGATGATGTGTTTAATTCTAAGTGAAGAGAAATAAATTCTTGCCACCCCGTCATTAGGAGCAGTTTAGTGTGTCTCTGCCTGGCAGTGAGTTTCTGGCCTTGTTTCTCCTGTCGGTGGTCTGCAGTTTGTCTGTTTGGAATGATTGCTGTTGCCACATTAAGTGATTTAGCATTTTTTAAGTGCTGCTGTTGAAATTCAGGCCTCTTTTGGCTTCTGTGGATCTCTGACCGCCTCCAGTTGTTTTGAAAGAACACATTAAACTGATGATTGTTAAAGCTCCTATGAAGATTATTAATGCAGCTAATTGGCCCTCAGCTCAATATAATTGAACTGTGTGAACAGTTAGTGTGCAGAGATTCATCATGTGATGCTCAGAACACCTTCAGAACATAAAGTATGTTCATCGCTAGATTGCTCGATAGTTGCTCCTGAATTTGGAGTTTAACCAAACAAAATCTGATTTTGATTTGAATCATATTTCAAAAAACAGACAAATAAAACTAAACATATAAACCATCCTGATGTTTTTTCAAAGCTTTAGAAACAAGTAGCCAAATTCAAATTAAACAACCATTTCATTCTGTTATTGTCAGTGCAGCAGAATATTTCTGGGCATTCTTAACTCATCATAGGAAGGACAATAAAAAAGAAAATTAATTCCCAACTAATTTTCATAATTCACACAACCTGTCATCCAGTTGTCCGCCTGCCCAGGGAAAGTAAAATGCCATGTCAGAAAATCTAACAACTCACTTACCCGATCAGCCAGCTGGTAAAAAAGAACTGACCAATTAAAGCTGGCCTGTCCAAAGCAACTGATTGCCTCAAGTTGTTTTTAACTATTGCTAACTTATCTGGGTTTCCAGTCTGTGAAAATAACAGGATCACCAAAGTTATAACAATTCACTGTGTGGGAAACAAGAAAGTCAAACTCCATTTAATCCATCCTGTTCATCCAATATTTAATAGCTATGGATTTCTGACCAACAGAACAACAGCCTGGAGCTACATCAGCTTCAGAGCAGCCGGTCCATGGTTGTAAAATATCACTCATTCTCAATGGAAAACTGAGCCTAATTACTGTTATTTTATTATATAGAGACTAATTTGACTGGGCTCTTTTTAGTTCCTAGTTCAAATTTCACAATGGGCCATCCAGAGACAAAATACTGTAATCCTTATTTCCCATTTAGACCCCACAGTGTCGCCTCAGGACTCCCCACTGCCCTGAAAACAAATCCCATCAGCACCTTCTCTCCTCCAGTCTGCCTGCTGAGTAACTCTCTCAGCTTCCTGCTGAGTCAGTGTCAGCAGAAATAAAAAATAGAGGAGGAGACCTGCATACATATAATTTAAGTCAAAATGAATTACCAGCAACACAGCAGTCCATTTTAAAAGAAATGAAACAGTAAGGATTCATATTTTTTCAGCTATATGTCATTAAAAACTCATTCAGTCTATGTAATAACAATTTTAAAAAATGGTTGGTCCACTAGCTAACTATGGAGAGCCATTTAAGTCAATATTAAAAAATAAATATGCCTATGAAACAAACATGAGCCAATAAATATACAAATAAATGTAAACATACATCAATAAAGTTCGCTAAATAAATACAATTGATTTTTATTTTTTTTAAATTTCATTTCCATTTCATCTTTTTGGCTACTCCTCGCATGACCGACACTGAGCAATCATTACAAATACACTGTAAAACCAAGTCCTCTACTTAAAATATCTGTATTAAGTAGTGAAAACTTTAAATTTGTTTAGAGACTCTGCTAACTTAACAATGTTGAGTGCTGGTTTTGTAATAATTTTTGATTAATGAGGGAAATAAGGTCCCTGAAACACAAATATTTTAAGAAAATAAAAATAAAATTACATTGAGTCCACTGAACATGAAATCATGGGCTAATATGATACACTAATATAGTGTACGCTGTATTATACTAATTTATTCAGTTCTGTTTTGGATTTACTGAAAACATTTGAGTTGGCTTAATCAGTCATTTTATTTAGCTGCAATAAAAGAGTCCATGTGATGCTAACTCCAAATATTGAAGCTATAGTGAAGCAAGACACTGAAAACTGTGCCTCCATCAATATTCAATCAATCAAGAATCAGTTCTAAGCATCATGTGATTCCCAAAGATTCCAACCTCAACCTGAGCAACAAACTTGAGAACTAAGCTGAATCAACTTATTTTCCTAATTTTAGTGGAAATCTATCAGTGAACCTGCAGATTGAAAGCACCTTGCTTCAACAAATCTTATTTTCAGGCGATTAAACATGAATGAAAATAACACTTACTAATATAATATTAACTTCTGACATATTCTGACAATAAATTCCCCTAAATCTGACAGACTGGACCTTTAAACCCAGAGGACAAACATGAGCAAACACGGACGTGGTTTGTCGCATTTACAGTGCCAAATGCTGTTTGGCCAGAATCTGCAGTCTTAGGATGTCGGAGCCATCACACTAACACTTAAATGCAGCAAATTCAGGAACCCTTTAAATGATTTATGCTGGACACAAGTATGATGTAAGTTGATAAAGAAAAATCTAAATGACTCAGAATGAAGTCTCTGCAGCTTGAATACAAGCTGAAATCAGTGCCTATATGATAGGAAAATCAAAACACCCTGCTGTAGTTTAAAACATATGTAATGCGTTCGGTCCCTAAACGCCTCATCAAGGCAGTAAAAATCAAAGTGTAGGTGTAGTTATGTTTCAAGCTGAGCAGCATTTCCTCTAAAAGGTTGCTGGAGTTTCTAGTTCAGAGCTGACAGAAGACTATTTCCAGAAATTTCTGCGATCCTCCGTGCACAAGGTCTCTGTATAATTACTGAATATTTATTTATGCAAATGGTTAGTGGGTGGCACGCCTTGGCAATCAGTGCATTAGTGTGGGAATTCACCCCAAATAACTCACCATCCCTCCCCGCCTGCCTGCCTGCCTGCTCTCTGTTCCCTCTCGCCCCCCGGCTGAACAGTAGTTTTCTAGGCTGCAGCTGTCCTGAGGTACTGACACATGGCCAGCAGACAGCAGTCCTCTGAGTAATGTGAGTGTCAGCGCAGGTCACACACACACAGAGAAAACTAGAGACATGCAAATGGACTCTGCTTATAATCCCTCTGTAGGCTGAAGTTTGCAGTGTTTTAGACCAGGTCAGCCATCACAAACACACACAAACCCTTCATCCTGGACTCGGCCACACAATCAGACACAAACAGGGTGAGACTGAGCAACAGTCCCCATACATTTGACAGAATAGGTTGTCAGTGATTCTCAAAAAGACATATATGACCGCAGGGCTGTGACAGTATGGCTTTTGTCTTACCACAATTAAAAAACAATGTATTCCTGCAAGCTGGTAGATTACTACAGATGTAACAATATATCAGATATGACAGTAATAAAATAATCTCAATACTGTACAGAACTGTAACCATAACGGTGTCTGTTGTGACGTTAAATGGTTAATTATTTTAGTTATTCTGATGAAGTTTTATAAGTTGATTCAGGAACAGGATCACACCACTCTCTCTCAAAGTCTATCATCTGCATCTCGCTAATTAATCCACCTGCGCCTCCGACAAACCCAAATCACCTGTGTCTCATTAGTCACCTGCAGCTCTCTACTCCAATCACCTGTGCATACCTATATAAGGACATCTAACCCTCTCCCACTCGTCTCAGTCCTCATGACCCCATTCTCATTTTTTCTGCAGGCAGCATGCAGCTCAGCGATCGTCACGGTAGTCCCTCAACAACAAGGTCCTGGGTTTGATGTCATCCGTTCCAGATTTCCTCCACGGGGAGTTCACTCCTCGTCACTGCATCCACTTGGAACGCCACAGGAACTTTGGGGGACGAAGTGCCAAAGCTCATCAAGATGTGCCCCCACGCTGAGTCTCACCCCTCAGATTCCTAGCTCTGCAGCGTGATGACAAAGCGACCCCATCCATCCCTCTTCTAGACCCCTTCATCCCTCAACCCTTCATCCCTCAAACCCCTCATCCCTCACCTCAACCTCCTTCATCCTTCATCCCTCACCTCAACCCTTCATCCCTCTCTTTGACCCCTTCATCCCTCTCCTTGATCCCTACATCCGTCTCCTCAAGTCCTACCATCCCTCCATACATGACCTTCTTTCTATCTCCAGCAAATCCAGTCACCATCCAATAAAGTACTTTTTATACCTTAAACATATGGCGTGGTTCTTGTTAGTGAAATTTCATTTTATAAAAGAACTGCTAATGACTGCTGCATTGTTTCTGTCTTGCAGTTGGCCTGCATATATAATGTAAACTTTCATTGTGTTAAGAGTGATAGGGGGGTTATGGTTCCTCTTTTTCCCCGAAGCCTTTGGGCCGGTTTTCACCGAGAAATAATGATGAGGTGTGGTGTCACTGTGTGTTATTGCACACACAATTTAGCACTCTTTATTCAGGATCTTAGAAAATCAGGCCCTCAGTGTGTTTGACCGACCTCCTCTGACCTCCTGCAAATGTCTGCCAGTCTTTACACAACATCACCTGACTTCCTCCTCGGCCCCCCCAGGACAACCTATGTTTCGTTTTTCTGGTGAGGACGGGCTGGACTAAGACCAATTTTAAGGACTCTTAACAGAACCAGAACCAGACTCATATAATGTAGTACAGTAATTTTAAGTGAGAAAGACTCTGTTCTCACTCACAGTTGGATGAAGATATAAAATGCCATCACTTCACTTTATCCTATTAGATATTTGTGTGAAATTCTGGCTGAAATTGTGTTTCTAATCAGTTCATTCTTGAGTCGTTTGGGCCAAGTTTCAAGAAATTCCCCCAACATATGGACGGACAACCTGAAAACATAATGCCTCCTGGGCCTCTTGGTTGTCACTGGCATGGAGGCGTAAAAAAAAAACTTACACTAAGGAGTTTTTACTGATGCCATAAGCAAACTCCCACCACTACACACCAACTTACAACTACACAAAGCTACATGCAAACCCTGATATAATACCCGTTGTTAGGTTACTGTGGTATCAGCTTATTACTGCAGTGTGTGTGATACTGCAGGCTAATCACAGAGATAAATGCAGCTCAGGTGGAGCAGACAGATATGAGAGCAATTACAAGATAGACATCTTCTGACCTGCAGCCAGCCTCTGTGATATGGAGATCACAGCTTATCTGAGCGATGTTTGCCCACGAGGCTGCTGTCCAGACTAACTTTGTCCCACTTTACTCCTGACCCACTGCAGCTGACCCATATGACTGCATACATCTACTGAAGGCTACTTTATGCACTCTTTGGAGAAAGATATTTGGCTGCAGTTCATCATTACACAAGCCAGCAAGAGAAATTAGAGCTACTTTATCTACACGCCAAGATCTTATCTGTACAAACTGTGTGAACTTAGAGGTCGTTTCCAGGGAGCCGTGACCATTAGAGGGACCAGGAACTAACCCAGAGTCTAAGTTTAGTTCCTCAGCCATACCTCCTGGAACATTCCTGAACTGGGACTGTACTTTCTGGTTTAATCAGTTAATTTCATGAATGAATTATGTGAACAGAATTACAGTATATAACACAAACTATAACTTGTACAGCTTAATTCACATAATTTGCAGCTGCTAATATCTATAGGACAGTGACAGTTCTTCTAATGTTATGTCTAATGTTTTGTTGGCTCTCTTGCATGCACAAGAGGACAAACGCGCACATGTGTGCACATGTGTAATGAGATATACAATGCAGCTAATGATATCACACTATTCCACTAATCAACAGGCGGTGGCTACATGTGCAGGACAAACAACTAAGTAGAGCTTGAGACTGTTTTTTTCCACTGGTAGCACTGGTGCTCCCACGTTAAAGCACCACGTAAACTGACATGCAACCCCGCAAGGCCCAACGCAAAATCCTGCTAAATTTCCTTTGCTGATAATAAATGATAAATTAAACTATTTGTACAGGGGAAAGTAAAAATTGACTTTGGGCGGGTAAATTTATGATCCACTTGTCTGACTGGGCCAGTGAAAAAAACACCCACATTAATGTTGAACCCTGAAGATGTCGATATAGATTGATATTTTCATCTTGCATTGATCATTTAACACTGAATCAATATATCGATACAGATCAATGTATCATGACAAGCCTATATAAATCATGTGTTGAATGAAATCGTGTATGTGATTAAATTAGCCAGCTAGTTAGCCAAACTAAGTGTTTGATTGTCTAAATTGCACAGTTCAGATTTAATGTGATGTTTTTAAAAATGTTTTGCAGTGTACTGGTCTTCTTTTTTAATTCTGTTACCTGCCGAGGGACTACGGAGGTAAATTAGCATTCCTTGCCATATTTACATCATATATTATACACTGATGTTCATTAATGTGCTCTGTCCCTGTTAAATAAATAAATTAAATAGAAATAAAATAAAAATAATTTGCCTCAGGGAGCTTTACAATCTGTACAGCATGAGCTAACCTCTGTCCTTAACATCAGACCCTCATTATCATGACAGAACACAGTAACATGAACACAGAAAAGAAACTTTAACTCCAGGTGCTTCTTTACATTCTTAGTGGAGTCTTTCGATGGTGAAAGCAGCAGGTTGGTTGATGGAAAACAGAGCTGCAATGCAACGTAATGTTGTGACTTTCTTAAACATGAGTGAAGGTAAAATATTCTTTATGTTTTCTTTATGTTTTAATGACAAAAACACATTCCTGACAGTGTCCTCGCTGTGCATCTCCTCTCCTGTGGTGTGTGGCAGCTGGCAGAACTTTTTACAAAAATCTGTTTATGGAGATGCTGCCTCACATGAAAAAAGCAAATTAAACAAAAAACAAAAGAATCCCTTCAAGTAATCTACAGTAGTGACTGTATTTAGAAAACCACCAATTTAAATTGTAACTAAAGGAAAACAGTTACTCATATTTTGTATTTTAAATACGTGTTTTTACTTTTTATCCTATATATACATAGAGTTATTCCTTCATATGTGAAATACACATTTATATCTTCACTGTGAAATCATCCTGTGAATTTTGCCTGCATTCTGCACTACTTCTGTGCAATTTATCCTTTTTTTAAATGGCAACAATTATCTGTTTTCTCTTAGTAAAGTGCTACATAACATGTATGTTTTACAATACTTAAATTATCCTGTAAAACTTCCCATATTTATCCATATGTCTGTATAAGTGCATACAGTTTGTGTACATATTTTAATTCAATTCATTTTTTATTCTTTTATTTATTTTTTTTATTCGATTTGAACTCTATTACTCACTCCCTTCCTATCTGTATTTTCCATCCTTGAGCTGCTGTAACGAGTTAATTTGCCCGCTGTGGGAACAATAAACTTTATCTTATCTTAAATACTGCAGATACTCTCCAACCCTGTTTATGGGGTATATTCTGCAGAGGAAAAGAAAACTGAGAAACGGGCCTGCCATATGACCCTCATGACTTTGGTGATCAATTAACCCTTCAGCTAATGACATCACCAGGTCAAACTCTGTCACTGACAAGGACTTTCTGATCTTTCCTCCAGGCCAGAATTTCCAGCTGTACACAAATCAAAATATAATCAGTTCAGTGTCGTGAAATGTTCTGAGATAAAGGACATAAAAGAAAAATCCCACAGCGCACAAACGCTGCTTCTCAGTGTTGTGTTGCCTTATAATACTATTTAACTTTGTATTAAGGATATCAAAATCAAAAGTGAGATCTGATCTGGAGGAAAAGAGGTTAAAAGAAGAATAAATAAGTGAATTAAATGAGATAGAAAACAGTGCCTGGCACAGCCTCTTCTCTTTTATCGATTAGCCTCATTGTAGTGAAACCTGAAGCTCCGGTAGCCCGGGGGAACCATGTGATCACTCTGTTGTCTTCTAGGTTTACATGCAAGCATGCAATCAATTTTTATTTTTGTTTTCTCCCTTTATTCCTCGTCTCTGTTCTGTCCCATCGCTCTGTGATTCATTTTCTATTCCAAGGCTGATATGAAATATAAAAGAGTTTACCTCCAGGGCAAAAACAGATATAAGCACACTCAGAAACCATAACACTATGACATTAAATCATAAACCAGCAATAAATTAACTGTTTAGGTGACCTCCATCACCAGCTAATATAACGCTACAGAGATTCCACTTAGATCCACATCAGGAAACATCTATTAAATGCACAGAACAGTTTTCCAACAGACAGGCTCCTCTAAAGACAACTAAAAATCCAAAGTGCCACAGCACCACCCATGCGATTTGACTGACAGGTGACCTCTGGGACGTGCAGTGCAGAAACACCATGGCAACGAGGACCCCCGCCATGTTCATCTGATGGCGAATACAGTGGGTGCCGGGTCCAAGAAAACTCTGTATTGAAGTCTGTTCAGAACTTCTCTCAGAGGACGCAGTAAATAAATTATTCCCCACTAAAATGGTCTCATTAGCAAATCTCATTTATTTAAATGTGCATCTGGGAGCTGATTCCAAAGATCTCCGCTCTCTTAAGAGCTACAGCAAAAGTACTTTTGAGGTGAGCAGGAAAACCCAAAATCCTCGCTTACACCAACTCCTCATCATCTCAGACAGCAGAATAAAAAAATCAAATAAAAATATGAAGGAAGAGCTGGTTAAGAGGTGGTAGTTTAGGATGAAGGGTTTCTGCTGGGAATGTAGATTCTGGTATTTCAGCTTGTTCTCTATTCTATAAAGTGTCAAATACAGCAGCTTGGTCAGTGTTCCTACGCTTCAAAATATAGCATCATTTCTGGAGGCGCTGCTCTAACATCATGTACTGATGTTCCGAAGTCAGGTGACATATTATAAAGAGTGACAAAGTCCATGTTTGGAGGAGGTGGAGTGGATGGATGGATGGACTTTAATCCAGGAGACTGAGGTTTGTTCCTGGAGAAACCAAAAGTTAACACCGGTTATTTTTATGTAACGTATACATTAGGGCAGAGTGACTGGATGAATATATCTTTAATTCACTGCGTGAAAAGAGCGCAAAGAGTCACTCTGCAGATCATTACATTAGCAAAATAAAATGGCAGATCGCCCCAAAGTTGACCAAAAAAACAAACAAACCAGAGGAATATATAAGGATTTCAATCCACCAAACCAGAGTTGGTGATTGTTGGAAAAGTGGACAGACTAACAAAGATGGTTTTGGTGAGTTTTACATGTTTTTCTGTTGAGTTTGAATTAAGTTTGGTTCAGGAAGAGTTAATGAGCCAATTAGGCTCAGAAACTTGAATTCAGAAGGAGTGTGTTTGTATTTTTCTGTTTAAAAAGGAAACAGATGTGAGAATATTTAATTTCTTGACACAGGGAATGTACGCGGCAAGTGTAACGTAGTGAATTCGCCGCTTGCACACATCTCCCAGCTGAGACACGGGAGGACAGGAGGAGGTGGGAGTGGGGAAAATATATCGTCAGTGTAGTATTCTGAGCATGTCTGTTGTAACCACTGCGTATTGTGATGACGTAAGCAAGATGCGCCAGAGCGACAGTGAAAAAACAAAACATGGACAAAGTTGGAGGCACACCTTCGCCCCAGTGAGACTGACATAAAACGACGCAAAACGACGCAAAACGACCATCGGGACAGATGGTGACAGTGCTGTTAGGAGCAGAGAGTGTGGTGCATGTGGGCGAGAGCACAGCCGCACAGAGGACTGCCCAGCAAAAGGACGTCAATGTAACAAATGCAAGAAATTTAACCATTTTGCTAAGGTTTATAGGACACAAACACCACAGAGACAGGCAAAATTTAAGCCCAAAAAAGTGCATGCTGTCTCAGACTGCACAGAGCAGACATCACCTGAGCTGTATATTGACACTATAACAAAACTACATGCAAACACAGCCAGAGAACAGGCATTTGCAGAAGTAGAAATAGGCAAAGCGAGGCACCAATTAAAGTTCAAAGCTGACACAGGTGCCCAAGCTAATGTGATACCAGCACACATGTTCCACAAAATGTTTGGAAGTGTAATGTTAGGCCCATCAGACAGTGCCATCTCAGGATATGGAGGACAAAGGCTTAAAGTTAAAGGAGCTTGCAAGCTAACATGCAGATACAGAAACGAAACAGCCATGTTAGATTTTGACATAGTATATGTTAAAAACGCTCCCCCTGTCTTGGGTCTGAGAGCAAACATAGTTAAACTGGTACACACAGTCGAAGTACAGCCAGGAACACACACAAGCATCACAAGAGAGTTTGCCGATGTGTTCAAGGGCATTGGGCTATTTCCCAGGAGAATGCGTTCTTCACCTCAAGCCCTCAGCTATACCAGTAGCGTGCCCCCCTCACTGCATCCCATATGCCCTCCGCGGCAGGCTCAAGGATGAACTGGATGAAATGGAGAAAATGGACATTATCCAAAAAGTGACAGAGCTAACTGAGTGGGTAAATGCTGTAGTGGCAGTGGAAAAGCCCAAAACTGGAAGGCTTAGGGTGTGCCTTGATCCTCGCCCCCTAAACAAAGCCATACAGAGGCCACACTATCCGCTTCCCACTCTAGATGACATCACACCGAGACTAGCTGGAGCACAATATTTCAGCATGCTAGATGCCAGATCTGGCTATTGGACAATCAAACTAAGCCATGAATCATCCATGCTGACCACCTTCAACACCATCTATGGCAGATACAGGTTCAAGCGACTCCCTTTCAGAATCATTTCTGCCCAGGATGAGTTTCAAAGAAGGGTGGATGAGGCTTACGAGGGGCTTCAGGGCGTCGCAGCCATCGTGGACGACATCCTGGTATATGGCCACACTAAGGAGAGCATGACGCAAACCTGCGTGCCATGTTGGAGAACACGAGAGAGAGGGGGATAAAGCTCAACGAGGACAAGAGCATCATATGTGTGCCGGAGATGAGCTATTTTGGTCACAGACTGACACGAGAAGGCATCCGGCCTGACCCTAACAAGGTCAAGGCGATCAGAGAAATGGCTCCCCCACACAGCAAGGCAGAGCTGGAGACCATACTGGGCATGGTCACCTACCTGTCCAGGTTTGCCCCCAGACTCTCCGAGGCAACAGCTCCCCTCAGACAACTGTTAAAAGAAAGCAATGAGTTTGTGTGGGACTCAAATCATGACATTGCTTTTCAACAAGTGAAAGACCTGCTGACACAGGAACCTGGCCCTGTACTCACATACTTTGACCACACAAAGGATGTTAAGCTGCAGGTTGACGCATCAAAATATGGACTAGGAGCCGTGCTACTCCAAGGAGAGAAACCAGTCGCATACGCATCCAAAGCACTGACTGAGACCGAAGAAAACTATGCTCAGATAGAAAAGGAGCTGTATGCGGTGCTGTTTGGATGCAGACCGGTTTCATCAGTGCCTCTACGGTCAACAGGTGGTTGTCGAGTCAGACCACAAACCGCTGGAGTCAATCATGCGACAAGCCTCTGGCAGCAGCTCCCCCAAGACTGCAACGAATGATACTGCAACTACAGCGGTATGACATCATCATTACACATAAGCCTGGAAAACAAATACCAGTTGCAGATACACTTTCCAGAAAGCCCATCGAGTGCAGTGAGACCTCACTGAGTGAAGGTATGGACTTGCAAATACATACCGTGGTCAGTAATGCACCAGTAAGTGACAACAAAATGGCAGAGATCAGAGCCGCCACAGCGCAACATGAGCAGCTCTCAATGTTGAAAAAAGAAGAAAAAATGTTCAAATGTGAAAGCATGCCACGTTGTTGATGTTGGAAGTGTTTATTTTGATCCTGCAGTTAAAGTATGCCAGAGTTAACAGAAATGTTCAAAAAACTGAATTTACTACTGGCACGTTCTGTTTCAGTTATATCCTGAAATAACTGCCTTGAAGTAGCTAAACTAAGTTTAAAGGGTTTGAAGTAATAATGCTATAATGTTGTTGGCAGCTATAGCTATTTGCATTCACCGTTTTTTAAAAGAAAGGAGATGTAGTATTCTGAGCATGTCTGTTGTAACCACTGCGTATTGTGATGACATAAGCAAGGTGCGCCAGAGCGACAGTGAACAAACAAAACATGGACAGTAAAGTTGGAGGCACACGTTCGCCCCAGTGAGACCGACATAAACTGTTCTGTTTATTTAGACAACTAACTGTCAATAACACAGGAACAATACAGTCAGTTGCTAGTTAATGGCCTGATGATGGCTGATTAGAAGATTTTAACATATTACTAACCCTAATACACATGTCACGTAATGTTCGTAAGTTGCGTTATCTATTGAAGTTAAGGTACTTATTTAAAGCCAAACCTCAATCTTTTCTTAAACCTAACCTTGTAGTTTTTGACCGCAGCCTTGCACGTGCAAAACTGACACTACAGGAGTGCCTACAGCATCATAGTTTGAAGTGTGGGGCCACTGACGTAGCTGCTATATTAACAAGAGTGAGAAGATGTTCTCATGCAGGTTTGTGAAGTTGCCATCCAGGCAAACATCCTCCATTATAATCATCATAATCTCACTGTAACATCAGCTGTTATGACACTTATTCTGTCACGTCACCTTGACGCCCTCCTCCCATTGCCATTCATCGTTGGTCTTGCTATGGCAAGACTTTTTATTTTATTAAAGTCTCTTTCAAATCAAGCTATTCTTTCTTTATTTCAGTGACAGTCCCTCAGAACCCTCCGGTCATTAACAGCACTCGTTTTCCCATTAATTTCTTTAGCAGGTCCCTTAATTCCTCTGCTGACACTGTTAAAATGACAAATTTTCCTTGTTGATCTCTGACAAGCAGAACTTCAATCTCAAAACACGTCTTTCTTTTTACTCTTTGATGCCATTTTCATGAATGGACATATGGGGCAGGAAGTGCAGTCTTACATTATATTATTGGGGCGTTAATTATGCTAACTTACAAGTCACATGCACTCAAATACAAACGGGCGGATCATTTACACAGAAATTACGAGTGTTTATTGACTCTGACGTGACATATTCATATGAGCCTTTCATACGAAAAAAAGTAAGAAAAATTTAAGATAAGAATTTGAAAATGCTCTTGCATGAGGCACAATGTCAACTTTACATTAAAAAAGACATAAATAACACTTAAAAACAGTCTTAAACACTCATAAAAAACGTTTCATGACATGGTTGTGACAGTGTAATTTATCCTCTATCTGCTAAATTTGGATTTTGCTGGCGTGTTTTTGTCTGCTGTTCAGCTGCTTGTGTTCATTTCATCGGTTACCCACAGTGCTTCAGTGCAGGAGGGAGGTCTTTAACTGTTGCTGCAGACTGTCTCCATCCACCTCTCGGCTCCTCTTATCGCCCCGTCTCAGGGAGCAGGGTATAAACAGTGGGGTTACCGGGGGTTAAACACTTCATGTCTCCATCTCAGGGAACACTCCTCAGGCACAAGTGCCTCTTCAACTAAGGTACAACAACTGCTGGTGTGTCAGTGTGTGCATGCACAATGTTTTTTGTGCATACATTTACTCATTTTCCCTCTCTTGTGAAGATGCATCTCTACTATGATTCTGGATATTGCACATGTGCATATCAATTCAAGTGCTACAGGTGCGTGCTTGTGTGTCCTTCAAATCAATGCATGATGTAACTGTGTGTGTGCATGTCTATAATCAGACACACACACTGAGGTGAATGGTACTCCACACCATCATTGTCCAGGCTCCATTGGGTCTGGCTAAATGAGACAGAGCAATAGATGGGAGGCTTTAGTGAACTGCTAACAATGCTGCGCTGTATAACACAATACTATTAGGACACGCACTGGCACTGGCTCGGTGCTCTGCAGACACCCCATTGTAAATCCTATGAATAATAATTTAAGAGTGAATAAAGTTTGGGCCGCTCGCTCGGCGCAGCCATTGTTGTTCCTGCAGAATTTAAAGCGAAAAAATGCTTCGTAATACAACAGCGGCAGTAAATCTTAGCGCTGCAAATTGACAGTGTAATTATATAGTGCAGTGTAAAAGTAAGGCTGATAATTACTCTGTGTTGTGAGTGTGGTGTGTGTGTGTGTGTGTGTGTGTGTGTGTGTGTGTGTGTGTGTGTGTGTGTGTGTGTGTGTGTGTGTGTTGTGTGTGAGAGTGAGATTAGGTGGACTGGATGGAAGGACGAGATCTCGGCTGTGGTGGAGCAGGAGAGGTGGAGGAGAGAAACAGAGAGGCTCGCTCCTGCTATCATGGTTTAATTAACACTAATCCCGAGGGCAGACCTGTGTGCGCGTGCGTGTGTGTGTGTGTGTGTGTGTGTGTGTGTGGTGGTGTGTGTGTGTGTGTGCTCTGCAGCTGTGTTCACACATGTGTGTTTGGAATGATAAGCACTCAATCATCATCTGTATCTTAAGTAAAACAACACTCACATTTACTGTTATTTATGAACATGAAGTGTCTGCAGCAGAGGAGATAAATACTGTGTGGTGTGTGTGTGTGTGTGTGTGTGTGTGTGTGTGTGTGGTGTGTAGGTGGATAATGAGTGGTGACTGGCAGCCTGTTATTATTTGGTCAGTGTGATGAATTATTTTCTCTCAGGTCACACTGGTGCTGAACACTCCTCTGATTGGATTTTTACACCGGAGATGTGGAGGTGTGAACAGATTTATGGACATGTTTGTTTACTCTTTACTCTCCATTAGAACCTTAATAACTACGGGACAAGTTTGGACTCCAGAAATGGGATGTAACTAAGTACAAATACAAGGATTCATTTTTCTGCCACTCTTTATGAGCATGCTCTGCATATCATCTGATATATGCAGACCATTATGTCTTTATATCGAATATACAACATGTTGCAGAGAAAAAAATGCTTTGGTTGAGAGTGAAAAAAAACACATTTGACACTGTTTGTTATCAGCAAAATTGTATGTTTTTAAAATAAGGATTAATCAAATTATTGATAATTAATTTTACCAATGATCAACTAAGGAAAGTGCTTACAATTTGTAACCCTGCTCCCTACGTTTGAACACAAGTATCTGTACCTTCTACTCCTTACATTTTCAAAAAAGTCTCGATACTTTAGTTTTAATGCATTTGAGGGGAATTGTTGATTATTATTTTCTGCATCATTAAGCGTCAGAATGACAGACAAAATGATACAAATATGACGTAACAAGATGTAACTAGTTGAAACACAGAGTAGTAAAATCGACTGTGAGATTCAGAAACAGTCAGTAGAAATGTCCTTCAGAGGATGACTTTTTACTTTTAAACATTTCAGAGCCTGTACTTTTTCCACTTTTACTGCTGTAAACAAGTTGAACCAGTGCTTCTGCTGTAATGGTCTGACTGGGGATGCTCGGGGTGCCCATTAGGTCAGCGCCTAACAATACTTAGTCAGGTTTGTGAGTCTGAATCTTTTTCTTACTTTAGTCAACTGTACATAAGGTTCAAAATCAGAGCATGGAAAAAAACCCTCTCCTTTCTTGAACCTATAAGACCACACATCCAAAGCAACAAAGACAACAAACAACACAACACCACTGCAGATAACTTTCAGTTTAAATAAGTGGATATGAGCACCAGAGAAATCAGAGGAATCAGAGGAGTCAGTGCCTTCCAGGAAAGAAAAATCCAGTCCAACCAAAAACTCTTCAAAACAAAATTCACTTCCTGTCCTACAGTTCAGATCAGAAAAGAAAAAACAAAATAAACTCACAGATTTATCAGAGTCATCTCACAGTGAGTCCAGTCTAGTCAAGTCCAGTCCAAGTCTCCGTCAAGTCAGTGGAGGGACATCCTCCAGCGGCTGCTGCAGCTTTGGAGAGGATATGATCTACTGAAGTGCCAACTCCATGTGAGTCATAGCCGACGTCTGTGACGGTGGCTCGTCTTTTTGAGTCTCTGTTCGCTCACTATGGAGGCCAAATGAAAAAGTCCTCAGGGAAAACACAAAATTTAATTGTTGCAGCTCCAAACAAATTTTGGAAAAACCTGTGAGTTTCCTCCGGGCTGAACAATTAAAATAAATTTTATTGAAATCGTAATATGGCAATCTGCAGTTTTCAAATCGCAGGAGTAATATTTGTTAAAGGCAAAATGTGTAGGAAAGAAAACATCTTTGTGTGGTGCAAAAATCACACCATAACAATTTTTAATGTTTTTTCAATTAGAATAATCATGTAAAATGATCATTCCCTCTAATATCGCAACTGTAGTCAAAATAATCACAATTAGATATTTTCTCAAAATCATTCCTCAAACCTCTGACTTCATTTCTTTCAGCTTCCTGGTTCCTTCAGTTCTGATCCCATCTAATCTGTCGCTTTTCAGAATAGCTTTATTCAACTCTCTGCAATCCCGCTTTGTGATTTATCTCAGGAATAAACAATCTCATGAAGTAGCACAGCAGCTCCTGTGTGGAGGAGTAACAGTCAGAATATTAAATTGGAAAGATCAGATCTCATTTTATGGTAAATTAATCCATGAAAAAACAGAAGCTCAATAGAAAAGCTGTCTGATCTCTTCAGGTAAACTGGAGAAGAAAGAGCCCAGCGTGGAGTTTGTTTGTTCTCTGCTCTGATGAAAACCAGCAGGCCAAAACAGCCCAGCTGACCTTAACTGTTCTGTAATCAATGAACTGATCGATAAAATCTGTTTTTTTCCACTAAAAAGAGGAACCATTTCATTTTCACCACCATTTAACGGTCCAGTCCAGAGCACCATGAGCTTTCTACTGACATTTTTTACTCTTTTAACTTCACTGAGGTTTTTACCTCCATATGCATCATGAAGTCCTCTTCTGCTCAGTCCAAATACATTTTTAAACAATCCCACTAAACAAAGACACAGTACGACCCAGGTGATATACTGCAAAAAAGACAGATTTCAAGTACCAGAAACTAAGTCTTACAATAAAAGAAGCAGGTATGTAGACTTTTTTCTTTCCTTAATTCATTACATAATTATGCAAAATTATGTAATCCTTGTGCCAGACTTTTCATTCCATTAAAGCCCCGTGTCCACATAGCATATTTGTCTGAGTGCCAGCGGCTTTTTAATTGTTCCTAATGAGCAGAGAGCATGCGACCGCCTGGAGAAAAGGTGCTGCACACACACAAAAGCACACACTTCTGGTGGGTCATAAGTGATGATTGAAACGTTTTTAAAAGCGTTTTTAAGGAAAATGTTGCATTATGCCATTAAATACACTCTGATCAGTTCTATTAACACTTAAGACTGGCTTAAAATAATGGTGCATGGTCTGATATCGATTCATAAAAGCTCAAAATTGATCTTTTAACATATCTTTACTCCCGTGGATGAGTGCCTGCAGCCTTTGGTGCAACATCTTGCTGGTGCAAAACAATGATAGGGAAAACACGGTTAATATAACTGGTTTTGTTGTCAATTCTTAATGTAAACATTAATATTTTTAATGATGCACCAGGTTTGAGGGTTCCTTGTACAATTTACAGTGGAAGTTCTCAGAGAATCTCTTTCATATGCAAGAGAAATTGGTATTGTAACTGAAATATCCCTCACCGAATCAATATAGATTTGGAGAATCTGAATCAATACCCAGCCCTATTAACACTTAGCAGTACTCTGATATCTCATTGGAGTTGTTTCTTACCTGCCATGTCGGTGGCGAACGGTCGGTCCGGTCTCCAGCCGGTGTACCAGCCCACAACTTTACCCCCTGACACCAGGGGGCGCTCATACGCTCTGCCTCCTACAAATCCCACAGGCCACACAGACACGCCTCGAGTACTGCGCATCTGCAAAGAAGAAAAAAAAAAGGAAACTGTTAGGGGTGGGCAGTACCACAAAATTTGGTTTTGATCTGACACCAAGAAATATCCAGACCAGAAATACCAATATCAATTTTATTTTGTTAGCTTTTTATCGTGAAAATCAGCTAATATGCTATCATGTAAGGGGATGAAATATATCATCATTAATTACCATTCTACTTTTGAGTATATTACCACCAAATAATTTCTTTTTACCATTCTCTGTTAATTACTTAAACCAACCACAAGAAGTTTTTAACTGCTCATAAACAAATCTCAGTTTAATAAAGAAGCCTCTATATGATCTACAAACAAGACCATCAGCGAAAGGACTGACTGTTTTCTTTCCATGAAATCAGATGAAACCAGCCTGTGTTTACATTTTCCAGGGTGTTACAGTCAGTTATCCACTTAAAAAGAAGCAGGACGAGATTTGTATTTAGATCATTTTATTTTTGACTTTATATTTTGTTGTTATTATGGACCACTGTTGTCCACAGGAGTCTCCAAAATCAACAAAATATGAAAGTTCAGTGTAGATGCTTTAAGTAAAAGTAGCAATACCACAGTTTTACTTAAGGAAAAGTACAAAAGTATGACAGGTTAAAGTACTCATTGTGCACTAAAAAAAGTACTAGTTTTTGTTCACTAGTTGTGACTGCATCAGGCAAAACGGAGAGGCGCCTCACATTGGTCTCCAAATCACTAAAGCCGCAGTCCTGGCCGGTAGTTCACTGTCCTCTGACATGTGGGAGGAATTTATTTAAGAGTTTCAGTTGTAAAAGGACATTTTTGAATATAGTTTCCGATGTGATTAACTGAAAACTGACAAAAGCTTTAACGTTCTCCTCTGTGTGGTGGTTAAAAGTCAGTTTCACTGCATCAAAAAAAGCTGTGACACCATTAAAGGCCAGACTTTCTGCTGAGCCACATTCAGTTTTCTTGTCAATCATAATACAAGTTCTGCAAAAGCAAACCGGAGGTGATATCTGAGCCCCCGGGCGATGTCCACTCTGACTCGGAGTGGATGCAATTAAATTGAATAAACCCCAGAAATCCACTGAATATTCTGCTGATGTTGGTTCTGTAATGAATTAGTCGTGTGTCAGTTTGCATGAGTGATTAGAGATGTTTAATTTCATCTGAAATGTGTGTGAGAGCAGCATGCAGAGGGAATCTGTGGCTAACTGAATAGAGGACTAAATGAAACTGTGCTGCGCGGAGCTGCCTTCCATTTTCACAGTGAATGAATTTGCACACAGCCAGAAGCAGTGCGACGAGAAATGAGACGGAGCGAGCGCGAGATAAAAGATGAGGGGGGGTGGTGGAGGTGGAGGGTGGACTGTGTGAGGACGGCTGAGTTTTTGTGTTGGAGTATGAGACATCTGTATCTTGGCGTTGTGTATGTGGATGCATATTTGTGTGTGTGTGTGTGTGTGTGTGTGTGATTCTATTTTCCAACCCTGGCCACCCTGAAGCCCATTCATTCACACACTACTCCTCATCGCTCACCCAAACAGCCTCCAGCCAGTCGCTCATGACAAAACAACAGAACAAAACCAAATCAGTAAGCAGCACTGCATTACTGCGCCCAGACTTCACACTGAGTTCCAGCTTATAGAGCCACAGGAAACCAAGAGGAGGCATAGCACCGTATACAGAGAGGATTTACAGTTCTGTCACAAACTTCCACCAACATGGAGGCGGAGACCTGGAGGGTATGACATGGTCTGTAGAAATAAAGGACATTATGGCAACTGAGATGTATTTACTGGTGAATAATTTATGAGAAACTTGACATTCTTGCCATGATTTTTGCAGATACATGTGATATATAAAACCAAAAAGCAACGACAGGCCAGTGAGTGTCCAAAGTGAGGAAAAAAGGTTTGTGTTGTATTAGTGACGGGAAAACTGTCAATCTGCCATTGACAGGCCAATTAAAGGATGTCTGCCTCAAGCAAAGTTCATATTGAACCCTGCCAGAGCTCAATGACAGAAGCAAAACAGGAGCCAGAGCTGCACAGTAAGAAAATGTAAAACACAGTTTATATGAACGTGCAGCTCAGAGTACGGCTGTTGCAATAACTGAAATTTGACAACCAACCACAACACCTGCTATGTCTCGTCTGTAATTTCCTTCTTGTTTTATACTTAAATGCATCTTAAATTAATGAATTAACGCTTCAAAAATGCGACAAGAAATACGAGGGGAGCTTTAGTATTTATTTTATAGGTTATCTGTTTATCTCAGTGTTTGCATGATAGCATGCATGCATGTTAGCACTAGCATGGCTCACCACGACAGCCATAGCTCAAAGTCACTACTAACTGCAGAACTAGAGTCTTGTTTCAGTTCAGTGAGCCCAAATACTTTCACATGACAAACAATGAACAAAAGTTAACTTTAATAAACATACTTTATATGCAAACATAAGCAGGCAGGGCAACTCAAAACAATGACCAATGGAAGCTGGGAAGTCCAAATAAAAAACAAATCAGAGATGGAAACACTGGAAGACTGCAGGACTGGGAAACAGACACAGATGACCTGAAAGTGAACGAGCGAAAACATCCAGACTAAATACACAAGGGGCTAATGAATAATGAAACACAGGTGACACAGAAAACAGACAAAGACAGGAAGTAAAGTCAGTAGGCGATGTGTTAAGTGTTAGCACCCTACTGATGAGAAGACCGCCTCTTTTAAGAAACCTGTCATAGTTATAAAGTTGAGAGAATATTATGGATCCAAGATGAAACTGACAGAAAGGAACGAGAGATTAAGTTGCAATTACAAATCTGTCTACTCCTTCAGCACCACGGACAGCTCCATGGACTTATCAACAGACAGAGCTGTAATTTTCAGAACCACGGTCGGAGCCAGAGATTCTAACTTGCTCACTTTTTACTCCACTTTTCTAAAATTAAGTACTTTATTTCAAGATGCACATTTTTCAAAAGCTCTCTGTCATGTATCTTATTTTCAAATGGCGTCTTTCTCAATCCCTGTCATTTTGCCCACTGAGTAAGTCAACCAAGACACATGAGGACAGACACTTTCAATGTAAAACAGGAAACTTAACTACCATGCAAATGTACAAGAGGGTAACCAAAAATATAATCTAGTAGATAACATGTGGAAAAAGGGTAGAAACTCTGCGCACCATTATTTTGTTAGAAACACAAGGTTTCAGTCAATGACGTTCAACAAGCATCAAATTCACAATGTGAGACAATAACACATCTTTGCACTTATTGTAAGCCACAGGGTGCAATAACCAATCAAAAAGCAGTTCCAAATCTCAAACATCTGAGTCAGTTATTACGTCAAAAACCTGCTGATGTGAGATTTGGTTCCCCTCTGGTTTTACAATGTGAATTTGATGTCTGATGAAGGTCCGTGACTGAAACCTTGTGTCTCTTATAAACTCTGACAGTGTGCAGGATTACTACCCTCTTTTCTTCTCCATGTGATGTTGGTAACAGGTTAGATCTACTTCTGGTGGAAAAAAAAGACTTATCCAATCAACTCAACACTTCTGTAAAGCATCTGTGGCTGTAGCACATGTTTGTCAGATCTGATCAGTAGTGGTACTGGTCTCTGTGCAGTCACAATGGTGTCAAACCTGGCAATATCATTGATAATTAGCTAATTTAATGTTGGTAAGTCTTCAATTTACCAGTCGATCTACATCCCAACATCACCCGTAGTTATGAGCTTTGGGTTGCGGCCGAACAAATGAGATCATGGACACGATCAGGTAAAATGAGTTTCCTCTGTAGCGTGGCTGGGCTCTGCCTGAGAGACGGGGTGAGCAGCTCAGACATCCCTAGAAAGCTCGGAGCAGAATTGCTGCTCTTTTGAGTCGAAAGGAGCCAGCTCAGGTGGTTTTTGGCTTCTGATTAGGATGCTTCCTGGACTCATACTTGCTAACCTTCCGGATTTTCCCAGGAGACTCCTGTTTTTCATTGCCCTCTCTCGGTTTCCTCTCAGGGTCACGATTCTCCTGATTTATGACAAATAATAAGCTGTATGACTCATGGAACAGTCGACTGTTTCCACACAGACAAAAAACAGCTACAACAAATGTTGTTTTGTGATGCGGAACAGAGCTGCTCGTGCCCGTTCGCATCTTGTCCTCCTCTGTCTCTTCAGTGAGTTAGGGTTGTGCCCAAAAAGGAACCTTTGATTTGCAAAATTTGCTAGATTTGTACATGTTGCGTCTTTATCTCTTCAATTAATTTTTAGTTTTATAATGTGCCAGTGCTGCTGGGTAAGTTTAGGGACAAAAAACACTTGGCTGTGTTAGAGAAAGCTCACAGTTTGGGTTATAAATAGGACTAAAAGAAAGAAACCTAATTTCAGACACTGTGAAAAGAAGAATTCCTGTTAAGTTTGAAGTCTCATTTTGTGTGTTTTTGCAAACAAATGTGAAATGGGACCAGGTGAAGTCTAAATACTGTGGTCTCATTATCAGTTACAGGTCACCTACCGGCATCTGTTTGCAAAAAAAGATATGCACTCATTATTTTTGTTATTTTTATTCTTTAAAAGTCACCAGAATGTAGGAAACAAAGTCCTTAAACTCAAACTTTTCTAAGGAGGAACCCTGAACCCCCTGACACCTGCTTTGGTTTCAAAATCCTCCCTATTTTGGAGGTCTCAAGGTTGACAAATATGCCTGGACGCCCTCCTTTGGAGGTCTTCCGGGCACATCTGACTGGGATGATACCTCAGGGTAGACCTAGAACTCACTGGAGAAATTAGATATCTCATCTGGTCTGGGGACACCTCCATGTCCCTTCAGGAGGAACTGGAAAGCATTACTGGGACGAGGAACATCTGAAATACCCTGCTTAACCTGCTGCCACTGAGACCTGACCCCAGATAAGTGGAAGAAAACAGCTCAATGGTTGGATGCATGCATGGATGGATGGCTCTCACTCTTGGAGAGAAAATAAAGAAGCGAATTTCCCAAAATGTTCACAATCTGGTTCTTCTTGCAAATTCCAGGCAAGAATACTACGAGTTAAAGCTTTTCTGAGCTGCTGAATCCCTGTTGTGTTGAAGCATTGAGATAAAATACAGGAAATTGGTATTGATTTATATCAAACTGTCAGAGATGATAACTGCAACTTTCATCTTTTAATAAATAACATGACACTCAGTGACTTTATCTTTGGATTCTGCACCTGAAGAAGACCGGTGAGCTTTTCTTTTCATTTCTTTTCATTTCTGTGCTGCCGGGGCCCCTGCATGTGTGACGTCAGCAGCTTTGAAGCCCTCTCCCCATTAATACTGTGGCCCTGTGAGTTTGCCTGTGTGACACTAAAACCTTTCCCCCCACGTTTCTCTTTTGCTTCTGTCTCCCTGTCTCTCTCTGTCTCTCAGGTCAGTTTTCAAAGACTCCAGCTCCTCTGCTTTGTAAAAAAAAAAAGGAAAAAAAAGGAAACAACAGATGAAAAGAGCGAAAGAAGAAGAAAGGGAGGCTGACTCTGCGTGTTGGTCGTTCCCAGATCTTTCCTGGAATACGATCGTTATTTTGGCTTAGTGGTTAAGTCCTAGTTTGACTGCTAATGATCCCCTGGTTCGAATGCTGCACCTCAAAGCTCAGTAGTTTCTCACATTATTAGAGAGCTGGAGCAAGAAACAGAGTCCGTGGGTATGCAAACATATTCAGAAACGCTGGATGAACTTACAGGAGGTGAGATTCTATCACACTTTGAAGGACAAGTTTAGATTTTTAGCATTTTAGCCTTTAGAAAAGAGAACTGCAGCACAAAATAGTGAAAATACTTCTTGTTTCCTGCACAAATACACTAAGCATTTTCTGTCTTTGTTGTCTTAAGCTCTCAAGTGTCACATTCAAGGAATTTTCAACATTTCATGTGTATTAACAGAGTTTTTACAAACACTCGCTGTTTTCTGAAGTGTCATCCCAGTCAGAATGTAGTGGGTTTTTTTTATCTGCAGTGAATAAAAGACGTGATTGTGTTTGTTTACATCCTCCACAAGGTCATGTCTCCTCCCAGATGAATTTATTGCCTCATAAACATCTCAATAAAGACACAGAGGATTTCACTGAATGTTTTAGCAAACACCAGCAGAATGTAACTTGCTAATGAATCTTTGCACAAGATCATGTTGGAAAAGGTCAAAAAGTAATAACGGGTTTAACTCATGCAAGTTTTAAGACTGTTGATCTATAAGCCTAAATGATTCTCTATTTTTAGGATATTTTTACCACTCAACCTTCCTGTCAGACAGCATTTGTCGATGGGAAACCACTATTATAAAACTCAAATGTTGCTCTCTCCAAATCAACCAAACTCCATTTGCAAAATCAACACTTTAACTTAACAGAACACAGGAGTTGCTGGTCTGCCGCTGCATCGATGGGTTGGTTTATTTGGGTTACTGTGTGACTTCCGTGTCTTAAAAGGTTAGTTTGTGACAAAGTCACACAAAAACACAAACTAACAGATCGAGGCAGCAGAAGAACAGCAACCCCTGTGTTCTGTGAGGTAAAGTGATGACTTTTGTCAGTGGAGTTTGGTTGGTTTGGAGAGAGTGATATCTAGCTTATATTGCCATCGGAAAAGTCTTACTGACAGCAAGGTAAAGTGGTGAAAAGATTCTAAATATAGCATACACTTAAACTGACACTGATATTTCGGTGTCTAAAATACATTTTGTTGCTGACTCTGTCCACAGCAGTACAGATGCAGGAAGGGTTCATACAGATGTCTGACTGAAGGAGTAAGTTGTCAATAATCCAATGTATTGCCTCGTTAAAATGACACCTGTCTCAAACAGACGCCTGTTGAGCTTCTCCAGACTGCATTAAATGAGTGAGATGAGAAGTGCCAGACTCCATCAACAGCACATTATTCTGCTGCTTACCCTACTGTTGTTTTTATAGCTTTCATTTGGCCATTATAGCTGGACTGTGGCCAGGCAACAGTCATCTGTGTAAAGTGGGTCTGTCTGTTGACAGGCTCAGAGAATTACAGATTACATGTGACTGGATTATATCATAGACACAATAAAGGGTAACTGTATTCCTTTACAATAAAAAAATATGTGATCACGTTACATATACATTCAACAAAAAATAAATTTAAACTAAAGAACGATATACTACCATGCACAGTGCGCACGCTTCACAACATCACTTATTACAATCTTACAGTCAGTTCATTATCTGACGCTTCACTGGTGGAAATTAACATAATATTGCTCTAAAAAAGAAGAACAACATCACAGTACAAAATAAGTTCTGCCTTCAGCTGTGAAATGATGTCATCAACCAGAACTCAACACCAGACCAATGCTAGCATTAGCTGCACAGCCAACTAACTTAGCTTAACAGAAGAAAACCTATGTTAGTACACAGACAACACGCTATCAGCTACACAGACTAACTGGTAACAATAGCTGCACAGACCAAATGCTAGTGCTAGCTCCACAGACCAACCATTAATGTTAGCTTCATAGAAGAATTGCTAATGTTAGCTACAACAGACAACCACTAAATTAGTTAAACCAGAAAAACAGTTAATGTTAGCTACACAGACCAACAGCTAACAATACTACTACAGACCAATCGCTAATGTTGGTTAAACAGAATAAACACTAACGTTACCTACAAAGACAACCGCTAATATTAGTTAAACAGAAAAACAGCTAATGCTACACAGAATACAGCACACTACTACTTCTACTGTTGCTTCTTCAACTAAATACATTTAAATGCACATAATTAATCGCTATCAATCTAAAGATGCATGTGCACATATTACACAAAGGAAACGCTGGACAAGCGTTGATAAACCCACAATGAATAAAACATTATATTAGGCCAAACAGTTCCACCATTTTTTAACAGGTAATAGTAACTGTATCAGAATATATTTTTAAAGTAACCCTAACAACAACGTGTGTCTAAAGTGGCAGCGTCATTAGACTCTCAGGACCTTCCAGGTCTTCCTGTTTCACAGTCTGAGGATAAAAATCACATTAAAATGACGAATTAATCTTTGCCACAGCACGAAGAGCGAATATTTGATAGATGATCAGTGGACGTTCAAGTTCAGCATCAGTTTAATCAAGTACAACCTTTAACAACATGATATTATGAGATGATTAAAAAAAGTTAATATTAAGGAGCTTTGTAAACAATTAAAAAAAAATCAGATATCAGAAGGATACTGATGCAGGAACCGGCTCACTACAGATGTTGTCTCTATTTTCATCTTCGACACGGGTGCAGGTCGTCTCATGAACAACAACTCAATGTCAAAATGTTTGCTGGGAGCCAAACAGAGCTGCGGGGTGACAGCGCTTCAACAGATGGTACATTATTCTGCTCGGTGGCGACTGCTTTAGCACACACTGGTTTTCATCCCTCCATCTGCAGATCGCTGCTGGTGCAGCAAAAGTTTGCACCACAAAAACTTCTAGTTTTACCTGTATTTAGGTTGACTGAGCACGCAGTTCATGATGTTATACAGAGACGCCCTGTCGGCAGGTACAGTGAAAAATAAATCAAATAATGTGACAAGAACAAACGCAAGGAGAATATAAACAAAGCAGGGGGCTCGGATAAAGCAGTTACAGGCGAGTTTAAAGGGACAATTGACCTCAAAAACACCTGTAGTGATAGTTATCCATCTGGATTGTTTTGGTGCGAGTTGGAGATATCAGCTGTAAAGATGTCTGCCTTCTCTCCAGTTTAATAGACATAGATAACACTCAGCTTGTGGTGCTAAAAGAGCCAAAATATACATGAAAACTCAACATCGTCTCTTTTCTTCTTACTCAAGATAATCCACAGATCTTGTTATGAGCAGTTTTAATGGCAGAGAATTTCTTTAAAAAAAACAAAACAACAGCTAACATTAGCTACACATACCAACCACTAATGTTAGTTAAACAGAATAAACACTGATGTTTGTGACACAGTCGAACTGCTAACCCTCAAAAGTTTTGCCGAGCCATGATGACATGATTTACTTTTCTTCTTTGAATCTTCGAGTTTTAAAACGCCCTGCAAAAAATGTATTTCAAAAACTGGTCACAGTGAGCTGTGAACCTGATTTGTCATTATTCTGGTGCCTGAAAATTAAATGGTTTTAATTGAAAATTTTAAAATTTAATCTTTCACTTTGACTTCACTGAATTTACTTAATGTTTTTTTTTTCAAATACAGCTTTTTTGGGTTTCTAAAACTCAAAGATTTTGAGTTAATTATCTCAACAAAAGATTTGTAGTTGGTTAAACTTTTTCAAAACTTTTCAGAATTTGAGTTGGGCTCAAAACTCAAATATCTATTGCAGTACGCTGCCTTGGAAGTTGGAGTTTTTCGCAACTTTTCTTTTACAATGTAGACCTACAACAATCATAAATGAAAGTTTAAATGTTAAAAAAAAAAAAAATAAATATATATATATATATATATATATATATATATATACATATATTTTTCATATATTTACATATGTATAATAAAATATTTAATATTAAGACTACAATTATAGGGGTAACCATGGCACCACAGTAATGGCGCCACTGCAAGATGTCAGAACACAGAAGTGATAGAACCGGTCCCATATTAACACCAGGTTTTGGTACCCAAACTAGACAAAGAAGAAGAAAGCGTGCAGCTACTCATGAAGAGAGGTTACAGTTCAGCTGAATAATGTCAACACTCGCCGCTGTTACAAGCACGAGCCTCTTGCAGGTGCACGCTTCCTCTGCACAGTGATAGGGTTTGCATTCTGTTGAAAGAAAATTGTTTTTCACAAGTATTTTTTAGTGCTTTGAGCACCACAAGCCAAGTGCGATTTAGGTCCATTATATTGAAGAGAAGGCAGCCGATCTCTCTCCAAAACTCTGCAACTCACACCAAAACTACTGAGATGGATAAACAGCACTACAGGAAAGAGGAAAAATATTTTAATTTTGGGGTGAACTGTATGTAAGTTTTCTGCTGGACTTTAGCCCACTCTGTTAACTGTAAACGCAGAAATCAGGTGTGTTTTGGGGTTAAATTCAGTGTCAACCAAAGTTCCAGAACCACATAAAAGACGGCAGCAGTTTTCAGACAGGAGCTTTTTATATAAATGAATACTGATGCTTATTATGTCTGCATGCAGTGATGAGTACTGTAATTATCTCCAGTAATGAACCAAAGAGCTGGATGGTGAAAGAGGAGGCAGCATCATTTCTATAAATGACATAAATGAGGAAAATTGCTTCCACAGTCTTTTTTTTCATCTGAGAGAGAAGCTGCTTTTATAAGCCAAGTCAAGTTCCAGCCTCACATCAAATATTAAATGTACATTTCTCACAGAGCCAGATGCCAAGATATTTATACTCTGTGACCCTGCCACAGCAGATATATGCAAATTATTATAATCTACGTCTTTGGAACTTCACAACAGCATGGATTCTCTCATTTGCAAGAGGCAGCTATTTAAAGTTAATAAGAGTGTGTTGCATTGAATTTAAGGGTCATTTTAATTTAGCCATGCTTAATTTAATAGACTCACACACACAGTACAACAACTTCAGCCAGTCAAGTTAAAGCTAGCTAATAGGACAAATAATTCTGTTTATTCCAGAGACATCAGATTCAGAAGCCACGATTCCACCACAGGGACTAGGGTCTAAATTAAGTTCCTTTCTTGTACCACTTAAACAATCCCTGCTCGGGGGAACAGTAGGTAGAACTTGAGGGTGGGACTTGCAGCACTGAACATTTCTGATGGGTTGCATACTTGCAGAGTTACAGAAGAAAATAAAGTATACACGGAAATCCCCTGCATTTTAGCTAGCTGAACATTTGCATGCAAAAAGTCTTTTTTTTCATAAGTCAGTGGACTAATTTACCTAACCTTTGCACGTCTTTAGCCCGGAGGTTCTCGTCTTTTTTTCTCTCAGCCAAGGACCCCCTCCATTAATGTGCCTGTAGACGGAACTGGTTTCCAACCATCAATGGTTGATCGCATGCTTGACTGGCAGGAAGGGTTATATAAATATATCTAAATATATATAGCCAATTCATAAAGAATTATAGATTGTTAGATCAAGACATAATCTATAAACAGTTTTAGATTTGAAAATGAAAATATTCTTTGTTTAACTTAAAGACCTTTGTCACCTAGACCTTGAATGTGACCCTTAAATGTGCCCACAAAGCAAAATTAGTCTGATCGGTCCAGTAGTATACAAGATTAACTGTGGACAGCTATGCATGCATTCATGTCTACATACAGTATATATATAATATAATATATATATATATATATATATATATATATATATATATATATATATATATATATATATATATATATATATATATACACATATACATATATATATATATATATATACATATACATGACACACACACATAGCATACTACACCTCATGCATATCTGCAAATAATTCTTCTTTAATTTAATCTGAGAGCATGTTAGGACATGCCTTCTGTAACTCCCTTTGTTACACCTTCCTCATTTGTCCAATTTGCATGTCAAAATACACCAAAAGTGAACTTGATGCACTTAGATATGTGCAAATTTACTTTTTTCCCCCTCGCTAATAAATACAACTCCAACAAAATTAATTAAAACTCCTAAATCTTCAGATCCTCATTCTTCTACATTTCTCCCTTTGCAGAGGTCCACCTGGTAAAAAGCTGTTCCTTGATGACATTTTACAAAAGATGCTCATAAAAGTGTTCACTGTTGTTTTGTAACTACTTTTCCTCATGTAATGTTGTCCATGTTTTATTTGTTTTACTCAAAGTGATGTGATTTTACTGTTGCTCAATTCAGAATAAACTCATATCTCCTTCACAAACACACACACATCTTCGTGCACATATGCATACTACACATTCCCTTACATGTCTGTGCTTTTTAATTGATATAATTACTATTGTTGTTTTTATTATTATTGTTGCTATCATACATATTTTGTAATCACATATTATTTTGGAATTTTTCTGTATTTTTTTTATTTAGGTGAAGGCTTCAAATAAGTCTTATGGGTTTTTTGTCTGTCCCTACACTGTATCTTATTTGTCATTTTTTCCATTTTTGTGTATATTTCCTTTTTTTAATTGTGCAAAATAAAAAACTAAACTTGTGTGTGACTTTAATATGACTGAGCCTTTAAGAGGAATTAAACAATCATACATTTTTTTAACTGTCTAAACCAGTAAGTAAAGTTGATAGTTCAGGACGTCCTGTCATAGTTTCTCAGACCAGGTTGACGTAGTGTGAAAGATTTGCAGCTGCAGGGGGTACAGAGTGATTACTGAGAACGGTTTGAAGTTGCAGAAGCTTTAAGTGATGATTTGTGCAAAGAACAGAGTGAAAGCCTTCAGACAGTCTCAGAGGAATTATGTTTACATACTACTAATTTGCAAAAGTGCACACATTTGGAAAGAAGCATAATCTATCCAGATTAGATTTTTTTAAGAGACATATTGAGGAAGCGTTTTTAATTAACTCATCTGCCAAGTTGCAAGATAATGAACTTATCTGCAAACTGTTCACTGACAACATATTTAAATTTGTTTTTCAATAATATCCATCCTGGCAACATAACATCCACTTGTGCTTAAGGATAAAGAAAGACTGCAGGCTTGTTTAAATACTGGCAAAGTGGGATGTATTTCTTATTAATGCTATACATTTACACTGAACCTAATCCAGGCTGCAGTGAGGCCGATGTATCCTTCACAGTGTAACTGACAAAACAAGCAATAAGCAATTCCTGAACTTCTGGGCAACTTGGAAATGAGATGATTGTTAATTGGGGTGACAAATGTCTCAGCATCTTTAAAGGATAATTCCTGGGCTCTATTTTTACATACATAAGGGTCTAAAATGACTAATATGCACAAAAAGTTTGGAAATTCTGGGGTTTAAAACAACAAAGTCACACAAAAACTTAAAACTGATTGAGGCAGCAGTGGACCAGCAACTCACATGTTCTGCAAAGTCAAATTACTGCCATGTTCTGTCAAAAAATCCCAGTAAATCTGGCAGACTGGACTTTTAAAGCAACATAAAACACCATCTGTTTGTTTGGTTTAAGGTTGGTTATGAGCATCTTTCACAAGTCTTTTGTAAATGAAACGTGCACATTTAGTTGAGGCTGTTTTGCCATAGCGTTGGTTGGTTGAATCAGTTCATTGTGTTTGAATTACCTGGCTGCTGCTGAGTTCCTCCTTCCTGGTCTGACAAAAGCTGAGGCTGGGGGCGGAGCCTGGTTTTATACAGAAGCCCAAGACATGGACCATACCAAGAGCTCTGACAGCATGGGGGGGATCAGGGCTTCTTTGAACTGAGTTGTAGTTATTGTCCTCTCCTGTGCATGTTTATAGGTTTGGTCATTGTCCCATGTCTCATTTTATGTCCCAACTCTCACATCATCCAATTATTTTTCTCTACTACCAAATACCTCATACAACCACGCTTTAAATAATCTGAACTGTCCCTTTAATGATAAACTGCAAACAGATTTCATGCAGGGACATAAAGTTTAGTTGACTTTATCTTCCAGAATTTATCTGCTCTGTGCAGTAACTTGTCGTCTCCTGACTTGGCAGCTGTGACTGCAGCTGTGCGTTCAGTCCTTTAACGCACAAACACTAACCACCGAGTTGGTTCCTCGGTTTCTGGCTTCTGCTCAGGTTTTATTTACTGCCAATTCAGGAGTGAAGCAGCAGCTCTTTCTTTCATTGATTTTACTATCATCTCATGTTTGTTTTTGTTTTTTTTTACTGCAAACAAAGAACAATTTCAAAACAGTTTACTTCCACTTTGGGTTCTCATTGTTAGGAGATTTTATACCTTTATCTGAGAGAAACACTGCAACAATCTTCTAGAGAATATGCAGTTGAAGAAAAAAAAAATCAACACAACCTTGAATGTAATCCTCTGCAGAAAGGCTTCTATTTTTGGACGTTGGTGGTGTGTGTGTGGTGGTGTGTGGTTGTGTGTGTGTGTGTGCTTATTTCTCACTGAAAGTTGAGTAAAAATCCATATTTTTAAATGTCGTACAAATAGTTGTTACAGTGGGAAGGAAAGCAAACGCCTCATCTTTTTAAGCTGGATTACAGCTCTTTGAAATCAATACAGTGTTTTCATCACAGCAAATAGCAACAAAATTGCCCAAAGTTGCCCAAAGAAAGGGTTTTAAAAGGGAAAATAATAATAATAACAGTAATAATAAACTTTCCCTAAAATAGCACCTTTCATACAAAAAATGCAGTGTAAAGTGCTTTACAAAAAAGAAATTACATGCACATAATTACTGTAAAATAAGATGAAACCCACATGTAAAAATAAGAAACAGTAAGATGATAAAAGCATACATACAATGAATCTTCACCTAGATAAAACCCACTTGATAATCCTAGTAAAAGTAAGATTCAAAGAGAGCACAAAACCCATTGAGATAATAATAATAATAAAATTAGAGTTAGAAAAAGACTGTAAAGAATGCATAAAATTAAGGAAAATACAGCATTTTAAAAGAAGTGCAGCTGTGTGAAACAAAATGCAAAGTCAGGCCTGTATAAGCTGATTCATAGCTTGTTAAAGGCTAAAGTGAAGAGATAAGTTTTTCTTTCTTTTAAATATATTTAGCGAGCTGTCTTCACTGATATCCATGTGTAACATGTTCCGGAGCTACGGGCTGTGACTGACAAAGGCTGCATCCACAACTTTCTTTCATTTGTTTCTGAGAACCTCCAGTAAATCACCCCAGAACACATATTCAGGGACGAATAACATATAGAAAAGAGAAAGCAAATGTTTAGGGTTTAATCAGACTAAGAATTTTCATGCATTATGAATATTTGATGACTCGTTCTTTTTTTTTTTTTCAGTTCAGCGCCACATTAAACTCAATATCAAACCACATGAGAATGTTTTACCAGTAATACTCACTTTTTAATGCCTTTCTTCATTATCTGTGATATAAAAATATCAGATTTTCACACAGTCAAAGAAAGTAAAAGTGTGTGTCCTATAAAATCCCAGCGCACTGCAGAGATTCTCTCCTGGCTTGCCCTGCACACTCTGTGCTCCTTCAAGCTTAGAATAACAATCTGAGTCCGTCAGTGGGCAAAAACAAGCCAACAATTGGTGGTGCGCTCTGGTGAAGCGTCTGACAGCGCGCCAGCTGCACTCCGTTTCTATCACTCATCTCTGCTTCCAAAAGTTAGTTTTGTGGTTTGTGGTGATTTAGAGACTCAGTTTGTAAAGTTTGCAGCCTGTCATGCTGTTGCATTGATCTGTGTACAATGATGAAGATAAAAAACAAGAACTGAAACTCGTTTACCAACCACTGGTTTATCTTCTCTCATCAGTTAATCACCAGCACTTGTTGTCACCAGGATTTTTTTAATAAGTGCATCAGATAATATAAAAATATATTTGATTCTCCTTATTTATAATTTCTCATTGAAATGTTCTCCTGGTGCATTTTTGTAAGTTTCTATCCTCTGACTTGAAGAATCTCAGTCGACTGTGGGGATCCGCAACTAATGATTTGAATCTTTGACTTTCAGGTTGCAGCCCTACAAATGGTATAAAAAATATGTCCTTCCTGCAAAGAATAATAATTGTGTGAACACCGCGAGCTGCCACACCACATCTCAGTGTGGTTTTGTGTCTCTACAGAGAAGGATCAAGGTCTCAGAGAAGCTGTGAGACCCACATGTCATACCTACAGACCGCAGTAATCCATTCCATATTTGAGAACACAAACAACTTCTCTGAGAAAGCCACAAACCACCTTATGATCAGGTGTGTCATCAAGAACCGACTCTGCAGCCTCCCCACAGGGACTGAACCAACCAAGGAAAAATAGTAAAGGTTGTTGTGTGAGCTCACAGTGGGATTTTCTGGAGATAATGTATTTTTTTCGACTCTGGCTCCACAAGAATACGTCTCTCCTCGGGGTGTAAAAACGCAACAAATTCTGTGGGTCCACACATTCAGTCTCCTTTTCATTCTTTGTGAAGCAGCTACATGCATTGGGTCATTGGTTTCTGCAGCAAGAAAATCATTTCTTTATTGAATATCAATGCAATTTCAGATATTAAACAGTAATTGGGGATCCCAGTGACTTTAGCATGATGGGGACAGTTCACCCCAAAATCAAAAATACATATTTTCCTCTTAATATAATGAAACCCACCAATTGTATCGCCATCAGAAGGAAGGGTGCATCTACTCATGGATGAGAGGTTTAAGGAGGACCCCATTAATGTTTACATCCTGCACTGTCAGGAGCACGAACCTCTCATCCATGAGCAGATGCATACTTCTTCTATGCAGGGAGATGGTCAGTTAGACACAGAGACATTGATGTTGAGTTTTTCTAATGTGCACAAATACCAGGTATTTGTATATATAGTTTTGGCTATGAAGTCACGGCCCACAAGTTCCAAGTCCAAGTCCTAAACTTTGTATTTTGAGTCCTAAATGAGTTGTGTGTTTGTTGGTCTGTGCTCCCAAACACATTTCTCCCTCCTGCTCGTGCTCCTGGCTGCTGAATTGACTTAAGCAAACCAACCAGCAGGAAAATTATTAGAGAAATCTGCAATATATTTACTGTAAAATGATCATAATACATGTATGTCATCAGAAATGAAGGAAACATACTAAGTTGAAATACTTCTCTGACAACAACACTCCAGCCGCGGTGTCTATTGTGGGCTGGAACAAATGAAGCTATAATGAAAGTTCAGTCAGGAGGACTGTCCTTTTTCACTCCTCTCACTCCTGCTCACTCATTATTTCCTTGTCATCATTGTCTGGGGCTGTCTGCTTTGTTATTATCTGATATGATTTTCTCTTCACCTTTAGTTCCTTTATGCTCCTGTTACACACGCCCTTCCACCTCCCCATCACCTCCCAGTCTTCACAGATTCATCAGCCTCATCAGCCTCCCTCTCAGCAGAGTCCTCAAACACCACCAGTGTCTGGACTCCATGGGGAGATTTTCCTCTGCCACTGCTCAGGGCAGACGCCACTCGACTACAAATCTCCCTATCGAGTCCAAGTGCCAAAGACTGTCACACATCATCTGTTACAAAAAAACTTTATCTTCATTTCATTCACTTGTCTCTCCTGATTGAACCGTTTTTGTTTGCCAGTTTAATGTTAATTAGAGGTCAAATTAATGCCGAATGTTTGCAGATTGAGTTTGTGTCTGTTTATGAGACATAGGAAATCATTAATAATCTTTTTAAAAGGAGTGGATGTTTATAACGGTTAAACTGAACAAAACGTTAATGGAGTTTGGCAGGCAGTGAGACAGGAAACTTTCAAATTATAATGTTGAGCTTGTCTTGTCTTTTGCAGTGTTCCTGCAGCCTGTCTGAGCTTCCTCAAGTAAGGGGAAGAGAGATCATGGGGGGACAACTCGCTCCAACCACAGAATGTATATTAAACAGGATTTAACCTGATCTAATATACAGTCTATGGCTCCAACTCGCTATTTGGACCCTTATACTCATTTTTGCATGCACAATTTCTACATATTGCTCCTTTAATTCACTGAACATTTGTAATCAGTATCGCGGCTACATAATGTTCTTTATCAAGTGCAACATTCAATATCATGAGATATATGTGCAATACTTTTTTTCATTAATGTCATGTTTTAATACAATGTGCAACATTACTTTCACTGTCACTATCTTACATTATTATCATGTACAATTACATTCAAAATCATGTGCAATCTTATATTCATTATCTGGTACAATATTACTTTTTTACTACCTCTCAATACAACTGCCAATATTATTATCTTATCTTTCTTTGGCTTTAGACAGTCCAGAATAGTTTGACGTGTGAATGATGAGTCATGGGTGTCAAAGTCACATCTTTTTTTAAATTTTGACTTAAGGACAGTGAAATGAAACTAAATCCATATGTGGAAATATTTTTCATATGTTGAAGTGAGTCAAAGACGAGAATGATTTCAGGGACCTGATGGTAACAAAGGCTCTCTGGCTTCATTCTCCACACTCAGTCTGCTGCACTGATGCATCAGTAAAGGCCTTTGTTCTGCACTGTACATCAGTGGGCTGTACAGTCGGAGCCACCAGCGGACACTGTCATGTGTAACAAAGGCCCTGTCTCATTATCAATATGGATATCTTTACCAGAGGGCAGACGCTGCACTGAGATAACAAATAATTCATCTTAGCCGCACATGAAAAATAATTTCAGATGCAGCTCAGTGCTCGACAACCTCTAAGTCCTGACAAATTACAGCACCGGCAGCTCAGCCAGTAAACGCACGCTATTTACAAGTAAACAAAAGAAAAGCTGGAGGTGACAAATACAGCGCTGAGAGGAATCACATTTCATCTGACTCGCAGCCAGGACACTGTGTCTGCAAGCACTGAGGCTCGGCCGGGTAATCAACTCTGACTCCCTCCCCTGCAAACAAATAGGTGAGAAGTGAATTGTGTGTACACACAAAGAGACTCTTAATGATGAAGTATATGAAATCCATTATGGATGTTCTCGTTTCCTGCCTCCTGCCCCGCAGAAAGAGCCGTCATTGTGTTGTTTGTGCATCGGGACCGGTGTTGGGGTGGCTGGGCCGGGCGCGATTTTAATCAAGCGTATTTTTATCTGCGTGTTATTAATATGCACGGCAGAGGCAATCGCAGAAAGGGAGGGAAGAAATGAGCTGGGAGAGAATGAATGAATCAAATTAGAGAGGCTGGGGAGCGGCTATGAAACTGTGATGCAATGGTGCATGATATGTGTGCAGGTTGAATGCTTTATGGGTTTATGTGAAAAAAAAAGATGAAAGAGATGAAGGTGCATGCTTATTGAGTGTGTGTGTGTGTGTGTGTGTGTGTGTGTGGTGTGTGTGTGTGTGTGATGTTGCGTGAGAATATCTACAAACCTATACATACACTGTCATGTCAAGTGATATTTTTTATTCCTGAATCCATTTTACATATGCAGAACAACTAGCATGTAGTCTGTTAGCTAAGTGTTAATGCATATTGGGAATGGGAATTAGCATCATGATAATATCTTAACAAATGATTAATTTTACTTCACATACTGAACTTAAAACACCGTGTGTGGAAACAACAAACTAATAGCTGCTGATTAGGACTGCACAGAATGGTTCTGGGGGGACTTTTTGCTTTTATTTTGATAGTGACAGGTAGAACAAACAGGTAAAGGGGGTAGAGAGAAGAGATGACATGCAGCAAAGGCCCACAGATGGGGAGTCAAACTGCAGGGACTGGCCGCTGCAGAGGACTGATAGCCTCAGTATAGGGGTGCACCTCTAGTAATGATCCGAGCAGTGAGTTTTGCGTTCTGTTGCACTGCTACATCGATACGATACGATACGATACGATACGATACGATACGATACGATACGATACGACTTTGTTGTCAGTTTTAACTGAAATTCATTTTGCATCTTTCGGCAGCTCCATTCAAGGACTTAAAACAGAGCTAGACCAGGACATGGTTTGCTGCTGAGCACACAACTTTTTTGCAGGTTACCCAGCGGGTCTGACTGCCTATTGGATTGACATCCAAGTATCATGATCGAATCAAGAGATAAAGATATTGTTCCAGACTTATTAAGGACATCGGAAAAGAGAACACAGGTTTACGAGACACATTTTGGCACATGGCTTTTGTTAGTGTCAACTTTAATTCAATAAAACAGGGTTAATACCAGCTTCTGTTTAACATAAACGTATTCTAATTGTTGTTACTCACTATAGTGAAGCAGGAGTTTTTGATGAGGGAATCAAACTGCAAATTGAGACGAAAAGGCAGCAGCAATGAGCAGAGAGCTGCTGCAGAGCACCTGTCTACATTCACACCAGTCCTTAAAAGCTTCAACCTCTCCGTCACCTTCCTCTCTCCTCCATCTTTATCCTCCCACCAGCCCGACCACGGACAATTTCTCTCTCTGAGGTTCATCTCCTTTCTGCTTCGCTTCCCTGACATTACAACCCCCCCGTCCTTGCTTCTCCCACTACACTATGTAATTATGATAATTGCTCATAGGGGTTTGAGGAAATTGAATTTCCCATTTCACTCTGGTTCCTTTATCCCAGCAGTTTCTCTTTGTGCTGCCCTCCCCCCCACCGCCTCCACCACCACCATCGCCCGGCGATTCTCAGCAGGCCTGAAGTCTGCCGCTTGGACACTTGATCAAATATATCTTTAATGTTTGCATGTGTGTCTGTGGACCATTTCATCCAGAAATAGAAAGTAATTTAGCCAATTTTCCAAAATCAACGGACTCCCTGATAGGATGTAAAACATATGAGAGAAGAAAATATTAACAGCGTGACCATATGATGAAAATCTAAATTAATTTCTAAGAAATGATATCAAAGAAATCAAAGGTGGCAAAAGTCCTCACAATTTTTATTCAAGTAGCAGCACAGATACTTAAACATGTAAAAATAAAGATCCTGGAAAAAGTAGAAGTATTGATTCAACCTGTTTACTGCAGTAAAAGTGAAAAGTACAGACTGAAATGTACTCAAAGAATAAAAGTCAAAGTTCTTTTTCATTGTTTTGTTTTTGTTTTTTGTTTTTTTTTTTGTCATGTTCAGTGTTTTTTGTCTTGTTACGTCTTTTTTCTGTCATTACATTTGATCTTGTTACGTTTTTTTTTACATCTTTTTTGTTTTTGTTTTTTCTTGTTAAATCTTTATGTTGTTTTTCGTCTGGTTACGTTTGATCTTATTACATCTTTTACATCTTTTTCATAATTTTTGGTCTTGTTACATCTTTATGTCTTATTACCTCTTTTACTTTGTTTTACTTCTTGTTACGTTTGATCTTGCTGCATCTTTTTCGTACTTTTTCGTGTTGTTACTTCATTTTTGTCTTGTTACATCTGTCATATGTGATATGCTGTAATGGATACACCAAGGAATCGTCTTTTCTTTGTGTTATTGTTCTGTCCATTTAGATTAAAATCAGTCTTGACATTGTGAAAGCGCGCACAATGATACAAAATAATGAGTAATTCCTCTCAAATGCATTAAAACTTAAGTGTCTGTTTTGAAAATGTGAGGAGTAGAGAGTACAGATATTTGTGTTCAAGTGTAGAGAGTAAAAGCAAAAAGTCATCAGAAAAAGAAATGAATAATGATACTAAATATTTGTACTTAGTTACTTTCTGCCTCTTAAATAAAATGAAATGTAACAACATATTCTTAAAGTTTCTGACCCCTCCAGTTTAAAATGGAAAAGATTTCAGTCCCATTTCAGCCCAGCGGTACATTTCCATCACGAACACACAATCTGAAAAGCCATCACACCACATCAGAGCTAAAAAACTGAACACTAGACCCACCACTGGAGAAAGGTGTCCCACAGTCACACTTCAGCACCGAGCATTTGCCTAAGTACCTGCTCCCTAAAATAGTGGCTGCCTGTGACTGCTGCGGAGCTCTCGGGGCCGCGGGGAGTTCAATTATTCAAAAAAGGTCTGACGAAAGTCTTGCCTGGCTGACAGGCTGCTGCAGCTGAATCAAACAGGCCTGCTGTCGTGCTGCCGTCAGCTGAAAAACCTCCATCCCCAGAGTCAGCTTTTCAGGAACGAAGAAGAAGGGGGGGGAGAAAGCACAGCTTAATTTTCCTGATTGCTTGTGTTGCAGCCAAGTTTGAACGAGTTCCTCCATTGTAAAACTGACTTGACACAGACAGAGACGAGGTCAACAGTTGTTTTATCAGATACCTCAGGTTTACTGCAACTTGGATCTTATTTTTGTAGCTTCTTTTGTAGATTTTATTTCTACTGGTCATGATGACACTCTGCTCACAAAAGTCATTGCTAAGATCCAACAGACGAAACATGAGAAGTCAGACAATCAGAAACACTGAGGAGACCTGACTTGGTGACACAGTAATAATGAAGAAAGCTGCATTATGACTGCATTGTGTATTTTGGATTCCTACCAAATTCTCAGGAGTAATTAGACACTAATAAAATAATGGAGATATGTGCAGCAAGCTGCTGCTGACACCAGAATAAAGGAGACTCAAAACTCAAATGAGACAATCTTTTCATTCAGTTATCAATTAGTCTACATAAATTAGCAGATCAATTGTTTCCCCCCTTTTCTTTTACAAATCAGTTACGTGAGCTACAATTCCTGCTATTAGTTATTAAAAATGTCCTCTTGTTTTTTTGTAAAATGGATTGTTAATGTCATTCAACCTCTTAGAATTAAAGTCTGATGTTAGCCTATATGAATATTAGAACCATTATAACCACTCGTCCTTTTTATTTTACAGTGCAGCGCGCCACAGTGAATTCCTCTATGAGCCGACGTGAGTATGTTTTACCAGATAGACTCATGTTTTATAACCTTTCATCCTCATCTGTTAGATAAATTAAAAATGTGCGTCCCCCTACAGTTCAGTTATAAAATCAGTGGACCTGCAGAGCGTCTCGCCCGAGGCTGCAGCCGCTGTCCAGCATCACCTGTGCTGCACACTGTGCGCTCCTTTACGCCGTGAATTTAAGGATTTATTTCAACCAAACCAGTGTTGGTGATTGTTGAGAGAGTGGAAAGACAAACCAAGACGTTTTTGTTGAAGTTTATTTAGTTTCTGTAAAGTCTGAATGAAGCTGACGATGATGCAAAAGGATTCTGGTGAGTCTGTTGAGATCAATAAATCAGCTGTTTCTGGTTAAACCAAACGTCTCTTCCTCTTTAAAAAAAAGCTCTCTGACTGTATTGATCCTTTCCATCATGTCGTCAGACACTAACAAGAACAATCTGAGCCTGTCAGAGACAAAAACAAGCCTCAGCTGCCCTGCGCGCCGCGTGCCTCTGGTGAACTCTGAGCACTCACTGCCCTGCAGCCTCAGGTCCTTGTGAAGCTCTGACGGCGCCTCAGCTGCCCCGGTGACTCGGAGCATCTCGCGCGTCAGCCACTCGCGCTCGCGTGCGCTCTGGTGAAGCGTCTGACGACGTCACTGCCCCGCTCGCGGACTCTGTGAAGCTTGACGGCGCGTCAGCACCTGCGCGCTCCGCGGTGAGCTCTGGTGAAGTGTCTGACGCTCAGCGCCCGCGCGCTCCGGGGTGCGTCGTGAGTGTCTATGGCGCGTCAGTGTGCTCGTTTCTATCACTCTTCTCTGCTTCCATCACAGTTAGTTTTGTGGTTTGTGGTGATTTAGAGACTCAGTTTGTAAAGTTTACAGCCTGTCATGACGTTGCATTGATCTGTGTACAGTGATGCAAAACAAGAAATGAAACTTGTTTACCAACCACTTGTTTATCTTGTCTCATCAGTCAACAGACAGAACATGTTGGTCCAGAGGATATTTTTTAATAAGCGCTCCAGCTAATATAAAAATATATCTATGATTCCCTTTAATTCCTCATGTAAATGTTCTCCCTGGTATTTTTGTAGCTTCTATCTGTTTTATCCCGTAACTGTGATGCACACTGACTGCTTGAATCTCAGCTGACTACAGGAGCTCCGATCAATGTTTCAAATCAACTATCAGAGGGCAGCCCTGATACAGTTTTATCCCTCTGACATGATGCGCCCAGTGCCAACTCCCCTGTCTCAGATTTCACCCATTCAAAGTATCTTTATTGTCCCTAGCAGGGAAATTCATCTGCAGGCAGAATCGTAACAAAACACACAAAAAACATGCAAACTACAAGTGGACAACCAGCAAACAAGAGGACAGAAATTACAGGCTGGTTCAGAAGAGATTCTACAACCTCCAGGTCAAAGTACAAGTAGATCATCAAGCAAACTGTGCAAATGAGCCATCTGAATGATAACCGGGCCTTGGTCATCATGACAGACAACTTAAAACAATGAGCTGAGGGCAACAATTCAAGCTCTGATCAAAGAAAGTGATGATGATCCTGATACTCCAGAGGAGAATTATCTTTCCTAAACTCCTGCTTGTTGTCCAGCTTCAGTCAGTCGGACAAAGACATGCTTCCAAACCAAGCAACAATACAGAACATTCACTGGAACCGCCAAGGGGTCATTTTTTACCCTCCTGGCATTTTTAAATGCACATAAAACCGCCCTACATCTCTCAGTTCATTTCTTTTCCAGCTTCTACTGCAGACACTGTTGTTCGTGGTGGTTTTCTGGGTTACTGGGTTCTCAGTGTTTCTGGTGTTAAAACTGACTCAATAAAACTTCTTTAAAAGACAGACATCATCTCTGAGGAGATGTTAAAAGAACAATTTTCCTCAGGAAAAAAAAAGATCCTGTTGGACCTTTTTTTTCTTGTAGAAGCAGCATGAGATTCAGTAAACTGGATAAACTGAAGCAAGTAAGAAAATGCATTACTGAGCATCAGGGAACTACTTTTTTGTTATTAGACTGCCAAGGTGAAATTTTGTACCACGTTCAATTTCTCCCACCAGAGAAATCTTTCCACTGTTAATGTTACTGAGGATATTTTACTAAAATAAGCCAAAAGTCATCAATGAAGCCTCATTTACTGCAGCGTAGGGAATTTCTAGCCCCATAATGATTCCATTATTCTGTGTATAAATGAGTTTTATTGTCCAATGATGGTTTAAATGTTGTTTAACTGTCCTCAGAAAATTTCTGGATTAATTTAATTTCTGGGAGAAACTATGAGAACCTACAACTCCTTTTTGTTTTTATAATAGTAAGAATTAAAGCTGCATCATTCCTTCCACTCCCAGGGGGGTGGAATATAATATGTGGGACGCGGTGGAATTTTCATGACTTCAGAGTTTCGTTAAAGGGTTTTTTCAACAAAAGCAGGTATGGGACACAGAACATTTGATTTCACTGACTGAAAGACTTTTCATTGAATTTGGACAAAGAATAGTCAATAAAACAGCACTAGACTAGACTCCAAATCTAACTGACCACAGCGACAAAAACACATGCAAAGATGAAAGACTACCACAGTTTAATAACACAAGACATCTAAAATACGACAACAACAATAAGTGCATTTATTCCCTATGCATAATCAGACAACTGTGCATTGGTAATAATATTTGGCTATCACAATGTCAAAATAGTAATTAATCATATTAAAAATGACAGCCAGAACAAGATATGCAATGCATTTAGCCTCTGTGTGTTAACAGTGCACACATTTGTAAAACAAACTGGCAATTATCACAATCTAAGTTATATTTCTATCGCAAAAAAAAAACAAAAGTTGTATGCTGGCAATATGCATATGTCCTGTTGTGAATTGGTGATAATGTTATAGATTAAATGTCATGATGTCCAAAATAAAAAGAATAATATCCACAGTGCAGCCGCACCACGAGGTGCACTTGCTACTATTCTGTCAAATGTGCACACAAAGTTTAAAACAAGCTGGCTGGTTTTAACTTTTTCCTTGAATTGCTTGAAGGTTCTTCACTGGAGCTACGCAGATTTGTGACGTGTCTGTAGCCTCCCAGTAGCCCCAGTGTGGCGCCGTCCCTGCACATGAGGAAATAGGCCTTTCTCCTAATCACAGTGTCAACACATTTTCTTGTTATACAACTTCATAAGTTTAAGTTTTCTTGTGGTTAATATGTCCTACTGATAAACTTAAAATGTATTATTTTGTTTCAGGCAGAGATCGATGTTCTATGTATTTTCTGCCAGATTGATGTCGAAGTATCAGGATCTATGATCTCAGGGAATTTCTAACCCTGTAGCCATTCCATTATTCTGTGTATAAATGGAGTTTTACTGCCCAAAGGTGGCTTAAATCTTGTCTGTCCTCACAATAATACATTTCTGGAAGAAACTGACTTCCTGCAACTCTTTATTTAAACAGTCAGATTTAAACAAGCATAAATCCAACTTTATAAAGAACACGTTTATGTGGTTTAAAGTGAGGGAGACACTTGATAGCAGCGTGCTGCTTCTTGAGGGGAAAAATGCTAAATCACCTTAAGGAACCAACAGGAAGTGTGTGTGTTTGTGTGTGTGTGGAATCAAGGTGTAATTGCATCGGTGGCATTAAACGAGCAGTCTTGCGTTTTCTGACACCCTATTGACTGCTCGGAGGCGACTCAGCTGGAACGCGTTGCGTGCATAATAAAGCAACGCCGAGCTGGGAGCTGACTAATGCGCAGGAACAGAGAATACACCCTTTAACTCTCGTCTTAATGCTAAACGTCTTTCCACCTGACTTCCTGCTCTCACTCCACTGCCAGCAGAGAGAAAAGGAAGCAGGACGCGGGGAGGCTTGTTAAACATTTGCTACATACCAATGTTTTTTTCATAAGGGAGGAGGAGGGGGGGAAACACTTTTTGCTCATTACTCTGCGGTGGTTTGCAGCCCGGCCGCTCTTGGAGCGAAACAGCCTGGGCAGCTACTTTGATGTAATCAACAACTCAGAGTCAAGAATGAGGCAGATTTCGTCCCAGCTGGGGTTCCTCATTTGTTAATTGGGCGACTGTGGGTCAGAAATGCTTCGCCTTCAGCTCTACAGTAGCTGCTAGAATGATAAAATTGGTTTAAATTGAAATATTGAATAAAAATTCTTCTTTTCAGTGGTTAAATCAACATGAATTTAACCCAACAAGAGCAATTATTTCTACTCTGCTGAGTCGGTGGAGGTTAAGGAGCAGAATCATACGATGAAAATGAAAAAATACTTATAAATACTGTTTTTACAAGGCTATTAAATTTGAATATTTCAAGAAGGTCATGGGTGGATAAACCCAATGTATTAGTGGATTGAAACAATGAAGAAGTGAATGGAAATTTAAGTAGTAAACTACTGTATAGCCTAATAGTTTGAAGTTGTTTTTTATAAATCTTAATAAAGTACATCACTCACGTGCACGTGTGTGTCATCATCATGTGAGTTAAACATCAGTTGGGATCTTTCAAAATCACCACCTTTATTAGAATGATATTCCCTCTCTGTGTTTGCATGAATAACATTTACTTTCTGAGGGATTTAGGTTTGTTAAAACGTGAAACACCAGCAACAAATCCACACACGCGACCAGGAGGAAGAAGCACGTGATTGTGGCTTAAAGGGCGTCCACGTTAGCTGTGTTTTTTGAAGTGTTTTTGATGTTGGCCTCTGGTCCGTCTCATAGAAAAGATATACGTCCATTTGATCAAATGTAAAGACGGTGTTTCAACCACATTTTTCAGTCATCGGTCTCAAAGGCTGTGTTATGGCTTGTTTTTCCCACTTTTGCTTTCTGCAACACATCCTCATACACAGACCCTCAGAAAAGGTTGATTGTCAGTTAATCCCAAAACAACATATATTACCAGTCGACAGGCCTGCCAGACCTTAATTATGTTACATAGGTCATGTGACATAACTCAAGTGACACCACACACGTAGTTTATGTTGTAAAATCATTGCAGTTTGGTTTGGTTTAGACACTAAAACTACTTTGTTCGGTTTCTGCAAATTTCATGGTTTGGGTTGAAATAAGTATGTTATGTTATGTTATGTTATGTCATGTGATAGAAGAGATGTCTCTCATGCAACGCAAGTGACAATGGACATCACATCCATGATACAATTTTAGGTTACTCAAAACTTTAATACAAACTACGTTTTCAAAGTCCCCGTGAAACAAGAACAACCTCCGAGCTGCAACCTACACACTGAAAACGCAAATTAGCACCTGGGACACAAAAAGTATGAACGTAAACAAGCTAACAGCTGTTAGCTTTTCTTTTGCAGTGTTCTAGTCACTAGTCACAGTAACATCAGGTTTCATGATCAAAGACAGTTTTTATGTCACGTCAACACTTCTGTCCATATTTGCACGTTTTCTGTCTTTCACTTGCCCACATGAGCTCTCTCAAAGTAAAAGTAAAAAAAAAATCCATTATTGATATATTGGTCAGGCTCTACCCTCAATCACACTTAAGGATTTTATAATACAACACTTAGCCATGACCTGAAGCATATTTCTACATATTTGAGTCTTTTTTTTCTGTTTCTTTCTACACATATCTTCAGTGTGAAGTGTGGTACTGTAAGTTGTTACAGTACTGAGCTACACTCAGTAAAGCAAAATCTCCAAAGCAGTTTTAAAATTACACAAATTTTTTCTATGTCTATATCAATGTATTTTCATTAACTTTGGCAAAATTCCTCAAAGAAATATAGAACTACAGTAGGCAGGGGAAATAAAACAGGACGAGGACTGTGGGGTCTGTGTGGTAGTGCTATGAGAGTATTATTGTATGCATAACTCTTCTAAGATGGGTTTAAGAAAAGCCGAACTTATCCTTTAATGCCTATTTCTACAAAATTATTGCTGGCATTTCAAGAAAAACTCAAAGTGGATTACTACAAGAAGTATTATTCCAAAAGGTCACAGTAAAATAATATTTTAGTTGCAAAAATGTTAACCCAATATTTTTTCTTCCTGAAATGATATAAGGGGTTCTAATATGAAGCTGCCACCCAGTATAAATACAGTTACCGCCATCCGTCTAAAGCCTGCAGACACTTTCTGCAAGTTATTACTGCCATATGACAGCCTATTATCTCTCTATGACAGGCCATTACCTGCACAGAGGAGCTGGGTAATGAAATAGGCAGGAGGACAGAGAGAAGACAGTGTGCTATCAACAAATCAAACAGATGCTCTTTACACTGAGCCGGCAGGCACACAGTCTAACACTGAGTGTCAGAGTCCACCAGGTTCACTGTACAGAGGGTTTAACCCAAGTGATGCATTCAGGGACACAACACACAGGAAAGGCATCCAGAGTCAGTATGTGAGTAAACAAAGCTGGATTTTTTAGGTTGAAGCAATGTGAAAAATTTACTTTGCTGCATTTGGATTGATTGGACAGATCTTTAGCAAAGCATGATGGAGGGAGCATCAACTCAGACTGCTGGCTTAGAACTGGAGTCACTGGAGACAATGGAGAATGTCAAAGCATTGTACAACCCATCCAAAAGTCCACAACATGTGTACTAGTTTGTAAATCTCTGTATATGAAAATCTTGTAAATAATTCCCCAAGAAATTAGGCTTCAGTCTTCCACAAGTACAATTTATTGTCTTTCCTTGCTGGTGGCTTGCACCATGTTGTGCAGCTCAGGGTTCTCAGACAGCAGCATTATCAGCTCCTCCAGGTTTGCTTCTTTCTGACCCTCAATGCCCTGTGCTCTTCTATTTGATTGGCAAAAACCAGGCAGCAACCACCAGAAGCAAGAGCTTTTGCAGAGTAAAATCTGTGCAAAAACTGCTTCCCCTCTGCTGCATTCCCATTTAAATGACTGGAGGCAGCGAGTTACCACGCAGCAGTGTGAATAGGCCTTAATAAATAAAGTTTGCAATCTGTTCATCTCTTATCAATCATTTTTATTGCAGCAAATTGGGACTGTCAAGCAGACAGACTGATGGTCCACTGCTGCCGATCGTAACCTCTGCTGACCTCGCCACAAAAAACCTCATCATCTAGTGGACTGAAAAAAAACAGCTGATTTTATTATTCTAGAAGCAACAGGTTTAATTTATATTTGTAGTATTAACTATTTATAAAATATCAAAACCTGCTTTCTTGGTCACACTATGCTGTACTGATTTTTCCTACACCCCAAAAAGGCTTCAAAAGGCTTCTAAAATACAAGGATTTACTGTTTTTTAGTGCTTTAAATCAGCAGGTTTACAAAGTCTGACACTGAGGGTCTCTCAAAGCTTGGTAAAAGATGTCCCCCTCAGTGTAGTTGCTTAGTTTTGTACAAGTCCTGGATGCCTATGGGATCATGAGTATGTTATCTGATCCCACACACACTCAACAATTGAGCCAATATCACCTAATATTGCTGTTTGACATAACTTCAGAGTACACTTAAATATATAAGAAAGTTCTGTCCAGGCATTTATTAATTTAACAACTAAAATTCTCCAAAACTGTATCTCTGAACTATCTCTTTAACTAAACCACACACATACTTAGGCTCTTCTATGTGATCCTTTAATAACTGATATAATATTTTTCACTTCTTTTAGCTGAGGCTCCCCTGAAACTGTCATTGTAAACTGACTAATATTGGGCTTTAGGCTGTTTCTTGGACAAAAACAAGAACACTTAAGACTTGTCATTAGTGTTTAGGAACTTGTGAAGGATATTTTTTCACTATTTTCTGATGGTTTATAAATCAAACAATTCAGGAAAAAATTGAGCTTTCTTGTCCCTGTTCTTAGCTGTTATGTCTGTTCTATTCCTATGTAATTACATTCAGAGCAGTGGATAAACTGGAGTCACATTGCTTGCATGTGTATACATACTTGACTAATCAAGCCAGACCAATGGATAGTAGAAACAGTTGTAGGATGCAGCCCTAAAATCCTTATATTTACTGCATTTCTCCAGTAGTTACTAGGAATGCACCCAAATTTCAATATGTTATTCAGGAAAGCACCAACAATACAATGGAAATAGATATTACTCCCACCTGAATTTGCACATTATTATTCAGGAAAAAGTCAGGCTCTAAAAAAAACAAGGTTGCATCAAGATGAATAAATTGCTGATTTAATGCATGGCTGCACACTGCTGGTATAAATCCTGCCACTGGTCGCTTACCTCAAGCAGCATTGCAGCGTCCGCTATCTACATTTTCAAAGTTCCCTAGAAACAACAGAATAACCTCCTACTTGCATCCTACAAGCTGAAAACAGCAAACTAGCACTTGGGACGCTAATGGTATGACCATAAACAAGCTAATAGCTGTTAGCTCGCCTCCCGACGTGCAAACGTTCCACCAAAACAAGTTCCACTTAGACACTATTTTGCAGCAGCTACGTTGCTGCATTCTGGGCTTAGCACCACTCAAGATCGTTTGTGATTGGTTTACAGAAATGCAAACAAAGCAGGGTTTTTTTTTCCTCTATAGCAGAAGGATCATGTGTGGAGTCAGACCTTTCTTCAGCACTGTGGAGAGACATTTGGCTCTGTGAGACTAAATGGTGGTAATGGTGGGCTTCAGTTTAATCTTATTTTTACGTGGCTTCCAGTATAAAGCACACCCACTTCTGGTTTTCTATCTGAATACAGATACAGAGACAGAATTTTGTTGGTGAACAGATACAGATACATGTAATAATGTCTCTCTGCACCTCTAGTAGCTACACCGTCTCTTCTGATGACCAGACTTCTGAAAATCATTAGTCATCAGACTTTCTGTTCTCACAGAAGCTGCAGAGGCTCAAATAAAGTGCATCCAACACTACTCAATGTAAATGCACCTTTGGTTTACTCTGCTGTTTCGAAGAACAGCATCTCAGTGTGAGCTGAGATTGCTTCCAAAAGAAAAGAAAAGAAAAAAGCCTTTTCACATCACTACGTTGCCATGCAAACGTTCAATTTCTGCCCTGCAAAAGGCCGATATAAAGCTCCATTGGAGGAGAGAACAACATGTTTGAATGGGTTCATCATGATCTGAGATCTCCAGTCACTGTGGAGTTTATATCGCCATCAGATAAACTACAGTATATTCCTCCAGTTTTTGCTACATTATTCAGTGCAGAAATATCAGAGAAGCTATATTTTGCATTCTGAGCATTTCATTATTGCAGCCATTTACAGCGTTTTCAGCTCTCTTTGAATGTCAGTAATCAGAGCGAGCAATCAGCAATCAGAGCAGCATTCTTTTCTCTCAGAGTGTTTGTGCCTTTCTCAGACTGAGAGGATTGTTTGGTTGCTTCTGCTGCTGCTGTTGGCTCGTCTTTCTCTGCTGCCTGCACGCTGGACGCCGTCGTCTAACAGTGATGTGAGAAGAGATAGAGTATGTACTACATGCCTTAACATAAACACACTCTGAGACACGCTTGAGTTACATGATGGTGTCAGATTGCCAATATGAGAGGTCGATACAGGCATATCGTCTGGCATCTCAGATTTACAGACTGCAGCCAGTCGATGTGTTTCATCAGCATTTATGTATCAGCAGACTTTCAGAGTGTCATATGTCTGAGCTCTTCAGAGGGATTTACATCCAGATAAGTGTGCAGTTTTAAAGCAGAAAACTGGAAAATAATTTTAAAAATTACAAAGAGGAAAATGATCATTTAACTGAATTTGAAAAGACCAGACTCACATTTACACCTACGGGTAATTTAGAGTCAGCAATTAATCTGTATGTCTTTGGACTGTGGCAGGAAGCTGGAGAGAACCCACACGGACACGGGGAGAACATGGAAACTCTGCACAGAAAGGCCCTGCCGAGCCACAAACTATCCCAGCACCACAGGGGGATTTAGGGATTCAAACTCAGAACCCCAGAGTGAAAATTTTGATGCAAAAATGATCATTCTTGCTAATCATGAATCATATCACAATATCTGTCAAAAAAAAGTCACAATATGATCTTTTTTAACAGATTGTGCAGCCATAATGTCATCCCCAACCACTGCCAACAAGGGTTGCAAATTTTGCACATTAAACCAATAGATGACAATGTTAACAATCAGTTAATCGTTAATAAAAATTCATTTTAATTCTAGCTTTACATCAGTATGTGAAACATAATTTATGAAGCACAAACCATTTAAACAACCAGAATAAGGCTCTCACTTGAAACACCTGTCCACCTGTCCTTTCAACAAAGAGCTCCAAACAAAATAATGTCAATTACTGTTATTTCTAGACTAAAAAAGCAGATCAAACCAAACCAAACTGTGAGAAAACATGTGAGCTTCGGAGATATGGCACACAAAATATACATTATCGGTTAATGAATTTTTCATTGGTTAAATCCTTAAAGGTGATTAATCAATAAATGATTAATCATTAACGTCCTTCTCAACCTTGTATCGACTCACACATGCAAAGGCAGGAAGCTGGATTCAAGAACATTCAAATGAACTGGCGGTCCTGGAGCACCAAAACACCCTGAACACCACCACACCACCATCCATCTCTGTCATCTCTCCGTCTCTCTGTCAGTTTTTTTCAGCCTTCACTCAGCTCTCTCTCTCTCTTCTCTCTCTCTCTCTCTCTCTCTCTCTCTCTCTCTCTCTCTCTCTCTCTCCTCTCTCTCTCTCTCTCTGCAGAAACACTCCTTCAGCACCAAGTGTCCACGTACTTTTACCAGCTTCACTACCAGAACACACTGGTTTAACAACAGCCTCTCAGGTGAAACGAGCGGTTCTTGAGACGAGGGCTGCAGCCTCCCCGGGTTTTTTTTTTTTTTAAGTTGGGTTCCAGTGGGATCCCATCAACGTGAAGAACTAGTGGGTTTCAATCTTTCAATTCCTTTCAAATGATCCCATCTGGGAAAAGCTGAGCGATGGCTTCTCCTGTGCAGCATGACGGTTAGAGCACGATACAAACGCAGGCAGAGAGGAGGGAGAAGGATGTTTTACCCTCATGGTGCTGAAGCTGTGAAGGAGGGGAGTCATGCTACATGTATGGCTCTATTATCTCCTCACAATAACTAAATCTGAGGGACAAAATCCTCCTGCAGCAGAGTGTGCACAGATGATTCAAGGATTTATCAGGACTGTCAGGTGGTGGGCTCCAACCACTACTACTCAAGTACTGTTACTTTACTAAAATATTACTCAATTACAAGTAAAAGTACAGGTGTTAGAAAAATATTTAAGTAAAAGTACAAAGTGTTCATCTCAAAAACTACTATTACTATTATCAACAGCAGCTCTGTTTCTCCAGATCTACAGACTGAATCTCTAACAATCATTAAAAAGGTCAAAACACATTTCTGTTTTAGACTATTGATTCAATATCCATGAATTTTAATAGTTACATTTTCTGTGACGATTAATTATTAATCATTAACATCCTTACAAACCTGTGCTGCTGCAGCGTTAAGTTTTGCATCCGTATGTCCAGGAAAGGTTTGGATATCAATACAGATTGTACTCAGTACTCAATTATGATTCTAAAAGTAACTAAGTAGATTACTTATTTAAGTACAGACATGAAAATCTTCTAATAAAAATACAAGTACCCTCAAAAAACTACTTAATTACAGTAACTTGAGTATTTGTAATTAGTTACTTCCACCCCAGGCTCCAACACCGACATCCTGACACTGGTGTAAAGAGTACTGAGCATCTGTACTCAGGTAGATTAAACAAAATTACAATCTTAAAAAAAAATGAGTGACTTAAAGGACCAGTGTGTAGGATTTAGAACGTAAACTCCTCTACCGGTGGTCGTGCGTGAAAGGCTGTATCTAGAGCCATCGTTCGGTTTGTCCTTTCTGGGCTACTGTACAAACATGGCATTGCAACATGGAAAAGGCCCCGCCCCCTTTGTAGACGTAAAAGGTAAATATTCCCCCATTGTTTTTCTAAACTTAAAATTTTAAAATAGTGCACCATAGTTGCGTAGATAATTGAGTTTGTCCACATAAAGACGACTTGAAGCTGCAGTAAAACTGTTGAACTGAAGAAAGTCTGAATGAGCCAAACCACGAAATTTGAAGCTTGATGATTGGCTGGTTCTCTGGGCAATGCACACTGGGATTTTGTTGGAAGAACCTGAATTATTTCAGCACAGTTGCGAGTTGTTTGCACTGATGAGTCAACCAGGAGAGTTCTATGAAACAGCCACAGATTGAAAACCTGAACCCCTCAGTGAATCACATGACCATCCCCCATCCCTCTACTGCCACTGTCAGGCAGAACCCCCCCCCCCCCCCCCCCCACAAGCTTTACATGCATCCCCCTGACAAGTACCAGCAGTGAAGGGGCCACCAAAAGTTTTACAACAATGGAGAGAAAACTCCCATAACTGTGTCAGTTTGAATTAAAATAGACATTTGAAACTCTTAAAATTAAAGTAAATCACATAAAAATGACAAAAGAAAAACCTGAAATTAAGTTGATTAAGTTTTATTTTTATGGAAAAAAAAATTGATCTACATGACATATGGCGCAAAAAATCATTATTTTTTATAGGTTTTTAAGTAGATCTAGCAGTAAATTTTTAACAGTGTGACAACTCTTACTTTTAATTTGTAAAATAATGTGTGAGCTATTTTCTCTTTCAGAAATTAAACTGTGACATTTTAAATTGCCTATATTTAGCTGATAATACTTTTATTTAGTATTAGTTTTAGAGAGTCAAGTATTTGTTTTAGAGTCAGACAGATATATCTGTCGGGACATTGTTCAATCACACGGATTATTGGTCTATATTGGTATCAGCAATATGATGCCTGATATGTGCCGATATGAAACATATTTATTTTGTCGACATTTGATCTTTTGTCTTTATTAATTACCTCCTGATATCATCAGCATCACATCAGTCAAAAATCCAGTATCGGTCTGTGTTTACTGTAACTGACTGTAACTTTATATATTGATATTTTTACTTTTAGGGGTCCTTTAAGCTACTTTTTACACCTTTTCAGTCATTTATTTTAACATTAAATCCATTACCTTCACAATAAAATTCATGTGTGTGTTTCCACCGCAGGTTTTTCAAAATAAAACACTTTAAGTTAAAGTTTAAGAATCAGCCTGTAGGACACAGACTGCACATTCAATCAGCTGTAAACTGCCCGGTAATAACACAGGTGAGATATTAAACGTGGGGTTACCTCTTCAAACAGTTCCAGGCTGTACGTGTTGTCGTCATCGGCGAAGAACACGACCCCGGTGTCCCTCCGGCTCCGGTGCTGCCGGAGCCACGCGAGAGCCACATTCCTCTGCTCGGTGGCGCGTGGCATCCCGGCGCGCTTGAACCTGCGCGGAGTGAACACGTGCAGGTGTGTGTACGGCACGCCGCACCGCGCCAGGAAGCGCGCCACCAGCTCCGTGCGCGCCGTCGAGTCCTCCACCACGATCCAGTGGAAGCGTGGCACCTGGCGGAAGGCGTGGGCCAGCCGGGTGAGCTCCGCTTTCTGCACCGGCCGGGTGTAGGTCGGCGTGATGGCGTAGATCACCGGCAGGGCGGACTGGTTCTGGGCGAGCCCCGGCGCGCCGGTCCGCGCTGCCCGCTGCGTCCTGCTGGTACGGGCGGCCGCCGGAGCCCGGATCGTCCGTTTACTGTCGATATCGATCATGATGATGACGATGAGCACCCAGGGCAGCAGGATGAAGAAGCGGCTGAAAAACACTGATTTCATGGCGAGGCTTAAGTTCCCGTGCGCCCTCTCTTCACTCACTCCATCACAAACACTCCAGGAACCGTTCCTTTAGATCCTCAGAGGTTCTCCTTCACGACAGAACAACAAAAACATTCATCTGGAGTCCGTTTCAAAGTGAAACACAGAACCTTCCGCTGCGTTCCCCCGACCGTCCCGACGGGACCGTTTCCCTGGAGTTCCCCTCCTCCTCCTCCTCCTCCTCCTCCTCCGCTGCTCTCGGATGGGACTTGAGTGCTTCTTCCTGCAGTCATCCAGCTCACTCTGTTTAAAATAAAAGCTCCGTTACATTCCCAACATGTCCCGCTGTCCTCCGGTGTGCGCGTTTCCAGACGAGGACAAACAAACCGGAGTGCTGATCCCTGCAGCGGGCAGCGAGCAGCCACCGACGTGCGCCGAAGAGGAGCATCACTCTGCGAGGACGGAGGAGCGCTGCTCTGAGTGTGTGTGAGGATAATAAGGCAGGAGGGGAGGAGCAGGTGCAGAGCAGAGGAGGAGAGAGAGGAGAGGACCTGGAGAGAGAGAGAGAGAGAGAGAGAGGAGGAGGAGGAGGGGGGGGGCAGAGAGGCCTTGTTATGTTGTGCATCAGTGTCCGCTGAGAATAAACCAGCTAATAGAGAAGCAGAGACATAGAGAGAAGAGAGGAGAGGCTGTGTTTGTCAAGAATACATTATTAATAAATGAAAAAAAAAACACGAGGACTTGATGTGAGGACTCACAGGACGCGTGGACACCTTCAGGTGTCCCTGCTGACAGATTTGATTCAGAAATAAACCTTCTGCAAACACTTTTCACTCTCATTATCTTTCAGTCCAAACTCATTACAAGCACACATCTTTTTTTTTTTTTAAATGTCAACACAAAATGATAAGACAAGGTTATAATATGCTGATTTATTTCAGATTTATTTTAAGGATATTAACTGGCAAATATCTTGGCAGCTGAAACTTTGTGGACAAAAATACCAAAACGGGTGGGAAGCAACTAAGTACAAATACTTCATTACTGTACTTAAGTAGATTTTCCAGGTATCTGTACTTTACTTGAGTATTTATTTTTCAGACCGTTTTTTTTCTTTTACTCGTTTTCTTTTACTCAACACAAATATCTGCACTTTCTGCTCCTAACATTTTCAAAACAGGCTTGTTGCTTTAATTTTAATGCATCTGAGTCATGCATATTGATTAGTATTATTACTATATTTAAATTATAATTGCATGCAGCCTTCCCAACATTAACATCAAGACTGAACACAGACGCAATGAGACAAAAACTAACGTAAAAACAATGTAACAAGATGAAAAACAACGTAACCAGACATAGCAAAATGAAAAAGGCATAAGAAGACATAAACAACATAAGACAAAAACAACTAAAAGAGGTAACAGCAAAATGACGTAACAAGATGTAACTTTTACAGAAACAGTCAGTAAAAATGTCCTTCAGAGGACGACTTTTCACTTTTATACTTGAAGTACATTTCAGAGCCTGAACTTTTTCACTTTTACTGCAGTAAAGAAGTCAAATCAGTACTTTTACTTGAACAGAGTCTTTTTTACACAGGTATCTGAGTAACTTCTACTTGAGTAAGAGCAAGTACCCCACGTTCCACCTTATTATCCTCAGGTCTGATTGGTAATCTGTCCAGTGAGAGGCGGGACCTTAGTTTGCATATAGTTATTAAATATATATATATAAATATATATATATATAAAATATATTCTTTTATGTGTAGCCTGCATTTTTTATGAGATTAATTTAATTTATTGAAAGCTTGACTGCAGGGTTGTATAATGAGATGCTATTTGTAGTTCCCTTGATGCATATGCAAAAACAAAACCATGCACAAAAAACTATATGAAACAAATGGGTAATTCAATAATAAATCATAAAAATAACATGCATTTTTTAAATGAGTGATTCATGGCAGAGTTATGAAGATGAATTAGGAGTCTCAGCCTGAGGAAAGAGGTACAACTGAGGTACAATTTCTTTTTGGACTTTAAGAATAAGCTGTGGAAGCTTAATATTATACTTTTATGGTGTCAGTCTGTCATATCGTGAGGACTATCTATCTTTCAAATAAAAAAGTAAATATGAAAATGCATGAAACTGTAAGATACTGTAATGTTATTAAAGTAAAAGTAAAGTGGTAGTAGTAGTGTGCACTGATAAGATCAGAGTAAAAATGTGTTGTTATAACCATCTTTGTTTTAAAATACATTTTATGAAAATGTTGATCCTTTGTGTTTCAGTGTTGTGTCCTAGATTTCCATCAGATTTTAACAAAAACATGATTTAATCAGGCATAAAAAGGGTTAGCTATGCCCTAAGAACCTCCTTTGTGTCATTATCACACTGACTGTACAGGCCATATAAACCAACAGTTGACCTCTGAGACATTCATCTGAACAGAACCGGATCGAACAGGTCCAGTGGTCCTTTAAACTGGTGAGTGTGGGAGCTCCTGTCCTGTCTTACTGGTGTTCCTCCACTTCAGCAGAGAAGCTAATCATTGATGGTTAATTATGCACACAACACGGATCAAGAGATCTGTCGGAGAAGAGAAGAGAAATCACTGAGCCACACTAATGGAGTTGGTTCACACCAAACTAATTGCGGGCAAACAAGCTTATAATTTCACAGGATGAAAGCACCTTTGATTGTTTGGATTAGGACGCGGCCGGGGGATGCTGACGTTGGGGGAGGGCGGAGGCATCCGGCAGTCATTTTCAGCCCTCATCAAGTGCAACATTGTCCCCAACAGAATGACTTTTGGAGGCTTAATCAATCTCATGCTCAGTGATTTGGGTGAAAAGCAGGTAATGGGCTTACTCAATGATAAATCACTTTTAAGGGACTGATGTGACGATAGTGAGCGGTTTAACGGGCTCTGTTCCAATATTAATTGTCATGCTTTATCAACCCTGATTGCATGTTCTTCCATCTGTTCACACACAATGAGCAATTTGGAAATTAAGAGGACTCATCAAGCAAAATGTAATTTTAAATGAGATCATTTTGATTAAAATTGCTTCAGATATTATTAGTAACACAGCAGTGACACAGAGGAGGAGGAGGAGCAGCGTTTTTATTTTATGTAGGATGTTGAAAACAAGATCTAATGTATGGAGTCATAGACGCACCAAAAACAAGGATAAATCTGCAAAAAGTGTGGGGATATAGAGAGAAATAAATAAAAGTAATTTCATTTTGTATCCCCAAGGAAGAGCAAAAGCAACATGGAAAAGAATAATGAAAAATAAAGGGACACAAATATGAAACCCCAGTTCCAAAAAAAAAAGTTAGGATGTTGTGTAAAACATTAATAAAAACAGAATGTAATGATTTGCAAAAAACTTTCTGACCTATATTCAACTGAATGCAGTACAAGGACAAGATATTTAATGTTGAGACTGATTTAACTTTCTTTGTTTTTTGTAAATATTAACTCACTCTGAATTTGATGCTGCAAAAAGTTTCAAAAAAGTTCCAACAGGAGCAACAACAAAAGTTTGAAAGTTGCATAACGCTCCAAAAACACCTGTTTGGAACATTCAGCAGGGGAACTGGTAACAGGTGACTGATATTAAAGGAGCATCCTTGCAGGGTCAAGGTTCACCACTTTGTGAAAAACTGCAAATAGTCCAACAGTTTAAGAACGATGTCTCTCAACACAAAACTGCAGGAATTTAGAGATTTCACCGTCTACAATCCATAATATCTTTAAAAGATTCAGAGAATTCAGAGAAATCTCTGAATGTAAGGGACAAGACTGAAAACTAACATTGAATGTCTGTGACCTTTGACCCCTCAGGCAGCACTGCATTAAAAAAACATGTTTATTCTTTTTTATTGCTCTCCTATGAAAGACATCTACATCAAAGATATTTAAATCTATACGGCATTATAAAGTGAAGCCTGACTTGTTTTTTTTTGTTGTTGTTGTTGTTGTTGTTGCTTTTTCAGTTTTGCTTGGATGGAGCGTGTTCAGAGTGAAAAGTCTCCGTAGCAAACCAAGTAATGTGTAATCACTGAAATTTGATCAACAACTCTATAAAATCCTACTGGTTTATACCATCATACAATGATAATCAGGCCAATGTCGAGTTCTGACTCCCTCCCTGATCCATTCATCTCTGTAAGAATCTTCTCCCATCTCCTCCTTCCATCATCCTGTCTCACCTGTCAATCACTGTCAAACCGCCTGTCAGTCACCTGTCTCCACATTATAAATGCTGTTTTATTCAGAACAAGCGCTTGTGCCTGTGTAAGAATGTAAATGACAGACAAGTGAGAGGACAGTTGGGACAAAAATAGACTCTTTTAAGTCCATATAATGGTAACTCACCGCCACACAACAAACAGACTGTGCTGCTCTGCGATGTAAAGCACCAGCCACCGAAAAACAGCTTCCAGACAAATGATCTCAGTGTGCGTTGGACTGAAATGATAATTTACAATAGCTTCCAGATAATAAATAGGTAGGTTGCAGCTCGGAGTTTGTTCTTGTTTCCTGAGGTTTTTGAAAACGTAGATAGCAGACACCGCAATGCCACTTGAAGCTTGACTTATACCCACAGCGTGCATCTGGTGAGTCAGACTAGACACGCAGCAACAATAGCATTCTTTTCAAGTTGTCTTTATCCGGTCAAGGAGTTCCCAAACTTTTTTACCTTAAGATCAAAAAGAAATTTGGCGTCTTCTCTGGACCCAGAGTGTCGTGGCTAGCAAGATAGCTTCAGCAATCGTTGCTAATACTGACAAGTAATGTTAGCCAGCAAACTATTCACCAACCACTGACATAAATAGAAATGGACAACATCACAGCTCCCCAAAAAGAAGCAAAACATCTGGATCACCCCCTGGTGGCTGGTTGCAGAATGAGTCACCAGCACAAGATGGAAACACTCATATCTGAGATAAATTGGCTTCAGTTTTGTTGAACCAAAAGTCACATTAAATTCAAATACAACACAAAACACTGTCTCTTGAAAGTCTCCTCTTTGCATAGAACAGAGTCTTTTGATCTTTTGAATGCCTCGGGTTAAACAAACATTTATTTACTCTGCTATTTTCATTTCAACATCAAGCACACCGTTGAGTGAGGAAATCAGAAGTCACACTCAGCGTTATCGTGGTCAGAGAGTGTGAGCATGTTTCCAGGTGCAGGTTCCTGAGAAGAGACAGAGAGGGGGTCCCTTCACACAGCGTATGAGCCAAACTAACCAGTGTAGCAAAGAAGAACACTGTCTCTAGTTTAATTAGGAAAATGAATTCACATATATAATGTTATGTACTTTAAGGCTCATTTATGCCCTTTTTACATACAATTCAAATGATGTAACAATCACTGCCCACATACTCACATGCATCCTTTACATGATATTAAACAATACATCCAGTGGAGGGCACCACTCAAGAAGAAGAAGAGTCAAAAGTTTCTAACAACAAACATGGCAGCACTGGAGGAGGTTGTAATTTTGAACCTCTTGAGAAAGAGACAAAAGCAAAGTGTTTTTTTTGTTTTTTTTTGCTGGTTGGGTGAACCTTTTTTAAGATTAAAAAAAAAGAAAAGATTTTTAGTCTTTATTAACAGGACAGCTTGAGATAGACAGGAAACGGGGTTAAGAGATAAGAGAGGGGTGGAGACATGCAGCAAAGGGCCACAGGCAGGAATCAAACTCCTGGCCACTGCTGAGGACTGAAAGCCTCTGTACATCACCAGTTGAGCTGCCGGGTTGCCCGGGGTGAACCTATTTTGCAAGCAAATTACATTAATAATATCTATAAATAGTTTTATTTGCCGTTAGGCTTTTTTTGTCACACAGACCTGACCTGACCGTGACTACTGGAGGTACTGCTCCATTTCGTCCGTATCCGTAAGCTTTCAGAAAACGAGCAAAAATATGGACGAAATGAAAGTAGAGTACCTAATGTGCAACATAAATGAGCCTTCACTCCGCAAATAATAATAAAACTAAAAAAACAGGTCCTGGAAATTTCCCCTAAATTGGGAATTACAGATTGTACCCGGCGCTGCTGTATGTTCACCAACTAGTTGCCAGCTTTATTTGTAGCAGCTAGGTTTGTGTATCTGCAGTTTGATGCTGGGCAGGTAGTGTACAGTGAGTTTTTTCTGACAAAAGCTGCCTGCTCAGGGTAGAAATGCAGTTAATGAGAAAGGCTCCACAGAGTTGAGGAAAACTGTAGAGTCGGGTGTTAAATCCTCAGTGGGTTTCACACCTTTACATCACATAACACTAATTCAGTGTTAATATAAAATATTGATTGGTGCAGTTTTAACTTGCTTTAAATATTGAGTTCATTTGCTGTTTATATTTGCAAACTTGAGCCTCTGCCTCCCACGTTTATATCAGCCAGTGGTTTTTTTTTAGTTTTTTTTTTTAGTTCTGCCTCCAGAGCAGCTCTGAGAAATGTTTGTACAGCTAAAACTCCAATCTGCTCAGCATTACCTTAGCACTTTGTCAAAGTGTGATAGCAGTCGGTGCAGTTAAGAAAAAAAAAAACACAGTTCATTTTCAGGTAATCCAGTCCATTACTCTTTCACCCCTATCAACGTACACACATCATCGTCCTGCTCCAGCAGCTCTCTGCATATTAATAGCATCACTGTGAACAGGCTGCTGGTCCAGTACAGTCGACCTGGATGATGTGTTCTCCTGCAGGATTACCTTTGACACAGTCTTGCGTCAGCTGCCTGTCATCACTGTAGGCTTGGATCTGTAGATGCTGTTGATTTGACCCTGAAGGCCTCGCTATGATGTGACATGATGTCAGATGTCAGGAGCCTGTGTGATTGAGGGCAGCCGGGGCCACACGGTGCGGTGACACAGTGAAAGACTGTGGATGAGTGAGGCCTCGCCCAGCAGAGAGCTGCTGCAGGACGGATAGACAGTATTTCGGTCTGCACAGCAGCGGGGGACAGTGCTGTGGGACAGTACAGCCACACAGTCCTCTACTGTCCTCTAATATTCACATTGGTTTGTCCCCTACAGAAAAAATGTGCAAAATCACATGTGAAATATGTGGAACACATTTTTCCACGTCTTTGCTCATGGGAGACTTTCATGGTGTAATATGTATATTCTAGGGTTACAAATTGTAAGCTCTTTCCTTAATTGATCATTGGTAAAAATTAATGATTGATTAATCAGTTATTCATACTTACAAAAACCTTTAAAATTTTGCATATACCAAATAAATTTTTTCCCCACATTTCCACAGCAACATGTTCCACGTTCTGACAGCGTCACATACACTCTTAGAAATAAAGGTGCTAACTAGAACCATATAGGGTTCTTCAGCTTGTCCCCATAGGAGAATCATTTTTGGTTCCTGTTAGAACATTTTATAAAAGTTCACTTGGAACCCTTTCAAAGAGTTCTACTGAGAATACAACATAAAGGGTTATATCTGGAACCATCTGTGAAAGGTTTCACTTAGACCCCAATTCCAGGTTGTCTTTAAGCCCAAAACTAATCTGAGCGATGATCAAACAGATCATATATAGCTGTGACTACACATACATGTACACATACAGCTTTTATTGTAATTGAAAGGACCATGTTAAGCATTATTGTAAATTATTTTTCACTGAAAGTCGTCAGGATAACTTTTATCCCAAACGAACCCTGATACGATACGATACGATACAATACGATACGATACGAACGAAAAGAAAAGAAAAGAAAAGAAAAGACAAAAAAGAAAAGAAAAGACATTCCTTTATCTGTCCCACAATGGTGAAATTTTCAGCTTACAGCAGCAGCAGAAGCAAGAAATAAAAAAATCCATGAACAATTTAAACAGAAGGAAATATAAAAATAGAAACAGTATATAAAGGAGACTCAGCAGTTGACTTTACACCATTGCACAGAGGGAAAACTGATATTGCTTATAGAATGATAATAATACACCTGATTATTGCACACAGATTAAAATTTGCCTGTGTGAAATATTGATATTATTATTAATATAAACTTTTTATTCTATCCTTTCTTTTTACTCTTTGCTTTTTGTTTTGTGGTAGGAAAGTTATGTTTTTGGTATTAAAATTGTAGATTTAGGCAGACATATTCACAGTACACGGTGGAGCATACAGACAAAGAGATGGAGAAAGAAAGTGCTGCCGCCATAGAAAAAAACACACAATGACAGTTCATATGTGCGTGCGTGTGTGTGTGTCTGAAGGAGGCAGAGCTGCAGCGTAACCCTGAGGGCACCTCACTGTCATTCCCTCAAATACAACTGAGATAGATGATGGAAGATGGAAAGAATGAAGGAGTGAGTGAAAGCACTGCCTGCAGGGAGACGAGAAGAATAAAAAGCAAAGAATGAATGGATGAAAGCGAGTCAGACAGGAAGAGGGAGAAAGAACAAATGAATGAAAAAAGAAAAGAGCAGGAAGAGGGAGGAGGAGACGGGGGAGGCAGGGAGGCAGGGAAGGAGAGATTGATGTTTACTGATGGAGAAACATCCTGCAGTGTTTGGAGTTCGACCAGCTGCAGAAATGCCACGACCAACTAACTGGAGCACACCGGCTCCACTGTGCACATAAATCACGGGTGAAAATGCAATTATATGATAATTCACAGTACAATTCAATTCAGGGGGACAATTCGAATCCGCTCAAAAATGGCAACCCAGATCACAACACATTTGTCAGCGCTATTAGCATAGAAATAAGTTTCTGTCCAGCTCCTCTGCAGAGTGGAGGCTGACGTGATTCTGCACCGCGATGAAAAGACACTCAGAGGAGACACTCGACATTTGATGGCATCAGACCCAAAAAAGTCAAGAGTGTAAAACTCTGTTAAATTGGTCAATCTGACTCCTGACATTCTCTTTAATATGGAAGAAAAGAACAGACCGGTATTTAATATATAACTGACTAAATTCCAAAGAGCTGATGTTTGACTCAAAATAAGTTTTATGTCTTATATTTATAAAAGTGCAAACAACAGATGCTGATGTTTAATATCATTACATTTAACCATAGACACTGACTTTTACTTCATTCATCCATCCATTTTCTGTAACTGCTTATCCGTGAGGGTCGCGGGGGGGCTGGAGCCTAACCCAGCTGACATTGGGCAAAAGGCGAGGTACACCCTGGACAAGTCGCCAGTTCATCACAGGGCTGACACACAGAGACAGACAACCACTCACACCTACAGGCAATTTAGAGTCACCAATTAACCTATTATGCTGCATGTCTTTGGACTGTGGGAGGAAAGCCGGAGTACCCAGAGAGAACCCACGCGGACACGAGGAGAACATGCAAACTCCACACAGAGGGGCCCTCCTCAGATACAGTTACAGTTACTTGTTAAAAATGTAGCTAGTAATCTAAGCTAAGGATCACAATATTAAAGTTATGTAACTTGATTACTTTGAGTTACTTTTGGATTACCTTTAATGTTAGCAGCATGTCTGCGTAGCTAAAGTTAGCGGTTGGTCTGTGTAGCTAACACCAGACTTTGGATCTGTTTGTTTTGTGCGTCATTGTGGTCATTTTGCTTCTCTCTCTCATAATTCTGTTTCTCTCTCTCGTAATTCTGTCTCTTTGTAGACAATTTGTTTTTGGAGTCATTTTGTGTCTTTGTCCTTGTTTTTCATCTTTTTGAGGTCATTTTGTGTGTCTTTTTAGTTATTGTGCATCTTTTTATGGTTGTTTTTCATCTCTCTTTGGTCAGTTTGTGCCTATTTGTAGTTGTTTTGCATCTCTTTGTGTTTGTTTTTATCTTTTTGTGTCTCTTTGTAGTTATTCTGCATCTGCATGGTCATTTTGCACCTCTTTACAGTTGGTTAGTGTGTATTTTGAAATTGTTTCGTGTCCCTTTATGCTGGTTTGTGGCTGTTTTGTGTGTCTTTGTGGTCATTTTGCTTCTCTTTCTGATCTCTTTGTAGTAAGTTAGTGTATCATTATAGTTGTTTTGTGCCTCTTTGCATGGGCATTTTACATCTCTTTGCTAGTGTTTAGTGTATCTTTGAGGTTGTTTGATGTCTCTTTGTGGTTGCTTTGCATCTTCTGGCCATTTTGCATCAATTTGCTGTCATTTTGTCTCTTTGTGGTCATTTTGCTTCTCTTTCTGCTTGATTTGTCTCTCTTTGTAGTCATTTTGTGTCTTTTGTAGTTACTTTGCTTCTCTGTCTGGTAATTATGCATCTCTCTGTATTCAGTCAGTGTTTCTTTGTGGTCATTTTGCGTCTCGTATGGTCATTTTGGGCCTTCGTGTCAGTAATCCATCCTTGTTAAACACTGTTGAGCCTGAAAGTTAAAAACTGTTTGGACTGTGGATTCTTTAAATGAGCTTTCAGTGGTCACATTGTGTCAGCAGGAGACACAGTTAATGCCTCCCTGAGTAGCAGGACAATACCCGGTGGACACATGATTATTCATGAGGCGCACCAGGGCTGCCCTCTTTAAAGGGCACTTCCATGAAAAAAATCATCCTTGAGAAAAAATAAATAGTTGCAGAAAAGTTTCCAATTCAGTTATGAAGAGATTCAAATTTCTCAGTTCCTTTTTGGATTTCAGTCGACTGAATCACTGCAGCTTTTACCTTTATCAGTCAACAAATTACATTTACGGGTTTGATACAGTCAAGTTCCTGCTTATAATAATACCTTTGACCATTTGGTTGAAAGCTTAACAATATTAGACTTTGTGAGAAAGCCCATAAAGGGTAAAACTGGCTCCTCTGTGTTCCCTGCAGTGGCAGAACCTGGCAGTGTACTGAATTTATTCTCTGCTCCTAAAATCAAATCTCCAAAAGAATAACTCTGTTTTTGTGCCTCCCTTTCCTCAGACAGACTGGATAAAAAATGCAATAAAGCTTTTCTCTCACTGTCTTCACTGTTTATCAGTTTCTTCTTTTTCTCTCCCCCTTCTTTGTCTCTTTTTCCTCTCTGTGCCTTTTTTTTTTTTTTTGGCTGCTGGTTTTATTCTCCTCCCATTTCATCTCGTTCCTCTCTTTTCTTATTTCATTTGGTATTTATCTCTCTTTCTCACCCTCTCTTTTCGGAGAGCGCTGAAGCAATCTAAGCTGATTTGTGTGTGTTGGAGAACATAGTTAGTTAAAGGGACAGTTCACCCCAAAATCAAAAATCCACCTGTAGTGATATTAATCCATCTAGATAGTTTTATTGTGAACTGCAGAGTTTTGGAGATATTAGCTGTAAAGATGTCTGTCTCCTCTTCAATATAATGGGATTAATGACACTCAGCTTGTGGTGCTCGGAGACAAAAAATACATTTGAAAAATTCAACACCAGTGTCTCTTTCCAAAAATCATGACTCAAGATAATCCACAGACCAGTTCCATGAGCTAATTTTTTCTACAGTAGAATCTACTGGAAATCCTTTCTTTTTTTTACAACTAGTATCCTGAGAAACTGGGTCATGATTTCTGGAAACAGACATTGATGTTGAGTTTTTCAAATGTATTTTTTGAGCACCACAAGCTGAGCATCATCTGGTCCCATTATACTGAAGAGAAGGCAGACAACTCTACGGCCAATAAATCCAAAACTCTGCAACTCACACCAAAACTATTTAGATGGATACTACTACTATTATGTAGGGGTGTCATGAGAACTGATACTTCAATGCCAAAATGTTAAAATAACTTTTTTTTTTTTTACAGTACTGTGGGTACTATACATATGCAATTCTTCTGGACATGACAGGGGCAGTGTGAACGCTTACAAGTGCTGTAGTCTGCTGTTAAATGTCAGAGGAAGAACGCCGACCAGCACTGAACAACAACTACATGTGTAAGATAGCAACATGTGCAGCTGCAGCCACAGCTCTGCTTCACATCATCAAAAAGAAAATGTAGTGATGCATGGATCGACCCAGTTAACCAACAGTGTGGAAGGGGTTCGGATCGACTTTACAGAAAATACCACAGGTTACAACGGGCGTGTCAAGTGACACAGCAGCAGCTGGAGTATTAATGACTCCCTCTCAGCTAAACACACTCACATGCTGCATCTGCAGCGATGCACACAGCAGCGCATCCAGTGCGCTCTGTCAACAAAATAAGTTAAATCTTGAAACTGTGACTTTTTCTACACAGTGGAGCCGAACATGAGGCTAAAAAATACAGAACAGACCTACAGATGTGAACCACTATTCTGTTAAAATTAACAGAATACACACACTAAAGGCTACAAAAGTGGGAGAGAATGAGAGAGAAAAAGTAACAGACTCAATATCTGAGCAGAAATCACTTTTGCATTACTTTGCAGACATGACAACCTGCTCTCCTGACAGTGATTTGTGGCAGGCTCAGTAAATCTCCCTCTCAGTCTTTTGTCCTAGAACCTCAGAAGAGTTTTTCTTTCAGATGGCAAAGAAAAACAACAATGGATGAATTTTATTCACCGTCCTTTACCATTATATTGAATCGTGGAAATTCACTAGTATTTGTATTGACTACTACATTTCTGGTATCATGACATCCCTACGGCTGTGGAGTTATTCCAGTGAAAGCATGCAACAGTGCGTACTTTGTAAAGGCAGCTGCAGAGAGTACTAAACGCCTGAGATTTGGAATGCAGGCCTGATTTTGACAAACTGGATTTAAAAACTAAATCAGGAACTCCAAAACTCACAAGTTGAAAACAACATGAGCTAAATTCAATTTCAAAGCATTTCAATCTGTGAGAAACAATTTAAAATGTTCATTTCAAATCCAAAACCAAATTCCAAATCATTGAATTCAGATTGAATTGGGGCTGGCACCAAAATAACTCCATACACTTCAGGCCAAAAGGAAAATTGTGTTTCTGATTTTTGTTCCCATCAAACAGCCCATCAGCAGCTGTGAGGACACTGACCGAATATTTATTTGGAGCCTTTCAAAGTGTCCGTATCTTAGTCCTGCATGTGCATATGAATCTCGTTTCATCTCACACCGTGCAGCGATACCAAACACTCCATACTTTTCCCTGCGAGTCTGAACTGGCTCAGCGCCTGGCTTTTTCTTTGTGTACAACACAGGGCTGGACTGGGAAACAAATGCTCTACCTTGCGCTGTCTGTGCAGTGACATTGATGGCTGTAGCTCTGCCAGGGAGCGTGTTGTGGAGCCAGGACAGGAAAGTCTCTCGAGCGTGCCCAGCAACCAAACAAACTGCTGTTTGACTAACCTTGAATTACTGGCAATATCTGGCCGCATTAGCATAACAGAGGAGACCTTCCCTTTAGAAACGCAGCGTCAATGTAAACTCTGTGCACCGTGCGTGCATGTGATGTTAACTACATGTTGGGGTTTGGCTCAGTGAAGCAGTGTGAAGAGCTACAAGTTGCTCTGGACTGTTTTAGAGGCCATTTTTTAATGTCTGAGGTTCAGTGTGTTTAGCTCGTGTTAGCAGTGATTTTTTACATTATGGGGTAAAGATGGAGTGTGTGTGTATGTGTTTCAGTAGTTATGAATAATAGAAGTGATGCCTCTCAGCATACACTGCAGGTACTGTATTAAATGATCTGGTACTTAAATTATTTAAAGGTATGGTTTGGTGTATTTGAAGTGGGGTTGTATGAGCACTTATTGATGGTCTCTGTGTTACCTGCAGTAGATGGAAGTTGGCATGCACCCAATTTGGAGAGGCAGAAAGGAAAGTACTGAACTGCTGTGGACAGGATCAGCTGCAAAATGTATTTTAGCCACTCAATACACAACTAAAACAGCCTCCTGTCTGCAAACATTACAGATGACAAAGGTGTGTTTCTCACAAACCGCCGTATCAGTTAAAGTCAGAGGTGGGACAGAGTCAGTCTTTTGCAACACTGAAGTTCACTATGAAGTCCTGACTTAACACTCAAATTCAATTTTCTACAGATATTAATTCATTGCACCTTCATCCCAGTGTTCTGTGTTTCCTGCCTTTGTCCTCTTGTTCCGTGGTTCCCGTATTTGGATCACTGCTCCTGAAAGAGTCTGCACACCTCGCTGTGTCTTAACCTGCAGTATAATGCATCACCATACAGCTGTCTGTATGTTTCACTGTCTGCCAGAGCACTGAGAGATCAGAGTCATCCATCTTCACTCTGACACCTGTCTGAGCTGAAAAACTTCCCTCTGTCGGCCTCCAGCTTATCAATTCAAAGTCAAATGAACTGTGAAGTCAAATGTGAAACGGGGGGGCGTTTTCCTTCATTTACAAAAATATAAATAAATAAAATAAAATGGCACCAAACGTCTTCTGTTTCAGATGAGATGACTGGAATGAGAAAACCAAAAAATTAATTGTTGGGTTCCATCATCCCACTAGTTATTAAAGGTGCTGTAAGTACGGTGGTTGCAAAACAGAACTGGTCAGTAGTAGGTACAACTTTCCTGTTTATCAATGCAAAATCAATGCTGATATTCAGGTTTTTTAAACGTGCATAAACCTGCTAAAAACAGGAGATTTGTAGCTTCTAACTGAACCTCTGTGGTTTGAAGTTTAGTTTCTCTCCTGCTTCACTGTTTGTACTTTCAGGTATCTACTTTATTTTACTGTTTCATGTTCACTTTCAGCTGAAAACACAACATTTCCTGATTTCTCTGCTTCACAACAAAAGCTTTTAGATAACAAAATAACAGGGGACTTATATTGTGAAGAATTTATAGGAAATAAGATGTTTATTACTGTTCAGCTGCTCGACTGAGGACAAGCAATCATCAGTTAAACACACACCTTGAGGTGGGCCCAAACTCTGCTGTGCTCAGCTGATGAACCGAGTCAAAGCGAGTCAAATCAGACAGCAAACCAAGCCTTCATTGCTTCTGCCAAAAACACCCACAACTACTGCTGATGCATTCTTTCCCACTGAAGATAAAAACGGATGTTAGTGGATTTTTTGTCCAGTTTAAAAGGGGCTTTAGAAACATTAAAGGGACAACTCAAACCAAAAATGCATATTTTTCCTCTTACCTGCAGTGCTGTTTATCCATTGAGACGGTTTGGGTTCATGGACCTTGTTGTGAGTAGGAACTACTTTCGGTCTAGTGGAAAGAAAGTAGTTCTGGTAGATTATGATGCAGAAAAAAAGCAACAAGGGCTGCTGATTATCTCAAGTAACCGGGTCATGATTTTTTGAAAGAGACACTGGTTTTGAATTTAAGCTGAGTGTCATTTAGTTCCATTATATGAGAGAGAAGGCAGACATCTCTACAACTGATATCTCCAAAACTTGGCAACTCACACCAAAACTATCTAGATGAATAAATAACACTACAGACCAGGGGAGATTTTTTTTTTTTTTTTTTTTTTTTTGTAGTTGGGATGAACTGTCTCTTTAAAAGATTAAAAGATGGTCCATATTAGAAAATACAGAATGGAAACACTTGTTGTTCTTTGTTTACTGGCAGTTGGCAAAGTGGAACCTCTTCTTCTTCTGTCATATTTCCAGCAGATTAGATGATTCACAGTGGGTGGAACTGTTGCCTCCCTGGCCCGGTGTGTGTCAGGGAGGGGTGTGATAATACCCTGCCACCGCTGTCTGTAGCTGTAGATGTAAGCAAAGAGGCAGACAACTTTAGCTGGTATTCGGCTCGGCTGCAGGATTTATTATATACTTAAAAAGTGACATACTCCTAACAAGTTACTCAGTTTCACAAACATCAATTGATTCCCTGAGGTGATTAACAGTCTTGTCGTAGCTCCAGGTAGATTACCATACTTTCACATTAGATACCTGATGAACCGAAGCACTGTAACACACACAACAAAAATCTACACATGTGAAGGACAAAAATATTACTGTCCACATCTGAAATGACATTTAAATCTCACACATAACATAGCTTTCCGTTTAGCTCCACTTGTGTTAAGTTCACTCACTTCAGATTTAGGGTTGCCAACTCCCTGAAAAATAAATAAGGGACACCTCATCGGCAGGAACGGCCGACCTGATTGCCTTCAACCTTCCTGGCGTGATTTTTTTTTTTTTTTTTTTCTTAGCTCTTTTTTTTGTGGGTGAAACAATTTTTAACTATTTAAACCTGAGTTGAATTAGATGCATATTTTTGAATGATATGAAACACATGGAAAAAATAATTTTTACTGTATATATTTATAGTTAAAGTGTAGTATATCAACTGCCTGTACAGTAAAAATGATGCATATTTGTTTGAACTTGTAATAAATGTGTAAGGCTGTTTGTGTATTTTTTCATCTATTATTCATCAATGCATTACTTTTATGTATTATCTATCTATTTAATGTACTTGTCAATCAATTGTACTTGTTTATTACACCAAAAAAATTATTATAATATGTTTGTCCATACAATGCTGACATTCATTGCACATTCCCATTTAACCTTGATCAGAGGGTTAAAAAAATCATTCTTTACATACCATATCTGCCTCTGGCGTTGCCTGGTGGACAACAAATTTGTCTAGAGTTCCTCTAGTTTTGTTGTGCCTTGTGTTCCGTATGTGCCCACCTTGAGGTCAGTCAGTCCACCGTGGGCTATGGAAAAAGTGATGATAGATATCTTCTCGCACTTTTTCGACCCATGTGTTTTCTGCTTCCTCTCGGTTTATTTAACAGTTTCTGCTTTTTTGTTCGGAGGAGTACTGCTGCTGCTCGAAGGTGTGTCACTGTCACCCATGCTGCTTTGTTGTCTTCCGCTATCTACTTTAGCAAAGCAACAGTACCTCGACCAATGAGATGAGCGGATTCTGTATCGTCATACTCGTGTATGAATGTGCTGTCAGCTCATTGGTCAGGAGAGGTCCTCGGAACGTTACCGTAAGTTTTCCTATAAAGGGCACTGTTGTTCATTAATTCCCATCGACATTTTACGGACTATTTTTGACTCTCACGGTATCACGGGACAAAGTGCGTCTCTTTTCAACTCAATACGGGACGCGTACCTTATATTTTTAAATACGGGACGAGTCCGTTTTTCCGTTGGCAACCCTTTCAGATTATCACGACAGCTGCATTTACATTTCTTACCAAGCTGCCAATAAAACACATCAAGTAAACAGAAACCGCGCTGAACAAAAAGTGAAATCTACGCACTTTCCCTTTACATCCATTCGCTCCATGAACACAACCAAACAAACTCCGCTCGTGTCTTATGAGCGTTTCAGCCTCCATTACACGGTGTGTTTTACCTCTACTCATAGCAGCGTGCAGCAAACATCTCTTATTCTGACACATTATTGAAAAACTACACAACTCTACACAAAACACATCATCACTAAGGGTTCACAAACTCTTAACCCTTACATCAGCAGCTGCATGTGTTTTAGGGAACTATTAACCCACCTGTACATGTAAAAGAGGCAGACAACTTTAGCTGGCTCGGCTCGGCTGCAGGATTTATGATGCAGCGCCGCCTCTGTGCGCCCTCTGCTGACCGTTCTGAGTACTACACTAACACTGTAACCAGTAAAATACAATGAAATCTGGCATTTTAATCACTATTTAAGACACAGTAAAAATAAAAATAAAAAATATACAGGGGTGTCTAGTTTTAACCACATTTAACTTATTTAACTTATTATTTTAACCATGAACTGAACCATAATCCCATAATGAACTGTAATGTCATCCCATTGACCTTTTAACATATTTTAGTGACATTTTAAATTGCTGTACATCTATTGTATTTTTAACCATTTACTCTGAATATTTATGTCTTTTTAAACACATTTTTTAAACCCTTTAATCAAATGCCACTACCCACAGAACATATTGCCAACCCTCACGATTTTCCAAGGAGACTCCTGTTTTTCTCTCCCTGTTTCCTCCCAGGATCACATTTCTCCTGTATTTCTCCCCGTTTCTGACAAATTTTCACACTTTTCTTTTTTTTAACCTTTTTCCGACACTGCTCAGGTCTACTGTCTCCAACCAGACAACAACACAGCTACACCAAACTGGACATCCCATCTCTTAAAAGAAAGTTTTCAAAGAAAGGGGCATGCATTTTTTCGCTGCTCCATCAATTTTCTTCTAGGAGCAGAGGAAAAAATAAATGAATAAAAGTAAATGAGATGGACAAATAATTCTGTATTCTTTCCTGTGAATTTAAAGTAAAATTAAAACTATTTAACATAAAAGTGTAGAAAAAAATGCAATCTACTTATTTAGTTAGTTTCATTCTTTAGAAGTCACCAGAATACACAAAGTCTCTGAAACTCACATTTATTTAGTGTGAAAATCCTCCCTATTTTTGAGGACTCAGGGTTGTAGTCAAGTATGAGTGGAACCAGTTTAACTTTATTTAGCCTCCATGTAAACAGCTAAGTTGGACTTTCCAATCAGAATTATTTCAGTCAGACTTAAGAAATATTGTCCATGTTCATGTAGTTGCGGAAGGGAGGGGTTGCAGTTTGGTGGCTGGGAATTGCATCGCTGCTTTTAACAGATGATGTGGTCCTGATGGCATCATCGGTCTGTGACCTCCAGCACTCACTGGATCGGTTCACATCTGAGCAGAAGTTGTTGGGAGGAGGATCAGCACCTCTGAGTCTGAGGCCCTGATTCTCAGCAGGAAACTGGTGGATTGTCTACTCTGAGTAGACAATCTTGTTCTTGAGTGAGGGGGACAATGAAACGTGAGATGGGCCCAGAAAACCCGGACAGTGGGAGTGGTATTGCGTTTGCTTTACCACACTGTTGTGATGAAAAGGGAGCTGAGACAGAAGGCAAAGCTCTTCATCTACTGGTCAATCTTTGTTCCTACTCTCATCTATGGTCATGAAGGGTGACTGAAAGAATGAAATCACGAATACAAGTGTCTGAAATGGGTTTTCTCAGGAGGGTGGTTGGCATCTCCCTAAGGGATGGGGTGAGAAGCTCCATGAGGGACTCCTGTACTCCTTTATGTAGAAAGGAGCGAGTTGAGCTGATTCAGGCATCTAGTAAGGATGCCACCTGGTCGCCTGCCTAGTGTGGTGTTCCAGAAACATCCAGCTGGGAGCAGGCCACGGGGCAGACTGAGGACCAGGTGGAGGGATTATATCTCCACCCTGGCCTGGGAACACCTCAGGATTCCCCCCAGTCAGAGCTGATTAATGTGTCCAGAGGAAAGGAAAGTCTGTGGTCCCCTGCTGGAACTGTAACCTCTGTGCCATCCGTCTTCGGATAAATGGCTGAAGATGGATGGATGGATGGATGGATGGATGTCAACGTGAACATAGCTGTGACAGGTAGCCATGTTTCTGCATATAAACATAACCATCATTCTTAAGTCTTCTTATATGTCGTTATCTGTGAATACAACAAACATTCCAGCATCCAAGATGTGTATCCTACATCTGATAGTATTAAACTGATCAGTGAATTGGTTGATGCCTTGATTTAGCGACAGTGCAGGCTGCTGGCTGGTGTTTATTTGCTTCCAGTTCATTTTCCAGCCATTGTGGATGAATGATTTATCACAGCACCATTCACGCCTGTAGGCTTTAGTGTGTGTAAACAGGTCAGTGTAGACAGCAGCCTCATCTGTAACACTGACACTTCATTAGCCACAAGCCACACTGTCGGCCTGAGAGATTAGCTGCTCGCATGCTGCTGCTGAGAAGCTGCCGGGGTGAGAGAGAGGATGGAGGTGGAATTCAACAAAATGTGTTTGGGTGTGACATCGAACAGTTAGAAGTCAATTTGTCTGGAGCATGTTTGACAGATTTTAACCATTATTTATTGGAAGAGGGTTGACCGTTTTTCTCCAGAGCTTTGCTTCACACACACTCTCACACACGCTAGAGGTCCTAATTACTGAAGCGGAGAGATAATGATTTTCTCCTGAGCTGTAATCTGTGCCGACTGCTGATTGTTAATCCTAAATGACTTGACGCACAGCTCTCAGATTGTGACACTCATTTATGATGATTTCTGCATGATGATAATTGTCCAGGTGTCGCTCACTGGAGCAAAAACTCTGCTTTCTCTTTCCTTCCTTATTAACAGGAAAAAAGTCATGAATCTTGTGGTTTCAGCATCAGATTAGTACAAGCTGAAACTCTTCAGATGTACAGTATGATCTGGACTATGAAAATGGATTTTTACAATAAGAGCATCTTTTATTCACTTATTTAACATCAATGCTGGAGGGAATGTGGGGAACAGGAAGCTCATCATTCACTTATTAGTTTTTTTTTTTACTTTTGTCCTGTATTGAAAAAGGTTTGGGGGTCAACTCAGGAGAAAACCATAAATATTTTTAACTTAAAGAAACAGCAGCCTAATATTATATTAGGTATCACTCCAGCAGAAGTAGAGGAGAAGGAGATAAATATTTGAATACAATAATATGTGTAGCTGCATTAAAACAAATTACATGGAAATGTATGAATATTAAATCACCATCTCAGTTGGAAATTAACAGTTGAACAGATTAAAGAAATGGAAAGAATCACTTACAGGTTGAGAAACAGAGTAGAGGAATTCATAAGAAACTGAAACCTCCCCTTTTTTCTGCAGTTTGAAAATTTCAGAAAGCCATACTGCGATTTCAATAAAATTTCAAATAATTGTGCAGCCCTAAGTCAGAGCTAACTAAACCTCCGCAGCTGCTGTCAGACTGTCCATGTCCACACTGGAAACACAGAGTCTGCTGGAGCTCTGACAGTCAAAGCACATTCATGCACCAAAACTTTCTGTGTGGTAGGTTACCTGTGTTGTAACTAAGAAATGTCAATATATAGTCATAGCCATGGCAGTGAAGTTAGTTTTTAGTTGGATATTGAAGAAGACCATGTTGGATCATCTGACTGTTGAATGTAACTTCACAGCTTCATAACTTCACAGCGCTGCCGTAGTCCTACTGAGGGAGAGAATACAGTCCAGTGGTGTTTCAACAGCCGTCAAAAGTCCCTAAATTAAAAAATACTAAGCAGTCACCTGCCTCCAGATCAGCAAAATGTAATTGCATGGCTGAGTTTCAGCCAGTAGAGGGCAGTTACTGTGCATGTTTATAACACATCATGTAGAATTCAAACACTTTGCACTACTAAAATCCCACACACACAACACTGGTTTTCAGCTGGGCTACAGTTACTCTGTAAAGGATGTATCTATCAGATGGTAAGATTAACATATTGGGGTTCACAACACGTGCACACCCTGCTTCTTGTGATGAATGGATTGCAGTTAAAATCTTGGGGACTGCAGTTAATCTGTGGGTCATAAAAAATAAAATGAAAACTGATGCCCTGGTAGTGTGCGCTATACTGAGGTTTTCTCTGAGGTCCTCTGCCTGCCTGCGTCCCTTTGCTGCATGTCACCTCCCCCACGCTCTCTCCCCCTTCCTGTCTTCACTTCAGCTGTCCATCAATTAAAGGCATAAAAAGCCCCAATTTTTTAAAGAACATTAACAGTAAAAATAAAAACTGTGATAGGGTCTTTCTTAATGGGGAGAAGCTTTGTCCTGTTTCACACATCTGCAACTGTGCGCTGTTAATCAGAATTTTTATGACTCGGCCCGTCCGACCTGCAGATTAACTGCAGTTCATGCAGCAGTTTACCTGCGGTCTGCCCATCACTGCAAGTGAGTCACAACATTGAGTTGCAAGATGCCTTTCACATCCTGAGTAGTCATTTGATCCAGTTTTAACCTAAAAATATTCATTAGTGAAGCTTTAACTTTAAAGCTAAAGCACCTAAAAATGCAATGGATGAAATCATACTGAGTGGCTATTCTTGTGTTTTAGTCTCCTTTCATTTGAAGGACGATGACTAGAATGTTTTTCTATTAACAGAAAGAACTAAATGTACAATATTTCTGGAAATAAACAATAACACGTGTCAGAAGTCGTCTGAGTGTTTAATATAGACAACAACTGCCCATACACACTATCTGACCTGCATGTGTAAAAGACCTTACGTGGGGACATCATGGTCAAACACATGCATTATAGAAGCTATGTTTCATTGTTCATCACCTTGAGTGTTTGAGTGTTTGGTTTGTGAATGAAGGGGTGGAGGAAGAAGTCAACTAGCTGAGCTGTAAAAGAGCTGCTGTCCACCCAGAGTGGGAGGTTGATTTATTTCAAACAGCGGTGCGACTGCAGACTGAGGGACAGTCTGGATGATGACTTGATCCACGCACAGGATTGTCTTCTTTTAAATTAGGCCGTAACACAGAATGAGCATAAATAACGACAGTCTGGGGTTAATTTAAACAGTATGGGCTCAAATCAAAGCCAGAATTTCAGTATGAAGGCATAAACACTAGATTAGCACCCCCTCTAACTGCTAGAAATATTTCTAGCATGATGCATTGAGGATTACATGATTGCATTACATGATTTTTCAGTTTAGATGATACTATTCATGCCCTATCGAAGCCACATAAAAAGCAACAATGTCAGCACCATAATACATAATACAATTTCGCAGGTTACTTATTTCAGATCTGCTCTGCTGGTATTCTTGCAAGTTGTGCTCAAGAACAATGTAGTGACCCCACTGATTTTTGGACTTACACTGTTTGGGGGCCCCTGATGGCTTTGGGGGCCCCATGTGGCCACACAGTCTGCATATGGCAAGAAATGACCCTGCTTACATTGTAACTGCGTAGTTAGGTTTAGGAAAAGATCATGGTTTGGGTTAAAGCTCCAGTTGGTAAGTTGATGAAAGTGAAAGTAAACTCCGCGACTTGGTCGGAAATTTCAAGACAATACTCCATCAGGTCTCTTTATGAACCTCTGCCAAGAACCCCCCACACACACAGAGACACACAGGCACACACTGGCACACACACGACACACACACGTGCAGGCGCATGCACACAAAGTAGCCATAAACGCACCCACAGACGACATACCGTTTCCATAGCAACCGGAGACTCCAAAACGATCTCACATCTCTCTCACCATGAAACACACTCTTCTTGTGTGTGTCTGCGTGTGTGGAGGGAAGGAGGGGGGTTGACAGAGGTGAAAGAGGGAGCTGACGGTGTGTATCATCTTGAAATGTCCGACCAAGTCGCGGACTTTACTTTCACTTTGTCAGTTTACTACGACGTGTAGGAGCGGCGATTGGCTGCTCCTCCTGCTCCCTCTACCTGACTGGTGGAGAATCTTCGGTCGCGGTGGATTTCGGCAAATACGATTACAGGCTGTAGGTGGAGCCAGAGGAGTTGGATTTTGTCCTAAATTACCCATTTAATGTCCGACTATCAGAATATAGTGACAGTTCCAGCAAATATGACTGAATAATTGTTACCAACTGTAGCTTTAAAATAACTACGTTATTTACGTCATGTGAAGGAAGGGACACAGCAGAAGTCACGTAACAAAACTTAAAATTAAAACTTTACTCCACATTGATTTTTGGTTTCATCTCTTTCTCTGTGTCTTCTGGTAACTGTGAATCTGAAGAGGCTGGTATTCCATACAGAGTCCCTCAGGGGTCAATTCTAGGTCCTCTGTTGATTAATAAGTAATATAAAATTTCATATCAATCATATGCCGATGACACACAGTTATACATATCTGTTACCACCAATAACCTTATCCCAGTGAATGATCTCATCCATCCAACTTAATCATGACAGAACAGACATTGATAGGACTAAAGTCTTTGAGGCATCATACCCAATCTTTGTTAAATAACTTATGTCAAGACCTTGGGTGTGATTTTAGACTCTGATGTTAACTTCCAGAAACACATCTCTAATATTTGTAAGACTGCAGTTTTATCGACTTAGAAACACATCAAAGGTTTCCTGTCACAGTCAGACTCTGAAAAGTTGGTTCACACTTTTATTTCCAGTAGACTGGATTACTGTAATGCACTTTTTGCTGGACTGACAAAGCAGACGTCAAAACCCCTTCCTAAATTGTTGACATGCTCACTGAATGCACACCAAAGAGATCATCTCCTCATTGTACCGAGAATCAACTCAGCTCATGGTGCTTTTGGTGCTTTAGGTTTTAAGTGTGTTTTGTTTAGATTTTCTTCCTCATTTGTTTTAGGAATCAGTATTATTGTTAACATCTCCCTTTTTAAGAAAATGATAATAATAATATAATAAATACCTCTTATCACCTAACATTTTTTATACATGGTATTAGACGTGTTTGCTTCCCACAGAAGTGAATAAGTGTCTATTTGTACACAGACTGTAGAGACTGGGCTGTACTGTCACTTTAAATATCCACCTTTCTACACTAGAGGTTGATGTTGCAGCGTCCCTATCCTCCCTTCATACATAACAGCTGTCTGCAGCTGTCAGGGGACACCACAGGAGTCCCTTGGTGTCAGTGAACCGTGGTGAATCCCTCTTGCGGCGGTTTTTTGAACGCAACGCAGTGCACACCAAGTCAGACGGGCAGCGCTGAATGAGCGGAGCCACTGACTTCCACTGATACAGACTGAACACCAACACGTTTGTCTCTGTGATCCTCTGGCTCCGTGTTTCATTTTGAGAACATTTAAGGAACATAATTAAACTCAACTGTTAAAGGGAACAGTGAGTTATATGATGTACTGACCCTCACTTTGTAATATTCAGTTACTGGAGCATGTTTGTTCCATCACCACCAAAATCATTTAATGGATCATTTCCTTTAAATCAGGTGTTTGTTTCCATGGAACTGTTTAATTTATAAATATTAATAACTCTCCTCTTTTTAATTATGCGAGAATGCGGGTTAAATTTCACATCGTTAGTGGACCAAACTTATTTTTAATTTGCAGCTTTTAGAGGAAACAGTATTCAGTGATACTTGGAAATCCCTCTGATGGGATTTATTCATGATTAATGCCCAAGTTTAATATTAATAGAGAGTGCTGTGGACCAAATTCTGCAGAATTACAACTACTGACTTAGTGCTTTGTAGGTTAACTATTGAAACAAACAGGCTACAGTATATTCAGTATATTTCAGACAAAATGACTCTTTTTTTTAAATCAAATTACACCCACCTCAGTCCTCCAAGAACAGTGTAGTCATAAGTTTGATTTTGTGCACCATGTATCAGTGATTTTTCTTTGTTTCTGAAATGGTTAGAAAATGTTTTATAATGATTACAGTAGTGGCCAAAATCATCACAGTCATCAGTGTTATTACCACAATTTTGTAAAAATGCACTCGCTGAAATCATTTCACAAAGTTTTACATCGAAAAAAAACATCTCTTAAGGATTTGAAAAAGCATCATATCGTTCGCGATTTCAGTGTTTTCACTGACCCAAAACAAAACCACATCACATCCTGAGCCTACATGCCTGGCACATGGGAGACGTTTGCCTTCAGGGCTTTCTGGCAGAAAGCGTTATGCCAGAATGGTCCCTTTTAAAAGGTTCTTTAAAAAAACGTTTTTATATATGATTACATATTTCAGGAACCTTAATGTATAGAAAATAAAATAAGTTAAAAATGGACGATGTTTTAGAGCTCCCCCTCAATGTCTCAAAGTAGGTTTTCAGGAGAGCTGAGCTCCCATTAGCTCCCGTTAACTCCCGTTAGCTCCCCATAATTTGAACCATGGTTTCATTCCTACAGCTGAGTGCAGAGCAAGAGTAGTTCCAGCCTCCATCGTGGCAAATCAAAGAAAAGAGCAGCGCTTAACAGAAATCTCACCAACAGAAAATCAAAGGTTACAGATGTCACACTGCTGGACTGAATGTGCCGTTTGATTGGCAGGTGACCTCCGACGGTCCCGGTGACAAAAATAACACTGCGACAATGAGGTCATGACACCAGAGATGGAGCCAAAAAAAAAAGAAATCAGCTCACAGATCAGCTGCTGTTTCTCATTTCATTTAGAGAAAAGTGTTCTTCAATCTGACACACGCACGCACACACACACACACACACACACACACACACACACACACACACGCAAACACGCACACACACTCTCAGAGGTAAACTGTGTGGTCATTATGGTTGATGGTTGGTTTCTCAGGTAGCTAACATGCTGTTAATGGCAGCAGCACACCTAAGTTAATCCTCGGGGAGACATAACAGCTTTTAACACACACATATCTACACACACACACTCACACACAAACTGCTCCGTCGGCAGGAAATATTGAGCTGCCCGTTTCACCCAGAGGCCTTTTCTCAGCACGATGCTGCTGCGTCTGTGCTGGCAGCTTCAGCTCGAGCACTTTAGCACCACTCCCCTGTGTGTGTGTGTGTGTGTGTGTGTGTGTGTGTGTGTGTGTGTATTATCAGTCTCTTCCTCCTGTGGTCGTCTGCCCACAGGCACAAATACCTTCATACTTGCACACACGCACACACACACAACACACACACACACACACACACACACACACACACACAGAGAGAGAGAGAGGAGGAGCTGCTGATGAGACAGCCTGACAGTATTACATTGGAAACGCTGCCCCCTGGTGGTCAACATGTGGTAAGTACAGCAGACAAGAGAAAGAGGAACCAGTCACTCACTACAACTTTGGACTTTGGCGTCCATCTGTGAAGCTTTTATGTTTATGTGGTTATGATAATAATTTAACTAATTTATAGAGCACTTTTGAAAATCCTCATTACAAACTGCTTCACACAACACGTGCTGGAAATCCTTGAAAACTGAATTCTAATGCTGCGTTACTAAGGTTTGTTAAGTGCTTTGATTTTACATAAAGTGCTTGAAATTGTAACTGCATTATTTTCACAATAGCTGAAATCAAATGACTCAAAACAATGATCGATTAATTAATCCTGTCACAATCTTGTCACTTGAAACGTTCGTCCACGTGCTCCACATGTTTGGACCTACAGTATTTTTCAAGTCTTTCCTGTAATAATTAATCTGTCAACCATTTTCTCTGTTAATCAGTTAGTTATTTGGTCCATAAAATGTCAGACAATGGTGAAAAATGTTGATCACTGTCTTGTTTTGTCCACAACCCAAAAATATTCAGTTCACTGTCAGAGAGGAGTAAAAAAAAAAAAAAAAACAGAGAATATTCACATTTTAGAAGCTGAAATCAGAGGCTTTTTAAAAAAAATTAAAACATGATTAATCAATCATCAAAAATTACTGTTGGTTTTATTAGTTTGTCCTGCTGTTCCTTCCTTTGTTGTGCCTAATTTATTTATTGATTGATACACTTAAAGACAAAAAATGGTGAATTTTTTTTAAAATTGTATTACTACTAACAAGCCACATTTTTACTAAATATATCTGTAATCTGATTACATTTTTATCTGTAACTGTGATGGAATACAGTTATCTTTTTTTGTATCCAGATGTCCATGTTAGCTACACAGACCAACGATTTTTGTACAGTTTTGAATGAATTGTTTGATTTAGCAAAAGATCTGAGGTGTTCTGCTACCTGTGTGTGGTTGTGTGAATTGTGTGTAGTGTTTTGACAAAATGAGCCCCTTTTCAGAGGGGGGTCAGGCTTTAGTTAGTTTTTGCCTTGTATTAGTTGTAGTTGTCGTCCATTTTATTTTCCCCTTGTGTGTTATTTGGTTTGACCTGGTCACTGCTGGCTTCAGAACAGTGTGCTCTGATAGCTGCTCCATGAGGCTTTTTATGGAAAGCAAATCAAAACATTCACTAAACTCCATATATTTCAGTTTTTTAAAGTCTGGTAGGACATGATTTGTCCCAGTTCTCAAGAATGTGTGTTAGGTTTCTTTAATGTGGAGCTGAGACAGTTAGGTGATCGTCAGAAAATTAATCAGAAACTATTTTGTTAATCAAACTTTTTTACAGAGCAGTTTTTTGAGAAAAAAAGGCAAATTAATCTCTTGTTCCACTTTCACATGTGTGAAGTGTTGATGCATTTCTTTCTAATTTAGATTACAGATTATAAATTGAATATCTTTCTTTTTCACGTGTTTGTCAGATGAAACGCCGACTTTAGCTTCACAGACCAACTGCTAACATTACCTGCACTGAAAACCTGCTAACATTCGCTAACCAGACCAACACTGACCAAACTCTGACATAAGCTACACAGAAAAAACACTCATGTTAGAGGTAATCCAGTAAAGTAACGGAAAGTAATCAAGTTACATAACTTTAATACTTGGATAAGGTTACTGTTTTTGTTGTTGTTTTGTAACAGGTAACATGTAACTGTATTGGAAAACATTGATTAACACTACACTGTAGGAGTTAGCTGTTATTCTGTGTGGCCCATGATTTTTCTTTCCATTGAAGTTAAACCCGATTTAGGCAGAAGCCTCCAAGCTGGATGCAAACGTTGCATGTTCACTTCTATTTTTTGGGGAAAATAAAACCCAGCTTGAAACCAAAAAACAAAGAACAAGGCTTTATTGTAAGTTAAAGAGTCTGATCACTTCAGTTCCCCTCCTGAGAGACTGTGCAGTTCATACTGTGATACTGACTCTCTATGAACTCTCGGTTACGTAACCTCTCGGTTTCACTTGATTTTGAAATCACATGTTTTTGCTTTTGACCAGAGAGACGACTTTTCTCCGACCTCTGACTCAGTGTCATCCACAGCAGCAGCAGCACAGCTGGAGGGCTGCAGGCGCCGTATGATCAGAGTCACATCAATGTCACAGGTGTCGCTCACGCTGCCAAGATCTGAAGTTTCCCGTCTGGATGAGTCCGGTTCTCAATGTGAGGACGGTCGACCAAACCAAAAAAATCCTGTCAGGCCTGGACCTTTGAAGGTCAATATTTGCTGAAGTATTCAGAGCATTTACTAAAGTAAAAGTACAAATACCACAGAGTAAAACTACTCCATTACAAGTTAATATTCTGCATTTAAAATCATCAGCAAAATACTGATTACATTTTTTATTAAATGTAGACGTCAACTCCATCAGATGGAAAATGTGACAGAGTCAACGTCTTACAGAGTCGACAAATTTTCTTTTCGTCGTAGTCGTCGTAGTGAGCAGCCAATTTATTATTTAAAGTGTCTCAGAGTCTCTTAATATTCATCAAAATACACATTTTTAAACCACAATACTTATTTAGCTTTGATTAAGAATCGACATGTTATGGTTGAGACACATCTGATAGAAATATTATTGAATAAATTTGTCTAAAATGAGAAAATTCACCGTGCCTGAGCAGTATTCCCACCTTTTTTTAAACCAGGAAGTGAGAGAGGGGTCCTTTGGGTACAGCGGACCCTTTTTATGCCTGATTTAGATTTGATGGAAATCTGGAACAAAACTTTAAAGGGGAAAAAAAAAAAAAAAAAAAAAAAAAAAAATTGCAATCATTTAGTACATATAAATCTTTAATTCCTTTTTTTGGTGAAAACTATTTAGAATGTTAGTATTAATAATGTTTAAAGTTTTTTGTAGGACATGATTTGCCCCAGTTCTCAAAAATGGGTGCCCTTTAAAGGGCCACAAAGTAAGTCTAAGAGGGCGTGGGGTGATTAATGGAAGAGTAACGGAAAAGCAAAAAAAAAAAGTTGATTTTGATTTTTGTGAAATATGGGATCATTTTAACTTGTCAGCCTAAAACAGTTATATAAATGAAACTATGAGATGTTTAAAGGGGAAACGACTCTTTGTTGGAGCAGCAAATAACTCACAGACGTCTGACGTTTGATGTGTCACCGTGTTTTTTTAACATGTCACAGGCTAATAAAGTTTGAAATCACTCATTTAACCCTTTAAAGGTCCATGTGTGTAAGAAATATTGGCAGAAATGGCAGAAATTGAATTTAATATTATTGTAAGTATGTTTTCATCAGTATATAATTACCTGAAAATAAGAACTGTTGTGCTTTTGTTTCCTTAGAATGAGTCCTTTATATCTACAGAGCACTGTTGAACCGCCATGTTTCTACAGTAGCCCAGAACAGACAAACTAAACACTGGCTCTTTGCAGGCTTTACGGTTTGCACAAGTTTTGTGGCTACCACTGTTTGTTGAACACAATTGTTATAACAAATTTATAATCTGCAAGCTCACTGCTAGATGCCACTAAATCCTACGCACTGGTCCTTTAATGTGTGAGGAGTGGAACTAACTCAGTTTACTGTAACTAAGTCATTTTTGGGTCATTTTGACTTTCTAGTCTGTAAAAAATGCATATGTATGAAAAATACATAGAAAATCGATAGTAAAAAGTAACTAATACTCTAAGTAATGATTTTTGAGAAGAATACTTAGCTTTTTGAATACCAGTAGTTTTATTTGTAGTAATGTTTCAGTAAGTTAACGGTTGGCTATATTCTTTATGCAAAATTTGAATCTCAAAAAATACTGTAGCTATAAATCATCTAATAGATGTAGTAAAGAGTAAAGAGTGTAATATTTCATTCAGAAATGAAGTGAAGAAGCAGTGTGGCATAAAATGCAAATAGTACTTGAGTAAATATAGGACTACTTAGTTACTTTCCACCACTGAGAAGTATCACCAGTAAAAGCTAATTTACTGATGTAGTAACAATATTTATGTTAGTATTACAATTTTAAATAAAAACCTTCCATCAGAATAAATTCATGTTAAAGGGATAGTTTGGATATTTTTTGCTTAAATCATCCCCATGTACAGTTTTACTTGTTTCCTTTCTCTTACCACTGAACTAAATTATTTTTTTCTGAACTGAAATTTATGACAGTAAATTTTCACAATGATCGATTATGTCATATCTAATTTTCCAGTATTTTCATGGAAAGTCCCAGTTTGGAATGACAGTGAAAGTGCAAAGAAAGCTCAGCTGAGAGAAAACAATAGGAGTATCTGTGAAACCCAACACAAGTCATGGTGCAGGAAATCCCCATTTCTTTGTAACTTTTTAAACAATTTAATTAAACTGGCCTGTAGGTTAGAGTTCTGACAAGTTTTACTGGAAACTGTTACATTTTTAGTCCAATAATGTGAGAATTGAATCTCCTTTTGTCTCCTTAAAGTCAATAAATTCAATGCATTTGACTTTTATTATTCATTTTAAATCTGTTTTTGCCATGCCAACATAATGCTGAAATATGTTTACACATGGCCACAACTGATTCAGAATTTTATCAGCAAAATTTAATTGAGTGATGAGACAAATATTCACACGTGTATCGTTTAGTTAAAACTAGAAAATGATAAAAGTTAAAACAGAGTCCAGACAGGCCAAAACAAGAACCTCCTTCACAGCCTCTTTGTTCGTGGAGTGACATTGATAATCTCAGGGGGGGACCGTAACCTCCTCTTGTCCCGGTGTCACGTGATGCAGCTCTGGTCCTGATGCTGCTGTTACCGGGACTCTGTATGAGGAGTGATTAATGCCACCCAGGAGCAGGATGAGGAGAAGTGAGGGATACATCGAGAGGGACCCATCTGCAGTCAAGATGGTGGACAAGGTCGCCGCCATATATCCAATCCATGCCGGAAGTCACAACCGGAAGTTGGTCTTCCCTAACCCTAACCCTAACCCGATCTACTAATGTATGTCATTGTTCTTGTAATGTTACATGTTAAATAACGTTTAAAAAGTTTAAAGTTTTTTAAAAAATACACGAAGGAAGACCAACTTCTGGTTGTGACTTCCGGCATGGATTGGATATATGGCGGCACCCTTGTCCGCCATCTTGACTGCAGGAAGGTACTTTTGGGGATACATCAGCAGCATGGTGGACAAATATAAAACACTGGGTAACAAACAGTGTCAGCACCTTCAGAGCGAATTAGGTTCTACATATAATTCTTTAAAAAATAAGCACAGAAAAAATGATTATTGCTGGATTTAAACATGCTGTTGTGTCGTGTAAATCTGGGTTGCACATTCTGTTTTTTATTGTTTTAAAATGCAGTTGAGGCACTGAGAACACATCTTTATTAAAAAAAACTGAGTAAAAATAGTCACCATGTACACCAACTGTGCAATATTACTATTTATTTTCGGGTGTAATATCACCTCATACTGTGCAATATTTTATGCAGGTGAATTTTTAGTTTTTAATTTTCAATGTGCAATATTCAGTTCTTCAGTCATGTGTATTATCAGTCAATGTGCAATATCAATATTTCACTCAGGAGAGTTTTTAATTCCAATGTGCAATAATCAGGTTTATTATCATCATTCTATGTGCAATATGAATATTCCCTCTGTGTATTGGTGTAAAATTCAGCTGCTGAGTCTTTCTTTTTTTCTATATTTTTATACTTTGTTTTACATTTTTTGATGCTTCATTATATTTACTATCCACTTTGCTGCTGTGACACTGTAAATGTCCCTGTTTTGGGACAAATAAAGGAATATCTTATCTTAACTTATAAAGATTATGCATTTATGCACAGGACTGTGTTTGGTTGACTAATATAATATGGGAAATGAATGACTGTGATGTAATGAGACCAAAAAACTGAAGTGAAATCAAAAAGTGTAACAAGAAGCTGTGTTCTCCCCGACATGTTGTCGACATACAGCAGTCATTCCCAAACCCACAGGTGGGTCACAGGAGATTTTAGTTGGTTCACCAAATAAAGAAAAGACTACGGAAGAAATTCTGCAAAAATTTAAGATCTATATCGAGAGGAGAAAACATGAGCCTGTTAATTCTGACTGGATGTGCTTATTTAGTCTCATTTATGAAATGGGCTAAAATTTCTGATACTGTAAAAACGAAAAAGTTGAGAAAACTCAAAATTTCAAGGCAACTTACTTAAATAGATTTTTGACTTTTGAGCTCAACTCTGACTGAAACACGTTTCACCAGCTAATAATGTTTTGTTGAAATAATTTACTTTTCTTCTTTAGATAAACTGAAAGCTTTGTATTTTAGACACTGAGTAAATTCACTTAAAAAAAGACAAATCAGGTTTGCAGCTCACTGTGACCAATTTTTGAACAATTTTTTCAGTTTCTAAAACTCAAAGATTCAAGTTTATCTAAAGAAGAGATTATATCAACTAAAGATCAGCAAAACTTTTTAAAGTTTATTTCAAAACTTTCCACCACTGAAGCAAAAATATCTTCATGATAAGTCATAATTATGAGATAAAAAATTGAAATTATGACTCTTTATCTTATAATTTTGATTTTTATCTCATAATGTCAGAATTATGACTTACCATGTGGATATTTTTTCTTTCAGCTTCCATAGTTAACTGTCATATAATGGTTCATTCAATAATAATTACAAACATCAATGCAAGTACTTGTTCAGTTAAAAAAGATTTCCAGGTTTGTATCTTTAAGACCTCCCCCTGCCTCTCTGCGCACTGATCACCTGTCATACAGAAACAGCATCATCGTCGCTTATGTGGAAATTCCCCCTTTTCTGCCATTTAAAAGCTCCGCTCTGAGACCAGTGTGAGAGCTGCGCTCTGCACAGATAAATAACGGGGCTTTCAGTTAAATGATGTAGTATTTAGTGCACAGCAGCGGATCATACGAGAGGGAAGGTGTTGCATGTTTTTTAAATGGGAAATCTGTTGGGCAGCTGGCGTTTCAAGGAGCCGAGCACCGTGGAGGAATGCGACTCGACGTGGGGGTCGGACTCAGAGAGCGACGAGCCAGCAGCGGCTGAAGATGACAGCGGCATCTCCGACTCCATCAGCCCGGCGGAGAGCGAGCGGGCCGCCGGAGAGCCCGGAGACTCGTCCCCGCAGGTACACGGAGGGGTGTGTCGGGGGTGTGTACGATGAGACAAAGACGGGGGACAGCGTGCGGGGACATGTGTGTCACAGTATTGTCAAGGCCAGGACACGGAGAGGGCAACCGAGCACCACCGATACAGGAGGCGAGAACACAGCTGCCACCAAACTCCATTCAAAAATCTGTCAATTTTATTTTAAACTCAGTTATATTCAGAGTTATTCACTCTCTTGGTGTGAACTTTAGTCTGTGGGTGAGACATACTTCACTCCTTATTTCGTATTTTAATCCAACAAGCAGGACTTGATTTAAGTGACACTGAGGTACACTAAAGAGTGATGATGGCAGCTGTGAACCAGCTGTGACAGTTGTTACCAGTTCACAATATTAAAGTAACTAACTCGATTACTTTGTTACTTTTGGATTACCTCAATATTTGTTATAATATAGACCTAGTTGTAATAATATAGTTTTTTGGACTTTTTTTAAGGGTTGCAGCCAATTTGATTAATCTGTCGATTATTTTCTCAAGTAATCGATTAATCGTTTGGCCCATGAAATGTCAGAAAACTGAATAATTTTTAGTTGTGGACAAAACAAAGACTTTGAGTACTTTTAATACTTTAAGTACATTTTCCTGATATTACTGAAATACTTGTAGTTAGGTAACATTTTAAACTCAGGACTTAACAGAGTACTTTAACAGTGTTTTATTAGCACTTTTACTGTAGTAAAGGATTTGAATACATCCTCCACCACTGGCCAATAATCCCACGATGTGGAGATAATTCACCCACAAGCATACTTTTGTTAGTTAATTATTAAAAGTATTGTTAGTTAGTTATTCCCAGTATTGCTTTTCCAATTGAAAGTACAGTCTGCCTGCTGGTTTATGAAAGGAAATAAAACATTTTATTAGACTGCAGCCTCATGATTATCGTCCCAGCACCCTGAATGATCAGAATAATTCACCGGATGGTTGTTATTCGACGGCTTCACATTGTTTCACAATATTAAAACCAGCAGGACTATCTGAGAAACCGTAATTCACTGGATCACTCTTTGTTAGGTTTGAATTGATTAAATCAGACTTCTCATAAATTTTTGCCCTGATTACAACCAGAAGGTGCGTTTCTGTGAAGAGGATTTCTAAAAAACTTAGGATGCAGTTCACAGATAGGAATTATAGCTACAATTAGTTGATTAATCAATTAGTAACTATTTTGATGATCAATGAATTGTTTTTTAGGGAAAAATGTCCAAATTCTCAGACTTCAGCTTCTTAAATGTGAATATTTTCTCGTTTCTTTACTCCTCTGACAGTAAACTGAATATCTTTGGATTATGAATTGATAATAAAAATAATCCTTGTTGCAGCCTTTTTTTTTTTTTTTTTTTTTTTTTTTTTTTTTACAATTTTTACCATGATTAGAACCAGAAGGGGATTTTTCCGAATGTTTGGATGCAGTTTACAGTTTGGAATGTAGCTTTAGGTTCAGATTAAACTCATAAAAGCTCTAAATGTGGCTGTACAAAGACCTTCAGTTACACAGTGAGAAACAACAGCATGAGGCCCAGACGGTGTAACACAGTGAGCCTCTCTGACCGGTGGAAGTGAGCATGACCCAGATTTTATTTGAGAATCAGATCTAGTTTCCTGCGTCCTTTTGTAGCGTTTGCACGGCAGCACTGATGTGAATTGTCCTCCTTTGCTGGAGAGAAATGGATGGTGACAGCACTCGACCTCAAAAAGCAAAGTCAGTGCTTTTAATTCAGCTGAATGGTGGACGAGCGCTGCTCTGCATCTGTTAGAAGACAGACGGCGTGGATTTTGTTTTTTCTGCATTTGAACTGAGTTTTTCTTTCTTCCTTCCTTTTTCTATTTCAGCTGACTGAATCTCCAGAGTCTGTTCCAAAGATGAAGAGGAGTTTCTACGCTGCCAGGGATCTCTACAAATATCGTCATAGCTACCCGGTACACAAATACACACACACGCAAACAAAAAAATGTTATTGTGGTGTCATCAATACCCGTCTAAATCATAGACCACGGTTACAAATTACAGGCTTGTGGAAGTAGGGGGACTGTATACAAGTGATTAAGAAGTTATTTAGGTGATAGACAACAATTTGCTGCTACTAACTCTGAGTTCATGAAGTTTAAACATGGAGTCTCACAAGGGTCGGTTTTGGGCCCAAAATTCTCTCCAAGTTTTGCAGTATCTGCTGTCCACAGATGATAAAAATGTTTTCTCTTCTTGGTCAATTTAAAAACCGTTACAGACAGTATATTATGTGAAATGGTCAAACTTAAAGGGCTAGTTCACCCAAAAATGAAAATTCAGTCATTATCTACTCACCCTCATGATGATTGAAGGTCGAGTTTAGTTTCTTAGTCCAGAAAACACTGCTGGAGTTTCGCAGGAAAACAATGTTTCAATGGAAGTAAACGGTGACCACTTTTCAAATGTTAAAAAAAAAGTCCCAACATGCCGTTTGCACACCATCACACCACACACACACCCATTTCAGACAGTGTGCACGTGGCTCCAAGCTGAAGGATCTACAGTGAAGATTCAGGCTAAAAACATGGTGGAAATAACATTTTTTTAGTCAACTTGGCATGTTGGGGCTTCAGGAGACTTGGATTACACCAGACGAACAGTATGGAGGCATTTATGTTTTTATTCTGTTGTTTTTTGTTTTTTTTTTTCATGTTTGAAAACTGGTCACCATTCAGTTCTGTTGTTTGGGAGATTTTGCACCGCTGTTTTCCTGTGAAACTCCAGTAGTGTTTTATATATCCTAAACTTCTTATACAGAACATATAAACAGAAAAGTGTGTAAAAGTTTAGGAGTTTTTAATGCAAAGTGTTGCGTCTATAAGGGAACCCTTGATTTGCAAAACTCTGGCAAGATTTCTACTGATCACACGGGTCTGGGGTTCCCTTCTAGACACGACCCTCTCTGTGTCTCTGTCTCTCAAAAACTTCAGTGAAAAAATTAAAAATGCGAGTTGTATTTTTATTTTAATCAGTATCAATTATTATTATTAGGGCTGCACAATTGATTGCAATATTACTGAAACCACAGCATGGCCAAGTGTAATATCCAAATTGCAGAACCAGAAAACCAAATCACATTTTTTTTGAAGAAGGAAAAATGTGTTCAGGACTTTAAATTGTAATGGAGTATTTGTAGAGTGTAGTTTTAGTACTTTTACTCACTTAAAGGAATAGTGACTACAGGCCAGAACCACATTGTGTTGATATTACACCGCAAACATGGCATTTTGTTAGTTAATTATTAAAAGTATTGTTAGTTAGTTATTCCCAGTATTGCTTTTCCAATTGAAAGTACAGTCTGCCTGCTGGTTTATGAAGGAAATAAGACATTTTATTAGACTGCAGCCTCATGATTATCGTCCCAGTGCCCTGAATGATCAGAATAATTCACTGAATGGTGGTTCAAACTGTTTCACAAATTAAAACCAGCAGGAATATTTGAGGAACCTTAATTCACTGGATCACTCTTTGTTGGATTGTTTCAAATTGATTTAATCAGATTCTTGTGATTTTTTGCCCTGATTACAACCAGAAAGAGCATTTCTGTGAAGAGGATTCTCAAAAGTTAGGATACAGTTCACAGATAGGAATTATTGCTACAATTAGTTGATTAAGCGATTCGTTTAGTAACTATTTTGATAATCAATGAATCATTTTAAAGTCCAGATGAAAGAAAACATTTGTTTGGTGCAGACAAATCACATAATCGATCATGGAATGGGTATAAGTAGTTTGTGTGAGGGAGTAATATCTGTTTTTGTAAAAGCAGTATTGGAAAATACACATTCAAATGAGCAAAATAAACAAAACTCAACTAAAATGCAGCTATATGATGCACAGTTACTACCTCAGTATTGATTGATTTCTCTGATCTGTTTGTGTGCAGAACTACAGAAAGTCCCGGCAACCCAACGAGTACCGAAACCTCCGGTTCTACCTGAACAAGATCCCTCTAGTACCTGATGGTGAGATTATACACATACATGCATGCATGGACACACACACACACACAGTCAGACCCTCTTCCACTGCAGAGTGGAGCGATGTTGGCTCTGGGCTTAACGAGTTGTGTTTGGCTAAAGGTCGTGTTTGACTGGGAGAGACCAGAAGATTAGTGGACTGATCCAGTGTTTAAACAAGCTTACACACACACACACACACACACACACACACACACACACACACACACACACACACACAGTAGAAACATGCAGCAGCTCATCAGCCTCTGTCTCTCCTCAGGTATCTATATCGAGGAGATTCTGACGAAGTGGAGAGGCGACTACGACAAACTGGAGCACAATCACACCTACATTCAGTGGTGAGACTTTTCATCCGTCTCTTTTTATTTGCTTTTACCTTCTATGTGACAACACAAACTCCTCATAACTGACTGGATCATTGATTGCATGTTTAAAGCGACATGTCAAAGCTTGTTCTTTCGGTCCAGTTGTCAGCAAACGTCACCAGAAATAAAGTGAGGATTTTATCATCCAGACTTCGGGAATGTAAAATTTAGTTTTTACTGTCTCTTCACTTGTTTAACTGTCCGTTCCTACAGTGATAACAGGACAGATTTACCACTCAGAATTCTCAGAAACATTATAGTCCTTGACCTTGGAAGCAATGCTACATTGCTAATGTAGGTCGTAACCTAGTTAGCCGGACATGCTAATATTTGCAGCTTACATGAGAGCAGACAAACACTCAGTTTAGTCCATTCATTGCACTTTGGCTCTTGTTTTTGGTTTGGGAAGACTAACATCATCACCATCATAGTCTGCTGTTTCTAGACACAGTTACTAAGCTATGATTGGAATTTGAAGTGGATCAGAATAGTGTATTTTACAGTGTCAGCAACAGCAAATGTTGTGAAATTACACACATGAAAGTATCAAGTGTTTTTATACCTTATGTCCTGTGCTATATGTCACCTGTACGCATAGGTGCAGTTTGCATTGGTTAGTAAGTAATAACTTGTGTGCAATCGTCCATCTGCCACGTTTTCTACCACCCGTCTGTCACTCCCGCTCTCTCAAACACACACATGCTGCTGCAGCGGTGCACACAGAAACCGGCGCATCCAGTGCGCTCCCAGCTCAGGTTGAAACAGGTTAAATCCTGGAACTACACAGTTTGCATCAGGTCAATTGCTCACTTTGAATTACCCCACTGATTACTGTACTAAAACACAATTATAAAAACTTAATTTGCTGATTTTGGAGAAACTGAATCATATTTTATGGAGAAAATATTTTCTGTTTTACCTCCAGCTGCTCTGTCTCAGCTATCGTAATTTACAGAGTTTCTTGATGAACAAAAGGCTTTACTTGCTGCAAAAGTAAGATCTAACTGCTGATTACTGCTAGTTAGCTAGATTAGCCGTGCAGCTTGTGAGTCATTAGCTGACTCAACCTTAGGTTTTCCAGGAGCAAAATACAACAAGAAAACCACCTTTGTTCCGTTTTCACTGTCGTCAACTGGCCTGTGGTCCAAGCAGAGTTAGCTAGAACTGTAAGCGCATTGGGTGGGGTGGGGGGGTTCATGAGAACTTTAAGTAATATTCTACAATATGTAGTAAACAGAAGTCTTTTCCTCACATTCAGAAATATCTTTTCATTTGTTTTTTATTCTGTCTCCATGTCTCAGGCTGTTCCCATTAAGAGAACAAGGGCTCAACTTCTACGCACATGAACTGACTCAGGACGAGATCAAAGTAAGACACACAGTATACACACACCGACTCTACACACACTGTCAGGATACACACACCATGTTTACAAGCGTGTTACTGTTGGAACTTCCAGCTGCACGTCTGATTTGTTTGTACTTCCTCTCTACAAAAGTGTTCACCACGGTTGAGTGATGGGGGGATCTTCCACTCAAACAGTGACATCAATTTGACCAGCGCAGTACGGAAGAGTATAGACTTTGATTTTAGTCATTTCCAGGTCTGAATAAGTATATATATATAAAAAAAACAACAGCTAAACAACTAAAACTTTGAATTGTTTATTTTTAGTTTTTTCAGTAATGATTAATTGATTGTTAATGTTGCCAATACATAATTAATAAAAGCACTTACAATTTACAACCCCAGTCTGATCAGAGTGCGTCTGCACATAGATTTTATGTCTTTCTTCCATCCGTTCCTCCACTGATCTGATAACTATCCGGTCATTCATTCCAAACAGAGAGCTGTTGTTGTACCTGTGAGTTGGTCTCTGACCTGCTGCGTTCAATCTCATCAGGAATTCCAAAGCACTCGGGAAGCAAAGCGGAGATTCCTGGCAGCCTATTCCCTGATGTTGGACTTCTATGGCATCAAACTGCTGGATAAGAGTGGGAACGTTGCTCGGGCTCCCAACTGGCAGGAGCGCTTCCAGCACCTTAATGAGTAAGCAAACACACACATACACACATATAAATACACTGTGCAGCAGCTCAGGGGGATAAAATTGCAGCCAGAATTTGAGATAACTTGCGGCTTAGTTGCCAGTTTCTGCTTTTGTGTCCTTTAGCGAGGCAATTATTCTAAATCCACTGCAACTTAATTGTTCTTCTATCAGCAGCCAAATGTGAAACAACATGTTTTAAGTCAACAAACAGATGGTTAAAGGGTAATTTAAAGAGTGATTTGTTCTTCTTTCACATCCTATTGGGGTAGTTTCATGGCCTGAGAGAAGTCATTACGTTTTTTTGTCATAGAAGCACCTGAATGTCACACGTTGGGATGTGTACTTTCAGTGTGTTTCTCCATCTACTCAGCACGATCTCAGTGATATCACCGTAACCTCCTCAAGTCACAAACCACCTCGAAACGTTAGCATCTGATGCTAATTGTTGCCATTATCCCAACTACATGAAAACAAAACATCCCGCACCATAAAGCAGCTGCTCACGACACTTTCATTCCCTTTGTTTGCTTTTAACATCCCATCAAACATGCACAGCATCATCTGCATCTGGTGAACGGAGATTTCTAGATTCCTCGCAGGCAAAAAAAAAAAAACGAAACATCAGAAACAAACTATTCTAAATAATTAAGGTTCTGTATTGAGACCAGACCAGACGATTTGGTTTAATTTTCTTCTGAGAAATTTTTAGTGTCGTTTCATGTCATCATGCATTCAAAAAAAAAAAAAAAAAAATTTTTTTTTAATTTAAAAAATCAGTGGACGGTGGTCGCCATGCATCCAGTCTGGAGATGCAAAGAGAAATTTAAGTGTGTGCTGAATTTAGAATATTTTCACTGCTTTACTTTGCTGTTAGACAGCTTTTTCTGATGGGAAACTGCCTTTATGTAAGCGAAATATCACTCACACTAAACCAACCAAACTCCATTGACAAAATCAGTCATTTTACCTCACAGAAGACAGGAGGTGCTGGGCAACTGCTGCCTCGATCTGTTTGTTTGTGGTGTCGTGTGACTTTGGTGTTGTAAAAGCTTAGTTTAGATGAGCCAAAGTCACACAATAACACAAACAAACCAACAGATGGAGACAGCAGTAGTTTGGTTGGTTTGGACACAGTCATATTTGGCTTATATAACATCTGTTTCCTGACAGGGAAGTCTAAATATAGCATACACTTAAACTGATGTTGATTTTTTTTTAGGTATGTAAAATACATTGTGTTGCTCATCCTGTCCACTGCAGTACATTGCTTAGTTTCCGTGCTTGTGTTCCTCTCTACTTCTCCAAACTGGAGGCATTTTGACTGCCATCCTCTGTCAACAGACATGAGCATTTGGCTGCCAGGATAAAAGTGTGTGAGCCCACCTTTTGTCTTGCTACCACCTGGTCAGCCCCATCTCCATGGTCACACATGGACAGTAATTTGAAACAAAACTTTGTAGAGAAACAGGGGAAAACTCATCAGTCTTATCTATCACAGAACTCCAGACTCACACCTGCTCCAAATCATCTCTCTAATCACTCCAGCCCGCCCCTTTCAAACTAACGCCAGCGTGCTCTGACGGTGTGGAAATCTGATGTTTTTACATCACAGATAACGAAGAAAGGCGTTAATGACAAAGTCAGAGAAAGTAAAAGTGTGCATCCCTCTGCAGTCTCTCTCCTGTCTGCTCTTCACAGCAACACAATGTTTTTCACAAGCAAAGAAACAACTTCATGTTTTGCATTTAATGCCAAATTCCTAAGAAGGCACAATTAATTAAGAATTCGCAGTAGCCATGTCACTTCCCCGCTCTTAATGCAAATAAACACATTTGCAAAAAGTGTTAGTTTTTAACCGTAGCTTACAAGCTGAGACAAACATGTTTTTTTTACACAAGGAATTAAATAACTTAAGTGTCACATTTGCCGAATTTAGAAGAAGTCCTTCATAATTAAGAATTTGTTGTAGGCAGTGTTTCACTAAGTTTATAAAGTTTCTTCTCACTCACAAAATTGTGCAATTTTTTAAGGGAGTCTGGGGTTACTAGTGTGTTCACAAACCACCACTGCAGGTAGTGTAATTTGCATCCCAATGAACAAGAGCTGTACAAGTAATCACTATCATAGCAAAACCACAATATGGCCGAGTGCAGTAACCAAATCACAGAACCAAATTATTGAATATGTAAAAATGTGAGAAAACTTTGTTTGTTGTTGTTTGAGTCAGACCCCAACAAATGTCACATCATCAGGATTTTATTATTTTTTCAGTAAAAATGAAAAATTGTAAAATGATCATTTCCACTAATTGTATCGCAATCGCAATTTCAGTCGAATTATCACAATATGACTTTTTTACCAGATCATGCAGCCCTACGATGAACCAGATGATGGACTAACAGTACGTAGGTGGTCCTTCAGTATCTGTATCTAGAACCAGCACTAAACCAGTACCGGTTCCTATCTGGTCCTTACCAAAATATCAATAAGCTGCTGGACAAATAATACTGCTGTATTTATTAAGGTACCGTTAAATGAACGGCTGACAGGACATTGGAAAACATGGGCTCACTTTGCTAAATTTAAGTGCAGATAAATGCAGAAACTCATGAAACATTTGGACTTATTCATGCAAAAAAGTTCTAATAACTGTTGAACCTTTTCACATCTTTTCGTGTCATGCATTTATTTTTTGTACCAAATTATGACGAGTGATATCAGTAAGAGTATCCGTATTTATATGGATTATCATCAGCAAGCAAAGTAAAGACCTATCTTTTAATTTATTAATTGGGAGTAAACCCTTGTCTTTTAAGCTTCAATCATTGGTTTTTATTTTTCATATTACTCTGTTTCTCAGTGTTTGTTTTAGTTAATTCTTCTGATTTCCTTTTTTTTTTGGTTTTATTGTTTTATTGTTGCCATGTGAAGCACTTTGAGCTGCATGTGTGTATGAAAGGTTGAGCTGAGATATCAGGATCTATAAAAATGTTTAATGTCCTGTTATACACTTTATATCATTGCAGTCATGTAAGCATTTTCACCTCCTGTTTTTGTTCTTTCAGGTCGCAGCACAACTACCTGCGGATCACTCGCATCCTGAAGTCCCTTGGCGAGCTCGGCTACGAGGCGTTCAAGGCCCCACTGGTCCGTCTGTTCCTGGAGGAGTCGCTGTGTCACAACACCATTCCCAACATGCAGCACAGCGTCCTGGAGTACTACGTCTACACCATCCGCCTGCCAGCCACCCGCAGACGCCTGCTCCGCTACGCCCGCCAGCACTACAGGCCCGCCCATGCCTTCCTCTGGGGCCCGCCGCCCAAAAGGCGAGGCGGTGGCGGTGGTGTTGGAGGAAGTGTGGGCGCTGGAAGTAGCGGGATCAGAGCGCCCGCTCCGACACCAGAGCGACAGAGGAGGGGGGAGGAGAGCACCACCTCCACCTCTGGGATTATTGTGTCTTCCCATGATGCCATGATGTGCCAGGAGCTGGGCGGAGGAGCGCTGAAGGGCTGCACAGGACTGAGCTCCAGTATGGCGGGACTGGAGGGAGCACTGATGATGGTGGGAGCTCGAGGAGAGAGGAACGAGTACAACGAGATTGTTCCTTTGTAGAAAACAAGGTTTGATTGTTATTAAAAGGATAGTTCAGACTATTTGAAGTGTGGGAGGTGGTATGTATGAGGTACTTCTCCGCAGTCAGTGTTTTACCCACAGCAGATGGAGGTCGACATGGTCCCAGTTTGGAGAAGCAGCAGGAGAATCAGTGTAGGAAGCTACACAGTGTACTGCTGTGGACAGGGTCAGCAGAACACGTATTTTAGACACCTAAAAAATCAATATCAGTTTAAGTGTACGCTATATTTAGAATATTTTCACCACTTTACCTTGCTGTTAGATTGACTTTTCTGATGAGAAACTACTGTTGGCAAAATCAGTAATTTTACCTCACAGAATACAAGACTTGCTGACCTACCGCTACTTTGATCTGTTAGTTTGTTTGTGTTATTGTGTGACTTCATTCTATTAAAAGGTTTAGTTGGATTCACAAAGTCACACAATAACACAAACAAACTAACAGATCAAGGCAGCGGTAGACAAACAACTCCTGTGTTCTCTGAGGCAAAATTACTGATTTTGCAAATGGAGTTTGGTTGGTTTGGAGAGAGTGACATTTGGCTTATGTAACAGCAGGTTACTGCCAGGAAATTGGTGAAAATATTCTAACTATAGAGCACACAAGGCCTGCAAATTCTGTGCATTTTCCTAAACCAATAGCTGAAAATGCTAACAATTGAGTAATCGGTTTGTCAGTAATAATTAATAAGATACAAAATGCACATTCTTCTCTCATTTTAATTTTTATTTTAAGTTTTCATATTCAGCAAAGGTCTCAAAACAATGTCACATGAGGCACAATTACTGCCCTTTCTAGACTACCAAATTATCCATTAATACAGTTTAAATTGGTTAAACTCTCAAAGGTGTTAAATTGATTAATGATTGATCATGAACATCCCCAGCATAAAACAGGTGTAGCTGCTGACCCTGTCTGCAGCGCTACATCACTCAGCGTCCTACACTGGCACCTCTGCTGCTTCCAACTATGGATAAGTACCTCATATAATCACACTTAAAAAAATCTGAATTATTACTTTATGTTTTGAAGACAGAAAACAAAACGTCTGTTTTTAACATTAACTGATTCAATTGTAAAGAAAAACAATAATTATTTATGCCAGAACTTTCACAACAGTAACAGTAGAACAGATTCATAGAATCTGACATTAGAATCAGTTCAGGTTAAGGGCTTATCATAAACAGATATCATCGTTATTTCTCCACAGTATTGAACAGGGGGTGGGACAGGGGATCGTATCCTGAGCCAAGCTAAACAAACTGGCCTTGGACCAAATCCCAAAACCATTAAAACCAGTAGAAACCCAAACGTGTTGAAAGGCTTCTCCTCATCAGGACTGATAATGAAACAAGAAGAACATTGCCTTATTTAATAATGAACCGTTGTGGAGTTGTGGCAGAGGTGAAACACTGGTCTTTGTGATGGTTTTGGGAAACAAAGTCCGTCCTGCTTTTTCATCAAACTCTGTAGCTGGAGCTCCACCTTCAACAGGCTTTTTAAAGTGAACATTATAATGTGAAGAGGAAGATCAGGGAGAATTTGTTTTCTTCTTTTTTAAGGAAAACAAAAGAAAAGAGTGAAAAAGGCTAATTTGTCATAGCAATACTTTGAGATTTAAAGTCCACACTTTGTTGTTAATAATCGCAGGCACAGCTCAGTATTTATCTCCTGTGCTGTTTTTCTGTCCACAAGTTAAAGGTAGCTGCTCCCGACGATAATTGTAAATAACTATTCAGCAAAAAAAAAAAAAAAAAAAAAAAACAGGACTTGTTAGTGAGTCGATATCTATAAGAAACAGTAAAGAAAAGAACGGCTTTTAAGTGACATCACCACTCGCCTGTAAACAATCAGTGGCACCATGGACGTCTACTGGAGAAGGGCAAAAGGTGGCTAAATAAAGCAAATAATGAGTAAAAATGTCTGTTTCAAGGCAATTGAAAAGTTGGAAAGATCTGTTTCAAAATGTAAACTCAAGTCTAGCTTCAACAAAATCTGTCTTTCTAAATCAACTTTTAGCTGGATAACTATCCAGAAGGGTGCTGCAGGGATGAGGTATTTTTGTAGCATCGCTCCGGTTCCCCCGACAAAAAGTTGATACTCTGCACATTTGGTTCAGTGAGAAAATATCCACAAATGCACTCCGCTTACTTATTAATTTCGAGGCGTAAATACAGTTGCCAGAAGAGATAAAAGCTAACGTTAGGTCATAATCTAGGGCTGAATACGTTTCTCATTGTGATGTGATTTGCAATTTTGAAAACTGTAGTCGGCCATATTTCAATTTTCATAAAATTTCAATCAATTGTTCTGCTCTAAGATAAATGAAGTAAAAAGCTAATGTCCCCAACAACTTCTGTATAGTTGCTGAGTACTTGTTAGCAACTGTAAAAGCATCAAAATTCAAAAGTGCAGTATTTACTGATATATTTAATGTAGAAGAACAAAATGTAAAGATCTCTGCAGCTTGTAACAACCACGGACCTTATTTCAGGCATCTAGCTCACTTCCAGGTTTTAGGACTCATTTCTGCAGCTCTTTATAAGCTAAATGACCAGTTAAAATGCTAACATCTGCTCTTAGTGGTAGTTTCTGCAAGATAGATCTGCTGGTGCAAATGAAGCTACATCAGCTGGTTAATAATTCTGCATTAAAATGTCTAAGAATGGTCTTATGTCACATATTTTGGTATATTATATTTCCAAAAATGGTCAAAATCAGATAAATATGCACCTGCATGTAACCAAACCTGTTCAGATGTGATTGGTCAACACAAATCGGACTACAAACGAAAATCAGGCTTCTGATACCAAATCTTGTCCGTTGCTGACAGATTCTGCATATTCCTGCAGATATCTGTTTATAGAGATTAGATAAAATCATCCAGTTATTTGGTGAAAGTGGTGAATTGGTTGTGGAAAAACAGCACAGACTGATGCTTTTATTGCCAAAAGCAGAAAATGTCCAACATGGCTGCCACAGAGTGAGTCGTGTCACCTAAAAGCCATCTCTGTTCTGACATAACCAAGCTGGTTGGATGTTGACTGTGACTGAAGTTAATGTGAACAAACAGGTGATGTGTGGTGTGTTGCACTTTTTTGACAATCTGTGTCTTCCTGTTGAAAGCGCTGTAGGTTCGTCGACTTAGACACACATCTACATGTAATACACACACACACACGATCAGCAACGTGACTGATTGTTCTCATGTCGTCTAAACTTGCAATAATTTGCCAATAATATGAATTTCTTTTAAAGCAGGCTGCACAGAGCAGGTGGTGATTCTGTCGACTCGCTGTGAATATGTTTGTGGAAGAGCAACTGCTGATTGAATATCTTAAATTATGTTCATTTACATAAAACTGTATTTAATGAGGGTGCAGGAGTTTCTTAATGATCGTATACGATGTTGCAGAAATTTAACTTTCAGCTGACAGTCAGACTAATTATTTCTTGTAAGGTCGGCAGCTGCTCAAAGCAGGTTTTGCTGCAGATTTCTCACCAACATCATCATATCAGAGGTCGACAGCATCGCCTTGCTTGTGTTTTTATTAATGGACCAATATGGTTTATGTGTATATTAGTCCACCCATTCAGCCAGAGGAATTGGCAGACAAGGTAAAGGGATAGTTTGGATTATCTGATGTGTGGTTGTATGAGGTACTTATCCTCAGTGTATTACCTAAAATAGATGGTGGTCAACATGTCCCAGTTTGGAGAAGCAGCAGGAATACCAGTGTAGGAAGCTGTATTCTATATTTATTTAATATTTTCACTGCTTTCCGTTGCTGTCAGACAGAATTTTCTGATGAAAAACCACCGTTATAGAAGCCAAATATCGCTCTCTCCAAACCAACCAAACTCCACTGATGAAATCAGTCATTTTATCTCACAGAACACACCAGTTGTTGGTCTACCGCTGCCCCGATCTGTTTGTGTTGTTGTGTGACTTTGGTGAATTAAAACTATCCATTTAAAACACCAAAGTCACACAGTAACACAAACAAACAAATTGATCCAGGCAGCAGAAGACCAACAACTCCTGTGTTCTGCAAAGTGTAATTGCTGATTTTGTCTGTGGAGTTTGGCAGGTTTGGAGAGAGAGATATTTGGCTTAAATAACAGCGGTTTCCTGTCAGAAAAGGCAAAGTCAAGCAGTGAAAATATTAAAAATATGGCGTACAGTTATACCAATATTAATATTTTTTAGGTGGAGCTTTTTTAAGTGACTAAAAAGCTATTATGTATAACTATAGTTTTTATAAATATTTTGAGAGCAGTGCCCTTTTTTCATTTGAGGATCATGGTCAAATACTAATTTTTCCTTTTGAATACCTTGGTGGCAACAAACGAAGCTTCGAATCTTTCGGTACAGTCCTATAACACACTGATTCTGGACAAGTACTTCATATGGACCCACTTTAAAAAACCCAAACTATTCCTTTAAAACACTTTTGTTGAATTATTCACTGTCATCTTAAAGACATTAGATTTCCTGGTTGCAACAGACACATCTCTGTGAAACTAAAAGCCATGTGAGGCGTAACACGGCGCTGGTGTGTCCGATGGGGATGTAAACACTCCTGACGTCCTGACTTCCTGTCAGCTGTTCTTCCTGTAGGATAAATAAACGCCTTGTTCACCATCAGCTGACGAACTCTCCACTCCCCAGCCCCAGCCAAGTCTATCTGATATAATTGTAAAAATAACTTTTCAGGTGAATTGTGTGACAACGTGGGCTCAAGTATCTGAGTTTTTAGTATAATCTACGTGTACATGTGTGCATATATGTGTGTGTGTGTGAGAGAGTGTGTGTGTGATATTCTTAAGTGCCTTTTTTTGTATTTTTTATGTTTATCTGTATGCTGTAAGGAGTGTCTTTCCCAACTGATTTCCTGTACATCCTGTTTTTTGTAAAAGCATTTTGATATTTACATTATTGTTTGCATTATAGTCATATACAGTATCAATGTACAGTAACAGCAGGAATAAATCTGGATTAGATGAGAGGTTAACAGTATATAATACTTGAAACTGTTTGTATCTGGCCCGTTGATTAAAATGTGATTGTTCCATAGACGCTCGCTGGAGACTCCAGTGTTCTTCCAGCACAATAACTTGGACTTTTGCCCTAAAATGTGAAATTTGCCACATGTGACTCAAATAAAAATGGGGATGTGGACTAAACATTTTGTCATCTGGAAGTTTTTAAAGAATGTGACCACCGTGCATTTTATTTTAAAGGGACGGTTCACCACCACAATCAAAAATACAGCTTTATCCTCTTACCTGTAGTGCCGTTTATCCCTCCAGATAGTTTTGGTGGAGTTGCAGAGATATCTTCCTTCTCTCCAGTATAATGGGAGCCAAAAAAATGTGCTTATTCTTCTTGTGAAGGGCTCATTGCAAATGGAAACCAATTTCCCCAAGTGACAGAAACAAAATAATCTCATGGTAAATCAAAATTATGAGATAAAAAGTCGGAATTATGAGCTTTGAAATTATGAGATTAAAAAAGTGAAATTGTGAGATAAAAAATTTAATTCTGAAGAAAAAGGTTGAAATTATGAGATAAAGCCAAAATTATGAGAAAAAAAAAGAATTATTGATTAAAAGTCAGAATTATTTGATTAAAAGTCAGAATTATGTGATTAAAAGTCAGTATTATGAGATAAAATTTTGAGATTATGAGATACATAAATCAAAATTTTGAGATAAAAAGATAAAAAGTTGAAATTATGGGATAAAAAAGAATTCAGATAAAAAGTCAAAATGATGAGATAGAAGTTTCTAATTAAAAGATAATTTTTTTATCTCATAATTATGACTTTATCTTACAATTTTACATTTTTATTTCCTAATTTTGACTTTTCTATCTCATGATTAGGACTTACCATGGGGATACTAAGACTACAGTCTTAATAAAAAATAATGCAGAGAAAAAATGCAAGTTTCCTTCAACAACAATCCAGGGTTGGTGTAGGGTTTTAGATGGAAAAATGTTTTTAAAATGATCAACAACCAAGACAGGTCAGCAGTCAGTGGTAACTGTTGTTACACTAATGAGCTGAGAGGGAGGGTCGTTCCCTGTCAAGGTGCAAGCCTATTGGCCAAGAACAAGGAAGTAATGCATCATCAAAATAGGCTCGTTCAACTCTGAAAAGTAGACGAGGTCGGACAGCCGCAGTAGGATTTGGTGACAAACAGTTGCAATCAAATCAGACTGTTTCCAGCAGCCTTCTGAGAATATACAGGAAGTGATGGAGACATTTACATCCTGTTAGATCATCTGTTGGCCTCTGCAGACCACAGTCTTAGTTAAAGAAATAAAGTGAGCTACTGCCATACTAGTCACATGATCATCTTTCATCTGCCTTGTAAAGCACTTTGTAACTGTTAATTCTGATAAGTCGTACATATATGAACTTCTTATTGTGTCAGCCACAACATATATGCTTCTTAACAGATAAAAAACTTAACTGCACAACATAGGACTAATATATCCAGTGTTATATATTACAATCACACAGAAAATTAGGATTAGGATGCGATTAGGAAGCGTGCATCTAGTCATGCCATAATGTTTACATCCTGCACGAGCACGAACCTCGAAGAGCATGAAGAAAATAGTTCCTACATGAAACTGCTCACAACAAGGTCAGTGGATTATCTGGAGCAACCAGGTCATGATTTCTGGAAAGAGACGCTGCTGTTGAGTTTTTCTTGTGTATTTCTTTGCAATCTAGTTCCTTCATATTGGAGAGAAGGCAGACATCTCTACAGCAGGCATCTCCAAAACTCACCAAACACTAAAAAGCACTACAGATAAGTTAGAAAAAAAAAGATTTGGGGATGAACAGTGGCTTGTAAGTTTGTAGGCAGACACTTGTCAGGTGCACATCTGTTGTGGAAGCAGGAATAATCTCATTGGTTGAGATAAACCTCGGTTGTTGGAGCAGAGAAGCGCAGTTTGTCTGCCAAAGGCTGAACAGATATCACTGTTAAATAAGCTCACAGAGGAGGATTAGACATGCAGAGGATTCACTTTCAAATACTTAATATAACTGAGATTATCTGCTCGACTCCTGAAACATCGCTGACGTCACAGCTCTAATCTGACTGGAACTAATGCAGCAGTAATGTGCACATCGATGCCACAGACAATAAAATGAGAAAAAAAAACAGACTCAACCGGTAGAAAAAAAAAAAAAAAGCAAATGGCAGGTTAATGGTTTCATGTTACACAGAAAAAAAAAAACCAAACAAAAAAATTTTAAAACCCTGCACTGACCAGGAATGGAGCAGAAGATGCATGGAAACTGATAATCTGTCATGTCAGCTTGTTTGACCTGACGACATCTAACAGGGTTTCTGCAGGTTAAGACCATTGTGAATATAATTTAAGCCTGTTCCACATCCATACTGGCAAAATTGTAGGTACACAGTTTGTGTTTATTGGTTTAATGTTGGTTTCCAGTTGTTACAGGGTGATTGGTACGTTTTCCCCCAAAATACACTTAAAAACAAGACTGAAGTTAAATTAAACTTTATAAAAGTAACTTCAACTTCAAATTCATTATCTGTATCTGTATCTGTTTAACCAACACAATTATCTGTCTCTGTATTCAGATAGAAGACCAGAAGTGGGCGTGGTTTATACAGGAAGTCACATTAAATCTGGTAAAACGTTTTATTTTCTTACCTAAGACGCATTGGCAATGCAATCGTTCATCAAAACGATTTAATATTGGCACATATTTAATTACAAAATATTGCCACACCTCATATTGTACTTTTCATTTGCCTGTCTCCTTTAATCTTTAGCTAAACCAGTTTTAACTTTAACTTAGTCTCATTAGGATACCACCACCTCCCCTCCAGCTGAGGGATATTAAAAAATCAGATATACAATTATATAAAAATATCCTGTTCCAAGAGACAGACTACAACAGAAACTTCTGGCACACAGACTACATGCACAGTAAGACAATAACTGTCCAATTTTCATGTGTGGTGGACTAACCAAAAAGGAATAACTCACTCAAAATGCATCATGTTGTAATTGTCTCAGTCTGTGGGTCAGTATCGATCACAAATCTGCACCTTTTCTGTGACCAGTGTAAATTTCATAATAATTCTTCCTCCCTGATTTCAAGGAGCAGAACATGTTCAGTCTCACTCTGAAGTTATAAATGTGGTGTGAATGAGTGCAATAAATTAACACCTTGATACAAACACTTTGAAATGTACCTGACAATCTGAGATGTAAGTTAACTCTTTGGTTTGTTTCAGCCACTTAGACAAACTGCTCACTTTGTGAAGACATTTCATCTCCAGCTCCAGTGGAAGTACAGATACATGTGCAAAAAAGACTCTGGTAAAAGCAGATGATTCAACTTGTTTACTGCAGTAAAAGTGAACAAGTTTTGTCTTATGTTGTTTTTCATCTTGTCATGTCATTTTTATCTTGTTATGTCTTTTATAGAGTTTTTCATCTTGTCATGTTGCTCTCTTCCTGTTACATCTTTTACACTATTTTTGTCTCATTGCATCTGTTGTGCGTAATATTCACTGATTTGTGTTCAACAGTAGGGAGTAAAAGTGAAAAGGTGTCTGTTAGATCATCACCATGGTTACAGTAAGTTTGATGCAGTAGGTAGAACAATTGCTCAGCTTGACTCGACTTACATGCCAATAATCGGCTGATTCCTCCTGCAGGTGTTTGCAGTGAGAACTGAAGCCTGTGAGCAGGCAGGTGATGCAGAATCTTCTCATCTTTGACATCAGAGCTGCACTTTCCTGCCTGATTGTTGCTGACACACCCCCGACCACAACCTTCACTGCACCTCAGCACAGTCGATTTCACTGCAGGATGAAGGTAAAAAGAAAACGAGAACCTGACAAACCTGTCAAGTTTCTGCATGAGGCAAAGTGAGAGCTTCATTTAAGGTTAAAATGGCACCTAAAGGACAGCAAATGGTTGTCAAGTGTTTATCCGCATGTTGACTTGAATGTTGTTGGAGTAAACAGAGATTTTACTCAGTAGAAACTTCAACCAAGTGAAGTCTGTGCTGCCTCTGCAGCTCTGCTGTATTTGTGCCTGGTCTGCCAACATTATGAAATGTAGAAATACAACTTGTGTTCCACAAAGAAACAGAAATCAGAGCGCTATTTGTGTCCGGGAGTCCCTCAAAACTTGGTATTTCACCCAGATGTGCGTAGTTTTGCAGAATGTAGCTGTGCACGCTTCTGCAAACTCCATGACCATTTCAGTCCATGCTCTGAGTGCATGAAAAAAGTTGGAATGAGTGGCAAAGTATACATTAATTTTATTTCTAAAGCTTGTAAAATGAGGCAAACTAGACTGAAAATACACACATACAGTATGAGATAAGTTTAATTGATGCTGTAAGCCTATAGGAAAAATATTACACTATTGTAGCTAACATTAGCTAGCTACTGAACCAGTCCACTGTAAAATGCCTCACGCATAATCTGCTGTCACAGATGCCACTTTCCACAAAGTGAATAATTTCTAGCCAGTGGGCCTGTTACCATGGTAACCAGGGTATTTTGGTAAAGCAGAGCAAGGTTTGAGGTGGCGAACAACTTGGAAAACACACCAATGTAGCCTACCGTACTGTTGCTAACAAGCTAACTAATGAATGATAGCTGAAGGTATGTTCCATGATTGTGATCTAAAGCTACAAAGCAAAACTTTATTTATATAGCACATTTCTAAACTAAATGGCATTCGGCCTCTGGTGCCCAAAGCCATGCCTCGAACAGGCAGTGCACTTGTAAAATATAAATTTGTGAAGGGTTACAAATACACAGCAGACAACAAGACAGGAAAAATAACAGCTGGGCTGAAGCGCAGCAGGCAGCAGGTATCCTGCCTGTAGGTGCATTCACAAAAATCACATATTACACCATTTTTCTTTATCCAGAAATCCTGACAACCATAACTTACATTTCTACTGTTGTTCTGAGGTATTGTTAGTCGTTCATTATGTACATGGTCGGTGCTGAAGCTTCTTACAGTCCATCATGTGATGCCTGTTTCTCCCAGAGCCAAGAAAAGAAAGAAATACACGGTGATTCTGCAGCACAAAGGACACATCTGTTACAACAGATCTGCAGGCTGAATAATAGGATTAAAGTTCTCATTGAAGAGAGCTGGAGAGGCACTCAGAGACTCACAGGATGGGAACAGCAACCGACTGAGGAACTCGCTCGAACAAGTGCTTCCTCCACAAAGAAGTTGGAAGATAATGAGGGACGCGATTAGAAAGCTCTCTGCCGTCATGAGAGGAGTCTTAAGCAGAAAGATGTGACAGTCGGAGTCTTCAAAGAACATCAGTGCTCCTGTAGAGCAGCTCATCTCAGTCCTACTGAAGCTTTCTTCTTTCTCCTGTCGCTGATGGAGCCTTGATGAGTAAACAAAACAGGGGAGAAGAAGTATCAGGGGAGCAGCTTCACATTTGTCACTACAGTAGGTATGCACATAATGGAGTTTTTAAAAAATATTGATAAATGGAAATTTTTGGTTTATTCTGTCTGTACAATAAAAGATGGCTGTTCATGGAGAACACGTTACTAGTGAGCTGTTTGGCCAGTGATCAGCCCTGACAAACATCGAACTGTCAGAAATCAACATCAAGGCTCATACAATCAGAACTGTCCTGCAAAATTGTGTTGTTGCTTTGGCGTAGCCACGTTGGTGCCAGGGTGCCCCTGCAGCAACCGAAGAGGCATCTGGCACACCAAAAAATCAGATGGAGGATAAATGTTTATGAATCCAGAATAACTTGCTCAGATTACTGCTGTCACTTCAACTGCCAGCGCTAACCTGTAGTGTTTTCTAGTAATTCAGCCTACAACAAGTAGGTCTGTTGACCTGTGCATCACTACAGGCACTACAGGCATACCATTAGGGGGTTCAGTGCACCAACACAAACTGCACCCATGGATAATGGGCTGTTGGACGATTGGGGTTTTAGTCTAAAGGGAAATTTTTGGGACTGTTCAGGCCATCAGAACAATGGACAATCCCCACGAGGACCCTCCTACAGAGAGCACAACATCTTGTTAAACAGGAAAACAGAGAGGTACAGCATGTACGAGATACCCCATGTTAGAAATTACATTTATGTTACTAAATTCACAAACATAATCGCTGCCATTATAGTGTTCAGAGGTGTTTTTCTTTCTGACTGAATGAATAGGAGCAGTCAGGGAGGTACAAAGAGCAGGACTTTGATTATGACGTCCTGAGTCCCATCTGTGGACAACAAAAGCACTTTGGTTAAGGCACCGTTCAAGGCGTTACATTATTCCTTTTTAGGAATTTCTTCATCCACCGAACCTTCACACATCAGGGAAGATTTCTTCTCTCGTTATGGATGAAAACCATCTCATCGTTCTGAGAATTCCTGCTCATTATAGAAAGCAGCTAATGAGCAGGTTTCTAACAAGAGTCTCTGCATGTTATAACAAGTTTAACAAGCATCATGTGGTACCAGAGGTGGTAAAAGCACACACATTCTTTACTCAGGTAGAAGTACAGGTACATGTGTAAAAAAAAAACAAAAAACTAAAGTAGAAGTGAAAGTGAAAAAGTTCAGGCCCTGAAATGTAATCAGAGTATAAAAGTAAAGAGTCGTCCTCTGAAGGACATTTCTTCTGACGTTTCTCCACCAGAGTCTCCTCTCTGTCGAGTGTGATCTGCACTGATGGATACACAAAGGAATTGTCTTTTCTATTTGTTATTGTTCCATCCATTTCAATTTAAATCAGTCTTGATTTGGGAAGGCGATTAGCAATGATGCAAAATAAAGATAATCAATTATTCCCCTCAAATGCATTGAAGCTAAAGTAACAAGGCTGTTTTGAAGGAGTAGAAAGTACAGATATTTGTGTTCAAATGAAAGGAGTAAAAGTAAAAAGTTCTCATCTGTACAACCTGAGAAATTATGACATCACCTCTGGAATTTAAAAAACTAACAGGCAATAAAACAGCACTGATATGACACCATGGTCTCCATCACTACACATTAGCGTTTGTGTGTGTGTGTGTGTTTGTGTGAGCATGTGTGTCTCCTGTGTGCACGCTCACCTGATTCACACTGACAGAATGAGGAGGCCTTTCATAACGTGAGCTCAGGCAGAAAAAGCGACTGAACGTGTGTTGGAGCGGTGCAGGGCTGCATGGTGATGGGTGTGGACTCATTCTGGCTCGTTGGCTCGTTGGCCGACACAGACATCAGTTGAATGGTGATTTAAAATATTGATCAGTGCAGGTTAAGATTTTCTACAGTTTTCAATTTTATACTGTGCAGTGCAATTGTATTTTTAGGTCACACTCTTTGTTATGTTTACAGTCACACCATTAGCATCCCAGGTGCTAATTTACAGTTTTCAGCGTGTAGGTTGCGGCTCAGAGGATGCTCTTGTTCCCCGGGGACTTTGAAAGCATAGACAGGGGACGCCACTTGAAACAAGCGACCAGTGGCAGATTGATACCTGCATGTGTGCATCCAGGGAGTCAGACTATGTGAATTCAAGCCCAAGCTTTATTGAATTTATTTTTAAGCAAATTATTCAAACTGAAAAAAGCAGCTAAAAGTAAACAAAGGGGACTGGAGATCTTGGCCAAAAGGAACAAAAATGGTAAATATGCTGAGCTAACCATGCAGTGGGCTGCTCACGCTCAGTGCCTCCCTCCTTACCTGTCTAAGTGGACTACCAGTGACCTCAAGACCAAATTCAAACAGATTAAAATAACAAAACCCAATAATCTAAAACATGTTGCAGGAAAAAAGCTCGAGGAGAAAAAGGGAAGAGGGAAAGAAACTCCACAGAGCCTGATCTGCCTGCTATCCATGGCTGTGTCTCTCCACTCCCAGCTCTTCTAAATCCCCTCCTCCTCTTCCAGAGGGCTGATTGATATCAGGTGCTGCAACCAGGCAGGTAGAGAGGAGGAGGAGGAGGAGGAGGAGGAGGAGGAGGAGGAGGAGCACTGGAGAGAGAGGAAGAGAAGGAAACACCACAACACCCTGTCCTCCATGAACATTTTGATCAACGTTCCCATCACACAACATTTTCATACAAAATAGTGCAGTGTTTTAAAAAATCTTTCCTTCAGGCTCCCAGTGGCTGACATTCATTCATCCATTTTAACAACATGACAGCTCATGTTTCTGCACAAATCACTTCCCACATCATGATCTTCCCAAACACCCTGTTCCTGACACTGAATTATGAGGCAAGATACCAACAAAATGCTGCGTCTCACGCACATCTGGCTCCAAATGCTGTCATCTCAAAAACAAATACTCAAGTACAAGTAAAAGATGACTTTTTGACTAAGAGTACATAAAGGGTGTCTACTGAAAAAACTAACTTGAGGAAAAATCCTGACACACTACTGTCTTTTCCCTCAAGTTTAATTTGCTGTGGATATGGGTAAAATTATTCCCACTGCAGACGGAGACTTCCTCAGGTAAAGAAGTGAACACACACCTGTGTTTATCTGTGATGAAACGACAGATAACCTGTCACATTCACACCAATACAATATCTCATCTGTATCAAGTATGATCACTAAATATTACATTCATATTATAGGCTAGGCTATTAAGTGCACCAATAAGGAAAGATTTTTTTAATTACAGTCTGTTGTTTCCTATATTATATTATGATTTAGCAAATAAATCATCAAAATGTCTGAATGCACATAATCAAATCAGTCTCGTATCTTTCAGAAAACGTCTGAAAACGTGTTCACATGTTCACTTTGACCTGAAGAGGACCAGCTGTGTTTGAAACCACATGAAATAAACATGATGTGTCTTTTTTTGTGTGTCTGTGTGAATTATTTGGTCTCTACTTGTTTGTCTCTTCATCAGGCTGCACTGAGTGTGTCTGGTTAAAAGCACAGTCAGCTTGAATATTTAGTTCTGAAGTATGAATTACTGTGTGTATATTTTATTAAACTTGCTGCTCTCATGTTGTTAATGTTCCTCCTCCTGTAGTTTCACCCATCATGCTGCTTTTTCTGATTTTGAGAAGTAGAGTCTAAATTAATCAAAGTTGTGAGTCTGACTTGAGTCCAAGTTGTGTGTAATTTATTTACTGAAGTGATAACCTGAACATATGATGGATAAAACTGCTGTTTCATGTGTTTAATCAGTTTATTCTTGTAGGCTGTTAATTATCCGATCAGTCTCGATCAGAGTGTTGAAATGTTGAAGCCTTTTCACATGAATCTGTTGATACTGTCTCTGCACTGTTTGCCATTTGCTTTCATTTGCATGTGTGTGTCTGTGTGTGTGTCTATGTGTGTGTTTGGCACTTTTTTTCTTTATTGTTGCCCAACAACAGATGGCGTCTCCATGTGTTTCCTGTCCTCTCGTCTTCCATTTCCTCCCAGCATGTCGTGCTGCACGCCGCAGTGCCTTTTAAAGAGACATTTCACAATATTCTCCTTTCTCTCTCTCCCTCTCTCTCCCTCTCGTGCTGGAGGGGGGGATGATGGGAGTTCAGGCGCTGCTGGAGACTCGTAATCACAGACAACACTCACTTATTTTCACAACAGTGCGTCTAAAGGCTGTATCGCAGCAGAGAGCAGCACAGCCTCGCCTTTTGTTTTTAAGAATTGATCTTTTCTTTTTGTTTTTCTGCAGATATCAATACTGAGGCTGACACATGAAGCATCAGTGCTGCTGCTTTTGGCAGATTACAGTGAAAAACTGGGCAAAAATATTTAATCCTAAAACCAAACTAAACATTTTCTGTCTGTTTTATTCCCTTCTAACAATCAGTGTCGAAAAAGTACAGTTTATTGTGCATTTTACAGTTGAATACACCACTGAACACGGGGACATATTGATGTTGCACAGCTGACATTAAATTTCACCTGAGTGAATGCTGATATTTCACAGTCAGTGAAATAAAAACATGTTTTTTAGGTATCCTGACTGATGATAAAGTGTCTTGGAGAGAACAGGTTTGCTTTGTCTGCAATAAGGTCACTAAATTTCTTGGGATTTTGAGAAAAATGTTTTTTTAATATTCTATTTTAATTTATCCTTATTTAACATACTGTATTTTTTAATTTTCTCTAAGTATATACACATTCAATGTACATGCAATGTATAATTTAATTTAAATTGGTAACTCTACACAAATGTTTATTCATTGACTTTATGTTATTCAATGTTTTATGATTAAATAAGTTTATATATGTTTATATGAGTTTTTTTTCTTCGTCTTTCTTAAACTTCATGCCTATGGGCTAATTTATTTATTATTATTGATCTTTTATTTGTTGTTTTTGTTGTTTTTTTCCTTTGGGGAAATTACACAAGGAAGTGTGGGAGGGACATGATTGAATGTATTATTTAACAGATGCAGAATAAGATACAAACAAACTAATACGATGAATAATGACGTCTGTGCAGCTCTGCTTTCTCTGCTGTCCTCTACAGTGATCATTGTGTAATTTGTCAAAGACACGCTGACATACGGCTGCATGTAAAGAAATCCTGACTGCAGGCTTTCAGACAGTCCTGCAGCTCTGCTTCAGTCTCAGTGACGAGGATGAAACTGTGGTGAATTTTGGTTTTGGGGGATTTCCCTCCTCTCCGCTCTGTGGCAGAAACTGGAGCTGAGGCCGTAAGTAACTTCTGCTTTCTGCTGCACACAAAACAGGAACTGCAGATTATTTTAATCACCTGTTACTCTTTCTGACCTGGAAAACTTTCTAAAGCCAGAGAGTCACTGGATATCATCACTGTGCATTAACACACGCACGCATGCACGCACACACACACACACGCACGCACGCACATATATTAAAATCTCAAGGAAACTAGGGTAAAGTAGAAAAATGGTCTCATAGAAACTTAAAATAGAAATGCATAAACATGGGGATGATGTGGATAATGTGCAAAAATCACTTAAACTGGGCTTCAGTTCTGGAAAATGGCAGGTTTTGCATCTCTTCTTAGTAATCTCATCTGTCTTTTAGTTGCTTTGTGTCTGTTGAGGCATTTGATGTCTTTTTACCTGCTTTTTTTTGTCTCTAGTTGTTTTTTATGTCTCTTTAGTTAATTTACATCTCTTTATAAATATTATTCTGCCTCTTTAATGTCCTTTTAGCAGTTTTGTGTCTTTTTCATTGTTATATGTCTCTTTTTTGGCTGTTTTGTGTCATGCTGCATCTCCTTCTTAGTTGTTTTGCAGCTTGTCTTGCATCGCTTTGCGGTTGGTAACTAATTAACATTTCAACAAGAAATATTAACCATCACTTCTTACAGAGGCTCTGGTCCAGGGGCCCCTGGACCTGTCCCCCTGAGGCCCCTTTCTGTAATCAATCCATGACACTAACAAGACAACTACCACAAGGGGTGTGTGCCAGGTTTTCGGAGGTGTTTATACATTTTGTATGAATAGACATAAAAAAAAGCACAATATTTAATTCATACATGTCCATATGTATGCAGCAGCACGCTGACCAGAAGCAAACATCCATCCCCCGTTCAATTCAAAAATCATGGATTTTCATCTCGTTATTCCTCATCTCAGTTTCCTCTCGTCTTTCCACCGTGTTCTAGTCAAGTCAAGTTAATTTTATTTATATAGCGCCAATTCACAACAAAGTTGTCTGAAGACACTTTACATATAGAGTAGGTCTAGACCACACTCTATAATTAATTATATTTACATCCAACAACTGAAACAATTCCCTCTCATAATGAAATAAAATGAGCAGAGAAATATGAGGCAGAGGTTCTCAGACACAAGCAGAAGGAACATTTATAGATGGAGGAAGATCATTTATGCAGAGAAAAATGTAAATACAGAAGTAAATGTGTGACCGGACTGTTAGTTTGTTGGTGGGGATTCACGCTAATCAAACAGCAGTAATGATGCCTGACTGCCCCCTAGTGTTCATGAACAGAAATCACATCTCTGAAATTTCAGGCTCTGAATAAACTGTTGATGATGGTTTCAATTCTCATTTTGTTCATCTTCAGATCTACTGAGTTCACTTGTTCCTCTTCAAACAGTCACATCCTCCCTTCATACATATGTGTAACAGATTTGATATTTTTGGTTCTATAGCAGACTTGTAAGTTCACACACAGACAACAGCCACTGTTTCTGCTTCCTCTTTCCTCCTAAAACATGTCAAAGAAACCTACACACACAGGTAACAGCATAACAACACACACATAAATATATATTTTATTATTTTTATTTGAGATCAACACAGTGGCAGACAAATACAGTTAGAGATATTTCACCTCAAGCCCTTTTTATCTGATTTTCTTACCATCAGAACAGGTTTCCTGCCTGTAACCCAAGCTGCATGCACACAGATTAATACAAGCAATGATGTGCATCATAAAAACTGGAGTTTTCAATATAGAACTGTTTGATCAAAATAAAAACACTCAAATTTACTGGGTAAATAGGAAGAATAAAACCAAAACAAGAGAAAAAAAAAACAAAATAGGAAAAACAAAAAAGTAAATAAAAATGGACAAAAAATAAACAACGTATAGCCACAACAAAAAATCAGAAAAATAAAACATTTAAAACAATAAAAGCAAGAATAAAATAAAATAAAAGTTGAAACCACAATGTAAGAGAAAATAGAACATCCATCAGTTAAAAACACTTCAGGAGAAAGAAATGATAAAAAGATATGTCTTAAGATTTTGTTTTAAAGTTTCAACAATTTAGAGTCCATAATGACACATATGACTGCTGATTAGGGCTGCAGTAATTAGTTAAGTAATCAATTGTCAACATTAAAATATTCGACAACTTTGATAACTGATCAATTGTTTTGAGTCATATTTTTAAGAAATGATGCTCAAATTAACAGATTTTAGCTTCTTAAATGTGAATATTTTCTGGTTTCTTTACTCCTCTCTGACAGTAAACTGGATATTTTTGTGTTGTGGACAAAACAAGACATTTGAGAACGTCATCTTGGACTTTGGGAAGCAGTGATCAACATTTTTCATCATTTTATGACATTTTATGAACCAAAAAATCTAACATTAATTGAGAAAATGATGCCATATCCTCATCTCCTTCTCCCCCGTTTCCTGTCCACTTCACTGTCACTGTCTAATAAAGATATAAAATCTTTTCAAAAATGCGGTCGTCTAGTTTCTTTTTATGATTGTCTTGGAATAAGTTACATACATGGACAGTTTTTGAATTTGTGTAGCTACAAAAAGTCTCAAAGAATGAATGAAACACTGATGAGTCATTTGACTTATTCCATCATTTTGAAGCCATTTCCTCCTTTCTGTCCCTTCCCTGGACTCAGTCACACACTCTGAAGTGTGTGTGTGTGTGTGTGTCCGTGCCCCAGCGGGACAGCCATGACCGAGGTTGGCGGGTCAGGGAAACGGGCCAATCAGAGATGTGCCGCTCCCTACTTCCTGTCCCGAATGGCGAACATTCCCCAGCAGTTCAACCAAGGATGTCAGAGGAATTGCACAAATCCTCCAGTTGATACTTTAAAAGCTCTTTATTTACACAGGCTGCCTGCCACTTACATCAAGTTAAATTTAACGCTGTTGATGTCTTTTTTAATGACACTGAGAACGGAGACACGATTCTGCAAATGGAAAAAATGTGACACTGAGAGCAACTGTAAGTCTGTCTGGTGGCCAGGCCGCGCTCCCTAAAGACACTTAACAGTTTTTCACAATTGTTTAATCACTAAAATTGGAGCTCGAAACACAGAAACACTGAAACCTGAAACTCATCTCATGAATTCAGTTTTCAATCTTATATCACACATTTTGCAAAAGACTACACACAGATTTCTACACAAGCTCTGAAATTAAAATCTCCTGTGTTCCTTTGGAAAGTAAGTATGATTTACTTTATTTTTTTGTCACAGTTACTGAAAAGGTTTATCACAGTTATTGACACTTATCAACACTCTGTGCACTTATATTTTATGATGGTTTTGAGTCTGAGCAACAAAAAGATTTTTGTTTGTGGAATAACCCAAAGTAAACTTCCTGAGCCTTTTTGGTGAGGTTAGATAGAATAAAAATGCTGTAAAATCAAGCATTTTAGGCCACAATAATCTCCCAAAAGCCTGCGAAATCCTCGACATTCTGATGAGTTTACATGCCGCTCGGATAAATCCTGCAGACTCTTAAAGCAACAAACTTTACATTACTGTTCACTCAGAAATCAGAACTTTACCACTTTAAAAGTGCCACTCAGGAGCGCTCCTGTTTTGAAGGAAATGGAGGTTAATGTCTGACCAAAGGAAAAGAAAAGGAAGGACAGTTTTTAAATGATTTGTGTATGAGTGTTTATCTGTATTCTGCACTGAAATGTGAGCTGACAGATGCTTGTCGAGTTCCTGAGCCAGGAAGCGCAAACGTCCCACTCCCGGCCACCAGGGGGCGGACGCCGAGAGTGTAGGATGTTTACACTTCCTGGAACTCAGAGGTCAAAGAGCAACTTTACTCTGTTCTGTTTTTTAAATTCTGAAACACATTTAAGACCTGAGAACTTGTGAAGTAGCACAGATGGTGGACACGGTTTGTTTTTGAGAGTTTTATCTCTATGTTCAGAAACCTCTGGTTCCAAGCCATTTTGGTCAGTGACCTTGAAAATAAACCAACATCTACTTGCCATGAGGTTGCAAATGCCTGAGTTTTGACTACAGCTGAATGATCCTGAAAAAATATCTAACTGTGTGATTATTTTGACTGATATTTGATGATATGATTTGTGATATTAGAGGTCATGATAAGTTTTTACATTGTTATTCTAACTTTGATTGAAAAACATGTTAAAATGACTCTGGTGTAATTTTTTGCAGGAATCTGTACCACATAGAGATGTGTTTTAAGTCTGTAGAAACAGTAGGAACAAATATTGCACCTCCTGCAATCTGAAAATTACAGAAAACCACATTGCAACTTGTTGCCCTAGTTTTGACCAAGTTAACTAAAGTGTTCTCCCTCTTCTTGTAGGTTGTGAATTTTAATTGCCCTGAAGAGATCATATTATTCAATAATTTGCTTGAGAAAAAGCAAAAAATTGAGAAAAGTCTAAAAAAAAAAGTAAGTATAAACTTGTGTAGCCGAACATTCTGTTTGTCTTCCTCCGTATATCCTGTCAATCCTCTTGTGTCTCTTATTATCTTAGTTATCTTGCAGCTCTCAGTGCGGGACTGGGACCTGCTCTGGTGGCATTAAGCTATGCAGACAGTTTGAGTTTTATTGGCCTGTGTTTTAAAATATCAAGCTGGAATTCCTGCTTTTCTTCTTTCTTTTGTTTTTATCTTTATAACACTGTGAGCATCACAAATGAAAAATGTAAAAAAAAAAAAAAAAAAAGAGAAAGAGAAAGAGAAAATGTGTGCTTTTTGTTTAGTTTTGCTTGGGCAACTTGAACCTTTAAAAAAAGTTCAAATTGGTAGCACTTTAACACTATTTAAGTTGCAGTTATGTAAACCAAATATCGCTGTCTTGTTGAACCAAACTCCACTGGCAAAATCAGTAATTTTACCTCCCCAAACACAGGAGTTACTGATCTACCGCTGCCTCAATCTGTTAGTTAGTTTGTGTTATTGTGTGACTTCAGTGAATTCGAACTAACCTTTTTTAACACCAAAAGTCACACAATAATGCAACAAACTAACTATTTGAGGCAAAAGTAGACCAGCAACTCTTGCCTTCTGCAAGGTAAAATTACTGATTTTGTCTATGGAGTTTGGTTGGTTTGGGAAGGGTGATATTTGGCTCACTTAACGACACACTGATGACGCCCTTTTCTGACAGGAAACTGTCAGTAAAATGGTAAAAATATTCTTAATAAAGCGCACATGTACACTAATGGATAAGTTCCTCATACAGCCCCACTTCAATTAATCCAAACTATCCCTTTAATGTTATTATGTTTCTCCTACTGGATTATTTCTTTTCAAGTGAACTGATAAGGGCTTTAGTTGTGTATAATCACCATAGCAGTAACAAATACACTGCTGCCTGTATTGTAAGCTGTTTGGTTTGACGGCCTCTCTCCATGTCGAGGAGCTTTTGAGAGCTGAACTGTCGACTTCCTGGGTTTTCCAGCACCAAGGAAGGAACGCTGAGACTGTTTGGACAGAAACTGCAAGAAGCACAGCGTGTTTTCATTCATGGTATGATGAATGTGGGGGTGGGGGAGGCTGTAATATTAGAATGCTTCCTTCCTTCCTTCCTTCCTTCCCTGTCTGTGGTCCCGTAGTGTATGTTACACCCACTTCCCTTCAGCACCGACTGAGGGGGGGGGGGCCAGGACCAAACCATTCAAAGTCTCCCCTCCTACATCTTCATCTACCTTCCTTTCCTGTGTTCATCCTCGCCTCATCTCCCTCACTTCTTCTCATCTTCTCTCTTTCTCCTTCTTCCTTTTCTCATTCCTGCCCCCCCCTCCCCCCGGTCCTGATGTCTCAGGAGAGGATGAAGCCGCTCCCATCCACTGGGAACTGAATGGCCTGAATGGAGACGACTATCACTGCCAGCCGGTTCTCCCTGGAATCTCACTCCTCCTCCTCTTCCCTCCAGTATTTCTCTGATTTTTCTTTTCTTTATCCCCTTGGTACACATTTACTTTTCCTATCAATTGAGTCATCACCCAGATTAGATAAAGTTTTCGTCACTGACAGCTATGCAACTCGTGCCCTCTCTCAAAAAATGGCAAGTTTATTCTAGTAGCACTTTGTTTCTAGTAATTTTATTTTCCTGATTAATTAATGACAATTACTTTTACAGTTAATGCTATGATAAATTAGGGTAAGCAGACAACAGACTTGTTTATGCAAAATTATAGATTCACATACAGATACGGAAGGAGACTTCTGTCTCTACTCTGTGTTCATTTTGTCCATATTTGTAGATGTTTTCTGAAATCTGACATATGTGTGTGGCCAATAGTTTAAGCAAGACACGACCAAAGTATTGGAAATGGCGTTTGTCATCAATAAATTAGTGAAAAGAATTCCTCATTCACATGTTGTGATGTATTCCAAAGTATGTTTTCATGAGGGAATAATCACCTGAAAATGAATAGAATGTAGAATATCTACAGAGGGAGCAGCTCCCCTTCAGAGGCGGCCATGTTGTACCATCATGTTAGCATTAGGGTTACTGGTCCTTTAACTCAGCTTCTTCCTGTTTATATTGGCAGGACAGACCATTTGGATCAGCTGTCACACACGTCAGTGTGCTTCACACACACGAGGCCACATGGTGGCGTTCAGCAGGTGAGGTGTAGCGATGGTACTAGCAGTTGGCTGCTGCAAACATCCGACTGAAAGCCCCAGAACCGAACACCAGCTTCCAGTCAAGGATGTTTACAGTAGCCCTGACTGCCAACCGGCCTGCGGAGGAGACGACACCGACGAAACAGACAGCACGCACACCTGCAGGCCTGCAGAGACATTAACTTTTTATTTAATCTGACAACTGAAAATCACTGAAATTCCACCAGATGAAATAAAAAAGAGCACATTCAATTATTAAAAAATCTTAAAGTGAAATGATTGAACACCTGCATCAGGAAAAATACAAGCATGGATATTAACATGTACAGTATCGACGAGAGAGAACACAGAATTACAGAGCTGCACTGGAAAAGTCTCCCTTCTGTCTCGGTGCCAACTGGTGATTTTCCTCTACAGCTGACACCTCCTGCCTGTGTCCCTTCAGCCTTTCTGTCGTCTATTCTTATTCTCAAACTCACAGACAGACGCTTCGAGCTTGAGAGGCCTAATCCATCATCACACAGAGTACAGGAGGACTGTAAAGTTATACTGCTGCTGTCCTCTTTACAAATCTGAAGTACTGTATCTTCAAATGTAAGGCCCCACACCTTCAGTACCAGAGTCTATTTTATTTGTCTTTTATTTTGTAGTGGCCTTTTTGTCCCTTACTTATTATACTTAATGTAACTCTCTTTATCTTGGTATAAGCTTTTAGCTCACTCACTCTCCTGTTTCCTTTAGATTCATGTATATCCAACTATATGTGAAGAAAAGTGTGTTTCTGCTAGTATGTGGATGTGTCTGTGTCCATATATATTTTATTATAATTGCATTTTTTGATGTTCATACAAATAAAAAAATACATTAATATCTAGCCAGAGTGTAATTTTCCATTAACCATTATTCCTACTCTTTTCTGTTTTCATTACCATGTACTACAGACGACTATTAAAGCCAAACATAAGGGGAAAAATATTTAAATAAAGCCGAAATGTTGAGAATAAAGTTGAAAAACCATTTTGATTTTATTCTCATAATGCAAAATAAAAACAATCATCCTCTTGTGATTTATTTTTCCTTCATATTTTACATTTAAATATTAATTTTATATGTATTTAGTCTTCATGTTTTTTATGTCTGGCACTTATACTATATAAGTTCATCTTTATTCTCAAAACGCAAATTTTAAAGAAGTATTTAAAAGAAAAAACTCCCAAATACTCCGTCCTATAGTACATGTAGGTATGTGCCATGAGCCAGGACAAAGCTCTGCAGGTCACATGAAATTTACTTCAATACCAAAGTTGAAGTTCCTTTTTCACAGAATAAATCTGCAGAGTATCACAATATTTGAATCTGAAATACCAATATAAGGTTTTATGTTTGGCTGAGGTAGAAAAGTTGGTGTATCAATAAAAGCAAAAGGCTTCAAACTGCAGTGGAAACAGATTTAGTGAATAAATCTTGATGTATATGAAGCATGCTACTTACACAAGACTATAAATGGCAGCAGATGAAAACATCAGATATGTGAGGAGCGATAAAGAGACTGTAATGTTCCTCATACTGATACAACAAACATAAAACAGGAAACTGATATGGTGTATAAGAAAGAACAAGACACTTAGTTTACTGTGGCACAATTTATCCAATTTTGCAGGGTATACAACGTATTACATGCTTTTATTAAGTAATATTAAGCTGCAAATGACACATTTTAAAGCAACGCCTTGTTACCTGAGACATACTGGCGAATGTTCTGATGGGTCTGTGGAATCTGTGTGGTCCTCACTGATGAGAACCCAGGACCCAACAGACTGGGTTCAAGTCCTGTGTGAAACAAACAGAGAACATGGAGTTATTTCAAGGTTTACGTTACTTATGTTTCATTAAGTCTGTCACTTCCATCACATGACATACAGTACATATCATATTTATTTTAACCCAAACCACGATCTTTACTTAAACCCAACCAAGTAGCTTTGTTGTGTAAACCAAACTGTGACCGTTTCACAACCTTAACTATGTGTAATGTCATGTGACTTGTGTAACGTAGTACGTCTGTCTCTGCTGGTCCTCTCCACCGGTCATATGAGTCACTTTGGGAGTCATTGGTAATCGATCTATTCTGTCGTGTAGGCATGAGCACATGCTGGAGTTGATGTTGACTCATAAGAAAGTCTGAATAAAATTTCCTCTGTAACCAAACCTTGGACTCTCAGAGCTCCTCTCATCTTTGAGAATTTCATGGACCGAGACCCTTCTGGTTTTCTTTTTGTTTCCCTGAGCAACGTTCAGCAGTAAGAGCTCATCAAGATCCATTTTTGTCAGCTGACGAAACAGCTGGAGCACGCAGCGTGTGCGTGATGTCACTGTTTTCAGAATGTGTTCCAGTGTTTTTATAGTTATCTTATCTTGTAGCCTTTTAATTTCATCTAAAGATATTGGATCTTAAAAGTTTATTTTGCATTTTTATCTTATTATTATTTGGACCTTTTATGCTTTTATTGATAGGACAGCTGAGGTTATGACGGGAAAAGGGAGAGAGAGCAGGAGGATGACATGCAACAAAGAGCCACAGACCAGAACCAAACCCACGCAGGACCAAGCCCCAGCACAGGGGACGCACGTTCCACCAACCGAGCCATTAGGGGAACAAACTGATGTTAACATTGTGTTATGTTGACATCAGCTTCCTAAGGTAGAACTTGAAGGACATCAAGTATCAGTATCTCTCTTTTCTCTTGAGACATAAGAGAATCATCACTTTTCTGGTTTTGGTTGGTTTTTCTATTTTGATAATCAATTAACTGAAAAGAGTAAATTTTTCAGAGTAAAAAGTCTAAATTCTCTGATTCCAGCTTCTAAAGGACCGGTGTGTAGGATTTAGCAGCTTCATGTTAAAAATCTGCAGTCTCCTCTTCCTAACACGCAGGTGTGCCTGTGGCTGCTTCTTAAATCTGAATATTTTCCCATTTCTTTATTCCTTTTCCACATGAAACTTAACTTTTTGGGTTGTGGACAAAACAAGACATTTGAGGACGTCATCATGGTCTTTAAGAGACACTGATCAGCATTCTTCACCTTTTTTTTCACATTTTATGGACCAAACAACTATTCAATTAATAGACAAATTAATCGACATATAACTGACAATGATAATAATCAGTTGCAGCACTAATCACAATAGTTTTGTCCAAATAACTCAATATTGTGATTAATATTAATACACAGTGCAAACATAAAACAATTTTTCAGTAATATGGATATAATGACTAAGTGGGTAAAGACAAATAAAGAAACACTTTACTGTAATGCAGCCTTTAAGACCAGAATGATAATATAACAATTTGCAAAATCTAACAAGATATCTTGTCTCATATCAAAATATCAATATAATATTGATCTATTGCTCAGCTGGATGTGACGTCACTACAAAAGTAAAGTCTGTGAAACCCACAGATGGCAGGTCACTGCAGCACAAGAGCAGCAGGTTAGTGCACAAGCACCGTTCACCACACACACACACACACACACACACACACACACACCACACACACCACACACACACACACACACACACACACACACACACACACACACACACACCTCCTGCCTTCGTTGTGTGTGTTTTACAGTACACACTGAGTGCTGAGCAGTGACCAGTGTGGTTAATGGTTTCCACTATGTTTTCTTTCCCTGGCTTTGTTGTCCAGTAAGCATTCTATCAGCATGTGACATTCCACAACCTTAACTCCCAACCCACACACACACACACACACACACACACACACACACACACACACACACACATATTTACCATGTAAACACAACTCAGCCTTTCTGTTTAGCCATCATACACACTCCCACAGCTCAGCATACGTACATACACACACACACAACACACACACACACACACACACACACACACACACAATCTAATTACTTCTTCTCACGCCAATGAATGTGGAGGACTCCCATAATGCCCTTTGTGACCCCGCTCCCCCAACCCAAACGCTCACTTCCTGTTTCTTCCTCTCGCTCTGGATTTCTCATCCACTTTTTCTTTATATTAACACACATGCACACACGCACACGTGCACGCACACACACACAAAGTGAAACTGCAGCGCCTGTATCTGTTTATAACACAAACTGTCCTTCACACACCTTTGACTGCCACACTGGACTCATTTAAATGCCTGAAGGACAGCAGGGCCCCACACTGAGCTTGATAACTTATTTTGACCGTGTGTGTGTGTGTGTGTGTGTTGTGTGGTGTGTGTGTGTGTGTGTGTGTGTTGTGAGGCTGCACAGTGCATGTGTAACAGTTTGCATGTCTTTGTGAGCATGAGCATGAATGTGCCTTTGTGTGCGGGGTGTGTGTGTGTGTGTGTGATAGAGAGTGAAAAAGCAGAGAGCATGTAATCACATGTGTGTCCTGTGCTGAGATAAAGACAGGAATGCCGTCTCTCTCCCCCGTTCCCTCCCTCTGCTTCACTAACAAAGAGCTGAAGTGTCAATCTACTGTAAAACAAGCAACGCTTTTCTAACCAACATGCCCTGAAACTGAATGAAAAGTGAACTGCAGAGACACTCGGAGCTCCTCACATTTGTTACAACACGATTTCGGATGTAACTGCTCTTTTTTAGCTGAGTGTGTAAAAGCCTTGTGAGGAAGTTAGAGGTAACAATTGTGTGAGAGCATTTTGAGCAGGTCTATTGAAATGGTCTTAATGTTTCAATCGAAATCGCAATATTTCATTTCAGTGCACATATTAACAGGTTAGCGCAGCCACACAGCCCGCTTGAGCCGTGCAGCAGCAGTGGTGCGTCATCTGGAGAGTCTGTGTCTTACAAAAATACACCGTGAAAATGATCTGTTGACAGTCATATCAACATCATATCAGCAACATGGCACCTGTCACTACAGTTTCAATGTAAAATTATGTCAAGGAGGGTGTTTTTCTGGTGCGCACTCCCTTTTTCTTGTCTTTCTCTCACTTTGAACAAGGGGAGAAAATCACACTGCTTTCTGACAACAAATCTTTTCTTCTCTTCAGCACTCATCTGCAAAGTTAGAAAGACAGAGCTGGCAGTAGCAACGGTTGGAGAAGTGTTCTTCGATTCTGTCCAGCATGATGAACTGGATTTTCTCTTGTCCAGAAACAGAGCTTTTGCAAAATATTTCCCAGGGTGGATAAATCTGAAAATAGAAATCTCACGTTTTAAGTACGGACAAGGAAAACAGATCTCGTGCAAAACACTGACGTAAGCCTGCCCACTGGTGTTTCCGTTTCAACCATAGATGTATTACAATGAACTAGATAGGGCACTGGCGTTAAGCCATACCTCCAATTTTGCACTAAAAAAATTTGCCAATAAAGTATTTTCCCTCTTAAGTCACCTTTATAAAAGAGACGACTGTAAAACTTTGACAGGACACCTCGAACTACAAACAACAAGTTATGACTCTTTCTATGATGTTTTTTTGATCCATGGAGTTTTTATATTTGTAAAAAAGGTGAGAAAAGCAATTAAAAATCTGTCACATCATCAGAATGTAAAGTCTATGGCCCAAGTGGGAACTTGCGGGCAGTTGGGCACCATCTTTGGTAACACTATCTACTTTATTATATTACATGTATGATTCAAACAACCAGAACATGACACTGTGGACACACGTCATGTACACACAAAATTTAGTTTAGTTTAGATGTCAAAAACTGCAGGTGCCCATTTTTGATTAAAAAGGTTTACTTTTAATTATTTATTTATGTCACAATAACCTTTACCTTTACTGTGAGTGGAAAAAGTGGCAGAAAATCAGAGCTGAAAGACAGAAGCTGAAATTCCAACTCTCTGCTCTGTCCTTGAAGTAATCCTTGGAAGCACTGGGGGCCCTTGACTCTTGGTCCAGTGTTGTCTGAATGCTCTTAACTCCAGGCAGTCCATTGTAAATAAGCCTAATGGATGGTTCCACAATGCCTCAGGAATGTTACTTATCCAACAGTGCATGTTATTTAGCTCTAATCACATGACTGTGTGTTGCTGCATTCACAGTATGTCCGCTTACTGTCCATGTCTCTACACCCCAGTGTGTTTTTTAGAGAATAACAAGATGCTCATGTGCAAGTATGCATGTGTGTGGACTGTGTGTGTGTGTGTGTGTGTGTGTGTGTGTGTGTGTGTGTGGACTTATGGGTACTACTCTCTCTGTTTCACTCTCTCTCTCACTCAGGTCACTTGGGGAACAAAGCAAACTTTATCAGAACATTGCAATCCTGCATTCCCCAGATTCTTAGCACTTGGCAACCGGCTAACACACAGAGCGAAGAGGGAGAGAGGGAGAGGAGGAGGAGAAGGAGGAAGGCAAGAGGAAGATAGAAGAAAGAAGAGGACGGCAGGAGAAATAAAAGCTAGTGCTTACTCACAGTGTCTGCCACAGGTTTGAGTCTGCAGTAATGAACATTTTATTTTAAAAACTACATGAACTGTGAAGTCTTGTAGTTTGAACTGTAGCTGCAGTTCGCGCTGTTCTCGACTGTACGCTGTGAACGTCAAAGCCAAATGTGATTCAAAAATCAGGCTGTTTAACAGGACCTGTCTTATCAAAAGTACACACCTGGTGGTGCATGACTAAGGGCCACTTTTTCAGTTTGGTTTTTGTGAAATCCAGTCAGCAGCTCCCATTTTGATAAAATCTCAACTCTTGACACCCCTCGCTGCCAAAAGGAAGGTGGCATTTCAGGTTGGGCAAAAACGGTTTGAATAACTGATATCAAAGTTGAAGTTTGTCCAGTGAGTGCCTTATAAAAGACTTTCTTCTTTGACTATTTTGCAGGTTTTTTTCTTTTTCTGGAACCAAATGGCCAGTGCCTTTTTATTGAGCAGGTTAGCATGACATTCAGCAGTCAGCGGTTTTAGACTAAAAACTAAACAGAGATTTTACGCTTGCTGAAGAGTGTGTTTTGTGTATTCGTACAAATTTCTATATTCAGGTGGACGCTTCTTGGCTCTGTGGAAATTACATATGTGAAAGGGACTGCATGGAATGGTTTGGAAAGTACAGTACATGTTCCTCTAATGGCCACTTCAGGCTCCAAAAATGAGTCGATCCCCACAGACGTTGAAATTCCATTAAGGACCTTGCTGGTACAAAAAAGGTTTTGGTCTCTAGAAATAATTTGGTTGAATTTTCATATAACTCACCTGTTTAAATTATATCAAACCTTAAAATTCTGCTAATTAAGGACGTGACCATTTTGAATGGGTGTACCATCACAGACACTAGCTGCTCGTTAGTCGACCAACCTTAACTGTCAAGATGGCGACAGCCAGAGCCACCACACTGTGAGCTCCAGAGAAACCAAGGAGGTGTTTGTTTTGTTGTTTTGTTTGTTTTTTCTTTTTGTTATACATTCTATGACAAATACACAGCCGTGTTATCAGATGCTGCCATATTGCAACCATTATAAGTGGAAGATTTAAAGCTCTGTGGAAATGAAATATTATGTATGTGAAAAGGAATGAACATTTCTGGAAATATGTACAGAGTAGGACTGTACCATTTGGTAAAAGTCATTGCGATTATTTTGACTGAAACTGCGATATACGATACGATTAGTGGAAATGATCCGTTCTGCATTACAATTTTCATGTCCAGTGAAAAAAGCTATTAAAATCGTGATGATGTCATATTTATTGAGGTCTGACCCAAACAAACAACAACTTTTCTGGTTCTGTAATTTGGATATTGGACTTGACCATAGTGCGATTTTATTGCAATTAATTGTGCAGCCTTAGTACAGAGCTCAGCCAAGCCTAACATTCAGACGACCATCAAACAGCGAGCCAAAGAAGGGCTGCCACAGCTCAGCATTTTCTTAGTCGACCAGTAGTCATGAATTCAAGCCATTAGTTGATTAGTTGTTGCATGTTTACAATAATAATTTAATTATTTAAATGTATATATTTGGGACTTTAAACAAGCTGCCTGTTAAACGCTAATGGCAAAATCAATGATTCTGAAAGTGTAAGAACATCTAGACTGAGACTGAACATTTAGTTTATTTATTTCAACACAGTATAGTCTCATATATCCAGAAAGGTCTGACTCCACACATTATCATTCTGCTATAAGCCTGGTTTGTATTTCTCTAAACCAATCATAATCCTCTTGGGCGGCACCACTAACTGAGCTAACTAGCTAACAGCAGCTACAGCTCAGTTAGCAGCAGCACCCCCGGTGAGTCCCCTGAACAGAGTTTGAGGTGTTTTTCGGGGGCAGCCCTGGTCCAAAGTTTAAAACTATATCTACCAGCACCTCTAAAGCTCAACAATTTCCATTATGTTAGCTTTTTGTTTGTCAGTACACACTGTAAACTATTTCTTCACAAACAACAGTTTATCCATCCATCAACTGTCTCCAGTTGCAGCACGTATCCTGGAAAAGCCAAAAAATGTGGATCTGAAATTTCTGTTTGAGTCTGGATGTAATGACCAATAACATGTTCATTAGTGAGCTTTATAGGTGCTAGCCAGGCTAGCTGTTTCTAGCTACTTCCTGCTAAGCTAAGCTAACACACAAGCTTAATGCTGATAACAATTTTCTCATTTTAACTCACTGGAAGAAAGCAAATATTTCCCAAATTATTAATTTGAAATCTAAATCTCTCACACAGTCATTTTATTTAAGGCTAATAAAGAATAGAAAACTTTTGGCAGAAAACACAAAAATGTCTGTAATTGGAAGCCACAGTGTTGTAGAAATTGTAGTCTCGATTCTGAGAAAAGTCTGGCACTAACCGACGTCACTGATGCGAGGTGGAGGTTATCGTGGTCCGATCTGTGTACAGTAAATACACCAAGATGACAGCAAACTCAATGGTGACATATTGATGTTTAAAACTGCTACAGAGGAAACCTTTAAAGTATGGCAATCACCGTGTCAGTGTGTTCTTTCATCCACTCGAGAGCCACTTCTCTTATATCACAAACACACCAACACAATGAGAGAGCCTCAGTGTGCCAGATTAAACACCATTAAAAAGGTTCAGTGTATCAAGGACCCCGGCACTTCTGATGACCTCTAACTGTGTTATGTGCTAAAGTGAACCTTTGAAGTCCTGCAGCTCCACACAGACTTTCATCATCCGAGAGCCTCGAGTATGATGTATTCTTTTGGCTAATCATTTTTGGATTTTAATAATTTTTTGGTCATCATGTGTGACGTTTGTGTGTTTTCTGGGGATTTTCTGTTTAGTTGTAAGGTGAATTGTTTAAAGTGATCCATTTCTTGTAGCTTGTGCTTATATTAAACCAATCTGAACTGGTAACCTCTTTACTTTCTTTGTACTTCTCCAAGAAAATAGAGAAAAGACTGGATACAAGGCTTGGACGACTGGACAAATATATAGGCTCTCCACGAATGGTTAAGTCGCCAATTGTTCTTGTTTTATGGGGAGGAAGGGTGTGATTTTTGTCATTTATTTTGTTTGTTTGTCAGTACAAACTGAAATGATGGCAGTCTTAAGGTGTCACCTGTGTAATTACCTAACCTTGAGATTATCTAGTTTTAAGGACTTTATTGCTTTATTATTTCAGATTATTTTATTCGGTGCTCAGTTTGGTCTCAGTTTGCAAACAGTATCCAACTAAATATGACCATCCACATTGCATCCCCAAGGCAGTGGTAAGAGAAACACTGCACTGATTTCCTAATTAACTGATTCTTGGACTTATTTTTGGAATAAAAAATAATACTTTTTTGGCCTGGCGGGGTTGCTCGTTGGCCCGGCGGCCTGCCAGAAACACTGCAGGCTGCCATACTTGCTAGAAAATTATTTGGCCTCACAAGCGAGTCAGATGCATTTTTCATGCAACAGAAACGCTCTTGTTATACTCTATAAACCTGTCTGCACCAGCACCATTCATCTTGCATCCAAGCTGCTTCTAAAGGGCGTAAACGCGACCTGAAGCGTTTATTTAGACTTCAAGTCTACTTTTTCCGACAATATGCACGTAAATGTGAGGCTGGTGCCCAGTAAAAAGTAACTTAAAACATAATTTATCCACATTTTGTAATTCAAGTGGAGCAGAGTGACAGAGAACAGCTCACTCTGCTCCAGTTTACTCTCACAGTCTCCCTTCACTTTGCACAGCAGCTGGGAAAGAAGACACACAAACGTTTTCTGCAGTGATTTGTGGTCAAACTGTATGTTTACTGCCACTAGACAACTTCACTGCTAAACTTTAACCCTTCTGCTCAGTCACTTCTTTCCTTTCTCTATTTTTTCTCATCCACACACACTGCCGTACTCATGCCACAATCATATCAGTCGTGTTGATAGAAAATAGATCAGATATTCAAACATATCGGAGGAAAACTGCACACTGGACAGAAAGTTTGGCTGCTCATTTGCTGCTGGACACTTTGAAATGCGCAGACGAGACAGGTCCAATCTTGACAGGCGCTTCAGTGTGGCGTGAATGAGGTCATCACGCAAGTGTGATACTGACAGGACGTTTGCGATCTATACAAAAATGAATGCCTTGAAATGGCTGAATAGGTCCCTGTGTGTTTTTATTACAGATGGGCAGCAGTTGTTTTATTTTAAGTCACATAAGAAAGTTATTTTAATCTAAACCAGGGATTGGAAGTGTTTCATCATAAACGCATCACGACTTGATGCTCTGTCACATTCCACTGATGCCCTTTTTCTTTAGTTTTTTTGCCCCTGCCTCTCAGAGAGCCTGATTCCTTCACTGGTCCAGAGGGTGTTGTCCGTCTGAATCCATGTGATTGCAGCACCAGTGTAATTGGTGACTCAGTACCTGGAGTCCTGGACTGTCGAGCTGATCCTCCACTCCAGTAGTTACTGCTCAGCTTAGTGGATTTTGTATTTACAGGTTTCCTCCTCACATCACCAGGCTGAGATTATATAGCATTCAGTAATATTTGAATCAAAGTTAAACAAGACTTAATCTGTGCCCTTGACTTCATAATTTGATTAGAATTTAGCTTCTAATCTTCATTAACAACCAGTGGCTACAACCTTTGCATTAGTGTGTCAGTAGAGCTGGAGTTTTCCTACAAGTTTCCATTCTTTATCTGATAACACTGATCCTGCCCTTTCCTCAGCGCCCTCCCTTCCTCCCTCGTTCAGCTCTCTCTGACTTGAGTCTCTGGGTTGACCTTGTTCATCAGTCTCCGTCAGCAGTTTAACGGACCAGCGGATATTCCGATCAGGGTCCTGAATACTAACAGAGCCGGTGGCCCGTGTAACCAGGACTCTGATCATTAACGCTGTTGGCTCCTAAAGGACAAAAATCTGCGGGTTAATGTTCCTCGACACCCTCGGGTGCAGAGTACCAGGGGCTTACTGGAAACTATGTTTAGCAATGATGCTGGAAAAGTTGATAATAAACCTCCTGGTCCTTCTACAACAGTTGTACTCATGCTGCAGTTCATGTAGCTTTTTTGTACTTAGGTTTAAAGAAAGTTCAACTTCTTTTGTTCCAGAGAGTGAAATAAGAAGAGTGATACCACTGTTACTACTGTACAACACCTGGTAATGAGCCTAGTCTCAGACAACTCGATGGTTCCTGAGGCCAACTGCAGCCAGGTCACCCACCTCTGACTGTAGGTTATTATAGTACCACCTCCTGTACATATGTGGACACTTATTTGCAGACATATTGTCACTTTTTCTTTTACACATCTCATTTCACAACCATACATGTGGTCACTGTTTTTGAAAGGCTTCTTATACATCTCCTAATCATTCATGCCACAGTTTTGCACTATTCTTTAAATATATTTCACATTATATAATGATAAATATACATGTTGACTTTGTACTGCATTTTTTTTTATATTTCTTGCACTGTTCTACACTCAGGCTGAACAAGGTGAAATGTGTTTCAAAATACCATTTTAAATGAAATATTGTGGTGCTGCAGAGGTGTCCTGGCCAACACATTATTTTCTAGACTTCAGAAAACATCTTTGTTTAGTACAGATCCACATAATACACACACATAAAACATAATCATTTTAATGTGTTTTTCAATGAAAATGAGATTAATGTAAAATGATCATTTCCTCTTATATTGGAAATCATATCACCGTTGCAATATCAGCCAAAATAATTGCAATTAAATATTTCTTCCAAATTGTTCAGTACTATTCTCCAATTTACTTTTAACACTTTACTTTTACACTTCACTGTGCATATGATGTACCATGTTCTCATGTTAGTATTAATATTGTTAATATGTTTTTACTTTTTATTGCATTGTCTAGTTTTGTGTTTCTTTTCTTTATTTAATATCCTTTTCCCCCAATCCTTTTGCATGTCTGCTGCTGTGAGACTGAAAATTCTCCCCGGGGATAAATAAAGAGCTACCTACCTATACAGAGCTGGAGCTGAGAGGTGATTAGCCTCGCTAGCTTAGCTAGAGACTGGAAGAAACAGCTAGACTGACTATGTTCAAAGTTTTAAAAATATAGCAGGTAGCTAGCCTTAAAACAACAAATGCTATCTGTTTGTGCAAAGAATTAATCGATGAACTTTAATTTTAAAATTATTGGTAGACCGACCATTAAACTTTTGAGGGAGCCGAGCTAGCTCTTTAAGCTAAGCTAGGCTAACCACATCCTGACTGTACATTACTCACAGACATATGAGTGGTTTTCAAAGTCTTGTAGAGAAACTAATAAACATTTTCCCAACAATATAAGACAAGATCTTGAACTGGTATTCCTTTATCTTTTTTTCTGGTTTTCAGTCACTAGACCTCATTATGATGAAAATCTGTGCTGGTGACATAAAGCAAGAAACAACAACCTATTTATGATATTCCACTAAGTTACTAAGTACAAATACTTTGTTGCTGTACTTGTACAGGTATCTGTAGCCCACTTTACTCTTTACCTACACCCTACATTTTAACATGCATATCTAAACTTTCTACTCCTCCTTACTTTTGCAAAACAGGCTTGTTAGTATAGTTTTGGTGCATTTGGGGGGAATTACTGATTATTTTAATTTTGCATCATTTCATCACTGCCTTCCCAACATCAAGACTATTTTCAACCTAAATAGATGAGACAATAGCACATGACAGAAGCAACAAGACGAAACAGGGCGACTCAGCTGCAGAGGAAAGGCATGAGAGCTTTTTTTTAGCGCTGCAGAACTGACATGTAGACTCAGAAACTCATGCTTTGATTCAAAGATTGAAGCCTTCATTTTCAGATTTTTTTAATGTTATAGGCAGCATTTTAGTATATTTGATCATTTTTCTAAATCAAGTATAAAAGTTTCTTAAATGATATGTTATTTGGAGACTTTTTAACATAATTGTATTAGATTTATGTGGATGAATAACCAAGTTCTTGGCCAGACAGAAAACAGTAAGTAAGCTGATGAAAGTTTCAGATATACCTTATCAACAGACTACAACAACTACTTGTTCTCAAGTTCACCTTGTTTGCTGTGTACCAAAGGAAACCAGCTAATTTGTTGCATTAATGTGGTTTGAATAGATAAAATAACGGAAACTATTAATGTAATTAAAGTGAACAGAACCAAGCTGTTTATTGAAGTCTGATGGGATGCCTGATTTACATCAGATGCATTGTGTTGGTGTCTGTATTCTGTTTCAACTTGGCTCCATGTTGTTTTTCCCGTTTTCATTCAATTTCTTCTTTTGCTGCTTCTTTTTTTTTTTACACTATTCATTCATTTACACATTTTTATGGAATGAATACCTCCATTAAAATAGAATTGTTTGGCATTCCTCCCATCTTTCCACTCCCATTCTGAGTTCGGCTCTTTGCTCCCTGCCCTCATGTAATGTATTGCGGGATGGGCCGAGAATTCAGGAAGTCACTCCTGCCGTCTCCATGGCAACCCTGAGGTCAGCCCTGTGAGGCCGGAGACCCCTCCTCAAACACAAAGAGCCAAGAGGCCTGGATCAACACAAACAACCCGGCTTACACACACACACACACACACACACACACACTTGCAAACACAAACGCAGGCGAGCTCACAGGGACATAAACTGCATTCAACAAACTAAAGAACTTCCTGTGCAGCCATACAGCAACAAACAACGCACATTCAGTATACAACACAAAAACTACAGTAAATGACTGGTGAAGATGCAGCACCGGGCTGCAGTGACGCCTGCTGTATTTTCAAGTTAAAGAACTAAGTCAAGAACTTTTTGGGAGGCTGTTATTCAGCTTACTGGTTAACAAACTGATGCCACAATCATCCCAGTGCTCCCAGTAGATCATTGGCCCTGCAGCTTCGTGCTAATACCCCTCATGAGTAAATGGCAGTGGGACAAAGTTTATGAGCTGAAGCGTAAGTGAGCATTTCAATTATCCTGGAAACAGGAGTTTAGTTGGGTGGTGATGGAGGATGTGGGAAAAACTCCAGCTATGCATTGCACAGTTTGACTCCAGTTTGAGAACAAGGCCAGAGATAGATGCTACCCAGCCCCTCAATTTGGTGGCCAAAGTACATTTTTGGTGGTAAATTTCCATTTGCTGTTTTTGTAGATTGTTGAACTAAAAGGTGTGAAGGGATCAGGATGTTTGTGGAACCGTTACACTGCGTTGGCGAAGACTTGCAATATGGTTTAAAATGAGGTGGCCACGGGCCATCGGGCCATTGGGCCATGGTTAATGTTGAACCCTGGGGCCAATAAAACAAGGCCACTTTTTTTTTTGTTTGAGTGAAACAAAGTTGAATGAACATGATCTATATAGGGGAAAGAAACAAACAAGAGTCTGTCGATTCTCTCCTGCAAACCTTTATTTTACTAAAAATTCAGCTTTTTAATCATTTTTTATCGGTTCCATCCACAATTATGGTACTGATTGATAAAAACTGTGGGGGGGGTTGGGGCCTGAACTTTTTTCTGCTTCTGAAAGGGGGGCATGCCTGAAAAAGTTGGGAACACTGAACTTATTTTAAGATGATACAATATAGGCCTAATTTAGTAGGTTGTAAGAAACTGAAATATGATGCATAATTTCCTGATTTGAAATATTTCTAAAAAATAAAACAGTTTTTAGTTAAAACTGCTAAAACTCACAGAATATTGAGGAAATACTCAAATACTAGCAATTAGAGCTGCAACAATTAGTCAGTTAGTAGTCAATTATTAAAGAATCGCCAACTATTTAATTTCAGTTCTTAAAGTATGAATATTTTCTGGTTTCTTTCTTACCCCCTCACCCCCGTTAATCGATGATGAAAATAATGATTACTTTGTATCCACATTATCCTCTTACAACGTTGACCAACAAGCTGATGTCCCTTTCTTTAATTCTTAAGGGTTTTGCCTCGTCCTGTTGGACTAGAACAACACATTTGTGACTGAAAGCTTCCTCAGTCCTCCACACATTCATTCTGCCTGGGAACCAAACTGACTATCATCCCGAGGGAGGAAAGAGTTGGATGAATAGGCAGGGCTCAGAGGGTCACTTTCAAATACAACCCACTACAGATTACTGATTACCTACTGAAAGTGTACTTTTACAAGTTTACTGGTCAGTGATCTAGTGATACATGATGACACAGTTCAGCTATCTCCGTTTAGTGATTATCACGAGGTGAACACCCACCAATAAAACAGTGTTGTGGACCGTCACGTTTGAACCAATAATGATTTACTTATTATGCTATAGCTGACCCTAACATTTCATGCAAAAGGTCCACTGTAGATGGATTTATCCTTCTCTGCATTTATTCCACTAATCTACTCATTCCTCAAATTTAAAGGCACGTTCTATTAATGCATGACCTGATTACTTCACATTATTTTTGGAATAGCCTACTTGAACTTCAAAAACGATGTAGAATTCAGAACTAAGTGCCATATATAGACAATAACCCATAAAAATGTATTTTTTGTCCATAATTAATCACAGTGAAAATACCTTTTTTCTTTCTAAATGTAATGCCTCAGCTATTTTCTCAAAAATGGCTAAATGTAATCTGATTACTCTGCATCTTTCTCTTACTATAGTTGCTGCTAGTGTTCCATCCAAAACTGCTTTTTATGTAAAAATTAGTCCAGCATCCTATCATTTACAGATGGATGTTACAGTAGATTTTCCGCATATTTCTATATTTTCAGTTTTTTTCTTTAGCAGTTATTATACTCTGTAATACAACACCTCTGACAAGCATCACAGTTAATTAAAACATCCAGCCTGAGCTCCCCTGCTGTGTGAAATGCAGTAAACCTAGTTGATGCTGGAATGTCTTCTTTGACAAACTCAATTAAAAAAATCTATCAATTTAGAACTTTTTTGATAGTCAGCATAGTTATATACTAGGCACAGCTCAAGTAGAGGCATTTAAACATTCTTATGTGTCTTACAACTAATTCGGCTTATACATAATTCACTTAGCTGCAATCATACCATTAAATCTTAACCTGATTTGTGACATACCAATTCTTAAAGTTATTTTTTGTGGACATTAATAGTCGCTCTTTTGATGTTGGATCTATGCCGAATTTATAAGTGGTAAATTCTGATATATGTAATACATCAAAGACTGTTTTACAGTGTACGCAAGGGTGCTGAAAGCTATAGTAACTCAAAATGTATTCATTTCTTAACGGAGTTCTGACTGACATCATGCGAGGGACAAACTTAAGTTAACTCACCGTGAGCGCGTCCCTGCGGGCAGCAGCTGTAGACAGCGGACCATCGGCTCTTTGAAGCGTTATTTCGGGATGCTTTTCAACAACTTGACCAAAAGAAAAAGTGACACAGAGGTTGAGAGGTCGGTGAGAGGCAGATGTTAAAGGCAGTCTGCAGCGGATGCCGGCCGGTCACTTGTCCTCAGCGCCTCCGGCAGACGGAGCAGAGATGAAGTGCTGATGAAAAACTCTTTTTAAAGTTCAGGAAAACACAACATGTCGTTCCTTTTATTTTTCCTTTTAGTCTCTGAAGTCCTCTTCCCTCTGTCCCAGCTGAGAATGTCCGCTATAACCTCTGGAGGTTTTTGTAGGAAGAAAAGTGGATGGAGTCCGGCCCTCTTTTCAATGACCGCTGTGAAGTTAGCTCAACGCCGTAAGCCACGACAGGACACGATTTCCGGTCTGTCCTTTCAGAATAAAAAGCAACATTAGTAATATTCTGTACAAAAAACAATCCTCTAGGATTTCAAGAAATCTGTGTTAAAAGAAAAACCTGAAAGGAATTCTGAAGGAAAAAAGTTTTGGTTCTTTTAGGATTTCAACAGTCCTGTTGGAAACCTGTTGGGTTTTTTTTTCCTATTGGTTCCAATAAAATCTGGGCCCTGTGGGACTAACAGAGGCCTTGAGTGGGTTGCAGGGGGTTTGTGGCAAAAGGAAGAATAGAACAGAACTTTTAAATCACATTTTTTTGGAAACTACAAGGAAAGAAATAGGATTGGTCTGGGTATGGGGGTCCTCGACATGAAAAAGTTTGGGAACTGCTGCCTTGGGATTCCTATACATTTCTAAAAATAATATAAGACCTTTTATCTCCTTTATTAGAACAAAATATTTGGTTTTTACAAGACTTTCACAAATCTGAAAATCTGGAATCTGGAAATCTGTTTTAATAGGATCTCACATCTATTTTCAACATTTATTTTAATAATTTTCATTTAACAATAGGATTCCTATTCCTGGTTTAAATGTAAATTGGCTGTGGATTATTTGAAAATCATGTTAAAGTATGGGACACCACAGCACTACAAATAACTTTATGTTACTATAAAGTTCACGTTTGCCTTTTAGCTTCATGCTTTTTTATAATAAGATGAGTGCTTTTATTCTGAAAGCAGTGACATTATTTCCGGTACCATGTGGTCCTCTTGTGATTAACTTGACGAGGCTTCCACACTGGCCAATAGCCAGGAGGCTGTAGGACAGGAGGACAGCTCTCACCTTGCAGTCTAAGGGGCTAGTACACACACACACACACACACACACACACAGACAGAGAGAGAGAGAGAGAGAGAGAGAGAGAGCGAGAGACACACACACACACACACACACACACTCATAGAAACACACAAGAGACAATACTCACATATGTTAGTAAGACCTTTCCATAGATCATTTATTACCTGGTTTAACCCTCACTTAAAGCTTATGGGTGGCCATATCCAGTGGTAGAATGTAACTAAGTACATTTACTCAAGTACTGTACTGTACTTTACCTCAGTATTTCCACTTTATGCAACTTTTTACTAATACTTCTCTACACGTCAGAGACAAATATTGCACTTCTTACTCCTCTACGTTTGTACATTTGCCTCTCAGCTTTAGTTAGCAGAGACCTGGATGCATTTTCACAGACTTGTTGAAATACACTGCACTGATATATTTTTACTTATTAGGACAAGGCTATAATATTAAATTTGATGCACTTGTAACCGTAACTGTATCTTAAATAAAAGCACAACTCCATGTATGTCAGAAAATGGGATTAATAGGCAACTTATTCAAAATGGAGCATTTGTCTAAGAAACCTAATTTGTCAGACATGTATTTCACAAGTTAATACAGCATTGATTCTGATGAAAAAGTTGAATAATATTAGAATAGTCACAAGACATGATGTAATCAGAAATGTAATCAAGTAATCCTTGACTATGTAACTCACTGTAAAAAAAAAATAGTTGAGATGACTTAAAAGTTCAAGGCAACACACTGCAATAGATTTCTGAGCCCAACTTAAACCCTTAAGTTTTGAAATAAACTTTAAAAAGTTTTGCTGACTTATAATCTTTGGTTGAGATGATTTATGTTTCTTCTTTAGATAAACTTGAATCGTTGAGTTTCAGAAACTGAAAGAAAAACAAAACTAACTAAACTAAAGTAAAAATACAATGTTCTGAGTTTCTAAAGAAGAAAAATAAAACTTCAGATTTTTAGTTGGGCACAAAACTCAAAAATCTATTGCAGTCCGTTGCCTTGAAATTTTGAGTTATCTCAACTTTTTCATTTTTATAGTGTACAATCTAATTGCACATTTTTAAAAAATGTAATCTGGGCTGATTAGTTACTTAATTTTTATAATCTGATTACTTAACCCTGATTACATGTAATCTGTTACTACCCGCCCCACCGCAACAGCAAAATGAGCTCAACCTTAAACATCTACAGCAGTAAAATGCAATATACACAATAATGCAGCAGTAATATTGATCCATAAACATCAGATATAATAAAACATTTTACTGCACAATGAGTATTTTTTCTTTTCATGGTTTAAGTACATTTTGCTGATAATACTACACTTTTTACTTGAGTGAAGTTTTGAATGCAGGACTTTTACTTGTAGTGGAGTATTTTCACAGTGTAGTATTTTATCTAAATCTAAATACTTCTTTTTTGTACTTTATATACATGTGAGGACATTTAATCTGCAGAACGACTCCACACAGAAGTCTGTGTGTTGACCAGCCCACATTACAGCTTTGTTTAGACACAAACCAGTACAATAAAAACCCACCAGTGTCTCCCACTGGGCCTGAAGAGAACTTAAAGATAAGTGAGCAGAGCAGAGCAGAGCAGGGCCTTATCTCACCTTGCAGAAGCTGCATCAACCTTCACACTGCTGACTGCTGAGAGGTCAACTGTACGCTGATGTCCTTTTCATTCCACATGGATCAGCTGAGGGTGTCTCAGTCTCCTTTCATGTGCAGACGTCCTCCAGCCTGCAGTGTCGGTTATTTAAAGGAGCACGAAAACCCTCAATTCAACCTCCTAAACATAATACAGATGATATATGAATAATGTTCCTTAGAAGCTGTAAACATAATAAATTGATAATAAAATGATAAATTATGTGGCATCACTGAGGTAGAGATGTAATGTTCATGCAGACTCTGGAGCCTGGGTCTTACTTCACTCTGCCAGGGTTTATTTTGACTTTCTGTAATGCTTATATACACATTTACAAAAGAAAAGGGAAAAGTTATTCCTCAGAGGCGTGAGCAGAGTGTGTCCATAAGTTACAGTGTTGTAGAACTGCAGTGACAGAAATGACTGCAACAGAAATACTGTTAGCATAACTGCTGCGTTGTACTGTCAAATAGTAACCAAATAATTATAATGGCATTTCAAAACAATATTAACATGGTTCTATGTAACCATAACATGAAAAGGTAAGGGGGTGTGGCCACGGCTTAAGGCGCCGACCTTAGACTGAAACATCTCTGGTTCAAATGCAGCCGGGGTCCTTTGATGCAGGAAGAAGAAGAAGAATCCACTAAGATCAGTAAACATTTTAGCATCTTAGCTCAGTGGAGGAAGAAACATTCACATCTTTCACTTGTGGACAAAAGTGGTAGTGTTTACTCCCTAATTACTAAAAAATTTCAAATAAAAACAAAAATCTCCTCCTACTTCCTTTTAAATGGCGTAACTTTGCCTGGAAAAATGTAAATACAAGCTTCTAGTCTGCATACCAACCCCGTGGCAGAGTACTGAATAACTATATAGAAACAGTGGGCAAAGGAAAAAAAAAAAAAAAAAAAGCAGAAATACTAACAAAACTGCAATGAAACTTTCATTTGCTGTATGAACAGGAATAGGTTTACATTTGCGCAGCAGTTAACAGTGATTCATTTATTGATCATTTAGAAATAAACAAGAAACAGTAACTCAACCAATGAAATAAAAGAATACTCTTAAAAAACTTTTTTATTCAAATAATTGCAGGGAACAACTAGAAGATAAGTGATGCAGTGATGAAAACAGTTTTTAAACTATATTTATTATGTAGAATGAAAAAAGAACTTAAATTTGGGACAATAATTGTAAAGTCTGGGACAGTTGCAGGAAGCTGAGGAGAGAAATGAATTTAGAGCCTTGAAGGTTTCCTTTAGCGTCTGTATGAAACACCGGACATCACAAGTAACTTGAATGTAAATCTGTCCACGTCAGGTGACGTACAGTTTAGGCCCAGAAATATTTGGACAGTGACACAGTTTTTCATGATTTGGGCTCTGCATGCCACCACATTGGATTTGGAAATGAAACAACTGAGATGCAATTGAAGTGCAGACTTTCAGGTTTAATTCGAGGGGTTGAACAAAAATATCCTATGAAACGTTTAGGAATTGCAACCATTTTTCTACAAAGTCTCCTCATTTCAGGGGCTCAAAAGTAATTGGACAACTTAACATTACCATAAATAAAATGTTCATTTCTAATACTTTGTTGAGAATCCTTTGCAGTCAATGACTGCCTGAAGTCTGGGACCCATGGACATCACCAAAAATGCTGGGTTTCCTCCTTTGTGATGCTTTGCCAGGCATTTACTGCAGCTGTCTTCAGTTGTTGCTTGTTTGTGGGTCTTTCTGCCTTAATTTTTGTCTTAAGCAAGTGAAAAGCATGCTCGATGGGGTTGAGATCTGGTGATTGACTCGGCCGTTGCAGAATATTCCACTTTTTTGCCTTAAAAAACTCTTGGGTTGCTTTCGCAGTATGTTTTGGGTCATTGTCCATCTGTACTGTGAAGCGCTGTCCAATCAACTTTGTTGCATTTGGCTGAATCTGAGCTGAAAGTATATCCCTATACACTTCAGAATTCATCTGGCTGCTTCTGTCTTCTGTCACATCATCAATAAACACTAGTGACCCAGTGCCACTGGAAGCCATGCATGCCCATGCCATCACACTGCCTCCACCATGTTTTACAGAAGATGTGGTGTGCTTTGGATCATGAGCCGTTCCAGGCCTTCTCCATACTTTCTTCTTCCCATCAGTCTGGTACAGGTTGATCTTAGTTTCATCTGTCCAAAGAATGCTGTTCCAGAACTGGGCTGGCTTCTTTAGATGTTTTTTGGCAAAGTCTAATCTGGCCTTTCTATTTTTGAGGCTGATTAATGGTTTGCACCTTGTGGTGAACCCTCTGTATTTGCTCTCATGAAGTCTTCTCTTTATGGTAGACTTTGATACTGATACACCTACTTCCTGGAGAATGTTCCTCACTTGGGTGGATGTTGTGAAGGGGTTTTTCTTCACCATGGAAAGGATCCTGTGGTCATCCACCACTGTTGTCTTCCGTGGACGTCCAGGCCTTTTTGAGTTCCCGAGCTCACCAGTGCGCTCTTTTTTTCTCAGAATGTACCAAACTGTTGATTTGGCCACTCCTAACATTTCAGCTATCTCTCTGATGGATTTCTTCTTTGTTTTCAGCCTAAGGATGGTCTGTGTCACTTCTATTGAGAGCTCCTTTGACCGCATGTTGTGGGTTCACAGCAACAGCGTCCAAATGCAAATGCCACACCTGGAATCAACTCCAGACCTTTTACCTGCTTAATTGATGACAGATTAACAAGGGAATAGCCCATGCAGCCCATGAGATAGCTTTTGAGTTAATTGTCCAATTACTTTTGGTCCCTTGAAAAAGAGGCGGCTACATATTTAAGAGCTGTAATTCCTAATCCCTTCCTCCAATTTGGATGTGAATACCCTCAAATTAAAGCTGAGAGTCTGCACTTTAAGTCCATATTGATTATATAAACTGTATCTTGAATATGTTTTGGTAAACAGCTAAAATAACAAAACTTGCATCAGTGTCCAAATATATATGGACCTGACTGTAGTATGAGGAGCAAAAACTGGAGACTTTGACCCAAGAGACCAGGGTTTGTGTCCTAAAAGTTTTAAGGCACATAAGGTTATGTAATGTGACTTTGGTGTTGCACATCACTTCAGTGATACCATGTGATCCATGTAACGTAACGTACTCTTTGTAATAAGAAACATGGTCTTATCCTAAACCAAACCAAGTAGTTTTTGCCTAAACCCATCCGAACTGCAAGCATTTCATAGCGAAGGTTTTCAAGAAGGTTTTCTGGCAGATACATCTCAGACAGCTGCTAAAGGTACCTTGTGGCATCAATATGAGACGTTAATGGACACAACAGAACATTGGTGGCTGAAAAGTACAAGTAAAAAGTGGCACTTAAAGGAAGAATCGGTGGGATTTGTCAGAGTCATTCATGAATGCACCAGAAGAGAACACAGGCAACGCATCCACAAACATGTACAATCAAACCACAACTAACATAAAGTATCACCACCAGATCCATACACCCAAAAAAGCATACACCCAAGAGTACCATGCAATGCCCTGAATCCAAGTGTTGCACAGATGCCCTACCTGAAGTAACTGCACAAAAGTCAGATACAAAGTTATTGTTTATTCTGGGGGTGGTTAAGTGTCCTGAGCAGCAAAATAATGAGAAAATAAGGAAATACAGGAGAGAGTTGCAGAGTCTCTGCTGATACAGACACCACCACACACTGATATTTGGTTATAAGTGATGATTGAAAGAGATTCTCTTTAGGAGTCTGTACATTTATTTTTTTCCCAGGACAATGTTGCATATATATCGAACAACTGTGCAAAGAATAGTTTTGTACCAGACCAGACCACCCAGTCAGACCATCATTAAGCTGTGTTACATAACTCTGGTTGGCTAATAACCTGATGCAGGAGATACAGTGAACTATAATATATCCACAGAATTTCCCACCTAAAGGCCAAAATAAACTGTTGCATCTAATGTAAGTAAACACAGGCCGGGTCGGCCCATGTGACGCTCGCCGTGGCCCACTTTGAGCCTCCGAGCTGCAGAGTCTTTGTCTGAGCTCTGTCTGCTGTCTGGGTAACCCTGCAAACCCAAACCCTAACCCTGAACTGGCCCCTGAAGAAGGGAGAGTCGACCCAAATGTCCTCACTTCACAAACATTTCCTCACTCTGAAGGATGAGGAGTCAAACTGCTTCTCTCAACACGTACTGCACATCATGGACAAGAAAACACACACACACACACACACACACACACACACACACACACACAACACACACCTCATGTTCTCAACCTGAAACGACAGAAGACATTTGTGCCGTTTGCTTTTTCCACTACCCTCATTATTTTTTTTGTTTTGGGTACAAACCAGAGCAGGAGAGGCAGATAAAATGCCTCCAGATTGAAGAATAAGTGTTTATAGTCAAAGCAGTGTGTGGATGTGGGGATTAGGTAAGACAGTTGACACTCAAAGCAGAGCAGGGAGGTGTGAGCTGCAGAGGATATCCCACCCACTCATTTATGTCGCCCTACGGAAGAATTGCAGAGGACTCAGGTCATATGATTTGGACCTGACTGGATAAAATCAAAAAAGACTTGTAACTGGACCTGGACTTGAGCCTTTTGACGTCCCCCGAGTCCAAAGATGAAAAAAGTCTGTTATGTTGTTATGTAAAAATACAAATCAGTCAATTTCCCTTCATTTTCTGAATAAACTAATGTTAACACTCTTCATTCTCAACAAGTTGCAACACTTTATTCTCCAGATCCACTTTGTTTCGAACCAATCAGACAAGTTGTACTCTGTAAAATTGAAAAACTCAACTTTAATTCTTAAGTTTTAAAAAATGTTTTACCAACTACTGATCTTTTCTTGAGATCATTTGCTTTACTTCTTTGGATAAACTTTAAGCTTTGAATCTTAGAAACTCAAAACGTTTTTTTTTTTTTTTTTTTTATTTGAGTAAATTCAATTCAATTAAAACACTTTACTTTTTCAGGCACTACAGAAAAGACAAATGAGGTTTGTAGCTCACGATGACCATTTTTATAGAAGAAAAGTAAATTATCTCAACTAAAGATTACGGGTTTGAGTTGGGCTCAAAACTCAAAAAACTCATCATCTCAACTATTTTTTTTTTTTTTTTTTACAGTGACATTGGAAAAATGACACCAAAGATAATTTTGCTTTCATACAAAAACTACGAGCTGGTCGACAAAAAATGAATTGCAGTGTGAAAAACATGCAGGTTGAAAATTACAGGCTGAGACGCAACAACTTCCAACTTTGTTCAATGTGTGAAGGTGCACAAAGAAAATAAAGAACACGTATGACTTGTTTAGGACTTGAAACTCAAAGTTTAGGACTGGGACCTGAGGGCAAAGACTTGAAATACAATGACTTGATGAATAAAAACCTTTCCTCTAAGCCATCATTCAGTCAAAATCTTTATTTGTGCAAATTGTTGTGAGCATATTAGCATGCTTGAGAAAAACATATTTGATTGTTTTTTGGTTGATGGGAAGTTTTTTTTTAAGCTCAGCTGATGGGTTGTAATTAAATGAACTGTTGTTTTTCTGTTTATTTTGCTCATAGTGTGAATATGAACCAAATATAGATATCTAAAAAAAATGCAATGCAAATGCAAAAAAGCCTGGTGATGAGGGGAATCCTTGATGAAAGGAAATTTCGAGTTTTATGCAGGCAGCATTTATTTTGATTCTTGTTCAGTGTTCCTCACTAAATCACACTGTTTGTGTCCTTGAGAGCTCGAGGCCGACTTTTCTTAAAAGATCAAACTCTGCGTTGTTTACATCCATGTTAATTTGCAAGCAGTCTTCTACTTCTTCCTCGCCTTTACATGCATACATGCACACACACACACCTGCAATCACTGAAACAGCACGAAAACAGTGGCTGGACAGTTTATCGCATCAGGAAAAGAAAAATCTGTCGAAAAAATGGACAGTTAAGTTTGGGGTATTTTTCATGTTAATATTTATTGAAATAGTGCCCTCTAGTAATCTACCATTTTAATAAACACATTCAAAGCTCAAACATGCTTTAACAGACAGTTTTCATGAGCAAATTAATATTCGTTGTCTTCTTTCAACAAAGTCTTTTTCTCTGTAAGTAGAAGATCAAAATCTTTCAGTTTTGAAAAGAATTCAGTCTCAACAGAGATCATTATGTGTATAACTGTACGCAGTGTACTGTACATACCTGAAGAAAACCATGGGAGTTAAGACAGGTTGTGTTTGCACGTCTAAGCAAATGTGTGTTTGGTACACATGAGAATGCAAACAGGGCAGAGGCGAGACAAAAGACGGGGAGGAGACGGACTGCAGGTCAAATTACACTGATGTGGTAGACGTGGCAGAGGTCAGGTGACCGAACACAGGTTTCAGCTGAGAAATTCTTTTGTCTCTCCTCCACGGTGTGTTTTCTGGATTCTTCAGGTGGAAAAATAAACAAGGGTTGTTTTTTTCAGTCAGTGTGTCTCATCCATGTTCTGTGCAAAGTGTTCTTCAGGGTTCAGGCCATGGAGCTGCAGCCCAGGAACGTCTGTAAGGTGGAGAAGTTTGATTACAGTACGCTGTGTGTTACTTCTTTACTGAATCCACAGGCAATTCTTTCTTTGCAGCATAACACTCTTTATTTCTTCCACCATCCTATAAACATTTTTAGGGCGTGACAAACATTTCAGCGCCGCAGCGGTCACTTCGGGGTCAAACACCTGATGACAGCAGTGACCTTCACACCTGTGCATGTGTGACGTTGTTACAGCGACACCCTGTGTTCAAACACTGAACTACAAATTAACCTCTGGATTATTTCAACAAAATATTTGGCTCCTACATACGCATAATTTGGCACTTTTGCACAACTTGTTCTGACAACAGGAAAGTGACATAAACCAAAAACTTCTTTTCTACAAAAGTTGGGGGGGCTTCATTCCCAGGGGTGGAAGTTACTAATTACAAATACTCAAGTTACTGTAATCAAGTAGTTTTTTATGAGTAGATTTTCAAATCAAGTTAAATTAATATCCAAACCTTTCATCTGCAATTTTGTAGCCAATAAGGTGATCTGATCGCAAACAAGCCAATAAAAACCAGGACATATGGATGAAAAACTGATCACTGCAGCAGCACAGGTTTGGAGTGAAGACATTAATGATTAATGATTGATCGGCATCAAGAATTTAACCAATTAAAACTGTGTCCATGAATATTTAATTAATAGTCTGTGGCAGTAATTGCATCTCATTTGACACTGTTTTGTCTGGCAGAGACATTCACAAATAAGGAACCTTAAACTTTAAACGAAAAAACAAGACAAAACAAAACAGAAAAAATGAAAACGAGAAAAAACATTTTAAAAAATGTCTTGTATCTTGTAAATTATTAAAGATTAATGACTCTTCAACTGTCGGTTAAGGAAAACCAAAAATGTGCGAACCCCAGTATTTTTCTAACACCAGTACTTTTACTTGTAATTGATTAATGCTTTAGTAATGTAACAGTACTTGAGTACAAATTTTCTCAGTTCCTTCATGCTACACACACATGCAACATAGATAATTCAGAATAGAAAATAAAATAGAATAAAGTAAAATAAAGTAAAATGAAGCAAGATATACAGTTACTAGGGTTCCACAATTAATCGCAATCGAATCAAAATCACAGTGCGGGCAAGTGTAATATCCAAATTGCAAAGCCAGAACGCAAATCGCAATTTGAAGAAGAAACATCATGATGATGAGGTACTGCAGAGCTGCAGAGACGTCCTGACCTGCAAACCTGTTTGTTTGGCACAGATCCCATCAAATGTCCCTTCATCAGGATTTTAATTTTGTTTTTTTTTGTCAGTTAAAATAAAACTTGTGATGCAAAAATCATGATTCCCACTAACTGTATCACATACTGCAATGGCAATTTAAGTCAAAATAATCTCAATATAACTTTTTTAGCTCTAAAATTTACACATATACACCCGGACATTCTGTCATGCATTTTGTGAATTTCTATATGAGATGAGAGACAGTCCAAATGTCCTGCTCCAACAGTTCCAGACTTTGTCTCCTGTCTTCACAAAAAAACAGGAGATTCTGTAACAAAAAACAACCTGAAGTTTCTCTGCAATATAGCCGAGGTGTGCAGAGGGATCTCACTGAGGGAAAAAATATAAATAGCACCTGATTCTCTCTACATCAGTACGAGAGTTTATTTATAATACTGCAGAGCAAAGATGAATCTGATCACATACTGCACTGTTCCTCTGGACACAGAGGTCACAAGTGTCCAGTGACAATACAGATACGTCACTGTGAGCTCTGTTCAAGTGTGAGCAGGCCTCAGACCAGTGCAAACCTGTCTGATGGGAGGAGATCCAGGTCTGTTCTCAACAGAGACACATTTGGACCTCAACTAAAGCTGTTATTATAACTATTAATCCAGTCTGTTTTAATATAAAACAACAGAACAAAACAAAATGTCTCGTTTGAGAGAAGCACCTCAGGACACCTGTCTGTGTGTGGCCTGTTTCAGTGTTGATTTGTATTGAAACTGCTCCACCTAGTGGATCCACAAGGGCATCACACGTCAGAGCTCCACACATCAGTGCACCTCCACACACAGACTTTTGTGTGTAAATGAAGCATGAAACTGAGCAGGATTAAAGGTTTTTATTGTCAAGAATCAGTGTTTCTATAAGACAAAACTTCAGCATTAACAATCATCATGTGATCTGCAGCAAATACTGGCTCAGGTTCCAACACCACGACAGAAAAATCACACAGATTCTCTGCAACGATACAGAGCTTCAAACTCTTATTCTCTGCAAAACAACAAGTATTTCATGACACAAGATAAAGCAGTGTCTCTGCAGGTTTGAACAGGTTAAATTCAAGTCTTTTTAAGACCATTATGAATGCAAATTAAGACTTATTTCACTTTTATGAGAAGTTTGCATTAGGGGTTGGTTCAGCGTTGGTTTTGTTTCACAGTTGTTACGTGGTTAAAACCACCAACCAAAAATAGTTTCCCACACATTTAAAAGTGAGACTGAAGTTAATGCAACTTTAAAAAGTAACATTAACTTCATAATTTAACAGAATTTTAAGACCAATTGTGCAAAGATTGTTCAGAAATATTTCAAAACGGCAGCTGAATTAACTTTGTCCATATCAAAGAAATAAAGTGAAATAGCAACAGGTTCTTTACAATAACTGCACACTTTCCTGCTGATATATTAATATTCTCTTTATTGTGCAACTGAGCAAATGTCAGTCCAGGTCAGCATCAGCAGCTCCTAAACCTATTTTTCAGAGGTTTCCAATTGAATAACTGTTTGCTATTTAATTTTACTTATGGACAAATTATGAGCTAATTGTTAATTTCCGGCCTGTATTTTGCAGGCTTACTGAGAATCCTTCAATGACACCTATAAACATAAAAGTTAGAAAAGTTTAAGATATTTTAAGACCTAAACTTCACAGTGCTGGATTTTAAACCTTTTTAATGACACGGAGAAACCTTGTAAAGATACAATCAGATGAGACACACATGAAATGTTCATTCTTCATTCATTCTGTTACTCAAACTTCCAAACTAAAGGTGGCATATTTCTGTCAAATTTTTAAAAATCACTCACACAAAAATATTTCTATTTAATTTGACTTAAAAAAAAAATACTTGTGTTTGCTGAAGGGGTTGTTAACAAGTTAGAGATCACATTTTAGGGGATTATTCAGAACTGAAGTCATTCTGAGAAGGGATTCATACAGAAATACTATTTATGATTTTTTTTAATACTAGATCCACTATATCACGTTATAGAAACAACCCCTGATTGGAGCTTTGGAGAACAGAAAGGCTTTAAAAAAAAACCAGATAACTATATTCTGGCTCAAACCACTGCCACCCACCCAACATCAATGGCAAGACAGATTACTGGAAAAAACTCCACGTAAGAGCTCCTGTAATTTTAGATTGGCAATATGATAAAGTGCTGTACTAACTTCATATGTTTTTTTAAAAGGTACTTTTATTTCATTTGGTTTATTTTTTGGAGTCTTCTCTCTATGTGGATGCACATGAACAGTGCTGGGGAAACTATTTTCAAACTGTAGTTTACCAAACACTTATAGTTACTTCACTATTAAAAGTAGTTCAACAGCATCTTACCTACTTTTAAAAATTGTTGCTTGTCAAACTAAAATTACTTTCAAAAAAATGTTACATAACAGGAAATGATCACATTCTGAGTCTGGAACTTCATACTGTTGCACTGAGGTACAACCAAGTGAAGTGAAGGTGCGTTTGATTTACGGACCAGGGCAGGCCGACGCTCACTGAGGCAGCCTGAGGATGTGTTTGAAGGACAGAACAGGGAGCCAATATATAATAAAAAATCAATTAGAAAAATTAGAAAAAAACTCAAGAGACTTTGCTGTGAAATGAAAAAAATTAACATTTTGTCAACTTTGTAAGACATCAACTCCACCAGATTTCTATATTTAATAAAACATTCAATCACTAGGAGGTTGGCCTGTTTAACAGCCAAGAGTTTGATCATTTAAAGTATATTTTCTGGCATAATTGAAGAGTACTAAAAAAAAAAAAAAAAAATACTATAGGAGTTGTAGTTCCTCATCAGCGTGGCTCGTCGATGCTCTGGGTGAAGTGTTCCCCAGCGTACAGGCCGTAGTGCAGCGTGTCTTTCTGGGCCGCAGCCCACGCCATCTGCAGACTGGAGAAGCGAGCGGCCCAGTGACCCTGAGGTCCACCGTAACCACCCCGCCCAGCCCCTCCACTCTGGACTTCATGCAGGCCAGGGCTAAATCACTGGCTGCCTCTACAGACTGACCTGAGGACAGAGGGGAGGAGACACGGCCTTGTTCACCAATATCTATGTACATTTTTTTCTTAAATTTGTTCTTAAGAAAAATCCAAGTCAGATTCATGAAGGTGGTCTTAAGCAGTCATTACATGTAACAGTTATTGTGTGTGTGTGTGTGTGTGTTACCTTGCTCCATGTGGAACAGGAGGAGTCTGGCTAAAGTCACCTTCATGATTGTTTCTCCGTGGCCCGTCGTTGACACAGCTCCAACCTTGTTGTCAGCATAACTTCCACACCCTGAAACACACACACACAACATATCATATCATCCTATTGTCTTTATCAGGTATTTTAATAAGGGCTGAACAATTCATCAAAATTCTATCAGAAATTTAGCATTTTAAGTGCTTTTGCTAGTTAGCGCGCACCAACGACACCAACTAAAGTGAGAATTCCTTCTGATTTTTAGCATCATCGATCAGTTTTTGCAATTGGCGAGTAGAAAGCATTAATCCTGTTCTCTTCTCATATTTTTACTGATTATCGGACGATAACAATCATCTTCCAATCAATCTAGGCATCCCTGTTCCACGCAGATCTGATGGATCCTTCCTCAATGAATACATGAAACAGGACATGTGTTCTCTACATTGTTTTTCATCACTTGAAGTTCCACTGGTGCCCTTTTAATTACATCATCTTGTTGCGTCCTCTTCTTCTAAATTTTTTTTTCCAACAGGAGAATTGGTGCCATCTATTGCTTATTTCAATGAAATGACTCCTGATAATCACATAATGGTAGCAGGTGGAAACAAGCATTTATTTTCATTTTGCATTACTCTGCGTTTTCTTTTCCTGATTTACTCAAACGTTGTAAAAAATTTGCCATTCATTTGGATGGAAACATGTCTTATTTAACCCTCCCAACTCTGGTTAGGAATGTGAAGTGTAAAAAAATATATAGTACGTTAAAAAGAATCAGACCAGATTTTTTGAAGTGTGGTTGTATAAGCCGCAGGAGTGCTGGTGTAGGAGGCTGTAGACAGAGTCAGCAACAAAATGTATTTTAGACACCTAAAAAAAAAGTCAATATCAGTTTAAGTGCATGCTATATTTAGATTTTCATTGCTTCACTTTACTGTCAGACAGACATTTCTGATGGGAAATTTCTGTTATATAAGTGAATTATCTTTCTCTGCAAACCAACCAAACTTCACTGACAAAAACAGTAATTTTACCTCACAGAACACAGGGGTTTCTGGTCTATCGCTGCCTCGACCTGTTAGTCTGTTTGTGTTATTGTGTGACTTTAGGTGAATCCTGACTAACCTTTTAAAACACAGAAGTGACACAATAACGCAAACAAACTAACAGATTGTGGCAGCTGAAGACCAACAACTCCTGTGTACTGTGAGGTAAAATGATTGATTTTGCCTCTGGAGTTTGGTTAGTTTGGAGATAGTGATATTTGGCTTATGCAACAGCAATTTCCCATCAGAAAAGTCTGTCTGACAGCCAAGTAAAGTGGTGAAAATATTCTAAATGTAGCATATACTTCAACTGATATAGATTTTTTAGGAATCTAAAATATATGTTGCTACTGACCCTGTCCACAGCGGTACACTGTTTAGCCATTTAAGCCTCATTTTTCAACTTTTTCTTTCAGTACAAACTCTTCTTTGCAGAGGATTACAGAGCAGCAGTTGGTGCAAGGATGCAATTACACATCCATTTCACTAGATGGGAGAATAATGCTTTAGCTCCTTTTCTCATGTAGTAGTATTAACCACCCCAGCGAACTTTAACCCTTTATTGACCACTAATCTCGGCTATGAGTCCGTCTCGTCACATTCTTCAAACCGTCCATACTGATGTTAGTTTGATTATTCTGGACAACGAGCAGCAGTTTAGAGCACACAGAGGTTTTACAGCTCTGATTGGGTTTTTATCAGTCAGCCCGTCTTGTTTAAACCAAAAGTCTGTTTCAGAGAATCAAGCTGTGACTTGACAGTCTAAATCACTCCTGCATTGATAGTGATAGATAAGATAGAGCCGAAGGGGCCAAAATCCACAAAACTAATAATACTGACTGATACCATAGGTGTGAACATGTGCTATTATAATCATCTTTATTATAAAATACATGTCATGTTCCAGATTTCTGTCAACACCTTCAAATTTTCACAAAACCAAGATTCAGTCTGGCAGAAAAAGGGTTAGCTATACCAGAAGGAGTCCTGTCTCACTTCCTGGTTTAAAAAAAGGCGGGAATACTGCTCAAGTATTGTTTAATATTGTTTTTAGACAAATTCATGAAATAATATTGTTATCATCACCATAATATGTCGACTCTGTAGCCCTTCTAAATCAAAGCTAAATAAGAATTCTGATTTTAAAAAGTGTGTTTTGATCAGCATTAAGAGACTCTGAGACACTTTAAAAAAACAACATTTTGTCAACTCTTCATTTAAACTGGAAAATATGTTTTAAAAGATCAAACTTTTGGCTGTTAAACCTTGTAACTGGCCAATCTTCAATTAAAGAATTCATAAAATGTTAATCACTGCATGATTGAGGACTGACCTATGCAGGGTGTGTCGCCCACATCGGCCCTCCATCTTGTTCAGGATCCCACCAGTGGAGGTTGCGCAGGCTACGTTTCCCTCGATATCGACAGCCACTGCTCCGACGGTGCCCATCTTCCCCCTGCATGACAAACCACACAGGAACAGCAGGATCATGTTTGAATGATGCTGTGTTGTACTAACAAGGCTTCATGTTTAAACATGGTTAAATCATGGTGTGCCTTCAAATGATAACAAGTGATGTTTTGTTAACTTCTAGCTAGCTAGCAAATAAAGCTTTATTAACTTTTTTTGGCAAACAATGAAAGTTTTTGTTAAAGAATACAGAGCAACAGAAAGTTGTGCCCCAACAGCACACAAATTAATTAATTTATGTTTTAATTTGGGTAAGCAAGTATCTCCATATTGATTAAACCCTATTTAATTTCAGTTTACATCAATAAACTTGGATTCACCAAACTGAGATTAGTGTTTAATTGTGCTCTGCTTAATTTTGGATCTGGATTTACTCATTTTAAACCTAGTTTTGCTAAACTCGGATTTGATTCTCAGATCAAATTAATATTTGCTGGTGCAGCTCAGTCTATACTGGTATAACCAGTAACCTGGTTACTGAGTGAAATGTCGCTAAAAATGGGTTAAGAAACAGTCCACCAAAGAAATCTTTCTTTTGAGCATCAGCTCTTCGTTGCTTATTGGCTTTGAAAAGTATGTAGCTCTCTTTTTTTTCAGGAGGTGCAGCTGCAGTCAGCTGGACTCACAGCAGTGACACTGGATTCCAATAATGACCCAGAGTCACTGCAAAAAAAAAAAACCTGTCCAAACATCCAGAGAAGCTTCCTAAACTGATCCTGCTGCATAATCTAACTCACAGATTCTTGTGCTCAGTATGTTCCTCACTTTTCCAATAAATCTTCACGCCATCACTGAGGATATTCCAGACACTTTTGTGGAAGGAACTCCAGCTGTATCCTGTGAGAAGTTTTATTTCCAACACTGGTTCAATCAGAGGTTTTGTGATTGGTCAGCTGATCTGATGAGACAGTTCAAGGGCCATTTGCTGTCCCTCAAGGAGGGATGAATGTCTCCTTTAGTACAAACATTTCTATACAAGGCTGCTGACAGAAAGCAGCACAACAGTGTTTTATTTTTGATGGATCGTAGAATATTTGGGACAAAAAAGCTTAAAATAATGTCATGTCTCACATTTGGCACTCCACAGGGTTGGCATCAGGTGCCAGGTTCTTTTTCCAGCGCATGCGTGCGTACTCAGTGATGAGGGACTCTCCGGGCACCTCGGGGACGCCTATGGAGCGGGCGAACTGATTGGCACCCTCTGATGTCAGACACACATGACTCGTCTGAAACAGACATCAAAGGTCACATCAATAAAGCACAAACTATTCCTTTACTTCCTTTGTGTGACCAACGACTGTAACTTCAAAAATGAGACCTTGGGATTTTTTTCTGGGAAAATCCAAAAGAAGTGACGTTTATGTTGTTCAATTCACGACCATCCCACACATAAATGTACGTACCTTTTCCATAACCAGTCTCGCTAGCTGGATGGGATTTGCGATGTTGCGTACATTAACCACGGCGCCACTACCCAGTGTTTTCCCATCCATCACCAAGGCGTCCATCTCCACCTCGTCCTTTGATGTTCAGCACGGACCCACACCCTGAAACATGACCAGAGAAATGATGTGAGGGAGTGTTTCCTCTGAGGAGCCAGAAGAACAAGGTCGTATCTGTAAATTTAATTCTGTTACACTTTAAACTCCAGTTTAAAATGTGCTCCAGTATTAACTTTAAACTTACACTTGACAAGGTTTAACTTGTAAAACAGCTGCCTTTTTGAGATGGATTCAGCAAAACAATCAAGTTGTGTGATGAGTCTCTTCTTTCTTTCACTCCTGACTGTCCTGTTGTCAGTTTTTTTAATCTATTATTTGGCCACATTGCTCCCATTAATTCAGCTGACAAGTTTTTCTTAAAGGAGTAGAAATTAGAGTTCTGCTGCAGAGTCATCAGGAGTAGCCTGACTGGCCTGACAACATTTTTAGCAAAACAGTATTTTATGAACTTATTTTTGCTAGCTAGCAAACAATGTACCATTTTATTAACTTTTTTTTAGCTTGTTGGCAAACAGTGTAAAGCTTTGTCAACTTTTTAACTAGAAAACAATGTAATGTTTTTTAGCTAACAAGCAAATCAAACTTTTTTTTAACTAGCAAATGATGTAAAAACAGCATTTTGTTAACTTTTTTACTGTTTTATTTACTTTTATAGCAGGTTGGCAGACATTGTAACATTTTTAAAAACCTTTTAGCTTGATAAAAAAAACAATGTTGTGTTTTGTGAACTTTTTGGCTACCTGGCAAAACATGTACAGTTTTATTAAGTTTGTTTTTTTTTTAGCAAGCGAGGAAACACTGAATGTTTGTTAACTTTTTAGCTAGCAAGCAAATAATGCACCACTTAATGAACTTTTTTAGCTAGCGAACAATGTACCATTTTATTTGCTTTTTTAGCAAGTTGACAAACAGTAACATTTTATCATTTTAGCTAGACAGAAAACAATGTAGTGTTTTATTAACTGCATGTGATTTTATTTATTTTAATCTGAGTAAACTAGGATCACCATAAGGGTTAAACTCTATTTCATTTCAGTTTACATCAACAAACCTGGATTTACAGAGGTTAGTTTTTTAAAAGTTCTATTAAGCTGCAGGCTGTGAGTGTTTTCACGTTACCTGCGTTGAAGACGGGGTTGTTCTCCATCTGTGTCACAGCCTCCACCACAGCGTCCATGCTGCTGCCCCCTCCCTGCAGGACAACGTACCCTGCTCGGGCTGCTGCGCACACCCCCGAAGTGGACATACCTGACCGCTCCTTTGGGATGTGACCTGCCCCTCCATGGACCACCACCACCGGCAACATGTCAGTCAGCTGACCGGGAAATGTGGAGAGACGAGCTGCAACAAAGGATGTAGACACTTGTTTTAAAGGACAGTTCAAACATGATGTGAGGTTCATTTCCTGCATTCCTGCCTGAAAAAAAAACAAAAAACTTTTCAAATAAAATTCTGGTAAAAGTTTCTGTGTATATTGAGGGACACGGTCTGGTTTTTATGTCCTTGTCTGACAAAATTCTCATTGGTCGGACAATCGCTTTCAGTCTGTCTCCATCACATCGGAGAACCTGACATCAGTCCTTACTGAATCTTCAGGTGATGCATTTCAGACATCTGTCACTTACATTTACTGTCATTTATACAGTAAATATAAGTGAGATAAAATGACCATGACACGCCATCAGAGAAACAAGTTCAATTAAAATACGGTTGAACTGAGCAAAATGTTTATAAGCTTTTGTTTTCAGGATAACAGGCTTAACTTTACATCAACAGACAAGTGACAGTTAAAAACAGATGATAAATTTACAGTGTAGTTTTCATCTTTGCTTGTTATTCTCAGTTTATGATATTGCACAGCTGCAGTGTTGCTGTAGCCTGCTTCCTGAGTCTGCAGAGGAGCAGACACTTCAGTTTTAGCTCCACTTCCTGTTAAGTAAGTTACTTCATGCTGTTTATAAGGTTCATTCTTACCAAGTAGGTCAGCTCAAATTATGTGAATTATTAACGTTAAAACACCCTCTGCTCCAAACAGTTTTTCAACTGGACAGACTGTTAAGCCAAAGTCCATTCTAAAATCAGGTGTTTCATGGTCGGGGCACATTTCTTCACAGTAAAAACTTCAGTTACACCATCACTAAGACTCTTTTCTAATTAATTTTGATGGACAGGAACACCCAGCTCACATGTCATTTACTCAGTATCATTAATTAACCTGCGGTGAACAGCTTGTCTCAGACACATTGACTGACTGGCACCTTTTACACTGCTTGTGGTTGCTCTTAAAGGGGTGTGACGTATGGCTGCTCTCATGCAAAACCCTCGTCTCTTTTCTCCACCTCTTTCAGGTTGGGAGTTGTAGCTCTGGCTGCAGAGCCAGTCCCTCTCTGTCTCTCAGATCCTGCACGGTCTCTTTTGTTTTTTTGGTTGGTTCAAACCTGTGTGTGTTCATGACGAGTGGATAAAAAGATTGTTGCTAAATCAGACAATAAAGCCATAAACCTCTCAGGTTTTTATAACCTTTGGTCGAAGTCAAACTGCTTTGATGCAACATGAATTTCACAATAAACTTATTTTAAAATGATATTTCTTAGTGCTTATTTGAGGTAACCACAAAATAACAGAGTTGAAATTACTTTTCTGTTGATCACTCAATCTTAAGAATTGGGACAAAACTGTATTTTGAAGATGTTTTGAGTTTTACTCTTCAATTAAGCAGGAAAATATATTTTAAAAGATAAAACTTGGCTATTAAACCTTGTAACGGGGCAACCTAGTAGTGATTAAAGTTTTTATTAAATGTAGATGTCAACTCCATCAGACCCATGAAATCTAAGTGGCCACTCATTTATCCTCAGGTATGATTGGTTATCAGTACAGTGAGAGGTTCTTCGTCCCTTTTTTACAAGGTTAATTTAAATAATAACAATAAAAGTATTTTTCATGATGGAGTGTGGAGGATGCAGTTGATGGAAATTTGGGACACAACTTTAAAGGCCAACATTTTCATTAAAAAATAAATCTATATTTTAAGACAAAGAGGATGAAAATAAGCACATTTTTGCATCTGTTATGATACCATATCTTAGACTTTGAATACTTTAAACACATTTTTTAATTGGAGTTGTGAATTCTTATCTGGGATAAACGTGTTTTGTGGCACAGATAAATAAACAAACAACAAACAAACATAGATTTCATATATATTAATACTTAAAGGATAATTTCACCTCAAAATTGGAATTAGATCGTAGGTATTAATCATTTTTGGTAGGACATGATTTGGCACAATTCTCAAAAATGGCTGATATACATCCTGTCTCTGTCTGCTGCGACATAAATAATATTTTGCTGATTTACTCAGTAAATTATGTGAGAATCCATCATGTCAGGTGATTCTCTGTTTGGATGAAACCTGCGGTATCATAACGGGTTCACCTCACAGGTTAAACAAACAGGCTGTACGCAGCTACAGGATATATGAAGTATATGAAACGACAGCAGCCTGGAGAAGAACCCACGTTCTAAACATAACAAGCTCAGAACGGCACAGCGGTGTCACAGCCTAATGTGACCGTGTTCAGACTGAATAAAGACCATAATGCTGCACAAACCGAGCCGAGACGCGAAACCTACTCAACCGACGCCCAAGGTTCACGAGCGCGCCTGCAGCTTTATTTGGGCTCTGAAGACGTGAACGCGTTAAACTGAAACTCTTAAAGCTGGAGGATAAACAACAGCACTTCCGGAAAATGACAACAACACTTTCAAAATAAAATGAAAATAACAAATAAAAGAGTCACGAAGAGCGTGGGTAGAGTTTCAGAAAGTCTTATAAAAGCCCATTTTTGGCAATGTGATGGGGAAAAAAGATTCTGTGAGTCAATATAACAAAAACCTTTGTCAATAAATTAATGAATCTATAGAGTTTCTCAAAATAATGACTAAAATAGGACTAATGCCTTTATATACCTACCATAATTTATGGATTATGAAGTTATTGTTACCTTTAATTTTAAAAAAAGAAAGAAAACTGAGATATCCGAAAAGAAGTTACTTTCTGAAATGAGACAGCTGCGGTTGGATGTGTGAACTGTTTGTCTTCCTCCCTGAACGTTGCCCTGCATATGAAGGAACCTGCGTGAGCCAGTTTAGCGAGTGATTTGTTGCTGCATGCATTACTGTTCGGAGGATTATCTGGGAATGTTTGGAGATAATGGTGATGAAGGGTTGGACTCAGCTCTAGTTTTCTTTTGGCTTCATGCCTCTTCCAGATGCGCAGCTGCAGCTCCTCTCGTCCTGTATGTACAGTTGGTGGTCCTGATGTTCACTGAGCTGTCCGCGGTGCTGAAACACAAACAATCAAGATTTAGGGGCTGATTTTACATTCCACCATGAACTTACACTAATTTAGATTTAAATTTGACCACAAATATGTTAAAAACTAAATATGCAAGCAATTTCATGTTGAACTTCCTTCTGCAGTGAAATCTACTAGAACTGGTAATTCCTGTATGAAAATGATCACAACAAGGTGTGTTCATTATCTTGAGTGACTGGCTGATGCTTTTTGGAAAAAGACACTGGCTCTGAGTTTTTCAAGCATATTTTTTGGTGCTTTGAGCACCACAGTTTTCTAGTATGTACCCTCAGGGCCTCTGTACCGCATTTTGTCTGCTGGAAGGGCACCAGAAAGGGCACTTTATGTTTCGTCCACTGAAAGGGCACTTTAGAGCACACTTTGCCACATTCTGTCCACTGGAAGGGCACTTTACAGTGCACTATGCTACATTTTGTTCACTAGAAGGGCACACAAAAGGGCACTTTAGCAAGTTTTGGCAACTCATAGGCCATTTTAGAGGGCACTTTACTACATTTTGTCCACTGGAAAGGCATTTTTGAGGGCACTTTAACACACTTTCTAAGATAAACACTTTAGAGGTTACTTTACCACATTTTGATCCATTAGGGCACTTTAGAGGGCACTTCACTGTATCTTGTCCACTGGAGGGCACTTTAGAGGGTAATTTGTCATATTTTATCCACCAAAGGGGTATCCAATAGGACACTTTTGTGTTGTTTTTTTGAACAGAGGGTTCACCGGGGGCATGATCACAATTTCTAGTGTCAAACTCAGAGTGTGAGCTACAGGGGAGCGAAGGGGAACTTAAAAAGACATGAGCTCCCTGGAAACTGTGATTTGTGAAATTTTGGGGGGCCCTCTAAAATACTGACAATATGCTATTCTTGCAGTGCATTTCTATTTTTCTGTATCTTCATCATCATGGATCGTGCATAAAATCCCACTATTACTGGTGTATGATTCATCAGTAATCATCATCTCTAATTCACTTTATAGTAATGAAGATCCTGGCGCACAGGCTATTTTTGTCATCAGCATTGAAGCGTGGCAGCACAGTATCATAAAAACAAACTTCCTTCATCCCACTCAGTCACTGAAAGCACTGAATCATTATTAATTTCTCTGTTTGTAATCAGCATACACATATTGTGCATCAAATCAGACATCATGTTTGGTTTTGATATGTGTGTAGAGGTTTGATGTGGTCATTAACTGACTATTATACTGTATATCTGTAAAATAGTGAGTACCTACTTGTTATCATATTACATAATTGCCTCTAAATTTGACTGTTTTTAGTATTAATAACTTAATAATTAATAATGAGCTCTGAAAGCAGAAATCAGAAGAAGTGAGAATAATGCTAAAGAATTCAAGTGATCAACTATTATAACATTTATTTAGAAAATTAAAGACATAATGAAAAATAAAAATAAAGTCAAATGAACATTAAGGGTTGCTTCAGTTTCGTGTAGTCTCAAATGACTAGCACCTCAAGTGGTACTTTGGAGTACTACAGGAGGCACTTGAGATTAGATTGAGTTCAATAAAAATGTAAACGTGAGTTTGATTAAACTGCATTATTCCTATTTTCAGTGCAATCATGAAGTGATGAAAACTGTCAACTGCCATAAAACCTCCCAGAAGAAGAAAGCTGCGAGTGGGAAGCAGACAAGAATCAAGAAAATTGATTTGTGGTTGAAACGTAGCAGAAGTTGAAAACATGGAGAAAGAAGTGAAAAAGAAAGTGAAAAGTGAGCCAAAACAATACTTTCAGTATCAGGAAGAATATGTTTTAATGAGATTTACCTCAACAAGCAGCACTGATGGTGCTCTTTATATGAACTATTTCTTTTAAATCCAAAAATATTGTGCAATGGTCAGGGGTTACTTAGCTGGGAACTTTCACTTTCTGATTTTCTGAGTGACTAAATCCTACTGCTAATTGGGCTACACTTGTTTAGACACGTACTCAGTAAAACAATGTCTGGTCTCACCAGTTCCTCGTCACACTGCGTTAATTTGTTGTCCCTCACCCAATTATCCAGCACTTTAATCAACTTAAAAACAAACACACCCACAACGTTGGCTGAGCACAGTCAAAACCAGTTTACTCCCTCTCAGTTGCCAACACCTGTGTGTGTTTGATTGCGTTACCTTAAATCTACTGTGGCACTCAGCCTATACACCCCCCTAGTGTTTGGAGGAATTATTAATGCATTGAACGGAAATCAAACATATGGCTCCTACAAAACATTAGAAGGGAATAAACAATGCAAGTACAACATAATGTTGATTTAACATCTTTTTAAACTCTGTCTCTGGCCTCTGCTTCAACAAAACTTTTTAATAAAGTGTGTCTGTGCTGAACAAGTTCCAGGTTATTTAGTATCACAACATTTATAAATGATCAAAGGGCAGGATTGAGGTTGTTAAAGGGGCAGATTTGCCAGCTGAATAAGCCTGATGTGGTTTATTGACAATGCATTTTCATTCATTCTTGATAATTGGGACAAGACCAGATTTTGTGGGTTTTTTGATTTTTACTCTTGAATTATGCTGGAAAATATATTTTAAATGATCAAACTCTTGGCTATTAAACCTTGAAATCGCCCAACCTCCTAGTGATCAATTTTTTTTTATTAGTTGTACTGTAGATGTAAACTCTGTCAGATTTTACATTTTGTTCTCTAAATGCTAATGAAAATACTGATTTTTAAATCAAGGGACACAATATTTTCATAAAAAAATATATTTTACAAGAGATTCTTGGCTCTAATGTAAATAAAGGAATATTTTTAAGTAAGATGCAACTGAAGTATAGAAAATCAAATGTATATTGATCAAAAAGTAACCATAATGTGAATATGCTTAATATAAACTCAATGTAAACAAATGAAATAAACTCTATTTACTAGATCACATAAGGAGAATATGTGCGTCACACTCCAACACAGTTTATGTAAAAGTTTCAATTAACTCTAAAATCAAGAGTTAAGGTATTTAATTTATTCACAGACTCAACATGATAAAAACAAACAAACATTGTGTTAAAAATAACTCTTTACATTAAACTTATGTAACAAAATAACAAGGAAAATGTACACGTACTTAAAATACATAAAGGAATTTGGTTTAATTATTTTTTGGGTTAGATTTTGAAGTCTTGTAATATATTTTTTGATTGTTTGAAGTTGTGAATTCTGCTGACCAAAACATTCCAGAAATTACATATATTTCATATCTATAAATCTTTAAAGAATACATTTTCACCAAGAAATCGGGATCAGAGTGTTGGTATTCATGCTTTATTTATTTATTTTGATTTGTTTCATATCTATTGTCAGCTCTTGCGGGACACATAAAGTGAGGTGAGGCTGGTTTTGGTCCACGGGTCTCGAGTTTGAAGCATGTGAATGAATCTTCACAAGTTCAGATCCAGTTTTTACCAAAACTTGATCTGTGGCTAAAAATAGTCCAATAAAGTACATGTGTTTCTAAATTTAGGTGAATGTGACACAATGAATGATCAATTTGCTGTGCTGTGTTTCTTGGGTATATCAGGACAATAATGTTCAGGAACCCCACCCCCCAACCCCTCCACCCCGTCTCTGTAGACCACACAAGCTGTAATTTAAATGTTGTACGCTGACATACTGTAAATGTCACCCTATAGCCATACATGTGCACGACTCTGTGGTGAACCTCAGGCTCTCTTCACATTGTTTTTCAGCATGAGGAAGTTCTGTGTGAGTGTGTGTGTGTAACTGGATGGATAAGGAGGAAGGACAGAAGGAAGGAGTGGAGGGAGAGAGAGCGGGAGAGGGAAGGAGGGAGGGAGGGTGGGAAGAATGAGAAAAAAGGGGGATGCGCGTCATTCTAACACGCAATGATTGGTGGGAGAGAGGAGGAGGAGGAGGAGGAGAGTGCAAACACTCTTATTGTGAAGGGTTCCATACAGAACTACAACATGGTTCTGCAGACTCACATTCATCATTTCTTATACACAGAATTACTCATATTATTTTATCATGACCGATGTCATGTTGTGTAGGCTACACAAGGACTACAATCACCCTTTTATGTTCTATTTCTGCAGCTTTTTCATTTGTCTTCATCTATGACTTCACTATTGTACACTGTATATTTACTTTTTTGTCAACTGCAAAAATGTTGCTCTTCTTTTGTTCTATTGCTCCTTGACACACTTACAGACTATGTTTCTGTTTGCTTGTTTTATTTAACACTACACATTATGAAACAGATTCCCTTACTTTTTAAAAATCTTAAAATATGTGCCCCGATGACTTGGTTGGTGGAACGTGTGTCCCGTTGCTGTCAGTCTACAATCTGTCCTCTCAATTAAAGGTGAAAAAGCCCCAAAAAATTATCTAAAAAAAGGATAATAAAAATCAAATCAAATCAAATCAAATCTTACAATCTTTGCGCATAAATAATAAAATTTAAATAGTTTAGTTGGCGTTTGAGGGGATAATTAGAGAGGCATTTAATTGAATATCTGCATAGATTTTAAGAGGGAAAAATAACATGAAAGTCATCCCTTAATTTGTAACTTAAAATGGTTCTGAATTCTCCATTAAAGGAATGTGGTTTTGTGGTATTTGGACAACATTGGAGGTTTTTACACCTTAAAGCCAAGAAGAAAACACATCAAAGCCCCTTAAATATTCCCAGAAAATTGACAAAAGCCATCCTTTAATTCAAAACACAAGGGCATAATTTTTTTTTCCATTAAGGCGAGAATTCAGGGATAGGTGTCAGTTGATATTTGGTCAGTTTTAAGGATTACGAGTCCTTTAAATATCCCTAATACACTTTAATATAATATAATCTACTCATACATTTATTCTTTTTCCCCACATTTGGGCTGAGCCCTTGACATTGCACTTTAAGTGAAAAAAGTATAAATTATCTGGCCTGAATTAAGGGGCACATGAAATTTTTGCAGATTTTAAGTGTGTTTTACCTTTTTTAAAACCCTGTGGAAATAATCCATGACTTTACCCACACATTTGGCAGTTTTTTTTATTGATCAGTGATATAAATGTATTGTTTTCAGGAGTAAATTAAACATGAACAAAAAAAAGACTCTTGTTTTGAAGCAGTGGTGTAATGTAGCTATGATGGGCCCCAGAGCACACCAGTTACTATATGAAACACCAATTTTCAATTTGATGTTATTATTATTGTTGCTATTAGTAAGATTACATGAGGCAGAAACTGAACTTCAGTTTTGTTGTGAAACGTTCTGTGTCAGTTGATGTTGATGCACATCCAGTCAGAGTTTTCACCATCTGAGTAAAGTGGCTGGTACATTTCTTCACTCCAGCTGTATATCTAAGCAAGAACTTGGAACACGTTTCTTTTGTTTTGTATAATAGAGTAGACATAAAAAACATGATGCATCTCATGCTGCTTAGCGTAAAATAGAAAACATGTGGGATTATAGAATTTAGATCTGAACATGGCCCGATAACGCAGGTCCGATATCTGATGACTTCCGTCAGTATCAGCCCTGATATTAGTGTTGGAACGTATCAGTCCCATCTCTATTTTCTGAAGCTTTTCTAGCTTCTTATTTATCAAAAATCTCAGTGTTCAGATTTTGTGAAAGCACAAATATTGTCACAATATAAGGATATGAAGGTATTTGTTCAAGAATATCATGATATTTAATTTTGTTTATTTTGCCCAGACCTAATCTACAGCAATGCATCATATTCTATAATCAGTGTTTGCACTATTTACAAATTTATGCTGTTATTTTAGAGAAAATGTCTCCATGGAGATATATATCATATATCAAGCCATATTGAGATATTATTTGTTTTCAGTTATATAAATACTGTTGTTAGAGTGCTGTTACAGTGAATCAGAATCAGAATCAGAAATATTTATTGATCCCAAAAGGAAACTGTTAGTTACAGGTGCTCCAATTCAATAACAGAAAATATATATAAGCATAGAAAACTGTATGAATAGAAAATAGAAGTATGTAAACTATATATATCTACTAAAAAATATAAGGGGATAATATAACAATAACAGTAATAAAGAATATGTGTCTTATGTACAATAATTAACAGCAATATATAAATCTATAACTTCAATGTATGGGAAATATAATGTGAATAGAAATACGAGAATGGATGTAAGATTATTTACAAAAAAGTGCATCAAAATTAAACATAAATTAAACATGAATAAATGAGGCGTTCTTGTTTCAAAGTGATTCCAAACATCCATGAGTTATTCTCCTACAAGCCCCACAATGCACCCTTAAGGAACCCTTTATTTCCTATGTGTGCTACAGGCCGGCGTGAGCGCGCATCTTAACGGTGAGTGGAGCCCCCCATTCTCAAATGAGGGCTGCGCGCTCCCGCCGCAGGAGAAGTGAACGCGCTTGAGGGGCTGCGGTCCCATTGACGGTTCCGTCTCCCTGACAGCAGCATCAGCATCAGCATCAGCATCAGCGGCGGCTGCAAAACAAGAAGTGTCCGCCTCGCCCCGCAGCCTCCGCGGACACCTGAGCCTCCTCCTGGGGACCCCCCTCCCCTCTCCACCCTGCCCGGCCCGAAGGAAGGAAGCCAGAGCCCCCTCCCGTGAGCCATCGTCCCGACCGACCGCCGGAGAGATGGGCTCCCCGTAAAACGGAGGTGGTGGAGGGCAGAGGCGGGCGGGCGGGCGGTGGGAGGGGGGTGGGGGGAGAAGACAGCGGAGCAGCAAGAGGGAGAAGGAAAGGCTGAAAACCGGGAACTGAAGCGCTACCACCTCCTCCACCACCGCTGCTGCTGCTGCCGCTGCTACCACCGGAGCTAGCACCGACACCGCTCCGCTGCCGCCGCTGCCGCCGCCGCCGCCGCCCTGGGTGCCCCCCGCCACCGCATGGGAACTCCGCATCAGCCGCTCCGACCGCCGCTTTGTCCGTGGGCCATGTCGTGATCCGTGGGCTCCGCCTAGCGGGTTTTCTATCCGTGATCCCGACCGAGGCGAGCAGGAGGAGGAGGAGGAGGAAGAGGAGGAGGAGGAGGAGGAGGAAGGGGGAGGCAGGGAAGGAGGGAAGGTGGTGGGGAAGATGTTCGCCTCGGTGGGCCCTCGGGGCGGCCCGCGCCCACCCGTCGCCCCGGCCATCCCGGAGCCCGACCTGAGCCATCTGACGGAGGATGAGAGGAAGATCATCATGGCTGTGCTGGCTCGGCAGCGGGAGGAAGAGGCGAAGGAGGAGGCCATGTTAAAGTAAGAGAGAAGAGGAAGAGTGTGTGTGTCAGTGTGTGAGTGTGTGTGTGTGTGGGTGTGTGTGTGTGTGTGTGTGTGTGTGTGTGACTGGGCCTGGGCTATTTCCGTTCTGAAGAAGTCCATCCACCTCCGTTTCTCTCCTCAGCATCACTCCACTGTAACTGACCATGCATGCATGTGTGTGTACTGTATGTGTGTGTGTGTGTGTGCATCCTGCAGGTCCATCCCCAACCACTCACACCACTCACACACACTCACAGGCCCGTGCAGGCTCCAGCTGTGTGCAGGAGACAACATGCAGTGTGGACGTCCAGTTTGCAGATCATCTCTGTGTGGTGGCGGTGGTGGGTCAGGTGTAAAGTTGAAGAGGAGGAGGATGGTGGGAGGATGAAGGGGTGTGTCACCATGCCCCATCATCATCATCATCATCATCATCATCATCATCATCACCACCAGCAGCATCACACTCCACTCAGATGACAAATAAGAGCTAATTTCTCATCTGCGCCTCAATTCTTAGATGCATCCTGATTCTCTCTTGAAAGATTCTGAATCGATGCAGAAAAGTCAAATATTGGACATTTAAAGGAGAAATCTGTGATATATTTGCTGCACTAACTTATAAAATGACTGTATGCCATCAGAGATTAAGGAAACATTTTAAGCTGAAAGCCACTGCCACTGTATCCTTTTAAATTGCTGTTCCAAGCCACAGTAAGTGTTCTAGTTTGCCTGTTTCACATTTATTAGAACTCAAATTAATGCCGAACTTTTCTCTGAACGAGTCAGTGTTTGTTTATGAGTTGTAAGAAATCATTAATAATCGTTTAGAGTGAGTAGATGTCTATAATGGTTAAATTGAGAAAAATGTTCATGGAGTTTGGCAGGCGGTGACTGAACTCCAACTCCAGAGTGTGTATTTTCAGGATAACCAGCTGAACTTTACATCGACAGACTGACAGAGTTATAAACGGTTGATCAACTGACAGTGAAGGACTCACCGTGGCCTGTCAGTGTCTAAATACGCAGTCTGGGAAGTGCAGGGTGCGGGAGGAAACAACTCACTTAAACTATAGATCGATTATTAAATAGGTGTCATGGCGTTCACGACTCCAGTTTACTCTTTGGATTCATTTTGAATGCTAGGGTCAAACATACTTCTCCTTTAAAACCAAATTCTCGACATTATGATTGCTCGCTTTGTTGCTTATAGTTGCACTAATTGGACGGTGAAATGTAACAGACGTAAACATGTGCATCGTGTTTATGTTCTAAACTAAGCAATGTCCTGAGTTCTTTGGTTTCTAGGTGTATGCCATCGTATCGAATCGTTCATGATATATTGATTAATTTTTTTATATGACAAAAAAACCCTGAGATCATGCTAATCGTGATGATGGCAATATTCCAACTTTTTGACATAAAGACTTCATACTGTTGCACAGAGCAGCAGCAAACATGGCTGAAAGTGAAAGTTACGTTGCCACAGACTGGACGGTGGAGGAGTTAGTTCCATAAAGGGGAGCGACTTCAGCTGTGTGGAAGTGGTTCAGTTGCAAAAGATCAAATGTACAATAAGCCACAGTAGTGAGTGCAAGAGGACTGTAACAACTAAAGGAGCAATACAACAAACTATTTAACCACCTTGAGCAGAAGCACCCGGCTGAAAATGAGGAGAGACAAAAATCCTGCAAGGACAGTTCCAAACCAGAAATATATTTTTCAGTATTTTGTCATATTGTCAAGAACACTGTTAGCACAGAATATCCTCTAATATTGTGATATGATTTTAGGGCCATATCACCCTCCCCTAATGGATACAATCTGATCAGCATCCTTTGACTTAAAAGCTGGTGTATGGAAGCAGAAGGGAAGTTGAGGGGAAAAGAGACTCGGATGAGAGCCACACAGTGTGCAAGTTGTGTTTAACTAAACTAAAAATGGATTATTACAAATTTGCTATGAAGGGTTCAATAAGGTTTTTTATCACTTGCCTGTCTTGGAAATCTTAAGTCCAAAGTTAATATTTACTTGCCCGTGTACAAATTGTTTAATTAGTGGTTATTAAATAGGGGTGTCATGATTCTCCAAATCCACAGTGCGATTTCATTTTTGAGTTTAAGGTATGCCAAGACCAAGTCTTGTTCTGTAAAGATCTACAGAGCAATGCAAAAGATGTTTTTTTCCCTGACAACTGTCTTGTGGTATCAAGTGTGGCCAGAAAGCTAAGATATGTCATCCATGAAGTGTTTTTTTCTTTGGACACACGATAGACGTCACAATTAGGTGTCGTAGTTTCTTAAAGTCTAAGGTGATGTCTTTAAATGTCTTGTTTTGTCAGTCTAAAACCCAAAGATTTTCAGTTTAATATGATAATAAACAAAGAAAAGCAGGAAATCTACATATCTGAGAGGCTGAAAACAGCATTTTCTGGCATTTTTGCGTGAAAAAGTACTGTAACGATTAATCGATTAAGAAAATAGTGAATCATAGTGAAAATAATTGCCCCTGGGCGTGCGGGCAATCCTTATCGTTGAGCTCTGACTGTTTTAAAATTAGCAAGTAGTCATACGGTGACAAAAAAAAATCATGTAAGGAAATTTTGATGCATCAAGATTAGGGCAAAGCTGCGCAGCGCTGATGTTTTCTTCATGCTTTATTAGGTGCTTCATCATGTTAGTGATACTCACAGTTTTTCCTGAAATAATCCTTCTACATTTTATGCATTTATTTTTTAAACACCACAGGCATGTAATATAGGCATACCTGCAAACCTTTTTTCTAGATCTGGGTGCAAAAAGGATTGAATGCAAGTATCGTTTGACAGAAGAAGTTTTGATACTACTTCGTACTTAGTTATTGCGATCGACACCTTAAAGGTATTGCGTACCAATACCCAGTGCTAATCACGATACATTGATAATCGTTTCATAATCACAGCGTCGTCCTCTGAATCAGAAACGATTCCCGCCCTGATGCCTGAGTCAAGACTTTGGCGAATAGTTGGACTTTACCTGAAATATTTCACGTATAGATGCAGCAGAAGTCTGACTGAAGCCTGGCTCTGAGAGTAGTAAAAGTAAAAGCCTCCCTGTTGGCTTCTATCTGTGCAGCATCCATCTCAACAGCTGCTGTTCTCAGCTCTGGGGTGCGGTTGAGCCTTTCCCAGCCGTATGATGCACTGTATGTAGGCCAGTGCTCTTGCAACAGACATCACACAGGCTGTTATAGAACCAGTAGGCCTATAACAGGGGGAGAAAAGGTGCCTGTGTCATGTCATTTTGCATCAGGAGTGGCTTATATCCACTGTGTGCATCCACCACCTCCTCCTCCTCCTCCTCCTGCTGCTCCTATACCACCACCATACAGAACATGCATGGAGCAAAGTCTCCTCCAGATTTATTTGCCACTGCGATCGGTGCAGAAATGAACTCACATCCACCCCCCACTCGCCAGAAATGCCTTTTCTCTCACGTTTTCTGCATGGAGCTGCATGCATAGACGGGCAGATAGAAAGATAGACCGACCCACCTAAGCAAGGCGCTCCTCAAGCTTTACGTCCCTGTTTCTATTTTAAGCCCTCTGCGCGGACTGATAGCCCAGCACTGGAACGGAAGATCGATTCATTGCATCTAAAGAAGGAAATGTCCAATATATAGCTCCGGCTCTAAGTGGCTATGCATCATTTTCAGTAATGTATGAGAAGCCGTGGATTCAGTCGTGTCAGACTGTAGCGGCGGCTGCAAATAAGGCAGCCTGTCAGCACATACATGTCTTAAACTACACTGGCTTCAGCACCAATTCCTCTCATCACTGTTTGGATGGAGATTGCCATAGCTAAGCAGTGTGTGTGTGTGTGTGTATGTGTATGATTGTGTGTATGCGTGTGTGTCTTTACGATTGGGTCTGCACTGAAAAGCTGCACTGGTTGACTAATACATGCATGGTGAGTGTACTAGCAGTAGGGTAGTGTGGGTTGTAATGCAGAGAGGCAGAGAATTCACTACTCGTATGAGCATTTTAAGCTATACATCAGCCTTCTGGCTATTAACGCATGTAAGATTACAAGATTATATGAATGCATACCTCTATGTGTTGGGTACCATTCACATTTGAACTGATACAATGCCAGTATTAAAACTATTATCTTATTTAACCTTTATTTAGACAGGTAATCTCACTGAGACAGTTGTAAAATTAAGTCCAACCTTCTCAATTTCAAGATTATTATTTTGTTATTTATTCAGAACTTCTTGCACATGAAATAAAATCCAGTCCCTGCAACATGCAGCCTGTCAGTCTGTCACCAGGGCAAGTAACTCGTTTGTGTCTCAGAGGAAGCACATGTGATATCCATCCTGTTATGTTGTTTTGTCATTGCTACCGTAGCACTTCATACTGTAATATTTCCCCGTAAATAATAGTCTGTAGTTCATGCTAAGGTCTTGGACATACTAATAAATGTCACATAGTGTAGCATGCTAAATAGCATGTTGGTAAGGAGTTTCAGATACAGCCAGTGGCTAACGCTACAAATGCTAAGCAAATGTCCACCAAGAAAATGAAAAAACTTGTCCAACAAGCTAATTTATCACTTGAAGATGTTGATGAAGTTGTCGATGCCTCACATAGAGTTTTGTTGTGCATGAAGGGTTACATCAAACTTTTTAGGCACTAGCTGCAGGTGTGCTCACATTACCTGCAGCTGCTGTGCAGGACTTTGCTTTCAGGCTAAAAAATACAGTGCACTTTTCACCTATTAGATACACTTTGTGTTTGGTTAGAAGTGTTGCCCACTTTCGCCTCGCCCTTAATCTGCACCCTGACCCAACCTTACTCCCTGTAGGTATACAGCCAATAATGTAATGATAAATACATTAGGAGTAAACAATGACATCCTGATGATAATTATCATCAACTTGACTGGTATATGATAAAAATAAAAGATGAATGAACTTTAAATGATACCCTTTTAAAGGGCAACTTTGGTATTTTTCAACCTGGACTCTATTTTCACATGTTTTTCTGTGTGTGTCTTATAAACTAATGGCACCAACAATTTTTGAAATTTGGTTGAGTCTTGGGGGAGAGTGCTGCAGCCATCAGAAGTGTGATATGATAGGTTTAGTTCGACCACAAACAGCTCTTTTATTGCTCTCGCCAAACCAACCAGACTCCCTTTGGAGAAATGGTAATTTTAACCCGAGGGATGTTGCAACAGGGACGTTTTCTCTTGTAACACTGTGGTCACCGGTGCACTTCTGCTAACTGTGCTGTAGCTGCCATTAGCTAGTTAGCTCAGTTAGCAGGCCTGTTCGACAGGGACAGAGACTTAAAGACTGACGGAGGCCAGTTTGACAACCAAGAAAACAGTACTGAGGTGATTTAATGTCACATTGGCTCCAACTAGACTCTGACTCTGGGGACAATGAAGACACGGTGGGTTCAGGTTTGGGCAGGAGATGTGAAACAGTTGAAAAGCAAGTTTGTAACTTAGTACATAAATGGAAAGCTAACATGCAACTTATAGTACAGTGTAAGTACAGTAAAGCTCCTCCCCGCAGCAATCTAACAGAGTATCAGTGGCAGGAGCATTCCCTCACAGAATCATAACAATAGGAATTCACCTTTTAAAAGTTTTAAGAGTCACAAATACTCAAAGTTTGGGCATTTTATTCAAAGTTCTTGACAGTTTATCAGGTAGGATCGCCCCTCTTTACTGCACTGAACTGATGAAACCAGACACTCAGTGGAGGTAAATTCTTGCATTTCATTGCAGTCACTTCATGTCAGTTTTAACCTTCTGAAATTGATCACAGAGAGCTTGTATATTTCACTGCCCTCACCTCGCAAAATGTGTCGAATGATGAGAGTTGCAGAGTTTTGGAGATATCGGCTGTAGAGATGTCTTCTCTCCAGTATAATGGAACTAGATGGCACTCAGTTTGTGGTGCTCAAAGCGCCAAGGGAATACATTTGAAAAACTCAACAGCAATGTCTTTTTCCAGAAACCATGACCCAGTTACTCAAGAAAACCCACAGACCTTGTTGTGGGCAGTTTCATGTGGGAACTACTTTCTTTCTAACAACAGTGCAGAAGGACGTCATCTAGTCATAGACGAGAGGCTGGCCCTCATCATGGGATGTGAATATCAACATCATTCTCCTTGGCTGAGCTGTAACGTTAGCACCACTGGTCATACAGTTGATGGGTGAAGTTTGGTAGAAAGACAATAGTTCCTACATGAAACTGCTCATAACAAAGATCTGAAACTCTGCAACTTTCACCAAAACTATCTAGACAGATAAATGGCACTAGGTAATAGGAAAAATATATATTTTTGATGATGAGGTGATTTGTACTTTTAAATATTTTAGCCTAGCTGATCATAGATTCAGTAATATCAATATAATTATCTGATAGTTTGTGGAAAAACTCAAATCAGTCAGGCTTTTTCTTCATATTCAGGAGTGGAGTCTCTCTGACCTGAAAGGATCTGTGGTTTTGCATGTTTTAGTCCATTAAGCTCTCCAGTCTTCTCCCTCCTGATACTGTTTCTGATACCTCAAAGTAAAGAATCTGCCAATACGGAGTAAGAATCCAATACCAGTCTGCTGTCTTTTCCCCTAAATTACATTACATGCTTGTGTGGGACTGATCGGGATCGTTTTCATGTAAGGTAACATGAGGTCAGGGATTACAGCAGCCTGTGGTGAATGAAGGTAACTGAGAATGAAAACACAGAGTTTTTCAGATGACATTGACCAAACATTTTTAAAGTGTGGATCAGATTAATGTGGTCAATAATGGTGCTGATATTAATGTGACAGACAGGATGTTTTCATCAATGCTATATTTCAGCTGCTTAAAAAAAGGCCCAACTGAAAAAAAATCTATCATTTTAAGTGCGTGCTATATTTAGAGTATTTTCACCACTTTAACTTGCTGTCATGCAGCCTTTTTCAGTGGGAAACTGCTGTCATATAAGCCAAATCTCACTCTTTCCAAACCAACCAAACTCCAGAGGCAAAATAAGTAATTTTACCTTGCAGAACACAGGATTTGCTGTTCTACCGATAGTCAGATAGATCAGATCAGATAGTTTGACTGTGCAATTGTGGGACTCTGGTGAATCCAAATGAACCTTTTAAAACACAGAAGTCACACAATAACACAAGCAAACTACCTGATCGAGGCAGCAGTAAGTCAGAAACTCCAGTGTCCTGCAAAATAAAATGATTGATTTTGCCTCTGGAGTTTGGTTGGTTTAGAGAGACAGATATTTGGCTTATATAACAGCGGTTTCCTGTCAGAAAAGGCTGTTTGATGGCAGGATAAAGTGGTGAAAATATTCTAAATATAGCGTACACTTAAAGTGATGTAGATTTTTTTTTAAGTGGGCCTTTTTAACACATGTTGCTACACTTCATATAATCCGAACTATCCCTTTAAGCATGATGGATTACACAACTCAAGCATGTTTGAAGAGTCGCTAACATATTTTCATACCATGTGTGAAATGCCTGAAATGTATTTGTATTTAAGGGGCTTGCAAACACACCGGTATGGTCCTTTAACCTTGTATTCAGACACCAAAATCCAGTAAACTTTGTTGGAGGATGGCACCACTGTGAAAAAGTAGCATTATTAAGTCCCTTTTGTAAGTAATACAGTATCCTTTGCCAGTCTTTCCTGAGGATGTCAAATCTACCTCAATCACTACTTATTTTAAACAGTCTGTACAGCAAAGATGGTCAGAATCTGTGCAGAACAAAGAGATATCACCATTCCTAATGTGCAGAAAGTGTCTCATAATGAGCGGGTTATCCACAGTATTGACGATATAAATACATGTCTTCTGTTTTAGACAGCGTCAGAGTTGGGGGGGCGGTGTTTCTCTCTTGAGTTTCCTCTGTGATCAGACTGATCAGAGCCCACGGTTCATGTTTATGGATGAGATGGTTTTGAATCACACTGTGAATGTGTCAGTGGACATACTGAAAACATGTCATCGCTGTCGAAGTCCTAAAACGTATCTCCATCACTGCAGTGAGAGTCTTAATGAGCGTTTTTACCAGTTTGTTTGTATTTGGAGAGTTTGTTTTATTAGTTTGGTGCCTGCAGTGTCGTTTGAGATTGTGATCTATGATTTCTGAAGAAAACTCCCGTCTCCTGTAATTATGAACGACACAACTATTAAAAGTGTAAAGGAGTACAGGTATAGCTGCTATTTCTGATGGTAAACTAACATGGAATGCTAATATGAATGCTAGGTTTGCAAAGGCTTGACAAGTAGTGCTGTCATAGTGACTGAACTTGCCCCGTGGTTATTCAGGTTGGCTCAACAGCGTGGTGTGCAGTATTTGCGCCAAGCTTTTGGGTTATTTTTTGCTAGTTACTACTAAATGTTAACAGTAATTGACTTCAAATGAGGCTCAAAGTTTCTCTTGACTGTCCCTCAGTATTACAACATTAGTCCAACATCGCCCCAGCCCGTGGTAGTAGCCACATTAGCCACTTAACATGCTAAATCCAAGCTCAACGGGGTTAACTTATAAAATAGTGAACAGTAAAACAACATAAAACAAGGCGAAACTTGCAGCTTCCAAGTTTGAAGTCAGGTCATGATATCGATCTATCATTTAGGACTGTGCTCGAGTAAAGATTTTCCTCACTAACTAGCACAATTAGCACCATACTTTTTTTTTGTTTTTGAAAATTACTTCATTTATGATCAGTTTTACTGGCTGTTTTGATCCCGGCAGCTACCCACATTCAACCTGCTTCTATCGTTTTTTTAGTTGGCGTTAATGTGATCAACTGTCAGTCAAGGAAAGTACACAAAATTCGCAACCCAACTTCCAAGTTTGATGATGATATCGAGCCATCGGTGAACTTGAACTGTTATTATTGTGACAGCCCTACAAGACTTTGATTCAGAGTATATTGACCTTTTGTATTCAGTGTTGAGGGACACGGCTGGGAAACCAGTGTGCAGTGTTAGTACATCATGAATTTAGCTCACAAGATCATAGCAGGCCCACTGCAGCCTCCCTGACCTGAACATGTGCATTTATCTGAAAGAGGCATCACATCCTTTATCAGCTGACTAACAGGCTCTGATCACATGGTCTGAATTTGGCACTTTTTTGAAGGTTCACTTGATGCCCTTTGTGGATCTCCTAAAATGATGCTCTTTGTGCATCGCAGATTCCCTCAGGAGCAATAAAGGTTTCATGCATCCACTCACTGACTCAGGTGACACAGAACAACAAAAGCTGCTGTGCTTTTAAAACAGAAGTCTATAATTCATTCAGAGTGAGAAAACAACCATAAAACATGAATTTGTATGAGCATAACAAGGCAAAATTTTGATGCTACCAGTTACTCGTAGGAAAGCCAAGCATAACAAAATGAACTCAGGGCCAACTGCAGTCTGTACTGATGCTCATATTCAGCTTTATTTTCATATTCAGGAGTCATTTTTTTAAGACAAAATGTACAAATTCTCTGATTTCAGCTTATTAAATGTAAATATTTTCTGGTTTCTTCACTCCTCTCTGACAGTAAACTGGACGTCTTTGAGTCATATCAACATTTTTCATCTTTTTCTGATGTTTTTTCTGACATTTTATGGATCAAACAACTAAAGCTGCAACGATTAGCTGCTTAATCTATTAGTCAGTCTAAAGAAAATTAGTTGCCAATGATTCTGATAACTTTTTAATTGTTTCAGTTATTTTTCAAACAAACATTTGCTGCTTCCAGCTCCTTAAATGTGAGAATTTGCTGCTTCTTATGACTGTAAATGAAGAGTCTTTGGGTTTTGGACTGTTGGTTGGGCAAAAGATAAAATTTAAAGACATCACATTGGACTCTGGGAAATTATGATGAGCATTTGTCACCTTTAGATAAATCGATAATGAAGATAATTGTTAGTTTCAGCCCTAATTCAAGTTTGGCTATAATATTTTGGATGTCAGGTTAAGTCTCTGTTTACTACGTGTAAAACACAGCACAGTTAACTGAAACCGAAGAAAGTTCACAGTGGAGTTTTGTGCTAACAGCATTTTCCTCCCTCTGTGTGTTTCAGAGAGGAGAAGCCCATCCAAGCAAGAACGGTGAACCTGGTTGGGCAGAAGAAACCTCCGCAGCAAAATGACGTCCGGTGAGTGACAACAGTTCTTATTTCACCACTGATCACACTTGCTAACCTGGAGAACTCAAAAACAGGGAGGATTTTCAAACCAAATCAGGCTATCTGGGGTTTCTTCAGATTGTCATTGACTTTTTTCTGCATTCTGGTGACTTTTCAAGAATGAAAATAACAGAAGTACACACACTTTTGCAAACAGACGCCTGCAGGTATTCAATAAGTGACACATACTAGCTGGAAAACCCAATGGGATCACAGCATTCAGCCTTACTTAGTCCAATTTTCTTGCTTGAGTATTTCTTTTCTCTTAGTACTCTCCGTTTCTCTCTGTCTCAATCACTGTGGAGGACGAGACGCGAGCAGCTCTCTTCCACATCACATGCATGCCAGGAAACAACATTTGGTTCTAACTGCAAGGTAGTCTGAGTGGAAGCAGTAGACTTTCAAGAGTTGTAGAGCTCATACATTCTGTGTAGCGCCAGAAACAGGTTGTGAAAATGAAAAAAAGGAGTGAAAATTTGTCTTAAATCAGGAGAAATATGTGAGAATTGTGACTATAATTGCCAACTTTGAGACTTCAGAAGTACGGAGGATTTCGATATTTTTAAAGACCGAAACTAACAAAATAATATGTACGCTGCAACAGCATTTTTATGTTTAATACTTCTAATTTTACTTTTAATCCTCAGGAAAGAATGCAGAATAATTCATCTCTCATGTGTGAACCTGTGTAAATCTCTGGTGTAAACTAAATGTCATCAGTTTTATTTTTTTCCTTATCCATAAAAGAAAATTGACATGTCAGATTTTACAAAATGCACGCCCCTTTCCTTTAAAACTTTCCTGAAGAAACAGGAATTCCTCTTAGGAAGTCTGGTTTGGTGTAGCTGTGTTGTTGTCTGGGTGGAAACAGTAGACTTTTAGCGTTGTGGGGTTTACACAGGCTGTGCAGGATCAGAAGCAGGTTGTGATAACGAAAAAGAAAACAAAGGTGTGAAATCAGGAGAAATACAGAAGAATGGTAGGAAATAGGAGAGGGCAATGACAAACAGGCGTCTCCTGGGAAAATTTAAAAAACCACAAGCTCAGTATCAGTTAGTCGGTATGGAATTTAAAAATGGGTGCTCATGTTGGCTTTTGCGTCACTTTAACGTCATTTCACCCCAGTGGCCCAAAACAACCTCCGATTAAGCGCTGGCAGTCTGTCCTTTTGTCTCACATTTGTGTTTTGTTGTGAAATCTGTTTTACACCTCAGATGAGTCAACAATATAAAGGATAAACTCATGTTTTGGTGATTATCTTTTGCAAGTGTGACTCAAACCATCATCATCATGCAATTTTGTATGATACTCTAAATGGAAGTGCACCGCAGAGGCCCCTCATTTAGACTTTTTGATTCATGTTGAGGAAATGTGCCTCAGTCGGTGCTGCAAACACTTCTTCACCTTCTGAGTGACTTTATGTCCTGTTAAACACACACACACACACACACTCACACTCACACACAGTCCAGCTGCTGCTGTCGTCATCTCTCTAAAGATGGACACGGTCAGTGCCGTGAGTCCAGTCCAGATCCTGTTGAGTCATTAGAGACCAGCTGATGTTGTCGTCCTCCTCTGTAGAACTGCCTCTCAGGCCGGATTCAGACGCTCAGGGTGTCTCACAGTTTGCAGCCAAGCTGCTCGTCTGCAGGAGTCACTTTCATTTTAGTTTAGTTTAGTTTGATTTTGTTTATTTCAGTGTATTGCCCAATGCCAGTTTCACAAAAACAGATAATACACTCACACACAAACTACTTGTACACATTCCATGACTGAAAAAGGAGCGGGAGGAAGAAAAAACTACAAAAATGGACGAAGTAAGGTGTTTTTTTTCAAACATAATTTTAAAAACAGTGCCATTAACTGAAGTTACCATTAATGATTGGGCCTTTATTCTGAAAGGGCTTGCTGCTTTTCTTTGGTAATGATAACAGGGCTGCACCTAATGATCATTTTCATTGTCGATTAATCTCTTGATTATTTTCTTGATTAATAAATTAGTTGTTTAGTCTATAAATTGTCAATTGTGAAAAATGTTGATTAGTGTCTCTCAAAGTCCAACATGACGTCCTCAAATGTCTTGTTTTATCCACAACCCCAAAAATATTCAGTTTCCTGTCAGAGAGGAGTGAAGAAGCCAGAAAATATTCACATTTAAGAAGCTGAAATCACCTTTGACTTTTTTGAGTCAGAAAATTCAAACCAGCTTTATTTTAATGTTTCATGTTTCAGCTGACAGGAGTTGTGTTCAGTTACTGCCGATGAAAACATTTCCTGTTTTCGCTGCTTCTGTTTTACTTTAATTTGTCGCCTTTCTGTAGAATGCTATCATGAAACATAATTTTGGTTGTTTAAAGCACAATAACATCTGATTTAAGGTATTGAAGAAGTGAAATAAATTTAATATATAGCCTATATGTATATAAATTCCCAAAGCTGTAAGGTGCTGGAAAAGCTTGAATATGCACCTTGAAAATTCTTGAAAAGTGCTTGAATTTGACTTTGAAAAATGTGTAGGATCCCTGTATTTTAGCCATCAAAAAATGGCCAACCTAAAAAAATCTATATCAGTTTAAGTGTACTCTATATTTAGAATATTTTCACAGCTTTACCTTACTGTCAGACATCATTTTTCGATGGGAAACCACTGGTATATAAGTCCGATATTGCTCTCTCCAAACCAGAAATCACAATTTTCTGAAAAAGAAAAAACGAATGAGAAAACAGCACTATATTGAAGTACTGTAATGCATAAAATCTTGTTCTTGAGATGAAGGAAAACGTGTTTTTTGGTGCACTCCCCAACATATATCACATCATCATGATTCAGTTATTTTTGTCATGCAAAAATAATCATTCCTACTATTAATGCAATCACAATTACAGTCAAAATAATCGTAATATGACTTTTTTTTTCACCATATCATGCAGTAGGAGTGGAGAAAAATACTGGCCCCCAATACATACATATAATGTATATATATTTATATATATAAATATCATGGAGTCCTTCTGTGCCTTTCCAAGCTCCTGCTGGAACAACGCCTTCCATCTCGTGTCCAATTAGTGGGAGTTGGATGCTTGATGGTTTGGTCAGGAGCGATTCTTTGTAATGGCTCAGCTCAGTGATCATCTTTCCCTCACCGCTCTGTGTGTGTGTGTGTGTGTGTGTGTGGTTATTTGATCAGTGGTTGAATTGCGACTTGAATTGCGAACGTTACTTGAAACAGACTCTGTCGTTTTCCCTCTTTGATGTTATATGAGCATCTCCATCCCCGCTGGCTTATTTGCACGTTGAAATGCCAGTTTCCACGCGTTTCTGTTCGCTGTGACTTCTGCAGCCACTAATGTCTTTTTTTTTTCTGCCACACAATGATCAAAGGATAAAGCTTGTTTATGCTCTATCTGTGTGTGTTGGTGTGTGTGTGTGTGTGTGTTTGTTGGATCAGAGAGTGAAGTGGGATTACAGAGTAAGTCAGCTGGAGCACATCTGCTTCTCTGAGGAATCCCACAATATGGCCTCCATTTATAACATTATACAATCTGTGTCTTTCCGGTCAGTATTCCACATTATTCACCAGACGTTACCGACAGTATTCCATCAGAATTCCTTCTGCTGGGACCGCTGAGCTGGGACGGAGATAACACCGTGTCTATGAAGTGATTTTAACGCAAACACGCCACAAACCGTCGAAGGAGCAGTTAACCCCCAAAACAAAAATACATATTTTGCCCCTGGCCTGTAGTGCTTTTTGTCCATCTGCATTATTTTTTTTGGTGTGAGTTGCAGACTTTATGAGAAAAATGTGTAGTTTGGGGAAAATACGTATATTTGATTTTGGGGTGAACTGTCCCTTTAAGGTCTCTTGGACTTCCTCTCTAAGTAAATAAAGATTCATTGTCTTTGCAGACACATGAACTTTACTTTTAGCATGCTGTTTCAAAGGGGTGTGAGAAAAAACTGATTCTCTTAAGCAGATACACTGTATATATGTTAATACTATCTTGTGTACTTTACTATTCCTATCTTAATTGTACCTTTTATTTTTCTATATTTTTCTATATACTGTTTCTTTAGTATTCTTATTTGTACATAATTCTTGTATTTAACTTAAGCTTTTTAATCTTAAGTTAGTCTCTTTAAACTTTTTATCCTCTTGTTCCACTGTGCTGCATCACCAAATCAAACTTCTGTGTACTTTGTACATTTGGCGAATAAAGTGATTCTGATATTATCTTAACAAACGGATCCATTTTACTTTACATGCTTAACATAAAACAACACGTGTACTCAGACTTTGAGGCATAAATTTCTTCTGCTTGGCAACTATTTTGGTAATTGATTCATCAGTTTGCGTAATTTTTAAAGGAAAATAGTCTAAATTCTCTGATTCCAAAACTTTAAATGTGAATATTTTCAGTTGTTTTTTACTTTCTGTTTATGTTAGTGACTGATTTTCTTTGGGTTAGGGGCAAAATGAGACATTTGAGGACATCATATCCAACTAGTAATCAATTAATGGTGAAAATAATCACCAGATTAATCAATGATGAAAATAATTGTTATTTGCAGCCTATAGTTGCTAAATTACTTCCTCATCAACTGTTTTACAATGACAGAGAAGCTGTACTTTAAAATGCTGAATTTTCACACAGTTAAACTATATATATCTGTGGTTGTAGCTGTTAAGATTACTCAAAAAACAAACAAACAAACTAACAAAAAAACTTTCTTCCAGAAACAAAATTACAGGTTGTTATCTTTATCATTTGTTAGTAATGCTAATTAGCTGGTAGCTAATTAGATAGATGGATAACAATTCAAAGGAGCTGTTTTTAGCAGTTTGAATTGGTTAATTTCAGCACATTCAAATGAAAGAACAAAGATAATTAGAACTACAACGATTAATCAATTATTAATCGATTGTTAAATTATCAGCTAATTGTTTTTATATATTTTTTGATAATAAATGTTCAGATTCTTTGATTTATGCTTCTCAAATGTGAATATTTTCTGGTTTCTTTACTCCTCTTATGACAGTAAACTGAATGTCTTTGGGTTTTGGACATAAAAAGACACTTGAGGACATCATTTTCATTTCCTTCGGTTAAAAACCATCTCTGGAATTAAACCTATACTGCCACATTCTGATCTAGAGAAATTCATCCACGCATTCATATTCTCCAGACTTGATTACTGTAACTCGCTCCACTCTGGCATTAAACAAAAATCAGTCTCACGCCAGCAGCGACGCTTCTTGCTGGTTTTAACAGACCACATCACATCACCCCAGTCCTGGCTTCCCTCCACTGGCTCCCTGTGTGTTTTAGAATTGATTTTAAGATTTTACTGATCACTTTTAAAGCCCGTCTGGGTCTGGGCCCAAGCTACACAGTTGAGATGTTAACCCCTTATGAGCCAGTACGGTGGCCCTCTTGGCTCTTCCAAAGTCGAGACTTAAATCTAAAGGTGACTTTCTCCATCAGGACCCCTTGACTCTGGACGACCTGCAAGAGGAGATCAGACCGCAGAATCAGTGACGTCTTTTAAATCACTTCTTAAAACCCATTTTTTGAAGTTGTGACTTGTTATAGATCTGGCGAAACACTTCCTGACCAACATTTCTTAAAATCAGCATATAGCTCATCTCATAATGGATAACAAATCATCTCATATTGGATCACATTGATTGTCCCTGTGCTCATTTCAGTAAGTAAATAAAATGCTGAGGGAAGCCCTGGCTGGCAGACGTTATCTGCTCATTGTGTATTTGTGAAGACATAATGTTTATTCACAGAATGATTGTAACGTCTGTAGGAAATAAAGTGGGCAGGGAAACCTGGCTGCTGACGGTCAGCTGCTGCCAAACGTTTGTCAGGTTGATCGGCTCAGCGGAGACAGAATGGACTTCTGGTGGGCCGTTGATTGAGCTGCTGGCAATCTGAGAGCGCTGCGAGAGAAAATGGCTTGTTTTAAACTTGACCACTGTGTACTTTTTCAGTTCATCTCTTGGGGTTTTAAAACTTTTAATAAGCCCTGGAGTTGTAAAAGTTTCTCAGTCTGTAGGGGAACATGTAATCCTTCAGCTGCAGTTAATCACCGTATGGAAGGCTTCAAATGATAAAATCACTACGTCACAATATGTCTTATTAATGACCTTGTGTTACTGAATGCATTTTAATTTAATTTTCTCATGCAGTAACCAATGTTTGAGCCTGTCCTCCAACAGAAAACGACCAGAGAGGTCGTTTTTGAAAGCAGCTTTATACGACCTATATGTACGTTTACCCTAACCCAAACCCCCAAAAATAGAAGCACCGTCGGGCTCGGCCTTGCCAGGGTTCGTACTCGGGTCTCCTGTTTCGGGGACGGGCGGCCTCCCTGATGCGCCACGCCACTGTTCAATTGACTTTTGCTTTTCTTAATGCAGCCTGTTCTCCAACAGAAAACGACCAGAAACGTGACCAGAAACGCTCTACTGGGTCGTATGTCCACGTACGACCTATCTGGGCGTATGATTTGGAGGATATGTTGAATGTTTAGTAACCACTTAATATGTTCTCTTGAAGGTCCAATATTGTAAGTTCTTATGTTGTTTTTGCGTGATGTTTTATATGAAATTTAACACAATGCAGACTTTGAACCTTGAAGTCTTTTTTGTGCATGATTGAAATGTTTCAGTGTGTGCATAATAAATATATCAATAATTTACAAACGATATGCAACAAATATATAGTCAGAAAAAAGGGATTAAAGGTTAAAGGATAGTTTGGATTATTTGAAGTGGGGTTGTGTGAGGTACTTATTCATAGTGAGTGTATTACGTAACTGCGTACATAAGTACTTGCTTGAAACTGCATTACTTTCTAAATAAACTCTCACTCTCTGACTGAATAGTTCACTTTTTAGATAAAGAAATAAAATAAGTTGGATATTGGCTCAGTCAGTTTATATAAAATGCAGGTTGACATATTTTTAAACATGAAACTTTGTTGTGTTTTCCTTTAGTTTGTCGCCCTTCTGTAGAATTCTAAATAAGATTAACTTTTTGCTGTTTAAAGCACAATAACATCTGATTTAATGTGATGAAGAAGTGAAATAAATATTATATAAATATATATGTAATTTACCACAGCTCTAAGGTGCTGGAAAAGCTGAAAATACATCTTGAAAATTCTGGAAAAGTGTGTGTTTTAGCCACCTATAAGAGGGTCCACCTAAAATAATCAAGATCAGTTTAAGTGTACACTATATTTAGAATATGTTCACCATTTTACCTGGCTGACAGACTGCATTTTATAATGGAAAACCACCGTTACATAAGCCACATATCAGTCTCTCCAAACAAACCAGACTCCATAGACAAAATCAGTAATTTTACCACACAGAACACAGGAGCTTCTGTTGCAGGGCTGCTTTGATTGGTTAGTTAATTTGTGTTATTGTGCAGCTTCTGTGTTTTAAAAGGTTAGTTCGGATTCATCATCAGACAATAACACAAACAAACTAACAAATTGAGGCAGCAGCAGACCAACAACTCCTGTGTTCTGTGAGATAAAATCACTGGTTTTGTCAGTGGAGTTTGGTTGGTTTGGAGAGAGTGATACTTGGCTGATATAACAGTGGTTTCCTGTAAGAAAGTCTGTCTGGCAGCAAAGTAAAGTGGTGAAAATATTCTAAACATACCATACACTTAAACTGATATTGATTTTTTTAGTTGTCTAAAACAGTGGTTCTCAAATAGGGCTCTGGGGACCCCCAGGGGTCCATCAAATTATTCCAAGGGACAAAGATGAGAAGGTCCCTGGTCTATTTTCTGTGGATAACAATCGATACTCACACGACAACACGTCAAAAAGTTATTCAAATTATCTGAACTATCCCTTTAAATGGGTTAAGTGACTTTTCTTCAGTTTTACTTTTGCACAGCTACTGTTCAGTGAAAAGTTCAATCACTTTTACATGCAAAGAATGTCTCGGTCCATTGCTCCACCCTCTGTCCCTCCGTGTCTGCACACGGAACCACACATGCCTCTGTAATGAGGGAACCTGGATGTTCTGCAGCGTGTGTGCATGGTGTTTACACTTCACATCACGAAATGTGATTGGCCCGGTGTCCCCTGATAGCAGGGTACCATGGCGATGGCCCAGCAGCCCCGTAGTAACCTCTGTGACCCCTGGGATTGGCGAGGAGTCACTTCCTCACTTCCTTCAGGGGTTGGCTGCTATCCTGGTCTTCCCATGAGCCTCTGCTCCAGCAGGGGGGACACACATACACACACACACACGCTTAGTTACATTTCTGTATGTTTGAGATATTTCTTTCTTTCTTCCCTTCTTCTTTATACACTGTAAACCCAAATTAGTTAGCAGAAAAAATTAAAATGATTGATTAAGCAAACTTAAATAGTTTAATAAACACAAAAGAAAGATAATTCTACTGGTGCTTAACATTTTTAAGTTAGTAGAACTTATGAACAAATTTAGGTTTTCACTATATCCTGCGAATAATTAATTTGAGCAGTGGGTTTTACAGTGTAGTCAGTAGGAAGGAATGACTTGATGGTTTGAACCATTTTATGAGGATGCAAGTTTATTAGTTTATGAGTATACATGCCAATATTTTACATGTTGAGGTGGTTTATGTTCAACTTGGAACTTGGAAAACAAATACTTAACTTAAATAGTTAATGTTCATGGTGAGATTTAAGGAGTCTGATGGAACAAACATGAGCAGTCAGACGACCGTACAGACATGGGAGAAGTTAGACGTTAATGGTCTATTTTAACCTAAAACATAATAATATTTCAATCAAAATCAAAATATGAGTAATGATGTAAAAATGATCATTACCTCTAATATCACAAATCATATCGCAATATCAGTTAAAATAATCACAATTAGGCCACAGTCACTCTGTCCCAAAGTTTTTTGCATGACTTTTTGTGTAGTCTCTGTGCAGTGAATCACATAAATCAGTTATCTCTCCTTGAAATATTGTAGTGACGGCCCACATTTCCCATCATGCATTTAATGAGGATATGTTTAAATAAAATAAATGCAGCGTTGGACTGAGCAGATAGCTGGTAGTTTACTGTTAAATGTTACTTTGTGTTTGTGTTTCTTCAGAATATGTTGCTTTATGTTGGTAATTGTCATTTTTTTGCTGGTTTGCAGGTTTAACCATTAGTGAAGGCTGGTAGTTAGGTTTGTACTCACGGTAATGAGTTACTTGACATGAAGTGAACGTACACTGTAAAAATAGACAAATTGTTTTAACTTCAAAAAGTTAGTGTCTGGGCTGCCTTAAAACTTTAAAAAGATGAGATAATTTTGTAATAATTCAAAACAAATAAACTGTTCTAGTCAAATAGATTTGATATTAATTCAGTTGTACTTGAGAAAACATGTTTAATAAGCTTAAGATATTAAGTTGAACCAACAACTCATTTACATTTATAACATTTAATATTTACAATAATTTATTAAATTGTGATTAACTAAACAAACTAAAACAAATAACCATGAGGATCTAATAGTGTTTTAGAGACACACAGCAAGTTTCCATCATACATGTTTTCTTCAAACTATAAAAAAGAGGGTCTCAGGAGAGTTTTAACTCTTGAGCAATGCATGCTGGGAAGTCTGGTGACAATGAGTTGATTAAACTCTGTACAGTTCATTCATTCAACTCATTATTTCAAGTCAAAAAACTTCAAGTTAGAAGAACTCATGTGTATAATTTTTTAAGAATAAGTACAAGAAAATTTAAGTTGAATATACGTGAATAAATAAAATGTGTATATTTACATTACGTTGATAAGAGAAGATAAGTTAATTACACTAAATTCATGTCTAATTTTTTACAGTGTAATATTACCAAAATCCTAGACAGAGAAGGCAATGGAAATGTAATTTCAAAATAAAGTTTCAAAATAAAAGAATTCACAACACAACATAAAGATTTTATTTTTTCTGATTTTAATCACATCTAATAAATAATCTTTTTTTAAAGTATCGCATCAAAATGAGAAATTCCAGTATTGCGACAATACTAACAACTCATTTTATCACTTCATTACAGCAAAAAGTAATACATTACTGTAACATGTTACCCTCTGTATTGGCAAATAAACAGTTTTTTGTTAGAGATTGCGTGGAATTGATCCATAGAGTGATACCAGACAAAGGTGACCCCGTTTTCTACCCCGATGAGCACCTTATGGACAGCTGCAGTATCGGACAAACATGCCAGATGGGAACAAAAGCATAGACTCATTTTTTGACATGTCTTCATTCTGGCTCACATAATTACCTGGTGTACATTATGATAAATCAGTGAATACAGCTGAAGGGAGTGTCACCGTTTGGAGAAGCTGCACAAAACAAGCGCTCCTCTTCAACTATGAAAGAAAATTGCTGTTTAATGTTACAGTAAATGTCAGGATTTAAATGACTTTAATACAAAGGAGATTAAAAATATATCAGATGGTTTTGTGGTTTTTATGCAGAGTGCTTCCCCCTCAGACTGAGCTGTGTATGTGTGTGGGTACATGTGTGAATCTGCGCTCGGTGTGCGAATTCGATTGTTTGTGTCGAGGAGTGTTTGGGTATGTGTGTGTATGTATACATGCTGTGTGTGTGTGTGTGTTTGTGCTGCCTGGCTGTGTATGGCTTTGCCAGGCCATATGGAGCGCTGTCTGGGGAGCACACTACCCACTTAGCTCTGCTGTTGGCTCTGGTGCTCTCTCCATCTGTCCCTCCTCCCTCCTCTCACGTCCCTCCGTCCGTCCATCCCACCCTCTCCTCTCTCTGTTCTCTCCTTATCTTCATCTTTTGTTCTCTCTTTTTATTTCTTGCAGCTCGGCCTCTTCTTCGTTTCTTTCCTTTCTCAAAGTCTCTCTCCCTCCTACACTGTGTGCTTCATCTGGTCTTAAACGTAATCCAAAAATAGTCTTCCTGGGGTGTTTGTCCAATTACAAGTGTGTGTGTTTCATATGCAATTATAATAGTCCAGTCAATGTAACTCAAAAAAGGGCTCAACCCAGGAGAAAGGAGTATTTTTAATAGTTTTTATTAGTCTTCAATCAGTAAGCAATGTTCATTTTTAACAACTTACTATATAGTCAGGAATGCAGGACTTGAATCATCCCGAAGGGTTTTATTTCACAATACTCACCTGTTCACTGGACACTATCCCACTAATTACATGATTACTTTCTAAAAAAATGTTTAAAAATTATTTTATTGCTCCTCCAGAGTCTTTGATCAGAACTGCATCCTACAACTGCATCAATCATCTGTTCTTCATCTGTTCTTTATACAGAAATAACAGACCTTACTGTCATTTTACACTGCATGCAGCACAACTGCTGTACACCTGCAGCCAGTATACGTTAATTAGAATGATTGTGTGCATTTACCCCAGATATGAATGCAGCACGTAGCGGCTGCAGGAGGCTTCCAGCATGCGTTCTGTTTTTGCCTTATGCTGCAAGCCTGCTGCAGCCCACAAAATACTGTTTAAACACATAAAATTTTTTTAAAATGATATCGAAAATATCAAAAATAAACATGAATATTAACCTTTGCTGTATAATTTTGTGGAGGTGCTGGTTGAATTTGAAATTAAATAACTGTTGTACACTGTTGAATTGGGTGCGTGATATTATTCGCCTTTCCTCGGCCAAGACTTTGGGATCCCCTCTGCAGGTTGTCCTGTGTTCGCGTTGCTTAGCAACCACCCACAAACGCCCTAGCAACTCACAGCACATCCCGTTTGTTGTCATCTTGTAGTTGAATTAATTCAGTTGAGAAATGGATGAAGAAAGCCTTGATGGTCGAGGTGGAGAAACTTAAAGATCTCTATGACCTGCAGAACTGGATTTACTTCTCTTCTAGTTGTTGTTCGGTGGCTGGTGGGCACAAGAACGGAGCTGGTTCATCGGTTCTGAACAGAGTTGGTGTAAAATGATGTGCAGCTTCATGTGCTGTATCGGACATGCTGTATATGTATCGCTGCAGTGCTGCATGTCGTGTAAAACAGCCATTAGAATGTTGTAAATAACCAGTCAACAAAGAAAGGAGTCAGAGAAAAAGTTGCAATTACAAATCTGTCCACTACTTCAGCACCATGGACAGCGCCATGGATTTATTAATACACAGTTAGGTTACTGACATTGCAGAGCCGTAGTCGTGGCCACAGATTCTACCTTCAGCTTTCTTTTTGGAGGACAATTAGTTATGCAGCAAGGTCCAAGTAGAACACAAATAACACAGGTAGACTAAAGGTACAACCATCACAGGGCAAGTGACCACTGCAACAAAGACATCTAAAAAAGTTACAGTGTGCAAATTGAAGCAGAGATTTGCAGTTCTTTGTCTTCTAGGTCTCTCTAGTCTGTAGCTTCCTGTCCAGAGGCTCTCTAGCTCTTGAACATCCACTCAGCTGAGGACGGCGTTGAGGCTCAGGGCTGGTGAACGCCCTCCTACGAGCCCAAGGCCACTGCTGGTCCTTTTATTCAAAGGCCAGGTCGGGAGTCTGGAGCCGGTAATCGATGAAATGATCTGTGGGGGTCCTGTTGTTGTCGGCTCATTGACAACCAGCGGTCACACAGAACATGTTTCAAACCCTCCACCCTGCTCCACCCCCCCACCACCCCCCACCAGGTGACACGCTGAGTGTCCACAGTTCCTGGAAAAGTCCTGAGAAGATGCATCATTATTTATATGATGTTTCATTTGAAGCAGTGTTTATGAGGGTTTATAAGGCATCATGCATGCAGCAGCACATGGTGTGCTCATTAACATTTACTGAAGTGCAATGGGATCAATTATAAGGGGATTATAAGCACTGAGCTCATATGAACTGGTGATGGTGAGCGTCATACTGTAGGGCAAATATAAATAAAACTCAAGGAGAAAAAGCATTATGATCTGCCTCCAGAAGCTCTCAAATTAACTATGAATACTGTTAAAATGCTGTGGGAAGTGTGATTCTCCCAAAAAGCAAATCATGCTTCTAATCTATGAAGGTGTGTTCAGAGTACGGTGTCACGAATCTCAAAATCCACGCTCCAATTTGACCTTTGATTTTAAAGTCATGATTTGATTTCATTTTTGATTTTTTCAGCACTATCTTGTAAATATCAACAGATCATTGGTTTTATATCCTCACAGCTGACATTTACACATTCAATTAGAGCTGGTGTGATTAATTGATAATTAATCTATTATTAATAGTTAATCATTTTGAGTCATATTTTCATCAAAAAAGTTTGAATTCTCTGATTTCAGCTTCTCAAATTAAAAAAAAAACAACTGTTTTCTTTACTCCTTTTTGTCAGTAAACTGAATATCTTTGAGTTGTGGACAAAACAAGACATTTGAGGACGTCATCTTGAACACTGATCACCATTTTCTGACACTTTCAAGACCAAACAACAAATGGATTAATCAAGAAAATAATCAAGAGATTGATCAACAGTGAAAATAATTGTCAGTTGCAGCCCTAATTCAGATCATTAGTTAGGCAATACGAGCTGTTTACTGCTGCTAAACCAAGTCCACACATGTAAAATGAAATTATATTGGTGGGATGTCTGTGTTGGAATCTGATCCACATCTTATTCTGTTATTATCCTGCTCATTTCACAGATAAACTGAGTAACTAAAAAAAACAGAAAAGAAAAGAAAAAATGATCAGCTGATCTTTTGAATGTCTCTTAAAAAGGAAGGGAACCATAAAATCTGTGTCCCTTCATAGAGCTGTAATTCCCATCATTACTTTACTTTTGTTGATGAAACAACAAACATAGTCACATAATCCAAATCTCCTTTTCACTGGATGGCTGCACATATACAGTTATCTGCTGTCTCATTCTCAGCTTGTGTTGTAGAGGACAAACTATGTTATAAACACTTGAATGAATGAATATAAGTCAGTTTATAACAGTCTCGTAAAGCACTAACGCTATAAGGCCTAAAGAATTACAGAGTGACATCTCTGTTGTTGTTGACTGTAAAGACAGTATGCTCCATTCATCTGGGGGCCTCATCTGTTGAGTCATGTCGGTTAAAAATAAATATGCAAATCAGAACATGTTTCATGTCTGTCATTGCTTTTGAAAAACATCAGACCAGACACCCTCTCTGCAAAGCTGCATTCTTCATCATAAAACCTGTCATTTTCTGGCAAATTTTCAGCATCACTTTTTTTTTTTTAGCCTAAAATACTTGGTCTTGATAAAACTAATATCTTCATGGTTTGACAAAGATGAGACTAAAATGTCCAGAGTTTGGGACTAAAAACTGACTAAAAGTGAAAAGGATGAGGTTGACTACATATGACTAAATCCAGCACAGACTTTTGATCTCAGGACTAAGATTAAATCTAAGAATAGCTGACAAAATGAACACTAATTCAGACTGGTTTTGTTTGATGGTTAGGTTTATTCAACAAACGTATTTGGTTTGGCTAAGGCACCAAATCTACGTGGTTAAGTTTAGAAAAAGAGTTTGAATGCCGGTCTCCTGTGTGGTGCTGTGATAGGATGCGTTTCCACCACAGGAACTTTCCCCAGGAACTAGGAACCACTGGAGGAACTCAGTGTGATCCACCACAGGGACCAGGGTTTAATTTAAGATCTGGAGACGTTATTTTAACCCCTAAAAAGCACAAAGCAAAAATACTCCCACATGCTGCAAGATTTCATTAACGATGAATCAGTGCCATAATCTTTATCAGGTTAAAAATGAACTTTATCTTGAGTTGTAGGTGCAGAAGACAGCATGCAGGAGTCTTTTTGCTTTTTGTATTGTTGACTCTGCTCCTATGCACCTGTTTCCTTCAAGTGTGCAAATGTTTTCCTCTTTAACCCCCAGAAAGTCCCTGCTCAGGGCGTAGTACTACTTTTTCATTCACTGTGCTTCAACACATCAACGTGGAGTTACAGAGGATATGACAGACTCAAAATGATAGTCAAGCACAAAAATTACTTGTAAAAACAGTCATTTTTTCATATGCAAGCTGACTAATTTGCCTAATCTTTGTGGGTCCTAAGACCAAGGTGAAAGAGCAGTTTGGGTGGAAACAGCTTAAACTCCGGGTGCAAATCAAAGATTCTTTGGACAACGACAGAATATTTGCTGATACCACAAAGTCTGCCACAATACGGTTTTGGTTTCATTCAAATCAAGGGTCTGCGATCAATATCAAATGATGTCATATGTCCGTTTAACACATTCGGTTACATTCATACCAACTCACAAAAAGCAACTAAATTATTATTCAGCAATTTTATGACTGAACTCTTCCAGACATTTGTGACACAGACACAGACAGACGATATTTTCACTTTACATCCATCATATTGGATTGATGAACTGTCAATCAATATATCGATACAGATCAATGAATCATTACACCCTACCTATAGTGGTGCATGGATGGGTGGATGATGCATGCTGATGACATTTTTTTTGTATACTGACTTGCTACACAGCCTGTATATGATTTCAGTTCTATTACATAAAACTTGGTGTTGTACATGTTTATCAGTTGCACAGTAAACTTTTAAGATTGCTGAAATCTCACAGTCTGTAGGAGGCTTCAGACCCATCCACCCTGGCATGCAGACTTTCTCACTCTTTATACTGCTCCAGTCATAATTACTACAGCCACTAGAGGTCGCCACTAATGACAAACCTAAAAATGGGTTGTATACGCATATGCAGATGACTTTTTTCTTCCTAACTAACTGTTATTTTAATCATCGATTAATCTGTCGATTGTTTTCTCGATTAATCTGTTATTAGTGGTTTGGTCCATTAAATGTCAGAAAACGTCTTCGAATGTCTCAGTTTGTCCAAAACACAAAGATATTCAGTTTACTGTCATAGAGGAGTAAAAAAAACAGAAAATTTAGATGTTTTAAATTAAAAAATGACTCAAAGCAATTAATTGATTATCAAAACAGTTGGTTATTAATTTAATTATTGATTAATAATAATTGTTGCAGCTCTATGCTGGATTATAAACAGGATTACTGTTTGTAACAAAGAAGTGAATCTTGTTACCTGTCACACATTGTTTGTTCAATACACACTCCCACATAGCGCTGAATGTTATGCAAACAAATCACATTGATTATGATTATTTTGACAGATATTGCAATTGCAAAATGAGTCATGATTTTAGTGGAAATTCTATTTTTTGCGTTTCATTTGCACTGACATAAAAGGTAAAAATGATGATGTGATGAGGTCTGGAGAAGATGATTTGTAGGCTTGATTTATAATGTTTATGTTAAATTTTTACTTATTTAAAAAAACTGCAGCTCTTGTGTTTTGGATATTGCTCTTGGCCATATTGCCATTTTAATAATGTGTATTTTGATTTTTTTTTTTTTTTTTGTCTTAGCTTGTGCGATGTGGTTCTGGCGACCACACCTTACACTCTGGGCAAAATGAAAATGCTTCTCTGGGCGTTCATTATTGCAGGATTTTGTCTTACAGTGTTTTAAGTTACTACTGGAGAGACAGAGGCAGGGCAGTGATGATATTAGTCATGAGAATCACGATAAATTATAATCCTGATAGAAAGATGAACACCATTTCAACAGAATTTGGAGTTAGGAGGAGAGAATGAGAGGGAAACTGAGAGAGAGAGCGAGGAAAGGATAGCGATTAGCTGGTGTATCCGGAGAAAGAGGGGAAGGAGGAGGAGAGAAGAGGAGAGGGGAGAGTTGGTTTGGTGAGCTCGAGTATGAAGTAACTTATTCTGCTGAAAGTGCAACTGCCAGTTTTGGCATGAATCATCGCTTTTCCTCTGTTGGTATTTCCTGAAAAAAACCTCTTAAGAAAATTTTATAACCAAAACTTTCAGTCCTAATGCTTTAAAAACTGGAGACAAATTAGAGCCATCGCTGATGGCAGGTACGATTAATATTACTCGTCTCTCCTCTCCAGTAAGTTGTTAAACTGGAAGAAGGGAGTAAGTGAGAGTGTGATATAAGAAAATGAAGGGAGGAGGGAGGAGAAGGAGGGATGGAGGGAGTGGGGGAGGTGAGAGTACAGCCGAACAGCTCAGCATGGTGAGTTCTCTGACGGAAGTGAGGGAGGGGAAGGGACGGAGGAGGAACAACAGAGCTTGGCACAGAAAAAGAAAACTAGAGAGCGAGAGATTCTCCATGTCCCTGCTGCCATATGGTGAGCAGCCAGGCCGCAGCTCGGCTCATACAGGCACTAATGGAGAGGTAGAAGCACCGGAAAAGGCTTGTCACGCTGGAGAGTCTTTTTTTTTCGGAGAACAAGTGTCCAAATTCTCTGATTTCAGCTCCTCAAATGTGAAAATTTTCTGGTTTCTTTAGTCCTCCATGACTGTAAACTGAACATCTTTGGGCTGAGGACAAAACAAGACATTTGAGGACGTCACCTAAAATCACTTCAAGAAAAAAATACATATTTTCAGAATAAACACTTGAACTGGGACAATCAAATGTTGTTTTTTTTAGATTTGCTGGTATAAAATATGAGCATAAACATTTGTGCTTTTTTCAACCCATGCTGTATTAGAGAGTTATTGGTCGCTGTAATCCTTCCTCCTGTCCATACTGGCAGTGAAGTACATCTTCATGATTTATCTTTTACAAAATGCTGTCTCTGACTTGCGCCATACTCTACATTTGTCAGCAAAACTGACGTGTTGCTTTGTTAATCAGCCTCTAGAGGATTTCAGGGAGCTTTTTTGGGATTGTTGCTGCCTAAAATGCCTTATTTGTTTAAAGCTTTTGTAAGAAATTGTGATGTGTGATGCAACTTTTTAAGGTGTGTTTTGCAAAACTGCGAGAAAAAAAAAAAGAAATTAAGTTTAGTTTTTTTGTATTAAAAAATGTGTCCTCAGTAACCTGACCCAGCACTGGTGAAAAAGGCTCACCAGTGCTGGGTCCTGAGAGGTATTCCACAAGCAAAGCAAAATCTTTTTGGAGCTCAAACTCAGTCAAAACAGCACAAAATTATAAGATATAAAAGTGCACAGAGCACTGATAAATGTCAGTGACAAACCTTGTTATCTTTACATGTTACAAAATAAATAAAAATAAAAATATGACAAAATAGTAAATGCAGTAGTAAAAACTTGTATACATATATGATGTTTGCACAGAGGACTGCAAATTCATCAGGGAGATTGGTTGATACAATAAAAACTGAAAAGTCATTTGTTTTATTCACTGTTAGGTCCACTCAAAAAATCAATATCTATTTATGTGTACACTATATTTAGAATATTATCACCACTTTACCTTTCTGTCAGGCAAACTTTTCTGATGGGAAACCACTGTTACATAAGTTAAATATCGCTCTCCTGTAAACAACCAAACTCCATTAACAAAAACAGTCATTTTACTTTGCAGAACACAGGAGTTGTTGGTCTACTGCTGCCTTAATCTCTTAGTTTGTCTGTGTTATTGTGTGACTTTGGTGAATCTGAACTAACCCTTTAAAACACAGAAGTCACACAATAACACAAGCAAACAAACCGATGGCAGCAGCAGTAGACCAACAACTCTTGTTTTTGTGAGGTAAAATTACTGATTCTGCCAGTGCAGTTTGGTTGGTTTGGAGAGGGCAATATTCGGCTTATAAAACATCAGTTTTCTGTCAGAAAAGTCAGTCTGACAGCAAGGTAAGGTAAAGCCTGTCCACAGCAGTACAGTGCTTAGCTTCCTTCACCAGTACTCCTGCTGCTTCTCCAAACTGGGGGCTTGTCAACCTCCATGTTCTGTAGGTAATACACTGACTGTGGAAAAGTACCTCATACAGCCTCGCTTCAAATAGTACGAACTATCCCTTTAAAGCATTTTTTCTCACCTATGGTGCCTTAAAAGACGGCCTTCCTCTATGAGTTTGATGCAACCTCACACGATGTATATGACCAGTTTCATAATCCCCAGATTCTTATCAGCCTGTAAAGGTGATAAACTCTTTTCTGAAAATAATAAGGTGTTAAAGTGAGTGTGGGAGGATCTCCATCGCATGCAAACACATTCCTTTTCTGTATGCACACACACACGCACACAGATAGACACCCAGTTGCTGCAAACCGGAAACCCATTTCTAATTCTGGCATGCATTTTACCTTCCATTCAATTTCACAAATAGCATGAGAGGGAGGAAACTTTTTAATACTCGTCTATTATAGGACACAGAATGAGCTCCAATCAATCTTGCAGATGACTCCTCTACAGTAAGAGCGCGAGTGTGTGTGTCTGAGTGTGTTTGGTGTGTGTGTGTGTGTGTGTATGTGTGTGTGTGTGGGGACTAGATTAAAGACAGAGTGAGAGACGGAGATGTGGGGAGGTGAGGAAGACGCTGAGAGGGAGACAGGTTAGTGAAAGAGTTGGAGAGAATGAAACTTTGACTTTTGAAGGTCTTCACTTAAAGGGACAGTTCACATTTTTTGATGTGGGGTATGAGATACTTAGTGTATTACCTACACTAGATGGCGGCTGACACGCCCCCAGTTTGGAGAAGCAGAGAGGAGCACCAGCACAGAAGCTAAACAGTGTACTGCTGTGGACAGGGTAGGCAGCAAAGTGTATTTTAGACACCTAAAAAAATTGTTTAGTTCTATATTTAGAATATTTTCACTGTTTTACCTTGGTGTCACACAGACTTTTCTGATGGAAAACTAACATTACATGAATCAAATATCCAAACAACTAAAATCTGTAATTTTACCTCATAGCACATGAGATTTGTTGGTCTGCCACAGCCTCAGTCTGTTAGTTGTTTTGTGTGTTTTTGTGTGACTTTTTCAAAAGGATAGTTCTGATTCACCAAATCCACACAGTAACACAAACTAAACAAACTAACTGATTCAGGAAACAGTTGACCAGCAAGTCCTTTCTTTTGCAAAGTAAAATGACTTTTAATTTTTAGGGATCTACCATTATATAGAATATTGCAATAAAAAAAGTTTCAATACTGTACCAGGCTGTGACAATACTCACTGTGATATTACATATTATTATTATTGTTATTATTATTATTTTACTTTTTAAATTTTATTTTTATAGAAGGACTGCTGCATAATTTATGTTTTGCACATAATTCGAGCATCCATTGCCAAAGACAGTTCATTTTTTGCATGCTTTTTGCATGGCTGGCTACTTTTATTATATTTTATTAAAGACGGAAAGCAGAATTTTCTAAATTTCCCTCAACCAATTAATCAATTAATGACTGATAATTAAAAAGATACAAAATGTATTTTTGAGGCCTTTTATCAGTAAATGTGAATTTCAGACTTTTTAAGGACATGCAACATATTCACCTAAACAGAGGATGGAGATGGAGAATTTTCCACTGACCCCACATTTCTCCTCTGGATGCATTCACATCTAAACTGGGTATAAATTGCGTAATATGCAGAAAGCATATGTGCTGATATGCAGTGCAAATTTTGTGCATTTTTCTCAACTGATAACTGAAAATGCTAACCACTTTCCCTTATTTTTTTCTTTTTTTTTTCTCATTTTAAGTTTCCTTATTCAACAAATGAGGCACAATCACAACCATTTCTATACTATTGATTAATTATCCTTTCATACATCTTTAATTTGTTGAATTGGTAACAGTGATTAATTGATTTATGATTATCCCTTGTTGAAAGGAAAAACAATTTTATACACAAAAAATGCTATTTATTATTCAAGAAACAGACTCTTTTTTTCAAGTTGTAATTTTCTTTGTTTTTTCTGTGATTAAATCTTTTTTTTTTCGTGGTATTATTGTACCGTGACTTTTTGGTATCGTTACACCCCTACTGATTTTCAGAGTTTGGTTGCTTGGTTGGAGAGAGTGAAATTTGGCTTATATAACGTTTGTTTCCCATCAGAAAAGTCTGTCTGACAGGAAGGTAAAGAGGTGAAAATATTTTAAATATATCGTACAGTTAAACTGATATTGGTTATTTTCAGGTGGACCTTTTTTGAGTGACTGAAATAGCTTTTGTTAATAATGTCCTCAGAAGTACTGCACATCATTCAGCTTCTGTGCTGAACTGCTCCTCTCTGCTTCTCCAGACTGGGGGCGTCTCATCTACTCGGACTAAAAATCCAAACTATCCCTTTAACATCTCACAACAGGAGAGAGTAAAACAGAACCAAAGTTACTTTAAAATAAGTGTTGGAGAGTAAATGAGAACGAGACAGAGAGAGTTGGAGTGCTTAATTTCCAAATGGCTGCGAGGTGATTTTCTCTGACACTGACTCATTGTTATTTGATTCATGTCTGCCTGCTTTTTGAATATCGATCCAGGAACCGGAGGAGTGACTCATACTCGGCCATAGAGGCCTGAGTCACTACAGGAAAAGAGTCAAAGCTGGCTCCCAGTCCCAGCCTGATGCCACCCTGCTTTATGAAAGCCCAGGAGTGGAGCCGGCAGTGCCAACGTTTGGCTTAGCAGCAGTAATGACGCTCAAGGACTAAAGGACTCAGCTATTTTATCTGCTTTATTTTTGGACACATATACTGTATGCCAAGCAGGGGGTCTGAAACTTAGCAGAGTTGTTTACTGTAACTGAAACTTTAAGCTTTGATTGAGGATTCAGACTCTGGCAGAGAAGCGGTCCGGAAACATTTGGGAAGGACTAGACCTTTTTCACGCTGCCGGACCAAATTGGTTTTGTGTGACAAGTTACTGATTTTGCCCATGGAGTTTGGTTTGGGAAACTGCCGTTATATAAGCCAATGATTGCTCTTTCCAAACCAACCAAACTCCTTGGGTAAAAAGAGCAATTTTACCTCACAGAACACAGGAGTCGCTAGTCTCCTGCTGCCTCGATCTGATAGTTTGATTATGTTATGATGGGACTTTGGTGAACCCAAATCACAGAAGTCACACAATAACAAAAGAAAACTAACCAATGGAGGCAGCGGTAGATCAGCATCTCCAGTGTTCTGCAAGATAAAATGACTGATTTTGCTTATGGAGTTTGGTTGGTTTGAAGAGAGTGGTATTTGGCATATCTTCCTGTCAGAAAAGGCTGTCTGCAGCAAGGTAAAGCGGTGAAAATATTCAAAATTTTGAAAATTTAAAAAGGTAAAATCTTTTGGGATCCAATGCCAGCAAGAGATAGATGTGTGTGTGTCCTCTCTGTTTGTCCTTGCCAGGTAAAGGTTCGTGCAGTGTCCAGCTTTGAGTTATAGAGCGTTGTAGCATCTGTCACAGCGCCATAAACTTAGTCCAGAACCTCCTCCTCCGTCCCTCGGTCCTTCCTCACCCTTTTCCTCTGTCTGCTTTGCTCCTCTTTTCTCAGACCTTCTTCCTTTTGCCTGATATATCTTCTTCCTCTTTGCCATTGTTGTCCAAAAATTATTAAAAACCCATAAATGAGCCGGTATGCATGACATGTTCCATCATTACCACAAACATACACATACTGTAGTTTATTTGGACCTGCTGCTGGAAATACTCACTAGAGCACTAAATATGGTTGAATCCTCACTTTCAGAATTGTTTGCTAAAAACTACAGCGTCCAGCTGTTTTATGAAATCACTAAGCCTTCTTTTAAAAATAAAACTACACACTTGTGACCTATTTTTTAAGACTGATGTTGTCAGTCGGAACCAATGGGCTTGGGGCTGAGCTCTTTAGAGATTATTGATTTTGGTCTTTTATGGAAATTGTTAGCAGCCTTAATCTTTTAATGACATGATAAAAATCTTGCAATGATGTCTAATAATTTCCAGGAAATTTCCATATGGACACATCACTCCACTAGCATTAACAAAATGTAACTTCTCAATTTCTAAAGTTAGATTCTATTTAAAAAATGTGGAAATAGGTACACAGCAGAAGAAATGATAAATAAATAATGTGCTGTTTAAAGCCATCTTCCTGATATGTAATGTTAGCTAAGCCAGCTAGCATCATAGCTTCATGACATTTCTCGACTGAGTTACAATGTTGGAAAGTAACTAAGTATATTTACTGAAGCACTTGAGGTAGTTAACTTGAGTATTTCTATTTTCTACTAACTCATACTTCTACTTTACTGCATCTCAGAGGCAAATATTGTAGTTTTTACTCCACTACTTTTGTCTGCAAACATCAGTTACTAGTTACTTTGCAGATTCAGATTAAAAATTCAAAATATAATAAATTCTGGCATTATTATTTCAAGAAAGCTTCATTGATCTCCAGGTAGATATTGATTAAATAAAGGTAAATAAAATAAAATTAGCTCCACATTTACCAGCTGCAACAGTAAAGCAATGAACAGCATTAATAATTATTATCCAAAAATATAATATGCAGTATATTATTCTGAATAATGAGTACTTTTACTTTTAGGAGTATATTTTGATGCTTATACCTTTGTACCTTTACTTGAGCAACATTTTCAATACTTTTACAGTATTTCTACTCTGTTATAATACTATGTGCAAATGTACTACATGCAAATAAATAATATAAAAAATAAACAAAATAAAAAGAAAATGAAGTATAATGTATATTTTCCCTCTTTTAAAACTTATTTGCTTATCAAAACAAGATATTGTTTTGTTGTACTTTAATCTCAAAATGATGCAGTAGGCTTTATTTGCGTATTAAAATCACAAGTCCCTGATTTTTTACTCATATCATGTCACCTTTTTCACTACCTTAGAGTTTGCTTTTCTGAACATAACACATAAACACTCCACAGTGCAGTAAACAGCTTGTTAAGATGGATATTTTACGTTTCTCTATGTGATTTGATTTGCATATTCACAATGACAATGCTATGGTTTCTCTACGGTTTACCTCTGTGCAGCAAAAAATCTCTCTCCTGGCAAATGAATTCATCTCATTGTGAGTTTAAAGAACTTGTTTTTCCTCTAAAGAGTGAGCAGACACATCATTATACTCTTATAAAAACACTGACCACTTTACTAGAATAAAATCCTGGAAAGATTTATTTTGGAATATAAGTGAAATGATCTCAGCACTTTCATTAAGAAAAAGAGGATTTTTACCTCTCAGTTCTGAGCTAAATGAGGGATCCTCTTTTATTTTTTTTTTGCAGTGTGTATCTCATTTATGTAATCCAATTTAATTTACATTCTCATGGACAAAGCTTAGGTTTCTCTGTGTGTGTGGAGTCAGAGTGCAGAGCTTGTTAGTGCTACACAGCTTAATTATGGGACACTTTATGTTAATGTTGTTTTCTGCTCTGAATCGTGGACCATTTCTTTAAAATATGCATATATGCACCCACATACACACACAAAAGGTTTGTTTTCATGTTGTTCAAGAGTAAAGGCATCGGGCGTTTTGATGAAAAAGTGGAGTTTGTGTTGAGTTTGTGTGTATTTGTGCAGAAAAGTGCAGCTTTTTATTCTCACTTTGCTTTAACCTTGTGTCTCACTACATTTGAATATGGATATTTTCCTGCATTTTCTTAATGAGGCCGCTCTCTGTTTCTCCGTCGTGCTGTACGTTTCTCTCTGATCTCTTTCCCTCTCTGTCCCCTCCCTTCGCTCCATCCTCCTCCCTGTCTCCTTCTCATAATGATCGTCCTCCCCCCTCCACACACACACACACACACACACACACACACACACACGTCTTCCAACGCTATGATTTGATGTAATAAAGATTTTTTTCTCACCTGCGAGAGAGAATTTGATGGCTTGTTGCGGTTGACTGATTTGTGGAGACGGACTTGATGTATTTCCTGCTCCTGTTCTCATTGTTTGCGTCTACAGTGTGTCCTACTTCGACACACTGATTACAAAAACACACACAAAAACACACAAACACACTACACTCGTGTTAGATTGTTGCCTACCTGGTTTCTGTTGACTGAGGAGAACTTAGGTCACAAATGACACATGTATCCAGCAGGTGATTTGAAGGGGATGAGTTTAACAAAGTGAACCCAAATGCGTAATAATAATAATAATAATAATGATAATAATAATAATAATAATATTCTTTAAACTATGCAGATATGAGGCGGAGTTTTTAAAAAGTACAGAACCAAAAGAGTTGTTCATGAGTCAGTTTGCTAGTGATGGAAGCAAACCTGGTTGCTAGGAAGAATCCACCTTCTCTCTTCTCGTGCGCCCATTGAGCCACAACCTTGTTAAAAATGAACAAATCACGTGTCCACTGTAAGATTTCCGACTCTGGTACTCAGCTTAGTGTGCTGAATGAGCATTTGTTGTAGTTTGCATGTGTTGAGGGTCAGGATGTGCACGATTAATTGACCATACAATTAAATGTCGCCATCTTTGCTAGTCAGCACCAGAAATACTAGTCGGTTAAACTATTTATCAATATTTTATTCATGCACAATGTCAGTTAACTGTGTCAGAATAAACTGGTATATAATCACTCGACTGGAGCAACATGTGGCCACGTTCAGCACAGGCACGGACAGTAACCTGCAAGCAGAGCAGCTGCTGTTGCTAGCACTGCTAGCATTAGCCACCCTGTGTGTCAGGCTGCAGCTAACGTCAGCTCCAAAAGATATCGTTCACCTGCAGACTCTGTGATCCTTTTCAGTCTGAAAAGTTGAAGCATTTAGTGAGTTGTTGTCATGTTTTGAAGGTTAAAGTGTCATTTAAAATACAATTTGGTGATTGTAGACTGTGATTAATGGTTTCAAATGGCTCTTAATACACAGTATTTTTTTCATTCAGTGTTTAATGTTATCAATTAATAAATTGTGCTTAATTTTAGCTGTTTTCTGAGTGTTTTCGTACCGTTAAACTAGTTGACTAGTCTAAAGTAAAATTTGCATTTAGTCAGCAGAGAAATTAGTGGCCAGGAGCATCCCTGGTACAAAGGGTGATGCAGTCTGTGTAAGGATTTGTTGGGGTGGATGAATGTATCAAACTCTCCCAGACTTTCTCCCAAGAGACCAACGTTCATGTCTCGTAGGAAACCAAAAGTCAAAGTTGACTTATTTTAACTTACATATGTAACTTAAGTGAGGTCACCACATAATCTAAAACCAACCACAAGTTTAACATCATGTGACTTATGCCATGTGACTCGCATCTTAAGTTTTTTATCTGGCCTTCATTTGGGGCTGGTCTTTATTTGTTTGTTTGATCAGATTTATTATTTGAGTCTCAGTCATTATTTGAACACTGTCTTTTATTTGAGATTATCTGGGGTCACTCGGTTTGGGAATTACGAGGACACTGAAGTGTAGACTGTCTCCACCGTGTCCTTCAGGCAGCCCCTGACTCAGGACACAGAGCTGATTTATAGGAGAGCTCATACTGAGGCCCTTTACAGGTCTATAGGACAACAACACAGGGCCTGTCGAGGTGTTGGCGTGTTGCTGCTGGTTTACAGATGAAAAGATAGATGCTAGAGGCTATTTTGTCAGGTTTGGTTCTTACACATAAAATATATGTGACTGGCCAACAAAGTACATTGTCAGATAATGTTGTATTACAGCGTGTACATAATAAGTTTCTTCTATAGTTCTGCTGTTGTAATCTATATGACAGTAAACTGACTATATGACTATAAACTAAACTTTTCTTTGTATTAACAGAGACAACTGTTTGATTTGTTGTAATTGTTTGAAAAAAGAAAAATGTGTGAGAAAACAGCATTATAGTGAGGTACTGTAGTACTGCAGAGATGACCTGACCTAAAAATCTTGTTCTTCAGATGAAAGAAAACAAGTGTCTTTGGTACAGACCCCAGCAAGTATCACATCATCACGATTTTAATAATAAATGATCATTCACATTAGTTATATTGCATATTGCAATTTCAGCCAAAATAATGGCAATATGACTTTTTTTGACTATACGGTGCAGCCCTGTGGTGCATGCAACTGTCTCAGCGCATCAGTGTAAACCTTTTAATTACTTTATCATGACTTTAAACATAAATAACTGTTTTGCAAAATACTGTAAATTGTCAGTTCTGACTCGCTCCACACTCTTTTCTAGGTCAGCTCCTTTTCCTCCTGTTAACTTTTTCCCTCTCCGATCTGCACTGCCCCGTCAAATCTTACAGTAGCGTTAATATTTGTTCCAGAATCTCACTGTTTGTAGGAAGAACAGTAAATTTACTATCAGAATTTGTCTGTATTTTTACAGCATACAATTGGTTTGATTGTCCCATGAGGTAACAGAAATAGAAAAATAGAATAAAAAAACGTCAGAAAGAGACAACAGACACAAAAGATTGAAGGTAGGAGTAAAAGGTTTGGAAATAACCTAAAAACTCGATGAACCCAATAAGAGAATGACAGTAAGGACGGAGGGAAATTGGATGTAGTGAGGATGAAGGAACGTACTGAGCCCTTCTGTGCATTTAATACTGAGTGTAGTTACATCCAGCCAATATGGATTTATTAAGCCTAATACCAATAGAAGCTATTTTGGATTAAAGCCACCCATCATCAGCAAATACTGCCTCTGAAGTAACAAATAACTCACCAATAATCATATTAAAAAACAAAATATAGTCCATCAGAGTCATGTTGAATCTGATCAAAATTGTCAGTTTAAAAGCTTCACATGAACAACCGATATATTGATCGATCCTACAATAAACATATGATCAGTCACACTGCCTGAACTGTATGTTGGTCTGACTCTATCAGAGCCGGGGGTCGGGACAGACACACTGAGCGACGTGGAGCAGGAAGTAAATCCTGCGGTGCTGCAGCAGCAGGTGACCTCGTTGAGACCTTTGGCTATTGCTCCCAGGAAGTGAGTGTGTGTGTGTGTGTGTGTGTTAACGTCATCAGCGGTGTGTTTGCATGTGCATGAGTGTGTGTTAGTTTGTGTGCGTGTTGTTTAAAGACAAGTGATGGGGTGAGATGAGGTGTGTGTGGGCAGGTTGTGTTTCACCCACTGGGTCCTCAGAGTCTCTGCAGGTTTCCTTCAGGGTGTATTTAGTTTGTCCTGTTACACACACAGAAGCAGTGTTCACTTCTCTATCAAATGACTGTCAGACTTCCCTTTTCTCTGGCCTGCACTGCTGGGATTTGTAGTTTTTAACAGCTGAGCTGATGGGGGAGGAGACTGCACCGCTGACTCCCAGTCTGTGAGTAGCTGCTGTTCTGCAGCCACAGCAAATGATATGAAATCCTTGAAATGTTATTTACTGAGCTGTGCAGATTGAATGACTGAGCAGTGACTGAATTTTAGGACGTCAGAGCTAATTTTAAACTCGTAGTCCAGCCTGGCTCGTCTTAATGTTGTGATAAAGTTTGGAGTGTTTATATGAATCAGTGTTATCCTCACTATTTTGTATTGTTTTGTGTTTGAAATGTGGAGGTCATGAGTATTGACTATTATTGATTATTTACTATGATTTTTGTACTTTACAGTGGATAAATTGCCAGATGCATCACTTTATTTGAAGGGGTGTGCACAAGACTGACATGATACCTTTCATGAACATGAAGGAGTTTGTTCTGCAATTTGTTCTTTCATTATATTTGCACAGTAAAGAGTTTTAGCTTAAACGTTTCACGTAGCATGAGACTGAGCATGAGGAATGGGGTGGGACTGTGCCATGTGGTAATGAAAATAGAAAAATAGAGAAGAAAAAACAATGCTTTGTCATCAGTGTTTGTCTATTTGACCAGGGGTCTTCAACTTTTATGATCAAAAAAGCCATTTTTGGCCAAAAAAAAAAAAAAGAGGAAAAATCTGTCTGGAGACACGACTTTGTTATACATATGCTGCAGCTCATCAGCAGCAGGCGTCTATAGCACAGGACAGTTCTATGTGCCCTGATGGCAGCGTGTAGCATCGTGGCTATTGTTCAAGTCAGGTACTTGGTAAATAATTCTTTTCCAGGGCTTAAAATCCATACTGACTTTTGCCAGTATGGCTGTTGTACATAAGATGTAAGTTGGCATTAAATTTCATTCAAAGTGGCATTAAAAAGATCTTAAAAATGTCTTAAATTTAACTTGGAGAAGCCTGGGGCTACCCTGCTATTTTTCTCACTCCTCTAATTTCTTCTCCTCCTGTCTTTTCTTCTCCTCTTGTCTCATTTCCTCTCCTGGCTCCTCACTTTTACTCTCCTCTACTCAAGGGCTGCAACTAGCGATTTTCATTTTCATTGTCAATTAATCTGCCGGTCTTTTTCTCGATTAATTGATAAGTTCTTTGACAGGAGTCCAAGATGTCGTCCTCAAATGTCTCGTTTTGTCCACAACCCAAAGATATTCAGTTTACTGTCAGAGAGGAGTAAAGAAACCAGAAAATATTCACATTTAAGAAGCTGAAATCAGAGAATTTTAACCTTTTTTTCTTTAAAAAATCACTCAAACTGATTTATTGATTATCAAAATAGTTGGCGATAAATAATAATCGACTCTGCTCTATTCTTTCCTTCTTTTCTCTCTTCTCCTCCTTCTTCTTTACTCTGTAATTTATTGCCTTCTTGGTATTTTTCACTTTTATTTCTTATTGTAATATTTCCACATGTGTTTTTTAATGCACATATCTGTGTGTTATGAATAGGGTGTGATTTTGTTCCCACCCCTTCTCTAAATCAGACTTGGCTTCATAAAATCAAACTGTGTATATGCAGTGTGTCATCTTCTCCTGTGATTCTGAGCCCATCAGCTCTCCTCCTCTCCTCCTCCTCCTCCTCCTCCTCCTCCTCCTCCTCCTCCTCCTCTCTGGTCTGTTTCCCCTCTATTTGCTCCCTCCTCAATCTCCACACTGTGAAATCCAATTAATCAACATACTGTAACGCCTTAGATAAAACCAATACTCTTCCCCTCTCTTTCTCATATCGATTTGAAGAGTTTCTTGAGTCTGCAAAGCAGCCTGAAACAATAGCAAACAGAGAAAAAAAAGTTGATTGCACCAAAACACACAAACAGTTCAGAGAACAGTGATATCGACTGGACTTAATGCAACGATTGTCTCCTTCGCTCTCTCGTTTCTGCTCGCTTCTCCTCCCTCCTCTTTATTTATTTATTATTCATCCAATAAAAAAATACTTATAGCGTTCTTCTCTTGTCTGTATTGTGTCTTATCGCCCTTTAACTGGTGTGATTTGCAATAAATCACAGTTTATGGAAACTCCATGAAATGCTGAAACTAATTGGATCAAAAGAGCAAAATGGAGTCATGAATTTTCATCCTATTTCTTCTTTACAAGAAATGACTTCATGTCTGTGTTTACCTCTTCATATATTTCTATTTTTAGCCTCACTAGCGGTCAGAACAGAAAGGCTTGTCAGTTGGTTGGTCAGTTGGCCCAAACTGAAGTATCACAACTACTACTGGGTGGATTTTCATGAAATTTTGTACAAACATGCATGATTTCCAAAGGATGTATTCCAGTAACTTTGGTGATCGCCTGACTTTTCTTATAGTGCCACGGTGAAGTTGCCAATTTGGCAACTATTATTTGCAGTATTACAGAAATGCAGGTCCAGAAAGGATGAACTCAGAGTCTTCTGTTCCACTTTGGTCCTGATTAGGGCTGAAAGATTTTGAAAAAAATATCTAATTGCAATTATTTTGACTGAGATTGCAGCTGCAATACAGGGTTTGCACGAGTGCTGGAAATCCTTGAAAACACTTGAATTATAATGTGATGTTTTCAAGGTTTGAAAAGTGCTTGGGTTTTGGTCAAAGTGCTTCAAACTCCTTGAAGCTGTATTTGCATTCCTTTCACAATAAATTGCCATCTGATTGATTACTTTGCTTTTTAATTGATTAGTTGTCAAGTGTGTTTTCCTTTGACTTGTCACTCCTTTGTAGAATATCATGAAATATAATTTTGGTTGTTTGCAGCACAGTAACATCTGATTTAATGTGGTGAAGAAGTGAATTTATCATTTTGAGTGCATTCAGATAAATGTGTAATTTACCACAGCTGTTAGGTGCTTGAAAAGCTCAAAAATAAACCTTTAAAATTCTTGAACAGTGCTTGAATTTGGAAAAGGTGTAGGAGCCCCGGTGATATGATCTGCGATATTAAAAAGAATGATAATTTTTTCTTTATTTACAGTTTCTTTGAAAAACATATTAAAATGGTGATGGTGAGATTTTTGCAGGGATCTGTACCAAACAAAGATGCTTTAGTTTGTAGGACAGGACGACTCTGCTGCAGGTTTGTCTGGTATCATGAGACTAAGAGTTTGGCGATATGTTAAAATTTTCCAACCGGCCACCGTCAGCCCATTTGCATCAACCAATTGCTGATATCTGACATAGAATATCTGTGTAATTGCCTAAGCCTAAAGTGTTGTAGACTTTGACCGTCCACTACAATTGTATTCGTCCAATACTTTATACTCCCATCTGTATTATGCCACACCATATATTTTTGTCTTATATACTAATCTGTAACACGATCACCTTTCAAAGAAGCTGAAGGATTCATGTCTCCATCTTGTTTTCTGTCTTCCAGAGGTATTCAGCAGCAGTTGTCCAGCTACAGGGAGACGGTGATCCGGCAGGCCACGGTGGCGGCGGGCTCGGCCGTTCACCGGGACGACGCACCGACCTGCGGCATCTGCCACAAGACCAAGTTCGCAGACGGCTGTGGGAACCTGTGTTCGTACTGCCAGACCAAGTTCTGTGCCCGCTGTGGAGGGCGAGTCTCCCTGAGATCCAACACGGTAAGAGAGAGAGGAAGATTATTCTTTCTTTCTTTCTTTTTTTCTTTCTTTCTTTCTTTCTTTCTTTCTTTCTCTCTCTCTCTCTTTCTTCTTCTCACCAAAACTCACCAAAATTGGCAGGTGGGTCGCAAATTCCAACCACTACTCAGGCGACAAACATGACACTCACTGACCTCAAAGTGGCGCTGTAATGACAAAATGATAAAATTTACATTTTTGTGCAGTTATCTGCATCTTTTTGTCAGTCAGTCCTCCGCTTCAAAAATGTCAGCTTTAATGACTTTACCTCAATTTGATCAAAATCCTTTCTTCACGAACTCGTCCTGGAATTGAGTCAACATCATCTACAGACTTTACTGATCTAAAGTTATCAAAAGAATTTTGATCCAATTTTGATATAATTCATTTGGATTTTACAAGCCAATCAATTTTTATCAAAATAGCTTATTTTCAAAAATTTGCAATAATTCATGAACACGATGAGATATCAGAGACTGATATAAGTCACCGTTTTAGAGAATCACTATGATGCACTGATCACCAGCAGAATATTTTATCATGCTGAAGTCTTAGAAATCATTAAATCATTCACTTACATTGACTTCAGTGCAGCACTTTATGAATTGTCTGCAGAACAAAATTAATGTTGAATGTCAGGGACAGCTCTGTTGTCCTCATGGTCCTTTAATCATCAGGTCACAGGTCCAAACCCCCATGTGGACGATGTAACAGTCACAGGTGGTTTGTAAATTCTCTCCACTACTCAGACATGTTTAATGACACTTAATGACCTCAACGAAATGTTGTAACACCAAGTTTTATTTTCTCAGACATGGCCTGGCATAGACACAAACTTTTTCATAGTTTTAATCTTTCAAATCATCAGCATCTGTTCTTCTGCTCTAAAAATGGTTTTTTTTTTGCATCTTGCTTGGACCCCAATAAAACCCGCTTTCACGACTTGTTATAGTTGTTGTCCTTGGTGTGGACAGCCCTTTCTATTGATATGCAGTGGGGGGAAGGAAAATGTAGGCTCAGAATATAAAGATTTACTTTTCTGTTGACAGTTGGTTAAATCAGTTATAAAAAAGTTTTCGTTAACAACCAGTCAGTTGATAAAATAAGTTGAGAATTTATTTTTGTTTTAGTCTTCATCTTTCATTGTTCATTTTATTTATTTATTGATTTATTTTACCTCCAAGCTGTATATTTTCCCCAATATTTCCAATTTTCCTCATGCTTATATGATTATGAGACAGATCAGGGCTTGGCAATATAGATTTTAGATATAGTTATATTGTGATGTGGCATAAGTGTTGTCTTATAAACATGATATTTGGTCCAATATATGATTTTGACTCATTTTATCACCTCAGCAGCTCTTGGAGTACACAACCTGTCACAACCTACGTGATCAATAATTATTGATATCGACTGATATGAAACTTCACTGTTGTGATAGGTTCTTCTGCTATATCACCCAGGCCTAAGACACATAAATGATTAAACCTAAAGACCAAAAAAAAAAAAAAATGTTAAAGGAAAACTTCAAAGCTTTTCTTTTTTACGCTGCATTTAATTTTATTTTTTAACTGACAGGATCATTTATTGAAATATTCATTTATATTTTGACTAGTCTTGTACTTCTGGTGCATGATAGTGGTGTGTGAGAATAAACACACTCACAGCAGCACATCCAGCTGTTCGACTGTGCGTCCAATCAGGTAGCAGAGCCTCAGGTGTTTGGACTCAGGTGGAGGTGATGAGCCATGGCACATATGTGTGTGTCTCTATGTGTGTATTTGTGTATAGTATCCTCTGGATGTGTGTGTTACAGTTTACTGATGTGTGTGTCTCCATCCATGTGTGTGAATGTGATCTATGTGTGTGCGTGTGTGTGTATGTGTGAGACCCAGGCAGGAGCTGGTAAAGGTTAATTGGGCATTAGACTGAGCTGTGGACTAAGGGGGTGGTCTCCCACTCTGTCTCGGTGTCCCAGGGGTCCGGAGGTGCCCTATACACACACAGCAGGGTGTAGGTGTGTGTGTGTATGTGTGTGTGTGTGTGCGCGTGTGTGTGATGGCATCGGGTGGCGAGTCTTCCTCTTAAATAAGTGACGTCCCCTCTCCCACCCCCTTCCCCTCTCCTACATCGCCACTGTGGCATTTAATGACCTCACACACACCACACACACACAAACACACACACAGGCAAAAGTACATCCTAATTAGTTGCTGTCTGACGTGGGGAGAGTTCAGCTGCGGGGTCCTGGGTGGTGTGTTGGGGTGGGCGGCAGTTGCATTCAGTGGGAGAAGATCTTTGAAGGGTGGATTTTGTGCACACACACGCACATACAGACACACGCACACAAGTAAGGTGCTGCTGTTAGACTTGTTACTTATATTTATTTCTTCATATGATGCTACAGTTAATGCCTAATGCAGTGTTCATTATTTTTGAAATCTTAGTTTTGTGCAGAGCAGTAATATCTGTGATTACTGCAATAACTAATAATAAGGAAAAAATATTAAAATAAAATGATACAGTCTGGAAATTTGCCACCATTTTTGCCAGAAAAATGACAGCATTGGTCCCATTTACCTTCTTTAGATAAACTTAAATCTTTGAGTTTTAGAATCCCCCAAAATTGGGGGTAAGGTTTTGAGGACTTACAGTTAGTCAGTCTTTATTTTTGTGAAATGGTCTAACTTGCAACAGACTAATCGATGGGCAAAACTAAGACTAGTCTAAAATATCTTTGTGAAACCGGCCCTGGATCACAGAGGGGCGCAGCCATACACCTGGTGCAGACGTAGAGCATGATGTGGGATTTCCTCCTGGTGAAGCGAGTGCTTACAGGATCAAGAAATCTCACTTTCATGTTTGCATCTTTCATTTTTGCCTGTTTAGGCACAGTGACCACAGTGTTTCAGTTCCCTTTTGCTGTCAATGAATAAAAAAAAATCATCCATCTGCTTTGTGTGGTGCTGACTGCATGATGCTCGGTGTCACATATCTGTGTGTCTCTTACACTGTTTGTAAGCAGGGCTGCAGGATCATTGTCATGCTTTCAGATATCATCTTTGCTCACATTCTCTCTGTCTTTCTTTTCATTATACATGAATGGCTGACTGGGCTGCAGGAGGACAAAGTGGTGAGTGATGTGTTTTTTTCTTTTCCTTTCTTTTCTGGACCACACAACTCTGCCTGCAACCTTTAACACAATCCATCCTAACGGGTTCAGACAGGATGTATGTATGTGTGTATGTATGGATTTCTGTTTATCCACCTGCTTATTTTTATTACATTATTATTGGTACAAGTTGTATCAGTAGCCTTAATGGTATTAATGACGTATTATAATTTAATAAGGTACCTTCTTGGCCACCATATACGGTGTTCTCATTATCTCAAAACTAAATTACAACAATCTATATGGATAGTTTTCCCGTACCTGCTGATATTCCTGTAGCCTCACCCAGCATGAGTCACATGGAGGAAACCAACCTGATCCTCAGAGGTGGATCATATTAGAGCTTTTCCACCAGCATGGAACTGGTCCCGTTCCCGCACAGCATTTCCTACAGAAATAAACTGCTTCAGGACCCCCAAAAAGTTGGTTCCCAGCTTGAATCAAAAAGTTGCAGGTTTCCTCGGGGAACAAAAGTGGGCGTGTCATCTTCTACAGGTGGTTGTTGTGCATTGTGCAGCGCCCCCTGTTGATGATTTCCTTGATTACAATGGTTCCACTCACAACAGGTGGAAACGTGGTGTTTTTCCTCTGGCCTGTGGTGCTCTTTATCGATCTTGATTGTTTTGGTGTGAGCTGAAGAGTTTTGAATTTATCTATCTACTAGAAAAAAGGTCGTCCTTACAGAGATTTTTTTCAAAGAAAGGGTTCTTCAAGGGTTCGTCAAGGGTTCTGTGTAAGACTTGGGGTATTATTAAGACCTTTTTCATCCAAATAACCCTTTTTGGACGAAAAAGTTCCTCAAGGATCAGTTTTAAAAGATGTTTTCTCGATTCAAACATTGGTAATTGTAACATAGATTGTTCAAATGATGGATGCTCATAATGTACAATCTATGGAATTCAATCACTTTTTCCCTTTTCTGTAGAACACAGTATGGTTCTTCGTAGAACAAGACTGTTATAGGTAAAACCGTTATAAAATATATTTTTAGATCCCCTGAGTTAGTTCCACATGACACCCTTGGAATAAAAAAGTGTTATTGCACCCTTAGAAATAACGGTCTTATCTAGAACTATGAAGCGTTCTTTGGCTTGTACCCATAGCAGAACCCTTTTTGGGTCCTGGTAGAACCTTTATGAAAGATTTCAGAGAGTTCTACGTAGAACCCAACATAGTGTTATTCCTTGTACCATCACTGAAAGGTTCTACCCAGAACCCTCTATGAGAAGTTCAACAGAGAACTCTTCTATGGTGTAATGGTTCTACCCTGAACTATTTTATATTATTGTAAAAAGAACCCTTGATGAAAAAGGATTTCAACAATCCTTCAAGAACTCTTTCTCACAAAAATGGAACCCTTAGTCTTCCAAAGAACCCTTGACAAACCCTTTCTTCAAAAGGTATTCTTCAGAAGTAAATGGTTCTGTGTAGAACCTCAGCCCTTCAGGAAGAACCCCTGTGGAACCTGTATTTGTGTATCTGTCCTGTTTCTCAGGGTTCTTGACCCATACATGTTTGTTGTATTGACCTGCTCCGTCCCTGTGAAGAAGACGTCCTCCTTCGTCTTGTGACCCGTTGGTTAAACAGGAGTTTAGCGAATCATCTGATAGGACGCTGCTAGAGAACCGTTCCCGGAGGACATGCCTTTAACACCTTCCTCTGCTTGTGTAGTTGTGTCAGGTTTAGAACCTTTCTTGGCCTTGGCTGCCTTCCCTCAGGGCAGCTGCCAAACGGCACTTTGATGATACTTGGCTGGGCTTGAACGCCACGGCTGTCCGAGAGTGCTTTGGTGTGCTGTACATAGCAGCCTCGCTGCCTCACTCAGGCTCGGTACAACAATCACTGGCTCTAAAGAGGAACGTTTTGGCAGAATGGAGGCCTTATGTAGCACCGGCCTTATAGCTGGACAGCACACTGGGTTTGAATTACTGTTTGACATGGATTCATTTAATTACTCTGGGACTGATTAATCTTGCCTGGCACGGCGGCTGTCCAAAAGTGCAAAGTTACTCTGCCCGTTTTTTCCACTCCACTCAAACTAAGCACTCAAAGTTAAAGTGAAAGTGTTGGCACGGATCATCCCGGGCCTGAATGATATCAATTCTATCAGTGTGTTGTTGTCGTTTACATCAGCAATAACTGCTCTTAATAAAGTGCTTTTAAAACGGGTTTCTGTGGATCTTTGAGGTCAGGTTCCAAGAAAATGTCGCACATGAAGGTGGAGTGTGTCAGAATTTGTCAACCAGGAAAAGGAGACCGCAGACTGCAACAGGAGTCGTCGACTTGAAAAGTTTAATAAAAAAAACAATTACAAAAAACTTACAGAGATGACAAAAGGTGGAACAACGACAACCAAAAAAATCCAACAGAAGAGACACAGAAATCCTGAGAAAGGAACCACACAGAGAAAAAAACACAAAGCAAAAAAGAAACAGGAAGAACAGACAAATCGACGAGGATGAACTAGCAACTAAGGAGGTACAGATACGGGATTAAATACACAAGGTGGGGGAGGATAACAAGACACAGGTGAGGGCAATCAAGAACAGGTGAAAGTAATCAGTGATACAACAAAATTTTTCCAAAATTTTCCATTCCAAGAAAAAGAAATAACGTCAGGCTAAATTTTGGTAAAGGGAAGAGAGTGCAAAGAGTATCTGCAGGGTGTTTTCCTCTCACTCCTCACTCAGCTCAGAGCACTCATGTCAGGCTGAGTGGGTGTGTCCTGTGCCGCTGGATGACAGCGCGTTGCTGAACAACAGCTGTCACTCTGCAGACCATTACATTAGCAAAATACAATGACAAATATCAATCCAACAATCGGCAAAAAAACAACAACAAACAAACAAACAAAAAAAACAGGTGGCGACAGATTCATCGTCAACAGGTGATATATTCCTCCAATTGCCCAACCCTAGTATCAACCTTGCTCAACTGTCATTGGAGCACAGAGCTAAAAGGGGCGGGGCTTACGAAGGGTCCATTGTATTCATGTGTGATGAGGTCAGTCCCCATGTTGCTGGAGTGAGACAAGTTTGTGAAACATGACCTCGCTCTCAGACACAATGTTTAACTAAAGTTATGAGAGTTTGTTAAAGGCTGCTGGACATCTGGAGTTAACCACATGACAGACAGTCCAAGGTTCTGTGTCTGCAATGGCTGCATCTTAAATTATCTGTGTTATTTTAAAAGTTGTGGTTCCACTTCAGCTCTCTACATACACCAAAACCAAAAAACTGAGGTTTAATTGCCATTTTTTTCACCACATTTTGTGTACTGAATGAACTGTGATGAATTTTTTTAAAGTAAATGATAAAGAGACAGATAAAGTTTTAATAAGACATACAGCGTGTGGTGCATGCAGCCTGGTGTGTTGTGCTAATGATATTCAGCCTCATTATCTGCAGTGATGGCTGAGCTCTGGTGGAGAGATGAGTGTGTGTTGTTGTACTGAAGCCAAGTGTTTCTCACAGAAAGGGCCATTTTTGAAGTCTTGATTCCTCCTCTCATGGGAGCCCGGAGAAGAGTGTTGTGTGTTAGCTTCTCTCACCCTCACTCACATGCTCACTCACACCTCTCCTCTCTCTAATTGTAATGTCCAAGGCTGTATTTCTGTGGGGGATCTGTGCTTTTATGTGGCTATAACTCAGACTGCTCGGCACTGCTAGATTGCTGTTTTTAGACCAATTCTGATTCAGAATTACTGGCATGCTGCTTCATCCACCGGTGTTTTCAGCCCACTGATGCTGTTAACCACAGACGTGATGTTGGTATTATAAATACTCCATACTATTTTTGAACAAAGCCTTTTGCTGTTTTACGATGAGTCGGAGAGGACACTGGTGATTGTCTGATTGAAATATCGTCAGAACAACGTCTGCAGGAGCGGATGGAGAGGATGCTCTCTATATCGTCTAATTATTTGATGATAGAGGTGCACAGAGACGTCATTATCTGTATCTGCATCTGTGCAACCAACAAAATTATCTGTCGGATAAAGTTTTTAACCTAATTTTCATTTGCAATACAACTGTTGTGGCATCAAAGCATTAAAATGATCTAATATTGACATAATTCTGAAATATATTTGCACATCCTCCTCACTGTAAACCCAGATAAGTCAGCACTACTCAAAAAAATCAAGGCAATCATTTGCAACCATTTTATATCTCTTTACAGTAAAAATATAAAAAATATATATCCTTCAGTTGAAGGTAATAATTTTAATTTGTAATGTATTTGGTTGCATCCTGAATTATTGATACATTCTGGGCTGCAACTAATAATTATTTTCATTATCAATTAATTATTTTTTTTTAATTACTTGTTTTGTTTAGAAAATGTTCCATTCAATTCACAGTTATCTAAAACTATTTCCTTTTGCTCTGAAAAGTACAAGCAGAGCAAACTTTTAACATGAAAGAAAAAAAAAAGCAATTCAATGTCATTCAAATTCATAAGGCAGGTGGGGGGTGGGGGTGGTAAAAGTTTTTTTGGCCTCCAAAGGAGTGCATGACAGAAAAAGTTTGGGAACGACAGGACTAAGGCCTTGTGTCCACATAGCATTTATTTTCTGAGAGCTAGTGTCTTTTATCAGTTGTTCCCAGTGAGGAGACAGCGTCTGCATGCAGTCGCCTGGAGAAAAGGTGCGGTTCAGAGAGGAGCTGTTGTCAGCTGTTGCTACATGTCTCTTTGTCCAAACACTCACCAAACACAACTATACACACACCTGCTGTCAGTTACCTGGCACTCTGTATGATCAGATTTGGCACGTGGACGCAGACACGTCTTCTCAGGGCCGTCTGCTGCCTGTTAGAACTACTTACAGCGTCATTGCAGTTTTACTCCTCCTTCAGAGCCCCCTCCTGTGTTTCTTTTAGGAATCAGCCTCTTCATCCATCACGTGTTTGTTCAGTTATGTTGCCATCATGTTAATGTAATAGTTGTGTGTCACAGCTTTGCCCTGGGGGAGGTGTTTATGAGTCTGTGTCATGCTTGTGTAGATTTGTTGTAAGTGTTGCAGATCCACACTCATTCACTTCTCTGAGGCTTAAAATCCTCAAACGCAGTGTTTACGACCCCCTTTGCTCGCCACTGTGACCGAAAAAGTTGGTATTATTGCACCTTGAGAGGAATGACCAATCAAATGAAGGCAAAAATACCTAAAAAATAATCTTACTATGCGTCTGATACTTGTGGAAATGTACATGTATTGATCTGAGCCTACAAGGAATTATGGCTTTGTGCTGCTTTGTGTCGGGGTGCAGCGCAGGAGAAAAGCCTGAGCGATGTGTCATCTGCTGTTAATGCCACAGCGCCTCATGATTACTATTGATCGCCAGTCTCGCTAGCTGCGTCTGTCTTCACGTCCATCTCTCATTGACTGGTCTTAAGGGGGCCATCTCTCTCCTGGTTGTTGCTGTACACTTCCTTATGAAAGCAGCCTCGCACACACACACACTCACACACACAAATACATTCTCACTGTATGGTGTTTGTCTGCACAGACAAGCACACGCTCTTGTAAAGACACACACAGAAGTGCAGCACTGTTGCACACACAAGGAGGACACATTAGCATGCTCATGTGTGTATACACACGAACACTAATTCACTTTCTTTGTGCAGGACAGAGAGCTCAATGTTGCTTTTAGTGTCTGTCTCTAATCAGTGCAATGAAGATTTATCAAGAGTTCAGAAAAGTTTGTAAAAGTTGAAGAAGTAGTTGTCTAACACAGAGGTCTGCAACCTGCAGCTCCAGAGCCACGTGTGTCTCTTTTGCCCCCTCTCCAGTGGCTCCCTGTGGCTTTGACAAAAAATTATATGGAAATAAATAAGGGTTATTTCTTAATATTTAAACTGTCGTTTATCATTGTTGTAGGTCTACTGTGATTCTGGCATTTCCCAATTGTAAAAATGTATAAATCAAAAAATGTTTGGGTGGGAGCGTTTCCGGGACTCACAGTGGATTTGTTTGAGGTGATCTTTGGATAGAGACAAAAATCACAAAAAACTCCAAGGTGCTATCTTTTAAAATCAGTTAAAATGCTTCTATTGCATGGCATGGTCATGTTAGACTTTAAGAAAAAAGATTTTTGTGATTCTTGAGTAAAAAAAACAACAACTGCCCATTCACCAAATTTAAAAAAAGGTTTTAATATTTAATCAACTAAAATGTGCATCATTGCCGTCATCTATGGTTTGGTGCCTTTTCCTCTAAATTTTGCTGGTGACCAGTCTTGAACCTCTGTAGACTAGCTGTGGATGCCAAATCCAAAAAGAAAAGTCTTCAGGGGAAAATAAGTCTTTTTTTAAATTTTTTGCAAAAATGGCTCTTTTGAGAGCAAATGTTGGAGACCCCTGGTCTAACAAAAGAGCAGAATGATACAGGGTCAGTCACTATATCATTCCGCTCTTTTGTGTGGCAGCATGGGAGAAATGGGAAAAAAATAGGAAAAATCATAATCACACTAATTCTTTGTGTATATTCTTCTTATTCTGTGTATGTGTTCTGTGAGGTAAAATTACTGATTTCACCTATGGAGTTTGGTTGGCTTGGAGAAAGCGATATTTGGCTTATATAACGGTGGTTTCCTGTCAGAAAAGTCTGTCTGACAGGAAGCTAGAGAGGTGCAAATATTCTAAATATAGCATAGACTCAAACTAATAGCTGTGCCATTGCAACAGCAGCACATTGTTCAGCTTCTTACACCAGTACTCCTGCTGATTCTCCGAAGTGATGTCGACCACCATCTACTGTAGGTAACACACTGACCATACTGTCCCTTTAACAATCAACACAATAATCATCTCTGATTTAATCTTGGGGCAAAAACTTTATAAATCAAGGAAGTTTAGCTAGTTTAAATTAAAAAAAAAAATCAGATATACCCCACTAAACACACACCTTGATTTCTTTTTCTCTTTCACACACTTGTCCTCACTTACACTCAGCCAGGCAGACCTTCACATGACCAGGTGCTACGTTTGCTAACTAGAGACATTTTGTGGTGAAACAGGGAAGTGCAGCGTCATGACACCAGCCTGAACTAAACTACTACAGCTCTGTGTGTGTCTGTAAAAAGTGACTGGGGAGGGGGAGTCCAGCACACAGTAAAATATTAACATGTTCCTGTAATGGAAAACACACACACGCAAAAACACTCACGTCTCATCATGTCTGCGTGTTCATAAAGACGTTATCTTTGTCTTAATTTGGAGAAAACTCAGAGAATGGAACACAAACTAAAGTTGTCCTCCTACTGACCTGATAATTATGCACGTGTGTGTGTGTGTGTGTGTGTGTGTGTGTGTGTGTTACGTATGTTATATCCGGCCTGCAGATGACAGAGCCCCTTGCTTGGCTTTCTGCAGACGTTAGGATCTGCAGGGAGTCAAAGTAAATGATTTATGATATTGATCACCTATTTAACTGTGGATATGGCCCGTGTGTGTGTGTATGTGTATTTATACCGTATGTGTGTATGCGAGAAAGAGAAGGTGTGTGTATCCCATCATGCAGTGTGCTTACTTGTAGGGCCAGTGTTCCATGTGTTATTGTACAAATACAATGCACGCGGGTGCTTGCAAATGCACTTATTTGTGTATGAGCTCTTTGTAAGTGTGCATGTGTGTACTGTATGTGTGTGTGTGTGTGTGTTGCTGCGGGTGCCGGGCTGTGCTGATATAGTACCTCATTAGCTGCTGTGGACACTAATCTCCTTTGTGGCAGTCTTTCATCCTTAGCGCAGGATTTATTGACGCCCTCGGTTACGGCGCTCGCCTCGCATGCTGCTGGTGCCATACGTCAAGCTGTCATTGGCTGATGCTACTTCCTGGTCCCGCCCCTCCTCCCACACCCCCTCCCCTCCCATAGGGTAAGTGTGGTGTGTGCCTCACCTGTGAGGCGGCAGGCGCTCGGCGTGTTTTAAGTCTGTTGGTCACTGGAGGTGTGCAAGTAAAATGTCATTTGGGCAAGTAAATCTGGCAGCTTATTTGTGCGACCGGGAAACAGAAAATCTTGATTTCAGCCTCTCAAATATGGAAGTTTCCCATTTTTCTGTCTTTATTATCATATTAAACTGAATGTTGTGGGGGTTTAGTCTCACAAAATGAGAAATTTAAAGACATCACCTTGGAACTGAAAGTGTGATTGACATTTTTCTTTATTTTCTGACATTTTATAGATGGTGCAGCCCAATAACATGACAGTTAAGTTTAGTTGAACCTGCTGAAGCTGTTATTATTATTATTATTATTGTTTTCATTATTTAATTTACTTTTTAACTCAGGTCTTTCTTGTAAATGAGATCATGGTCTTGATGTGACTTTCTGATTAAATTAAAGACAAAAAGTTAAATGCATTTTGTTTAAAAAAAGAGAAAACAGATCTGAAAAATGAATGTAGGCACCAGTGGAGAGCGTGCACTGGGAATTGAACCTGTCACCGTCACACGCTGACCTCCATTCCACATACTGTACAGTCTGGTGTTACACAAACGCCCCACTCTCTCCAGGAAACAAACACCTTGCTGCACAAACTCCAAGATTTCACCGCTGGATTATTCATTGTCATACTGTATCATGCACACACACACACCATATACACATGAGCAATGATGCACACACTCCACAGCGGATACACACACACTCACACACATACTCCAGCTCCTCGACAGACACAAATAGACACACACACGCAGATGGACGCACACACACACGGATGCAGCAGGACGCAAAGCAAACACACACAGGGGTTTGGTGTCCTAGTTTCCATCTGTGGAGAAGCTATTCTCTCTCTCTGGCTCTCTCCTTCACTCACAAACTCCTCTCAGGGGGGGTCTTACTGTGGTCATGTGACACGTTGCTGCTGTTGTTGCAGTTGTGTGTGTGGTGTGTGTATAAGAGCAGGCGTTTGTGTGCATCGCTGCTCATGTGCATATATTTGATTGTATGGACGCTTTTGTGTGAGCATGCACAAGCCGCCTATATATGTGTCCATCCTTTATGTGTGTGTTTGTGTGTGTGTATGAGAGCTCACTGTCAGGCTGCTCTTTGCCTGCCTACTCTTCCTCCTCTCCGGCGCTTGTTTCACCATCAGAGTGTGATCTAATACAGGGATTACTATGGGATTAAGTGAGTCTCTTATAAAATAACAGCTCACCGCTCCATATCTGCACAACACTGGCCATTTGTTCTGCCGTATCAACACACTGTAACAACACAATGAGTGCTCCAGCAAAGAGCGAAATGTGCTTAGAGAGGAGTACACCAACAGGAAAACTGGCAGGTGGGACAATCCACCCAAAACATGGTGTTATCCCTTTAAGTCAACGCGCTAATTTCACTCACCAGTTTCATTTTTCAGCACCTGAACAAATTTTATTCTTTTGTTAGAGTTTTTTTATTTCCCTAATCAGAACTGGAAGGCTTATCAGCCACAGCCAGAATAAGTAAACTTCGATGTTTGGTCTGTCATAAAGGGATGATTCAAATGATTTGAAGTGGAGTACGATAGTTAGAGTATTACAGTATATGCTGGTCAGCAAGCCCAGTTTGGAGAAGCAGAAAAAAAGCACAAAAGCAAAACATGTTTCCGCCACCACTATCAGTTTAACTGTACGCCATATTTAGAATATTTTCACCCTTTTACCTTGCTGTCAGACAGCAGTTTCCAACAGGAAACCACCATTATATAGCTAAATTTCACGCTGTCTCTCTCTCTCTCACAAACTCCAGAGGCAAAATCAGTCATTTTACCTCACAGAACATGGGAGTTGCTGATCTACAGCTGCCTCGATCTGCTAGTTTGTTTGTGTTATCATGTGACTGAAGTGTTTTAAAAGGTTAGTTTTGATTCACTAAAGTCCCACAGTAAGACAAACACATTAACCGAGGCAGCGGCAGACCAGCAACTCTCTTGTTCTGTAAAGTAAAATTATTGTTTTTCTCAGTGGAGCCTGGTTTAGCGCAAGAGAGCAGTATTTATCTATATAAAGTTGGTTTTCCATTAGAAAACACTGTCTGACTGCAAAGTAAAGTGGTGGAAATTATTCAAATATGACGTACACTTTAAATGATGTTGATTTTTTAAAGGTGGATCTTCTTTTAAGTCTCTAAAAAACGTGTTGCTGCTGACCCTGTCCACCTGGTACTCTGCTGATACTGCAGGTAATATACTATTGATGAGTACCTCTTACAAAGTCTCTTCAAATAATCAGAACTATCCCTTTAACTCAACCAGCTAATTTCACTCATCAGTGTCATTTTTCAGCACCTGAACAAATTTTATTCTTTAATTAGACATTTTATTTCTGTTTGGTCTGTCTTAATTATCAGCAACATGAATATTAAAGCTGAGATATGTCATTTAGGCCTTAGGATGATTAAATATGAAGAGAAAACTTGATTTATGCTAATTTTAGAGCAAGTATCAGACAATTTAATCTACGAATTTGTGTTTTTTTGGTATGTGGCTCTAAAGTACAGACATATAGCACAGTTGAAGAGGCAAAAGGCCAAATATGTGTTTTATTTATGCTGCAACCTCTTCAATACACGAATGACCAATCAAAAACAAACAAACAGAAAACATGGATAGCATGAAGACCAATGTTAAGATAATGATCAGATCTGTCATAGTTGTTTTTATTGTACAGTAAATGAGATGAAGAAAAGTGAAGAACTCTTTAGACATGAAGATGTTGGGTTTTGCAAGATATCAGCAACCATTCTACTTTATCTAAAGCTGCTGTAATCTACAGTATATGTTTATGTTAGCAGTGGATCAAATGACAATGTGTAACATGAGGCTTATTGCGTCTAGTGGTGAACCCACAGAGAATTATTATCACATACTTACCCTGTAGTTTCTGAGCCTGATGCTTCAGAGTTTGTAGAATGTGTAAATATCAAAGAAACTAATGTTTGACAGCAAGCTGTATCAAAAGTGTTTACAGGTTGAGTCTGTCGCCCTCAAGTGACCAAAAAGTTCATTTATTGCAGGATTGAGCTTTGAAATTCTTGTTTGTTTTGTCTGACCACAGGTATATTCACCGTAGACTGAATACCGTATTCAGTATACACACCCTATATGGAGCTATAGTTTTACTCTCTGTTTGCTTCAATATTCTTTTATATTCTGCTTTCTCAATACTCTGTTGTAGTTGTACCTTTCTCTATTATAGATTTTTTTGGTGCTTGTATGTAGATCAGAGCTTTTTAATAAAAACAGTTTCTAATGGGAAGTTCTGCACAGGCAGGGTACACGGGGGAAAGAGATGCACTTCATCTTGTCTGATGAAATCAGATCAGTTGGAATGACCTTTAGCTTTTTTGGTATATTGGTATAATAGGAAAAATAGGGATAAAAATCAACTCATAATGATAAAAATAATATAATAATTTGCCATTGCTGCTGCATGTTGCAGTGGCTGAAGATTGTCTTGAGAATGAATTATCCTACTGCAGAAAGATCAACAGTTAACAAAATATAATTAAAACAGCAAAAGTTTAATTTTATAAAAATACAATATGGAGAAACCTCACAAACTTGGGGTATATGGGTATTTGTTCTCTTATTATCTTCTCTTATTATATTCTCAGTTGTAAAACAAAGCATGTATTTTCACAAGATATGCTTATTGAGTGAAAAAAAAGCAAAAGATAATTAGTACGATTTAATATAGTTTAATATGTTGCAACCATGTCTTGATTGTGTTGCAGCTGACCCCAGGGTTGGGAGGCATTGCAACATCTGACTTTTTCTATTCAAATAAATATTTTGAACGATAAGACATAAGTAATGATCTTTAAATGGTATGAGTAATTAGCAGACGGATGTAAGTTTAATATAAAAAGATTTGGTTTGGTTAAGCACTGATACTCTATAGAGACATTTCAGAAGGGTTGCAACCATCCCCAGTCTCCCCTACAATATAAAGCTATAGTGGGTACCTTAAACATATAACTAAGAATAATATTTTTTATATAGTTATATTTAATAATTGGAGCAGGGCACTAGTAGCAACAAATCAATGAATTAAAAATAAAAGAAAAGGGATTATTAAAAAAAAAAAAATCCACGCAGACAGAATGATTGTCGTCATCAGGTGAGAAGTCAACATGGCGGCTGTGTGTCAGCATGACGTCACCGCACACAGCAGCTGAAGCGCAGGTAACTGCTTACAGCCGTCTCACGCAGTCGTTCAGTCCTCTGCTGTGGAAAATGTCGAGCAGACGAGTCTTTATTGTGAAGAAAATGTTTGAAACTCCACCCTGGGATGAATGTTACGCCGTCCGCAGCACCGACCGTCAGTTTCCTGCGGACACCGTCACGAAGGAGTTAAAGCTGGAGTCCGAGCAGGAGGAGTGAGTGCCGCCATGTTTCTGCTCTTCACTGTGTCAGCCAGCTGCGGTCCAACAGGAGAGACGGTTTTAAATAAACAGTTTAGTTTGTTAATGTTAGTTTTTGATCAACTTCACATGAGTGCTCAGGTTTAACGTTAAGTAGTTATTAGTTATTTAACTAACAGATGATATGAAGCAGGACTGAACAACAGACAAAAATGTTATTATGATTTTTTTTTTTTTTTTTACTGATATTGCAACTGCAATGTGATTTGTAATATTAGAGATTATAAATATAATATTAGAGGGAATTTTATTGAAAAACCTTTACCAGTCTGTACCAAATGATGTAGAACTGCAATGTTTTGTTGATTAGTTATCAATTACTAATTCACTTGGCAACTATTTGGTAATCGATTAATCAGTTTGGATCTTTTCTCGAAGTTCAAATTCTCTGATTTCAGCTCCTCAAATGTGAATATTTTCTTTATTTCTTTACTCATCTCTGATAGTAAACTGAATATCTTTGATTTGTGGACAAAACAAGACTTTTGAGGACATCATCTTGGACACTGATCAACATTATGAATTTTATGGACCAGACAACTAATTGATTAATCATAAAAATGATTGACAGATTAATTGGGAATGAAAATAATCATTACTTGCAGCCATACAAAGATGTTTTCTTAAGTCTGCAGAATCTGTAGGACAGCACATCTGTGCAGCACCACAAGAACTTTACAGACAAAAATTGTGTTTTATCAAGTATTGCACCTTCTGAAAGTTTTTGAAAGTTAACTGCCAAACTATCCTTTATCCTATGTCAGATAATATGGTCATCTCATCCTGATCCTGTCTGCAATTATATAAAGTATCTTCACAACTCAAAGTTTAATTTTACTGCAATGATGTTTTTAACATCATTATTCATATTTTCATTGGAAAACATTAAAAAGATGTTTTCTTCAGTCTGTAGAATATGTCTTGTAGGCCAGGACATCTCTGCAGCATGACAATATTTAATTTAAAACAGTATTTAGTAATTTGTATTAATTGTCCAGCCCTAGTATGTACACTATTTTTTGATAAATATTTAAAAATAATATTTATTCAGAAAAAAACTGTCTTGGATTCAGCTCCAGTACCTTTTGCTTACCTGGTCTGTCTGAATTGGCAGCTGGTTTGACTTCATTATTTTTCTTTTTTTTTTTTTTTTTTTAATCTGTTGTTGTGTTACTCAGATGTCTGGAAGCAGGCTCTCTTTTTGTAGTAGCACATGCACCTCTGCCAGTGACAGTTTGGTTTTAAAATTAATCAAATCCCTGCCTGTCTGTGTGTGCGTAGTGTCAGTCCAGAGGAGGAGGATCCTGTAGATTCAAAGGATGAAGACTGGTGTTTGTCTGCTCTTTTCTCCCCTTTGGATCTGCTTCCACCTCCCAATGCTCCACTCCAGGCCCCTACAACATCCTGGTCACCGCCCCACGCAGCTTCGAGGACCAGGTCCATCACCCCACCACCTCACTGGGGACCCAGGAGAGCCGCCGCGTCACGGCCATATAGGGCGAGAGGATACCGCTCATATAGAGCACCTGTTTACATGCGACGCAGATATGGCTGCTGCTTCTGCTGCTGCAACTACAGGAGATATAAACCCAGGAGATACACGCCATGGAGGTACATGCCATGGAGATACAATCAGAGAAGATACAGGCCCAGAAAAACATCATGGGAGCACCTTCCTGTGGCCATCCCGCCCACCAGGTGGTACCAGGTTGTGGGGCGCATGAAGTGCAGCAACTGCAGAGCCAAGGGGAGGCACCAGTTGACGTCCTGGATGTGTCAGAGCTGTGAGGAGCCTCTGTGTCTGATGCCATACAGGAACTGCTACGCTGAGTGGCACGGTCAGTGGTGTTGAGCTCAGAGGATGAAGGTTTACTCTCCCGTGATGGGACGAGTTCTTGTGTTAGTGCAACTTCTGTTAGCCTGTAGGCTTCTCCTGTTTATCCTTTACTTTCAGATTTGTAGTTCAAGTGGAAATAGACACCTTTTCAACTCTTCCCCTCAGTGTTTTCAAGTGTCAGTATTGTTCGTGCTGCTGTTGCAATGGCAAAACCGTTTTCGTTTCCTCAGAGCCACTCTGCGGAGAAAAGATCAACACTTTCGAAATAAGAGAGAAGAAGCTTGTTCACTGAATAGGTACATTGAAAGCTATTGTAATTAGAGCCACTTTATCAGTCTGCTCCAATATTATTGACCTGATATTTATAGAATCATATGAGTGCCATTAAAAAGAAATCTGTAAAAGCCTGAACCGGCCAAGCTGTCAATCAGCTGGCTTTGGGCGGGCCTTCCTGCCCAGGCTGAGTGGTCGGTTCCTGGACACATGTGCAAGAGGAAAAGCAAAAGCAGTAGGGAAGAGAATAAGGAAAAATAAAGGAATATAAATAAATCAATTACATGTAAAAATCAATAACAATATACAGAAAAACAGAATAATTTATATGCAAAAAATACATATAAAATATATAAATAAAATATACAGAAATGCTCAAATGAGAAAATAAAATTATTATTATATCTTGTTCTGTCTTTATAGTTCCACATTTATTTTTTCATTTTTTTAATATTGACTCATTTATTCTTATTTATTCCTCTTTTCTGCATTTTTCTAATATACTTGTTTATTCTTCTTTACATTTCCACATTTGTTTTCTTATTCTTTTACAGTTTGATTCTTATTTATGGCACTCCTATGACTCTATAGATATCGACCTGTCACAGCTGTATTGGTCTATATCGGTACTGGCGTATTGTCCAATATGTTCTTGTATGACACTTTTTTTTAAATTTTTTAAAAAAACAAGTCATAATGCAGATTGTTGTAGTTTTTTAGTTTTATAAGCAGCATTTTATTTATATTTGATCCATTTTCTTAATTATGTCTTATAATTTAAAGCAAAATAGGTGCTTTTTTCCACTTTAACTTGCAAGTGAACAAATGTCAAATAACCATTTATTTTCTCTGAGTAGTTCCTTTAAATATGATCAATTACAAGAAAAAATCTCTTCAAAAGTTGCTGTGCAGATAAAGTTATTTTTGGGGGCATGGTCAACTTGTTTACACTTCATTATTATTCATACACTCCTGTTTCTGTAAATGTTTGTTTGAGATTAAATTGCAGAGAAGTTGTTTGTGGTGTTTGGTGCTTTATTTTCAAACTACGTCAGGTGGCTCGATGTTTCAGTGAAAATGTTAACTGCACATTAATATCCAGAAGTCACACGGTGTAATGTGATGTCAGTTTGATGTGCACACCATCCTCATGTCTACCTGCTGCAAGATGGCTGCATGATTCCACTGTCAGATTTTAATTTGTAATTCCTTTTGGGCATTAAAGAACATGTAACAGCGACATTTAATTTGCGTTGATATTAAATGTCACGTGTGGATTCAGACACTTGACTTCAGGTGGTGTGTGTAGGGTATTTTTACATCACAATTATCAACTCATTTTATGAACAGATGACCCGTGAGACTCTACTTTCCATCCAGTGCTCTTGCTGTTCTGCAGTTATTTGTACTGCATAACTTTTCCAGGTCATTTGTTGTGTTTCTTGTTCTAAACAAAGGCTTACTCCCATTGACCATCTTTTTATTATTTACACCGGTGCTTTTCCTGCTGAGACAAACACTATTTTGAGTTTTTCCATGCAGATTTGTGACTGACATAATTTTGACTTTTTTTTCTCAATTTCAACATTTTCATCTCATAATTCTGACTATAATCTCAGAATAATCAAGTTTATTTTCTCACAAGTTTGTGCTTTTTTTCTTGTAAATTTAGGACTGATGTTATTATGACTTTATTCATTTTACTTTAATTCATAATTATGACTTTATCTCACAGTTACCACTTTTTTATCTCACAGATGAGTAATCTCAGAATATTCATGTTTTTGACGTTTTTTTCTTAGTTACTTTTTTATCTTATAATTATGACTATATTCTCAGAATATTCCACTTCTTTCCTTAGAAGTTTTTTCTCATAAATTTACTATTTAAATCTCAGAGTATCAAACTTTTTGTCCTTGTAAATTTATGAATTTAATCTTGAAGTTTTTCTTGGAATATTATCCCCTTCCCCTAGTGAATCTAAATAGTTCAATTTAAAGCTGAAGCATTTAATTGATTATTTTATCAACAGAAAATCTTTTGCAACATTTTAGATAATTAGATCATTTATCAAACATGATAAATGTAAAACAGTTTATATCATTGCAAATATATGAATATATTTGAGTTATATTTCGTGGAAGAAATTTTTTTTTGCAGCTCTAGTGATGTTGCTCCTCTATTGTGCACAAATATGTTTGTGTGGAGCAATTTTTTAAAGGGTCAATTCGCCCCAGAATCAAAAATGCATTATTTCCCATCTTACCTGAAGTTCTTTTTATCCAACTACTTTTTTGTGTGAGTTTTGGAAATAACGGCTATAGAGATGTCTGCCTTCTGTCCAATATAACCTTAATATTTCCTGGTTTCTTCTCTCCTCTTTTACAGCAAACTGAATGTCTTTGATTTGTGGACAAAACAATACTTTTCAGGACGTCATCTTGGGCTCAGGGAAACATAGATTATAATTTTTCATAGTTTTCCAGACATTTTATGGACCAAACAACTAATTGATTAGTTGAGAAAATGATCAACAAATGAATCAGTAATGAAAAGTTGCAGCCCTAAAGGAATGAAATCAAGAAACTACAATAAAACTCCTTAACGATGCATTGAAATGCATGACTACATAGAAACTCGTCATCACAGTCTGACTGTAAATGTATGGACGAGTCGACGAGCACTGCAGTGTCGATCTGGCAGCCGTCCACCTCGTCGGTCTGGCTGCAGAAAATCACAGATTGGTGGATGTTTTCACCAAAGCTATAATGTCCCACATGAGGCAGTGTTTTTCTTTCTTTGCTGTGTGTGTGTGTGTGTGTGTGTGTGTGTGTGTGTGTGTTTGAGCACACGTTTTCCCTCTCTCCCTGGTGGTGCTGGGGTGTTTGGCAGGATAAATATAGCTGCGTTGGTGTAAAGCTGTTTTCTCCTCGGCTTTTGTAGCTTTAATCAAAAGCAATCTGGAGGAGGGAGAAATGGAAGGGAGAGGAAGAGCAGGAGGAGGAGGGAGAGAGGAAGGGTAAGAGGAAGAGGGCGGTGGGGTGGTGGTGGTGTTTGGGGGTGGGGGGTGTTGGCCAATGCCAGAGTGTTTTATTTTAGCTCTCTTTAAAGAGTCATTGGGGAGTGTTCAGGAGTAATGAGAACCCTGGTGGCTGGAGGAGAGGGACTGACTCTAACCTCCCCGCGCTCTCCTCCATCCTCTTGACTGTCTCTTTATTTCCCGCCCAACCTCACTTCCCCTGTCATCCAATCTTCCTCATTCCTGGCTCTGATGTCAACACAGGACTGTATTCACACACTGCAGACCCTTATGGATCCTCATGTCTATTCTAAGATGTAACACACATGGATATGAACTGACAGCGATGTTGATGAGACGCAGAGGAACGGGCCTCGCAGACGTCGCGTGTTTTTAATGCATTTCAGTTAGTGTATGTCTGAAGCTGTCAAAAATCTAATAGTTGTTATTTAGAATATTTTCACCGCTTTACTTTGCTGTTAGCCAGTCTTTTCTGACAGGAAACCATGGTTACATAAGCCAAATATTTTCTCTCCAACCCAACCAAACCTCATTGACAAAATTAGCCATTTTACCTCACAGAACCCAGGAGTTGCTGGTCTATTACTGCCTTGATCTGTTTGTTTGTTTGCATTATAGTGTGACTTCAGTGTTTTAAAAGTTTAGTTCAGATTCAGTGACACAGTCATACAAACAAACTAACTCTTCTCTTCTGCGAGGTAAAATTACTGGTTTTGCCAAAGATATCTTGTGGCTTTGGAGAGAGCGATATTTGGCTTGTATAACGGTGGCTTCAGCTTGGAAAAGTCTGTTGGACAGCAAGGTAAAGCGGTCAAAACCTTGAAAATAGAGTGTACACTTAAGGTGTTAAAGTGTCTAAAATACATTTTGCTGCTGACCCTGTTCACAGCAGTACATTGCTTAGCTTCTGATGGATAAGTACCTCATACAACCACACCTTAAAAACTCTGAACTATCCCTTTAAAAGTTTAAAAGTGTTTACAAGTAAGGCCCATTAGATAAAGGACAGATGAAGAGCCAATTTGAGCTTCCAACATTGTTCTTCCTTTGTTAAAAAAAGTCTATAATGGAAATATTCTTATTCCACTCTGTCTTGTATCAGCTCGTTTCAGCTCTTCATTAAAATTATATGATGTTTAGGCTCCACTGTTAGTACTATTTTTTAAATGGTAGATAAAAAGAAAGATGTACATACTGTATTTTGTGTAAAATCTGTTGGTTGCTTGAATTTTAATTTGTCATTACTGTCAGAATATGTGTTACGTCCTGAAATTGACATGTATTGTCTTTGAAAAAACTGAGAATTAAGCCTTGCAGTGAGCAGACATGAAGCAGACAACTTCAAAATGTGAGCAGAAGAAATGTGAATCTGGACCCTCTGAGCTGTATTGTGTGTAGACAGCCAACGTATAGTCGGTGTGCATATGTGTGATGGGACAAATAGAAAGAAAGAAGACGGGAGACATTATTTTGGCAGCGAGCTGAATATCCTTTCATTATCCAGTTGGCTTTGTGTGCTTCATTTGGAGGCCAGAAGCAGCCCAGCAGTAGAAGCCAAGCTGCTCCCTGGTATAACTGCCATGATGGTGATCTTAAAAAGCTTCCATAAAAGCCCTTTTCTGGATCACTCATTGGCAGCAGCGCAGCTCTTTAGGAAGTGCATTGTCCCATTTCCTGTTTGACAGGAGCCGGGCCTCCGATTAGCGGTTGGCAAAGTAGTTGGTTGAGATGGTTTTCACAGGCTGCAGTGAAGAATAGCTGCTTCCTGTTGGACATTAATGTGGTACTAATGTCAGCTGCATTAAATACCTCAGAACACACATGTCCAACTCTCTGTGATGTTACGTTAATGCATATCATGTATATTTGATTATCTAATTGGATAAAAGCTTTATTGGTTGATGGCGTCATATAGCTGTTACTGTACGCTCTTAGAAAAGAAGTTGCTAATCAGAACCTTATAGGTTTCTTTGGCTTGTCTCAGAGGAGAACCCTTTTTGGTTTCCAGTAGGACCAGTTGGAAATTGGCTCTGCTTCTTGAACTAGTTCCATTAAAGATTCTTGGAACCTTGGTGTTATCTAGTGAATCAGCCCTCACTTCCACCAGTTTGGTGTGGAACCATTGTAATCAAGAATATCATCAACAGAGGGCGCTGCACAATGCACAATGACCAGAGTAATATGACACGCCCGCTTTGGTGTCCAAGAGAAAAAGTGCTTCTTGGTTCCAGCTGTGAACCTACTTTTCAGGGTCAGAATAGAGTTGTGCGATATGTTAAAATTTTCCAACAGATCGTCTTCACCCCATCCATCGGCAATTGCAATATCTTCGTCCCCTCCTCACACCTCCTCCTGTCCTCTTGAGCCTCAGCTGGGAGATTCAGTACATTCAGTACGCCCAATAAACAAAATAAACTTACAAAGTGTCAAGAAATTAAATACCCTCACGTCTTTTTTCCTTTTTAAACAGAGACATACAACCGTACACCTTCTGAATTTAAGTTTCTCTCTTTTACTGAACTAAAAGGAGCTCAATTTGCTTGTTAACTCATAAAACACAGTTTGTTCAGACTCGACAGAAAAACATGTAAAACTCACCTAAACTGTCTTTGTTAGTCTGTCCACTCTTCTAACAATCACCAACTCTGGTTTGGTTGAATTAAATCCTTAATTAACTACATGAAAAGAGTGCAAAGAGTCTGACTCTGCAGGCATTTTACGTCTCACTCCTCACCCCACTCTGCAGACCATTACATTAGCAAAATAAAGTGACAAATATTGCCCAAAGGTGCTGGATTCAGCCCATCGTCGACAGGCAAGATATTCATCCAATTGCCCAGCCTTAATGTAGGGATCAGTACTAAACTGAGACCGTTTCATAACCAGTTAAAAACTCCTTGTTGTACGTTTAATTACCTCTGATATTATGCACTTGTCTGTAACTGCAGCAACGTGCTGATACCCTGAGAGACTCACTTCCTACTTCTTTGCACATATTTGGGTTCAGATCACCCACCAGGCCGTGTTCACTAAAGAGGGGCTGGTGGAGTTTTGTAGGTGTGAACTCTATAGCAGGTGGTTAAAAACACCCCTGCACCCGCGCTTTCAACAATCCTTCAAGAACTCTTTTTCCCAAAAAGAGTTCTTTGAAAAGGCTTCTTAATGGAACTCTTATTTTTACAACGAACTCTTGATGAACCCCTTCTTCAGAAGCAAATGATTCTCAGTCCTTCAACAAGAACCCTTTATTTCACAATGTGTAACCTCTGCCCATGTTCCTTTGCTCCTATAGGTGATCTGGGTGTGTAATAACTGCCGGAAGCAGCAGGAGATCCTGACCAAGCCGGGCGAGTGGTTCACTGGTCCTGCTGGGAAACTCGGTTCTGCAGTCAGCGAGCCATCTGTGTGCCAAACGCCCGGTGACAAGAAGCTCCGGTCTCGCTCCCAAGCGCCCCCGGGCTCCACCACTGCAATCCAAGACCCCAACCGACCCAGCGTACCCGGAACCATACCTGGCACCGACTCTCGGTCACGTAGCGAACCACCACGAGACACGTAAGCTGAAGCAATATCCATACTTTTTTCTTTTTAACCTATGCATCAGAGGACACATGTAGACGGGGGGCAAATTAAAGGCAAAACCAACATCATGTGTCACCAGAGCTCTAATGGAGGGATGGCGTTCTTCCAAAAGATATTCCCTCATTTGGCTCGAAACCTTTTCAGACGTGGAATATGTAACATTTCTGGCATGCATCTGTTAAAGTAATGGATTTTTGTCATTCAGACATAGGTGTCTGTTAGGGAAATATCAGCTACAGCTTCATTTAGACATGACAGGACATTCGGGGAAATGATATTTTGCACCTGGTACGTGAGAGGAAGTGGGATGAGATCTAATGTAATGATACAATTTTATTTTGCCATTGAAGCCTTAGTTAATGACCATGAGTGAGTGTCGCTCCCACATCTCTCAGTGAATCCCCTTAATAAACTTTTATCATCAATTTCATCATTTATTAGATAACAAATTGTACTGCCTAATGGCCAACTGTGCACAAGCACAGAAAAGTCATTAAGTTGTAACTCTAGTTTAAGTCCATGTACTCTAACATGTAAAATTGCCATTACATTTATGTATTGAGGTGCGTTTCTTAAGAGGGTTTAAAAAGATAGTTATTTGAAGTGGGGTTGTTTGAGGTACTTCTCCATAGTGAGCATATCACCTACAGTAGATGCTGGTCGCCAGTTTGGAGAAGCAGCAGGAGTACTGGTGTAGGACGCCAAGCAATGTCCTGCTGTGGGCAGAGTCAGCAGCGAAACCACCATTTAAAAACAACAATCTACCATACATGTTCATGTGGTTTAAATTTTGGTTACTGTGAAAGCTGTAGCATATTATTCACCGCTTGTTTTCCCTCATACTCCGTTTCTCATACTTCAGAAATGTTGGTACATTTAAAAATTGGACATTATCACCTAAAACATCTTCAGACTTCACACTCATGTCTCTCTACTACAGGATGTCTGATTCAAAGAGAAGGAAAAGATCATCGCTCTTCACTGTAATTGAAGAATGCCCAGGGTTCAACTTGAATGTTTTTTCTTAATTGCCTGGTTGGGCAAATGGGTCAGAAATCTACTTGCCTGAAGTCAATTTGCGATTACTGAGGAGGGGTTGTTGGCAGCCCTCTTAGATGCTATGCAAGGGAAACGATCCTGGCAATGCCGCAAACTTTGTCTTTAACTGCTGGCATTTTGTTGCAAGTGCCTGATCGATCGATGCAAGTCTCGACAGAGATGTGACGGACGCGAGATCGCTCAGTCCTTAGTTATCTCTATCATCAGCTCCTGACAAAAACAATTGCTTTTTAACAACTAACTTGAACATTTGACTGCTCACCTAAGAGCAACAGCTAAGAAGGAGGGGACAACTTAACTGTTGCTTGTGTTTGTTGCCTCCAGTGATTTAAAAATGCATGTCAAAACATTTTTGCACCATCGGTGTGGCTTGTTGGGGTTTCTCTGTTTTCAGCTGCGTTACTGCTACATTTAAACCACAAATCTATTTTCTTGTTTTTTATCTCTGATTCCTGCTCACAGTGAACATGACTGTTTGTTGCTCTCTTTTTCTGTGATGTTTTACGACAGTTGACAGTTTTCACTGAAGGATTTCACTGAAAATAGGACTGTTGAATATAAAATGTGTTTTAATCAGACCTACTGTATGTTTACATTTTTAATGAACTAATGATAGTATAACTATTTTAGGAATTATGCGTGATCATGAGTCTCTGCAGTACTCCAAAGTACCCCTAGGGGTACTAGCACCCCCAGAACACTGAAAGTGAGAAACACTACTTTAGACCTTCCCGTCTGGTAAAAGTTAAATGGCCCATGCCTTCCACATTTTCTCGTTTGGGTACCCAGGCCCAAGGTGGGATAACCTCAGTGACATCAATGTGACATCATCAGGCTCCTCCAGAGCCACAGAAGACACAATTATACAACAGGCAGAGTAGAACCAACCATGACGAGACAAAAGTGATCTTGAAGTGTGAAATTGGTGGAGTGCCCCCTTTAAACTGTGTTCTCTCAGCCCACAGAAATAAAGCAGTCCTTGTAGAATCTATTAATATTTGTATTATTGAGCATTATCTCCTGCATTCATCATTGTCTTTGTTATACAGTGGTGCATTATGTCTCTTAAGCAAACTGAGTTGTTTCCTATGTCAGTCAGAGTGTAATGGAAGAACGCAGTCTGTTCCAAAACACTGGATAGTAGAACGTGTTTTCACCCCTGACGTTCTATTAGTGGACGCTAATGTTAACAATGAAATAGTAACAGATGAAAAGTCATGCCAGTTATTTGTTATAATGGAAGTAGAAGCTGAAAGTCAGTCAGATACAGTGTCTCTGACATAACATTTACTCTGTTCACCTTCCACTTCTTCAGTGGCACGAAAAAACACAATTAAAATGTTCATTTGTTTGGACGTCCTTTTACATTTGACTGACATGTAGTGCTGAAACAAATAGGCTGGGTTGCACCAACAAGAATTAATTTTAAATCAAACCTGATTAAATCATGTTTTAACTTTCATTTATGTTGCACCAAACTTTAAAACTATCTTGAAATTCAGAAGATTCAATTTGAGCCCGTATCCATCAATATATGAGCTGAAATAAAACACCTTGTGTGTCAACAACTCTCACCGATTCTTTCTTTCTCTGTCCGTCCCCTACTGACTGCACCCCAGGAGAAATGGACGGGGAGGCGGAGGAGCTGGTCGGGGAGAGCGGCGGCCAGGTCAGCCCAGACTGCAGACCCAGGTCTCCATGGACCGGGACCTCCGGGGGGAGTCCAGGGAGCGCAGGGAAAGCCGGCGGCTGACGAAGGGACGTTCTCTGGAGCACGATCCTGTGGGAGGAGGTGGTGGAGTACGACGGACAGAAGAGGGGGGTTACCACCATATGGACCACAGCGGTGCCCCCCCTCGCCAAGCAGGGCCGGTCCCTCCTGGAGGGCGGGGCCAGGGTCGTGGCATGGGCATAGTAGGGGAGGTCGGGAATGGCGTGCGGCCTGGTCAGAGGACGGTGGGTGGGGTTGGCGGGCCACACGAACACACCCTTGCTCAGCAAGCCCCTCCCCCTGAACTCAGAGAACCTCCCGGTTCGGGCCCTGGCTCGGCCCCCGGCCAGGGACCCGCAAGACGGACCAAACGGGAGAAGGCTGAGAGCATGCTGCGCAATGATTCGCTAAGCTCTGACCAATCGGAATCCCTGCGCCCGCCGCCGCCAAGGCCCTACAAGTCGAAACGAGGACTTGGGGCCGGAGGGAAGAGGCAGACCAGCGTCAGCAGTTCAGAGGAGGAGGGAGGGACCACGCCGGAGTACAGCAGCTGTGAGGACGCCGAGATCGAGAGTGTCAGCGAGAGAGGTGAGAGACAAATCAATCATCACGTCCTGTCCATGAAAAAACTGTGTCTGATTTCATCCAGGGAGGGAGTGAAGAGTATCGACATCTGTCTGTTCGTTCAGTTGTTTATCCATCCATCACATCAGGTATCTGAGACAGTCTGATTTACAGAAAATTAGTGGGAATGATCCGTCTCACGCTGCTTTATGACAGTTTGTTACACTGCTTATGCCAAGGAGGTACTTTTAACTACAGATCAACCCTGATTCTTTAGTATTGTTATTGAGTTTGACTGCATCTTGACTTTTTAAACACTAGACAATGTGAAAAAGTTAAATCATGCACTTCTAGGGTGTCACATTTCAAAAAACAATGTACATGACGTCATATATTTCAGTGTTTTTAAAGAGTATGAAATATATGGATAACAACATACTTTTATGTTAAGCATGTGAAGTATAATGCCTCCGTTTAAGATAATATTACTGGGCTCATGATGTTAATTTCTGTTAACTGGTTTATGGGAATTCCCTTTGTGTGTTAGCATCAAGCTAACAGACTCGGTGCTAGTTATTTATATATTTAAAAATTGATTCAGCAATCCAAAAATTGATTCAATAATCGTAGAAAAGAATCACAATACTTTAGAGAATTGATTTTTTCTCCTACTCCTAATAACAAGCTCTATATTTCTCACATCACATGTCAAACTAACATGACAGTTGATGCATGTGTCTTGTTCTTGCTGTAAGAATTTTCCGCCATGCTCCACCTAAAAGCCTCCTTTTTAAGGTGTCTGTAAAATGTTTCTAGTTTCCTACTTAGTGGTGTCAGTGGCTGTCATCAGACTGAATTAATGTCAGCAGCAGCAGCTCTCAGAGCTCAGGCTGTATACTGGACATGTACATAATACACTCTCCTTTGGGTGATACACCTTGTATAGAAATTAATAAGCGAACAAAACAAAAACAAGCAGCTCGATTCAGTGGCTTTTATAGAGTGCTCATGCATATGGTATCTTGTCCCTCTCGCAGTACTTCCTTTAGTGTTGTGCTCCTAGAAATCCTCTTTTTTTTTAAATACTTTTTTTTGTTTTCCAGGGTGTGTCTGTATAGATGTTTCACCACCACCTGCAATTTATTTTATTTCTTTTAACAGGTGCACTGTAAGACAAAAGTGTACATCAACAGAGCACTGTGCAGTGTTTTGGTCTGCGTACTGACTTTTTGAGCATACTTAATATTGTCTGTTTTCCAGTGTGAATACACAACAGAGGGCCAAACCTGCCTGACATTAGAATGTGGTATAGAACTGGGACACAGCTATTGCTTTTACTTTACCTTTCAAGAACGGAGTCAAATTTTGGGACTGAAGTCAAAATGTCGAGTATAAAGTCGAACTCTCAGTGCCAGGCCTAAGAAAAAATAAATCAGAGGAGGAATTTTTTAAATTCGCATTTCCAGAATAAAGTTGAAATGTCAAGAATAAAGTTGAAATGTTAAAAAGAAAGTCAAAATGTTGAGAATAAAGTCTAAATGTTGAGAATAAAGTCTAAACTGTTCGAGTATCATGCCAGAAGAAAAAATGAACCAGAGAAAGTCTTTTTCTAATATTGCATTTCGAGAATAAAGTCAAAATGTTGAATGTTGAAAATAAATTTGAACTTTCAGTATTCATTCCAGGCATAAAAAAGTCAGAGAGGAAGAATATGTTTCACTTTACATTTTGAGGATAGAAATGAGGATAGATGAAGTCGAAATGTTAAATAAAAAGTTATAAAGTTGAGAATAAAGTTGAAATTTCCAGGAAAAGGATGAAATTTTAGTATTTGTGCCAGGCATCAGAAAAAAAGTCTGGTCGTCTGGTTGCACAAACACTTCACCTCCTGCAACATTTCCTAACTTTTGTGTGCAGTGCAGGCAGCAGGCCGGAGCTGACAGTCTGATAATGAGTGTGTGTGAACCCGTGTGTGTGTATCTGGATGTTTTCCCGTGTGTCATATTGTATTGTTTTCAGTGTGGCCCTGAGGGGGGGGCAATCCCACACTGAGTGTACGTGTGTGTGTGTTAGTGTGTCTGCGATGGGGCAGTTTAACCCCACTTGATCCCAGCGTTGACCTTGTGTGGCCTCTCATAGCCAACTATGTCCCCGAGCCTGAGAACACACTACTGTTCACACTCCAACGTTGTCATGTCCAAGCTGGGATATGTCACTTCACTGCTCACTGCCACGATGTGTCCGACTGTGCTGGAAGAGTAAAAAGATAAAAATACATTGGCTAAAGGCTAACGTATATTACTAGCTTAGTGGGGGAGTACTGCTTGTTCCTGAATTACAGACATGATAGCAGGATAGAAACATCAGTCCTGTTAAGTTTGCTGCAATGCTGCATATCAAAGGACCAAGTCATTGTTCTACAAGTCACAAATAAGTCTTTGCACTTGAGTCCCAAGTCAAATTTGAGTCCTAAATGTTGAGTTTGAGTGCTAAGCAAGTCATAATACACTCTACTCCAAATGTAATGCCATTTTAACAACAGAGCCTCAACTTACTGTTCTTTGTGCAACTTCAAATGTCAAGCGGAGTTGAGAAATGTTGCATTTCCGTTTGTAATTTTCACCTGCATGGTTTGCAAACTGCATCAGCGTTCCTACGCAGTAAGGATGAAAAGTGAGGATGAGGATGAAAGTATGAAATTTGAATGAAGTCATTTCCAGGTCTGGATACTTCCCAGTATAGAAAAAAGAAAAGATCAAATGAAAAACTATTTGTGTTTCAAGACTATTGTCTCTATTCTGTTCTGTAATACAAAATTCAGAATTTCTAAAAATTAATTTATCACGGAGTGTTTTCTTGGCATTTGGACCAGGCAGCCAGCAAGCCAAAATGTGAGAAATGTGAGAGAATGTGCACCAGAGCAAGCTGGATGTCGAATGACGTGCAACTTTATGCACACTCCTACACAGAGCTGCTTGAAAATCAGAAAAATATGCATTTTCTTTTCTGCATAACAAAACTAAACCTTTATGATTGCGTTCATTGTCATTTCCATGGACACTGTGAATAAACAGATGCCATGAAAATTCAATTATTTAACTTTTTTCAGCTCATTTTCATTTGTTATTTATAAAGGAGACCAAAAAATATGGGAAGGGGGCAATAATATTATATTATTTATTCAATATATTACAAATAATAGCAGTACAGGTAGCACCAGTTAGTTTACTTCCTGTCTGGGCAGAGATCCCGAAGTCTGTAGAATCTGATTTGTAGGACAGGACATCTCTGCCTCACCACATTCATTAATTTAAAAGTTTTTTGACACACATTTTGCCTTTAACAAATATTGCACCTCCTGCGATTAGGAAATTGCAGAAAGCCATCCTGCGATTTCAATAAAATTTTGAGTAATTGTGCAGCCCCTTCTGAGCCTTCTACCATCTTAACATTGTGATTTTAAAGTCGATCCACACCACACACTATCACACACAGACAGGGTCCAAAATTAAGACCCAGCAGGAGTCAAATGCTGGTAGATTTTCCTCTTGCCAAGTAAAATCTTGTTACTGAAAGTGCAATAAAACGTTTGCGAGTAAAAAGCCAATAAGAGTAATTTATCAAAAAATGTAGCACCTTAAAACTGATGAATAAAAGTGTCAGCCAGAGAGCGAAAAAATGAAGGATGGCTTTATTATTGTAATAGTTATTATATACCTGATTTACTAAAGGAAAAACAGCTTATTTAATCACAGCATTTACTGGCCAGTCAAAGTACCATTTAATTTAGGTGCAAACATAAAACATATTTCTAAATCTACTGTCATTTTTCAACTTCATTGCTGAAGCATGAAGCAACTTTCACTGTGAACATCGTCATATCGCCAAACCCCAGATCACTCTTCTTTTTATTTACCACTACATGACAGTCCATGTCTTTTCACAGCAGTCAGTTTCTACCTCACAACAATGACAGTGTTCACTGAACACACTCTCTGACTGTAGCCTCATGCTGACATTAAAGCTGCACTTTGACCGGAAGCTGACATTGTTAGTGTTGTGTTGTGTTCTGATGTGAACGAGGGAGCATGCAGCACCAGCCTGAACTCAGACCAGGCCCTGTGACATCGATCAAGTGGAGGTTTAGGATGAGAGTGTTCTGTCAGGCCAGGGTTTTAAACACACCAGCGTGGCAGAGAGACGCTGCTTCCTTTTTTAGCTCGAGACTGAGACCAGGTCAGCTCACAGATGTGGTTGCTGGCAGCCGTAGAGCGTCCAGGCATGTAAATCATTGTAAGATCAGTGCAGGAAAACACACACACACACAACACACACACACACACACACACACACCACACACACACACACCACACAACAACAACACACACACACTCAACATGCACTCAGTCACAGTACAGTAGATCCTGTTATGATCTGTGTATCCTCCTACACACAAACGCACACTATCAGGAAAGAAACACAACACAAATTAGTACATACATGAGCATCCTGATGCTCAACTCTAAACTTTTTCACTGACTCAGAAAAAAACAGAAAAAAAGCATAACATAATAACGGGGGGTTTTATTGTGAAGAGTTTATGGGAAATGAAACACATTTCTCTACTGTTTTACAACCACTTGACTAAAGACAAGCACATCAGTTAAAAGACACACCTGCAAGCAGGTATCCCTGCTGTAATGGAGATGTAAACTCCTGTCATGTGCTGAGCCAAATCACATCAAACCAAGCCAGAGCATGTGGATGGAAAAAGAGCTCTAGTGTTTCCATTGTTTCACTCACATGAGAGACAGAGGTGAGGAGAGGAAGTGCAGCTGTGATGAGAGCTGAGGGGGAGAGGAGCTGTGATGAGAGCCAGGAAGCAGGCTGCAGGCAGAGAGGGGAGCTGGAACACAAGTGGAAGAGTTAAAATTACAGTGAAAAGCAAGAAACTAGTAAATAATGTCTGTAGCAGGTCCAAGATTGTATAAAGTACTAAACAATGTTTCCTTGGGGGAGGCTGTTGGGTTCACACATGCACAGGCATGAGCCTGGCTGCCACCGGTGGAATAAGACTTGTGTTTTTCTTACCTTAGAATGAGCCCTGGCAGCTCATTGGTGGAGCGTGTGCTCCATGCACAGAGGCTGAGTAGCAGTGTTCATGGGTTTGATTCCAGTCTGTGGCTCTTTGCTGCATTCCCACTTCCTGTCTGTCTAGAGCTGTCCTATCAAATAAAAGAAGGCTGAAAGCTGTTTATATCTACAGAGGGTGCAGGTCCTCTTCATGCAGGACGCTATGTTACAGTAGCCCGGAACGGACAAACCAAACTCTGGCTCAAGTGTTCCAGCCACTGTAGGTCCTCCTGCATGCTTGGATGGTGTTTGCAATCTGCAAACTCAATGCTAGATGCCGAGAAACCTGCAAACTGGTCCTCTGAACCAAACAAACATGTTTTCTTTCATCTGGAGGACAGGATTTTTAGACCAGGTCATCACTGCAGCACTACAGTACCTCACTATGATGCTGTTTTCTTACACATTTCTCCTTTTTCAAAAAACTGTGGTTGGTTTTGAGCCTATGAGTTGGATATTGCACTCGGCCATATTGCAATTTTACTGCAATAGCAATTAGTTTTACAGCCCTAGTGGGTTCATGTGAATTGATATTTACTTTTATATTCCATATTCAAAAACATAAAGATATCTACCAATTTGGATTAGGATATATTTCACCCTTAATGATATTCATTGTTTTAATTAAAAAGGTATCTAACATTATCAGTGTTTTATAAATCTCATGCAACCCTCTCTCCACAACAAGTGACCTCTCGAGTGGTCCGGACCCCACAGTGACTTTAATTGCTTTTCTCCTTCATTCAGGTCCTCGTTAGTGTAGAAACACAGGAACACACACTCACCCATGTGGCCCACCCACTGCACAAAATTACGTTCACGCTCGAGTTATGAAACTGAGAACTCGGTTGTCTATCGTCAGAGCGTTTGCTTTAAGATTACATAATGTCACTATAAGTTGTCACAACTCATTAACCTCATAGCCTCCTGGCTCCTAGGAACGCTTGGCTCTGTTTTACTCTGTGTCATAACAGTGTCGTCGAGGTCCTGCACACATTTCAACACCGCCCCCCGGCCCATGTGTGCAGACGAGGCCGTGGTTTTTGGACTGAAGCAGGAGACGGGGCTCAACCACTGAAAATATTTAGAGTAATTGTCTAAAATATCCTGCTGGACATGCAGCAGTTCCTGTTGTCAGTTCACTAAAAGACAGCTGATACTGACAGAAATCAATGAAGAAAGTGATCTTTAGACTGTGTGTTAGCATCCATACAGTTTACTGTAACTGTATTATTATAGTACTACAGTAACCTATTGAGTTGAAATGAAACTACCATTAAATTATAGAAAGACACTGAATCAGATTCATAATCAGGTAGCTCACCTTTGCTTTGGTATTTTTGTGCATAAAAATAAACAGAGTTTGTTTTTTTGTAATTTTAATGAAAAAAATAATTAATATAATTATTAGAGACTGATATATATATATATATTTTACAGAACATACAATGCAGAAAACAATTCTTGAGGTGATTTTAGCACAATTGGGAGCATTTCTGAGAATAAGAGGAGTTCTCTGGCAGGTGTAAATGCTGAGAAGCTGCTTCTTGTTTTACAACCTGCTCCTAATAGACTGACAGTATTAAAATATTCAGCTGCGACTGATACTGAACAGTGCCGGTTTTTCTTTAGATATTTATTTAATTTTTATTCATTCTTTATCTTTATCTCAGTGTTCCTTCTTAAAATTGATTGACAGTGTATATTTTAAAATATTTAACATGTTAAGTAGAATATATAATCTTTAATAAAGTTATTTGTTTAAGAAAGCAGCCTTCTGAGTAACTTTTTGCAGCCCAGAAATTCACATATCGACCACCCAATCGGTAATTAGTGAATTTTTCTCCTCTAAAATCAGTCTTTGTCTCAAAAGTCCCATATTGGTCAGGCTCTAATAATTATCAATCATTTAAAGACACAATTAGTAAATCGAATAAATTAATGACAAATTTCAGGGTTTTTAAAATTTTTATAGACTTTTTTTTTTTATAATATATCATTTAAATGCAAATTTGATTACCCCTTTGGCACACTTCAGCCTCTGTACTTTATAAGAGGTGAAAACATAAAGGAATATAAAAATAACAAGGAAAATCTGCATTACTTTACATGCATTATTTAAATGTTTCTCAGCGACTGTAATAAAAATGAGAATTTATGCTCTATGAAAGTATAAAAAGATTTTTTTGTCCACTTAGTTGCAGTGATGTCAGTTAGATTCGGTTCAGTCGGAGCTATGAAATATTAAATCATCCATCTTTGCTCACTGTATCTTGTATAAACTACAGGTTATAAACTTCTTTATTAAATACAAAGACATGAACTAATCAGTTATCTCATCTGTATTGGCCATTAGATATTGCCAGGTGATTATCAGTTTGGCTGGAAAAAAATCTTTATTGTGCATCTCTAACAATAACCCACTACATGAGTTTTAATTTGGTCTTACAACACTGCAGAAATACACAACATCTAATGTATAAAATATCTGGAATTACTCAACTTATAATATCTTTTTGAGATTGATAAATTTATTAATTGATTATTCCTTTAGCAGACTTCAGCCTCTGTGCCTGTAAGAGGTGATGAGCATAAATGACGTAAGTGGAAAATGTGCATTATTTTCATGTTTCTCTGCAGCTCTAATAGATTTTTGCGTCTTAATGACCATCGACATGAGGTCATTGTTCAGTCCTACAACACTGCATAAATCCACAACATCTAATCTGTAAAATATCAGGAAGGGATTTGAAGCATTTTAAAAGGCTTAGCTGTCCTCTGGTATCGTCATTGCCTCGGCAGATTACTTTGAGGCTGAGTCCTGCCACTGCGGTGATAAATTTCTAAATCGAGCCCAGGCCTGAATATTCAATAAACTTAACCCTCTTCACTGTAAACAAATACCTTCTGAAGAGCTCCCAAATTTGGCCGAGCTGTGTATGAGAGGACTCAGGCTGGTATGTGCTGTGTATACACTTTCTCCTGTATGCGTGGGCGTGTGTGTGTGTGAATGTATCATGGGGATATGAAGGAGGTCATCGTCTCTGCTTCCTCCACAGTATCTCAGCCGGTCTCTTTTCTCTTGCAGGCGACTGGGAGTGCTACCCACATGACCCCACTGTATGGCACGTAAGTCTCTGCTTTTTGTTTTCAGCTAAGTGTTTTTCAGCTTCAATGTTCTCAGTTCAGCATGAAGCCGAGTTTTGTCTCTTTGCATCTTGAAGGAGCTGATAGGTGCGTCAACATTTGTGTGCATGTTCAGTTTCTAAGTATAACTGCCTTTGGTGCTGTAAGATGCTCATTGCTGTTATGAGCACTTTTCAGTGACTGTGTTCTGTACTTTTACTTGCATCTCCTGTTGATGAAGTTGTCTTTCTGATAGCCCTGCCTGTACCAGGCCTGTGCAGTTTCTTTTTTTAGAGGGGAAAGACTGGAGTGCCAAGGGGCCGGGCATTTACTTTTCCTGTGTTTGACCTGTAAAGTTACATAGTAAAACAGTTCAACTCTTTCTTACAATTGGGAAAGAAGGCTTATGTACAAAAATACAGGAAACAACAATGCACCTGTGTAATCTTAGATTAGAAGTTTTTGTTTGTTTTAACAAACATAGTCTGACTCACTGGATGCACACTGCTGGTATAAGTTCTGCCATTGGTTGCTTTCCTCAAGCGGCATCGCAGTGCACTATCTTCGTTCTCAAAGTCTCCAGGAAAACAAGAGAATAACCTCCTAGTTGCAACCTACACACTGAAAACAGCAAATTAGCGCCTGGGATGCTAATGGTACAAGTGTAAACAAGCTAACAGCTGTTACCTTTTCTTTTGCAGTGATTTCATCTTTTTAATACCAGAGCTCGTCTCCCGATGTGCATGTTCCACCAAAACAAGTTCCCCCTCAACGCTATTTTGCAGCAGCAGCACTGTTGCTGCATCCTCAGCTTAGCGCTGCCCAAGACGTCTGTGATTGGTTTAAAGAGATGCAAACAAGGCTGGGTGTTTTTTCCCTTATAGCAGAATGTATATGCATGTAGCTAGAACTTTCTCCAGCACTGACCACAGCAGACACGTCTGGCTGTGCGAGACTATAATGAACACAATCTTGCATTTACAGTATCATCTTTTATCTTTCAGTTTGACACTCTGAAATTCCCCCTGCTTCAGCTTGAGTTAAAGCTGAATGTGCTCATTAACCTACTAATGAAACAATGATATCACACCTGTAACACCTATAAATGTAGAATATTAGCAAGTCACAATGGCGTTGTTTGAATGATCAGTGGAAATGGGATTGGGGTCATTAAAGCAACGGATTTGGCACACGGGCCACCAGTTGAATAGGCCTAACTGATGCACCTTTGTGTTTTCTATTTAAGAAACAGCGCATAAATTCTCATGTGCCAGACAACCTTTTGCAGGAAACATGAAGGCTTTTCCAAACTTAATGTGACTCTGGTGTTATATCAGTCAGTGAAAGTGGTTTGCAAAGTTAAGCAAATTTCTATGATAAGATAAAATGAGATAATCCATTATAAGTCCCACAACAGTAATTTTGCAGTGTTAACAGCAGCAAAGAGGATCGCAAAATAGAATAAGCATAAATAGAAAATAATAATTAACAGGTAACAAGCAATATGAGTAAGATGATATATAAAATAGAAACAATATAAACAGAGGAAATATAAAAATATATAATGTATCCAGTATAACAAAGACACAGCAGTCCACGTAGAAAAATATCAATATTGGTGAGCTGTAATGGCGTAATGATGTAATGATGTAATGTACACCTGAGTGAGATACTGATATTGCACAGCATGAATAAATGAATGAAATATCCAGAGTGAAATGCTACAAACTGTTCCAGCCTTTCTATCCAGTGTTTTCCTATTGTACTCAGATGGAGGGATAATGCATCAGATTGAGATATAAATGTACCCACAATGCATTAGGTTGCCGTTCATCCACACAGCTCTTAAAGAGACCAGAAAAGCATTTAGCAGGAATATTAACGAAATTAAAAAACAATGCACCTTTGACCTATATACATATTGAACAACTGTTTTAAAGGGAAACTTTTAATCCAACAAGGATGCTCGCACAATTTAGACAGAAAACAAACTAACAACAGATGGGAAACACTGAATTTCATAGTTTCAAGTTCACTGCAGCCAAGTGATCAAAATATAAAAAAATAACTGTTGATATTTCATCAGTAGTAGCTGATTTTATATTCCTTTGCAAGTATTTATTTATGTCTCCTGAGTGTCAATTCAGGCATCGGGACAAATCTCATCTCGTCTCCCGTTGCAGCATCCTGTAACCTGGCAGCCGTCCAAAGAGGGAGACCATCTGATTGGACGAATCACCCTCAGCAAGAGGAGCGCCGCCATGCCTAAAGAAGCCGGAGCTCTGCTGGGGTTAAAGGTCAGAGAGTGTTTCTTATTTATGTTTGAGATATTAATATTATATAAACTGTGTTTAGTCACTGTTTTCTCCCCCTGATATGACGGATTCATCACTAATCTCTCTGTCTGTCTGCAGGTGGTGGGAGGCAGAATAACAGAGTCAGGGAGATTAGGTGCCTTCATCACTAAAGTCAAGAAAGGAAGCCTGGCTGATGTGGTGGGACATCTCAGAGCAGGTCAGTCTAAACCAGTGTTTCTAAAAACTTTTTTTTCTGAGTTAACAGGCCATCTCATTGTTTTTATTTCCTCCTGGTCTTTATTAAAAATAGGTAATTAAGAATTATCAATAATTATTTATGTTAACTGAAGTTAAACATTTTGCTGTGATTAATTTTTCAGCTACATCACCCAGCCCTGTTTTTTTAAACCTGCTGATACCCTAACACTCGTACCCCAAGCCCATGTTGTTGTTGTTTCTCCTGTAAAAACTCAGTCACTAACAATCATAAACATATATGCACATCTGATTTCAGGGGATGAAGTGTTGCAGTGGAATGGGAAGCTGTTACCGGGGGCGACCATGAAGGAAGTTTACAACATCATCCTGGAGTCTCAAGCCGAGCCTCAAGTGGAGCTGGTGGTATCCAGGCCTATTGGGTAAGTCAGGAATAAAACACACTCCACACACCTGTCAGTGTCTGATTCTGATATTTGTTATTTAAGTCATGAGTCAGTCACAAGTCTAAATGTTGCATTGACTTTAACCCTTATTTAACCAGGCAGAGCTGAGTGTTGACTGAGGCTCTGACTCAGAGTTGGCTGACCTAACATAAGACAGGACGGGGGACGTTTATTTGTATTCTGACTGCAGCCGTGCGACTGCATTCAAAATATTAAAAATAGCCACCAGCCACTACCTGCTGCAGGCGCTGCCAAGTTCTAGAACGGGAGATTTCCATTTTGTCCCCTTTAAAAAAGCACTTGTGTTTATTTCTAGAATGATATAAGGTGAATGATTACTGACCAAATAAAATCAGCTGTAAACTCCGTAAAAGAAAAGAAGAGGCTGCATCAGAGAATTTTGGTTGTAAAAGATCGAACCAAGCTGGTCATGAATGTGTGAGTGCAGCAGGTCGGCCTGCAGCTCGAAAGTCCTAAAATAAATGAATCCAAGTCAGACGTTGGTTGATCTGTTCTCTAAACTGAATCTAATCTTTAAAGAATATTCAGCATCCTAATTTAGGTTACACTGATCGATGCTATTGAAAAAATCTTTTTAATAGCTTAGCTGCTTTAAATTAAATAAAGTAGACACTTTGAATTGAAGTAAGTGTTGGAGGAGGATGTATTAAGGAAATGTTTCATTATATCATGCAGAAATAAACATCTGTACATGCAGATCAACAGGCTCATAACTTCTCATAACTTATCATAATTTCTCTGGATTCTGTCTCAGATGATCTTCGGCCATCGCGTGTTTAAGTGTTTTTATATCATGATTACTGACATATTTATTGCTGTTGATGACAGTTTGTTAAAATGCATTATTTTTTTGCAAACTGCTGTAAAATAAATCTTATTTATGTGTGTGAGTAATGTGGAAATTTGAAGCTTATTTAAATGAATCCATAGTCACATTTTTATCGAGATAAGGGCTTGTATATACTCTGTGATATTAAGACTAATTCAGCTTATTTTACTCCACTTGAAAAGCAAATATTATGTATGTAAAGAAAAACATTACAGTAAAGCTTTATTTGATTTTTCCAGAGTATATCCTAATAATTTATTTACAAGTTTCCCTGAAAGAACTATGTACTAATCATTCAGAAAATAGAAATGTCTTTGCTCCATTTAAACTAAATATTTGTTCATCATTAATTTCTTAGTGAGACTTAATTTTCTGTTCATGTTGAATTAGATGCTTTTCTGTTGACAAATTTCAAATTGTTGAAGTTGTTGTATTGTTCACTGGTTTTGAATGAATTGTCTCTATTACTCTATTTCACTATAATTAGTATCAAATTATTAACTAATTATGAGGCTATTACAAACCCATAAAATACAACATAACCATTATGACTCAGTTTAGATACCAGTTAACAACGTCATCACATAGGACATGTGAGAATTTCCTCAGAAGTCGTGACAGAAGTCTAAATTCGAATATAGACATTTACGTAACTAAGTTTTAATTCTGTACCTTGTCAAACTGCACTATTTTTATCTGATTCTACTAAATTTTTTTTATGATTTCTAGGCACTAGAGTTGCTAAATCACTTCCCAAACAATAGCCATTAAGATGTCTGATTAACCTCACACAGTCACAAATCTACAGCACACATGGTTCGTACAAAATCTCTGAGGTTTTGAAAATGCTTAATTTCTGTCCAGGCTAGGAATATGCTTGAATTTGAATATACTCCTTGAAAAAACACTTGATTTTCAACATTATCTGGTGTGTCATGCACGCAGTTACTCATGTAAACTAATCTTCAAATATTTTAAATGAAACAGTTCCGTCATCATATTTGTCATTCAGAGCTACTGTAGATAATTCTCTATTGATCCCCTACTCTAGAAAATAAACATTAAATAATCAAATAATCAAAACATACATTCAAAGTTGGGATGAACAGCTGGTAAAATAAAGCGACAGTACACACTTGATTGCTGCAGGTAATGTCTGGAAATGTTTGGTTTAGGTACCTTGAAAAGTTCTTGAATTTTAGTCTTAAAGTTATACGAAGCCTCAGTACAAGTTGTGTTTTAATTTTATTTGATAAACTATTGTTGTAAGTGAGATTAAGCCCACTCTAATGGGTTTGTATTCGATATATTTCACGGTAAAACACTCACTGTTTCTTCAAGCCTTTGCAGCTTTTCTTAAGATTTAACCTCATTTGCTCTTTGATGGGAAAAAAAAGTTGAATGTATTAATTTCTCTCCAAACACTCGCGAAGGGTGTATAGAAAATATCAGTAAGTAATCTGCCCATTTTATTAGGACTCTTTAATCCTCTCACGCTTATGGAAGCAATTTTGGTTTTGCTGGTGCCATTTTGCATCCCTAAATGAACTGAGTGGAAGGGATGCCAATTGATGCAGATGTTGGCTTTTGTGAAAGTAGCTGCAATCAGTCACCTCCAACTAAATCAAACTGAAAGTTCTCTTGAAGGGATGCCAAATGGCCAATGGGAAGTGTCCATCAATGTAGCATTGCTTTTTGCAAGCTTTTTAAACTGTTTGTGCAGGTCTGGAGTTCCTCTTCATTCTTGGTAAAGTCTGAGGATCCCTAAGTGAAATCCAGCAAATACGAAATGCTCATTTATTATTTTTACTCGTAATCCCTTGGTTCTAAAGTTGGAACATTAGGATTCATGAAGCAAGCAATATTTGTTTTATTTCATTTACATTTCTTTCAGTTTTTGATTTTGGAATGGGCTCTAAGGCAGCCGAGGGTCCATGAAACACTTATCAGTTTAATAAAAATCAAAAGATGAAATAACATTTGGGGACATATGCTTATTTGCTTTTTTTCCAAGTGAAATGAGAAGATTGATATCAATCTCATGTTTTTTATGTTAAGCACAGAACTGGAGCTGAGAGGCAATTAGCCTGCATGCCTCTAGTCTTTAGGCTAAACTAAGCTAACTGCAGCCTGACTCCAGCTCTGTTCTGTACTTCAGGCACAGACATGTGAGTGGTATCCATCTTCTCAGCTAACTCTCAGACAGAAAGTGAATAAATGAAAACGACCAAATGTTAAAGAAAATATTGTACAACCCCAATTCCAAAGAAGTTGGGACATTATGTGCAACATAAATAAAAACAAAATACAACGATTTGCAAAAACTTTTTGATCTATATTCAATTGAATAATATAAAGTCAAGATATTTATATTCGAACTGATAAACTTTATTGTTTTTGTTAGTATACACTTGTTCTGAATTTGATGCCTGCAACATGTTTCAAAAAAGTTGGTTCAGAGGCAAGTTTACCTTTTCTTTTAACAACACCCTAGTGTCTAACTGTTGAAGTTTTAAAGTGAAATTCTTTCTCATTCTTACTTGATACACGACTTCAGATGCTCAACAGTCCTGTTTGGTCTCTGTTGTCATATTTTGTGCTTCATAATGCACCGCACATTTTCAATAGGAGACAGGTCTGGACTGCAGGCAGGTCAGTCTAGTACCTGAACTCTTTTACTAAGAAGACACACTGTTGGAACACGTCCACAATATGTCTTGGCATCGTCTTGCTGAAATAAGCAGAAAAAAGACGTCAGGGATGGCAGCATATGTTTGCTCCAAAACCTTCATGTTCCTTTCAGCATGAATGGGGCCTTCACAGAAGTCCATGATTTGTGAAAACAATCTGAAATGTGGACTCATCAGACCACAGCACACTTTTCCACTTTGCGTCAGTCCATCTCAGATGAGCTCGGGCCCAGAGAAGTCTGCAGTGTTTCTGGATGTTGTTGATATATGTCTTTCTCTTTGCATGGTCGAGTCTTAACTTGCATTTGTAGATGCAGAGACAAACTGTGTTTACTGACAACGGTTTTCCAAAGTGTTCCTGAGCCCATGTAGTATTTTTAATGCAGTTTTTAATGCAGTGCTGCCTGAGGGGTCAAAGGTCACACATTCAGTGCTGGTTTTCAGCCTTGCCCCTTACGTGCAGAGATTCTTCTGGATTCTCTGAATCTTTTAATGATATTATAGATTGTAGATGGTGAAATCTGTGTGTTTTTTTTAATCATTCCACAACTTTCACAGTGTTTTGCTGCTCCTGTCCCAACTTTTTTGAAATGTGTTGCAGGCGTTAAATTCAGAATGAGTGTGTATTTACAAAAAACAATCAAGTTCATCAGTTTGAACATCAAATATCTCATCTTTGTATGTGAACACAAGTCAGAAAGTTTTTTGCAAATCATTGCATTCTGTTTTTATTA